>CANTUR010000171.1:0-672741 GCA_947683625.1 Mallotus nudiflorus
TATTGTTTTAATGTATTTTTGGTGAATTTGTGAACCTCGGTGTTGTGCAATATGTGTTAGGAAGTATGTTTTTCTTGCAGGATCGGCTATACTTTTTAGTAGAGAGATGTCCATTTACTAAGGAGGTTCTGCTGATTTTTAATAGAATTCTCATAAAATGTGATATCGATTCGATTTTGAATTTCTGTATGTCTGGGTTTCGTATTCATAGATTGAGTTTTCTTTAGAAGTATAAGTTAGATTTATTCTGATTTGTTACTATTATTTATTTTCTAGTTGCACTAAGACCAAGGCCTATTGGACCGGGTTCGGCGAGCTAGTCTTGAGGAGCGTAGATGTAATGACCCTGTATTTTTAAATTAAAAAATATTATTTTGGGATATGCAATATTAATAATTTTAAATTTTACGGTATATTATTATTGTTAAATTGCTAATAATGTTTACGTATTTTATTTTGAGGAATTATTTACGTAAAAATAATTTATTTTACGTGAGGTTAATATTATTTTATTTTTATTATTATTATTATTATTATTATTATTATTATTGTTTTTATTAATATTATTGTATTTATTGTTATTGTTATTAATATTATTATTATTGTTAACATTATTGTTACTATTA
The DNA here is from genome assembly GCA_947683625.1 of Mallotus nudiflorus. Lineage (NCBI taxonomy): Eukaryota > Viridiplantae > Streptophyta > Magnoliopsida > Malpighiales > Euphorbiaceae > Mallotus > Mallotus nudiflorus. Next base: position 627 of record CANTUR010000171.1, read on the forward strand.
TCATTATCATTATTATTATTATTATTATTATTATTATTATTATTATTATTATTATTATTATTATTATTATTATTAATAAATTGGTTTGGAGGGCAATTCAGTAATTTCACAATTAATAAAAAATATATATATACAAATTCAATTTTTTCCCGAGTCACCTTCTCTCTCTTCTTCTTCTTCTTCTTCTTCTTCTTTGGTCATCGCCACCCAAGCCTACCGGACCACCCCACCTGCAACCACCCAATCGTCGACGCTTCCCCTTCCCTCCAGCTGCCATCCAACGCCACCAGCCACCACCGGAAGCCGCCTGCTGTCACGACCCAAAACAGGGGCCATGATCGGCACTAGGGAATGGGAATTCTTTCGAATTCGAAACCCGTAGCAAGCCTTAGAATAAATAAAAACATGCAATAATAATAATAACATAAATAAAATATTTTGCAGTGAAAAAAAAATCATAAATAAAATAAAGTAATAATCCACCAATAAAATTAAATGCACATCCTCATCTCATATATAAATAATCCTTCAATACAAAAACCAGTTCAATCTTTATAGTACAAATTTCTTACAAAACATAATTGTAATATATAAGTCTCACAACTGTCTACAACTACTGCAATGTCTAGATTATAAAATAAAGCTCAGGTAAGCAGTTTACATAGTGAAGCTGGGGCGGAAGAAATCTGACATATGGGTTTGCTACTGAGGTCTGAAGACTCTCCTGAAAAATAGTCAACGGAGGGGAGTTAGACCTCACTGAGTGAATTGTTATAATATATGTACATGCATAACTAAATGACAAATACACACAGTCAACAGTATATATAATAAATATGTATATAGGCAAAATCACACAGATGCAGCAAAATCATTTTTTATATTTTACTGAAAATAATATTCATTTATGAGGATTAAATAGAACTCTAGAAAATCGCAACCTCAAACAGTGTTAGACAACACTCTAGCCATACAAGCTCACTTGTTCCGAATAATTTCACTTATTCCATTTGGACAGTAGACTGGCCTCGAGACACTAAGTCAACCGAGCTCCAGCAGTCTGACTGTCAGTGTGATTGGCCCCTGAGACACTTGGTCAATCGAGCTCCGAGCAATCACACTCTCAAATCATATCACACATCAAATCAAATCAATCCAATCAATAACCATAAATAGGTTAGTAATAAAGTCTAAATGCTATCAGCGTACGGTAGGTACTCGGTCCTAGTGGGCAGCACGTTCTATTGATATCCTTCATTATTATATAAAACATACATTCATAAAATAAATGATGCATGATATTAAATAAAATAGCAACATAAACCATTATATATACTAAAAATATACCAAAAATAAACCAACTATATTTTGAGTATATAAACGTCAAATAAATTCAATTTAATATAAAATAATCTAGAAATATACTTAAAGGTCATTTTGAGAATAATTCATTATAAAACATGCACATAATTTAAAATATACCAATAATATACTAATAATATACCAAAAATAAACCCAAGAAATAATTAAACCATTCATGCATAATTTATAAAATAAATCATACATTTCTAAAAACATGCATTCTAGAACACGTATATATAAAATAACAACTCATAGTTATTGCGTTCCATGAGACGGGTTCGACGGGCCTGGGTCCACTAGGCCTTGGTCTCGGCGCAAGTAAACAAACAAACGATATAGGAAATCAGAATAATTCTAAAGACTTAGCGAAAATTCTAAAGACTCTATCTCGAATCTTAGACATAGAATTAGAATAGGAAATTCGACCGGACATCACGTTTTACGAGAATTCTATCAAAAATTTGGTAGAACCTCCCTGTAAAATGACATCTCTCTACTTAAAAAGTAGAGCCAGTCCTGCAAAGAAAACACACTTCAAGAATAAACACAGTTCACAACCACATAATCCCTCGGTCCAACTCTAACTACTACAATTTCACCGACCGAGGTTCACATTTCAAGAAATAATACAGAACACATGAAAATTCCATAAAATACCAAAAATACCCCTTATACTCAAAATTTAGCAAACTAGGTATTTAAAACACTAAAAATAATCGTTCATCCGATAATTACAACAAAACCCTAATTTTAATAAATTATTATTAAAAATCGGTAATTCTGGATAAATTCATAAATATTGACCAAAATACATTTTATAAATCCAAATTACATAATTAACCCTAAAACTTACTAAAAATCAATAAAAACTCATTTATTTAGAAAAAATCGTATATTATATACAATTTGAAAATAATTTATGAAAAATAGTTTTAATTAGTTTAAAAATACTAAATAATTTGTAGAGAGAATCATTTTTATACCTCAAATAACTAGTAAAACTAATTTAATTATATTTTTAGGCCAATTTAGTGCCAAATTACCAAAATACCCCCTAGTTACGTAAATTCACTATAATTATTCAAAAATTCACCAAAAATAGTATAATTACACAAAAATTAATTTTCTCAACATATAATTCAATAATATCAATAAATATACTCAATTAACCAATTAATTTCAATAAAACACATAATTAACCTAATGTTCCAAAATTACATAAACTAAATAAATTCAAATAAATATATAAAATTCAAAAAAATTAAAATAAATTTATAAAATTCATTAAACACCTATAAACACCATAACAACACAATTTCATAATTTAATTAATTAATTTTCGAAAATTAGAAAATATTAATAAAATAATAAAAAAATTCACAAAAATCAAAATAATTCCCAAAAATTCCAAAAAAATCGCAAAGGTATATTAAGCTACAAGGATAAATTTTGTGAAGGAAGATTGCATGAATCTAACCAAATCAAAGCTACAAAAAATTCAAGAACCCTAAATGGCCGAAAATGATAAATTTAAACCTAGGAAAATCTAGACCATTTCAAGTGAAAAAAAAGCTTGGAAATGGACTCACCAGAGCTCAAGGGAAGAATATAGACCGATAGCACTCCAAATGGTGGCCGGAATCACATCGATCGGAGGTTAGAAGTGATTTTCGGTTTCTTTTGGAAAATCCGGCCAAAACAACGTTGGAGAAGGGAGCTTGGGGGCGACGGGAAGGGCTGGAGGTGGAGGAGGGAAGGCTGAGAGGCACTCCGCCAGTGAGAAATTGAGATTTGCAAGGGTGTGGGAGAAGAAATGGCGTCGGGCATGAAGGGAAGGAGATGATGACAATTCGTAAATAAGGGGAACTTTAGTTTTTAGGTAAATATATATGTATATATATAACTATATTTTATATTATTATAATATATATAGTATATATATATAATATATATATTATTTTATTTTTATAGTTGTGCTGAGATTGAGGCCTATTGGACCGGGCTCGTCGGGATAGTCTCGTGGAGCGCAATGTTGTTAGTTATTATCTTATATACACATCATATATAGGATGCATGATTTTGAATAATTATGTTTTTAATATGTATTTATCCATGAATTGTTTCACTAAATGTTTTAGTGTAATATCCCGTGTTTTTAAATATTTTTACACTATACCGAGATATGCAGTGTTAATAATTTTTGTATATATTACGATATTTTTATGAGTTGATATGTATTTAAAACCTATTTTAATTATTGTGTATTTTTTACAGTACTTTACGTAAAATTTTCTCGGGGCTTGCATTTTCGGGGAAATTTTCACGTAAATAATTTATTATTAATTATTTTAAATATATTTTCGGACTTGCATGAACTCATACGTATTTTTAAAATACTAAACACTGTGTATATGTGTACCTATTTATTTAATTAGGGTTTAGTATATTACCCTAATATTTTATTAATTATTATTTGTTTGTGTTATTTAATTATTTTTAATTAATATTAAATTTTAAAATATTAAATATTAAGTGTGTGGGTGTGATTTTTTTCAAATATTTTATTAAAATTATTTTTTTTTATTATTTTCTTTTTCTTTTTCTTTTTTCTTTTTTTTTCTTTTTCTTTTCTTTTCTTTTCTTCTTCTTCTTCTTCTTTCCCGTGCGCGACCCCCTTCCCCTCACCGCTGCTACTCCGATCACTGGCCGTCACAGTGCCTCCCCTGCGTGTCGTCATCTTCTCCAGCTGCTCCGTCGCCCCCAGCCTTCTTCCCCCGGCACCGGCTTGTCCCTTTTCTCCATTTTCGTCGAAAGCTCCATTTCTTCTCACCTTGTAATTACGGCCACCATTTTTGACACCGCCAGTCTCTTTCTTCTCCTTCAGCTCTAGTGAGTGTGATTCTAGCTTTGGTTTGAGCTCAAATGGTCTTGATTTGCTTAGGTTTTGAATTTTCAAATTCGGCCATATTAAGGTTTTTGATTTTTTTGAGCTTTGAATTGATTGATTCATGAAAACTACCTTCACAAATGTTGTTCCTCTTAGCTTAATATGCATGTGTAAATTTTTGTGGAATTTTTAGAGATTATTTGGATTTTTGGGTATTTTTGAATATTTTAATATTATTTTCTAATTTTCAGAAATTAATATTTAAATTATGAAATTGTGTTTTATGGTTAAATTAGGTGTTGAAATGAATTATAGGAATTTATTTGGAATTTTTATGAATTTCTAAGTATTTATTTTGAATTATTTGAGTTTATGTAATTTTGGGAAAATTAGGTTAAATGTGTTTTTATTTGAAATTAATTGGTAAATTGAGTTTAATTATTGATATTATTGATAAATATGTTGAGAAAATTAATTTTGGATAATTATACTATTTTTGGTGAATTTTTGAAGTAATTTTAATATATTTACATATGTAAGGGCATTTTGATAATTTTACACAAAATTGGCTAAAAATGTAATTTAATTGGTTTTAATAGTTATTTAAGGTATAAAAATGATTTCCACAAATTATTTGGTATTTTTAACCAATTAAAACTATTTTCGTGAATTATTTTCAATTATATATAAAATATACGATTTTACTAATAAAATGAGTTTTTATCGGTTTTTACTGTGTTTAAAGGTTAATTATGTAATTTCTACGTATAAAATGAATTTCTATGTTATAAGGATATTTTTGGTATTTCCTGAATTGTTCTGTGTTTGTGGACCCGGTCAGTAGATTGTAGTCTGGAGTCCGATCGAGGGGTTGTGGTTGAGTGTTGAGCTTGTTTTTCGAAGTGTGTTTCTTTGCAGGGTCGGCTCTACTCTTAGAGTAGGAGAGATGTCCATTTTATAGGGGAGGTTCTGCCGAATTTTTGGTAGAATTCTCGTAAAACGTGATATCCGGTCGATTCTAATCCTGTTTCTGTGATTAATATTCTAGATCGAATTCTAGGATTTCTGTTAGGTTTATTCTGATTTTTATCGTTATTGTTTGTTTAGTTGCACCGAGACCGAGGCCTAGTGGACCAAGCCCATCAGATCCATCTCGTGGAGCGCACTAATTTGTGAGTTACTATTTTATATATATGTACTTTAGGATGCATGATTTTAAAAAATACATGGTTTCATTTTGACTAAATATGCATAAATAACGTGATTTGTATTTAAGTATATTTTTGGTATATATTAAATTATATGCATGTTTTATAAATAAATTATATTTAAAATGTTTTTAAATATATTTCGAGCTTAATTTATGATTTAATTGGTTTACTTTTGGTATATTTTCGGTATATATATGGTTTATATTGTTATTTATTTAAATTCATGCATCATTTATTATGAATGAATGTTTTATATTTATTAATGAAGGATATCAATAGAACGTGCTACCTAGTGGGCAGCACTAGGATCGAGTACGTACCGGTGCGCTTATAGCAGATAGGCTATATTACTAACCATTTGTGGATATTGATTGAATATGATTATTTGATATGTGAGATGTGATTTGGGTGTGATTGCTGGAGCTCGGTTGACCAAGTGTCTCGGGGCCAATCACACTGGCAGTCAGACTGCTGGAGCTCGGTTGACTTAGTGTCTCGGGGCCAGTCTACTGTCTGAATGGATTAAGTGGATATATTTGGATAAGTGAGCCTGTATGGCTAGAGTGTTGTCTAACACTATTTTTGAGGGTTGCGATATTATAGGGTTCTATTTGATCCTTCATAAACGATGATTTTCAGTAAAATATATATAAAATGATTTTACAGCATCTGTGTGTATTTGCCTGTATATATACATATTAGATATATACTGTGATTGTATGCATTGTCATTTTGTATGCATGTATATATGTTATAGTAATTCACTCAGTGAGGTCTGACTCCCCTCCGTTGATAATTTTTCAGGAGAGTCAACATCTTCAGACCTCAGTAGCAGGCCTGTACGTCGGATTTCTTTCGCCTCGGCTTCTTTGTGTAAACTGCTTACTTGAGTCTTATTTTTATATAATCTAGACACTGTAGTAGTTGTAAATTAATTATGAGATTTTGTGTATTTTATTTATGTGAGATATTGTATTATGTGAACTGGAGTTGTATTAAAAGAGTTTTATATATATATGAGATGAGTATTTGATTTAAATCTAGTTGGTGAAAATACTATTGTGATATTTATGATTTTCATTTCCGCTGCATTATATATATGGTTATTACCACTGCATGTTTTATTTTATTTTTAGGCTTACTATGGGTTCCGGATTCGAAAGAATTCCCATTCCCTAGCGCCGGTCATGGCCCCTATTTTTGGGTCGTGACAAAGTTGGTATCAAAGCGGAGTTCTGTGTCAAGGCTTAGTTATGTGAGTTGTGGCCCTAGTTTTCAGAGTTGTGTTTTCTTTTGGTAACTACTACAGTGAATTACGTTCGAGTATGTCTTGATTAAGTATTCCTTGCTTTAGTTTTCAGCGTTATTCCTCCATTGTCTATTTTGTCTGAATCTTTCCATTTGTCTTTTCAGAATGAGGAGGCGAGCGCATGTCGCTCCACCAGTCGTTGAGGCCGAGGATGATGAGTCTTTTCAGGATGAGGTTTTACCTCATGAGCAGCCAGTTAAACGTAGAGGTCGTGGCAGAGGTAGACCTCGAGGGAGTGGCAAGTCGCCATAGGCAGAGAGAGTTACAAGACGAGGAGCCTGTAGAGCCTGAGTTTGATGTTCCTATGCCTCCAGTTGTTCTGCCTGTTCAGCCTGCCTATCAGCAGGGTATGTCTGACCCTGAGGCAGCTTTGTTCTATGCCCGAGTTAGCAGGATTACGTTTGATGGTACTTCCGATCCGTTAGACTTTCTGCACGCGATTGAGACTAGGACTCAGACTGCTCATACCGAGTACCAGCAGATCTGATCGTTGAGTTTTCTGTTGAGGGGACCAGCCCTAGATTGGTTCATTCAGATGATCCAACCTTATATGATGACGATGACCTGGGCTCAGTTTCGAGAGCGATTTTTGAGGAGATTCTGTCCAGAGCCGCTTCGTTTGAGCTATCATCTCCGGTTGACCAGTATTTCTCATGGAGATTGATCTGTAGAGGAGTATACCCGAGAGTTTCTTTGTCTGGCAGATATGCAGAGGATCTGATGCGAGATTAGTACTTCGCTGTCACTACATATGTTACTGGTTTGGGTTCAGCTTTTGCTGGTATGCCTACAGCAGGCCTTACTCTCGAGTCTGTGATTGAGTTAGTAAGGAGGTTGAGCTGAGGCTAGTTAGGCAGGGAGCGATGCCTGATTACTACCAGCTGGGATTTCAGTCGAGTGGATTGCAGGCTACTCCGTTGTCACGACCCAAAACAGGGGCCATGACCGGCGCTAGGGAACGGGAATTCTTTCGAATCCGGAACCCGTAGCAAGCCTAAAAATAAAATAAATCATGCAATAATAACAGTAACAATATAATATGCAGCGGAAATAAAAATAAAAATCATAATATCATAATATTATCCACATAAACTGGATTTAAATCAAAAATCTCATCACATATATATAAAATCCCTTTAATACAAATCCAGTTTCAACATAGTACATTTCTTTAAAATAAAATACATGAGATCCAACACTTTAATTCACGACTACTGCAGTGTCTAGATAAAATAAATAAGACTCAAGTAGACAATTTACATAAAGAAGCCGGGGCGGAAGAAATCCGGCGTATCGACCTGCTACTCGAGGTCTGAGGATGTTGACTCTCCTGAAAAATAGTCAACGGAGGGGAGTCAGACCTCACTGAGTGAATTACTATAATATATATACATACACACTAAGTGATAATGCATACAGTCAACAGTATATATGTAATATGTATATATACAGACAATTTCACACAGATGCAGAAAAATCATTTTTATATATTTTATTGAAAAATCCCAGTTTATGAAGGATCACATAGAACCCTAGAATATCGCAACCTCAGAAATAGTGTAAACAACACTCTGGCCATACAGGCTCACTTATTCCAAATATATCCACTTAATCCATTTGGACAGTAGACTGGCCCCGAGACACTAAGTCAATCGAGCTCCAGCAGTCTGACTGCCAGTGTGATTGGCCCCGAGACACTTGGTCAACCGAGCTCCAGCAATCACACCCAACCCACATCTCACATCTCGATAATCACATTAAATCAATATCCATAAATAAATTAGTATTATAGCCTAAATACTATAGGCGTACCGGTACGTACTCGGTCCTAGTGCTGCCCACTAGGTAGCACGTTCTATTGATATCCTTCATCATTAATAATGTAAAACATTCATTCACAAAAATAAATGATGCATGAATGTAAATGAAATAACAATAGAATCCATATATATACCAGAAATATACCAAACGTAAACCAGGTATATTTCGAGTATACATACGTCAAATAAATCCAGTCAAATCATAAATTACACTAAAAATATATTTAAAAACATTTTAAATATATTTTATTAACAAAACATGTATATAATTTAATATATACCAAAAATATACTTAATGTAAACTTAAGAAATAATCAAATTATTATGCATATTTAATCAACATAAAACATGCATTTCTAAATCATGCATCCTAAGCATATATATATAAAATAGTAACTCACCTAATGCGCTCCACGAGACAGGTCCGACGGGCCTGGTCCACTAGCCCTCGGTCTCGGCGCAACTAAACAAGCAATAAATAATCGACATCAGAATAAACCTAACAGAAATCCTAGAATTCAATCTAGAGTATTAAACACAGAATCGGAAATTAGGGTTCGACTGGATATCACGTTTTACGAGAATTCCACCGAAAATACGGCATAACCTCCCCTGTAAAACGGACATCTCTCTACTCAAAAGAGTAGAGCCGACCCTGCAAAGAAATACACTTCGAAAAAAATAGGCTCAACACAATCAAAATCCCACGGTCGGACTCCAAATTACAGTCCACCGACCGGGTCCACAAACACAGAACATATTCCAGATATACCAAAAATATCCTCACAACATAGTAATACATCTCATAGGTAAAAATTACATAATTAACCTTGAAACACTGTAAAAATCGATTAAAACTCATTTTATTAGAAAAACCGTATATTATATATATAATTGAAAATAATTCACGAAAAATAGTTTTAATTAGTTAAAAATACCAAATATTTTGTAGAAATCATTTTTATACCTTAAATAATTATTAAAACCAATTAAATTACATTTTTAGACAATTTAGGGTAAAATTACCAAAATACCCCTATATATATAAATATACTTAAATTACTTCAAAAATTCACCAAAAATTATACAATTATCCAAAATTAATTTTCTCAACATATTTATCAATAATATTAATAATTAAACTCAATTAACCAATTAAATTCAAATTAAAACACATTTAACCCTAATTTCTCAAAATCACATAAACTTCAATAATTCAAAATAAATACTTAGAAATTCATAAAAATTCCAATTAAATTCCTATAATTCATTTCAACACCTAATTTAACCATAAACTCCAATTTCATAATTTAAATAATTAATTTCCGAAAATTAGAAAATAATATTAAAATATTCAAAAATACCCAAAATCCAAAAAATCTCCAAAAATTCTACAAAAATTTATACATGTATATTGAGCTACTAGGAACAACATTTGTGAAGGGAGTTTTCATGAATCATCCAATTCGAAGCTCAAAAAATCAAAAACCCTAATGTGACCGAAATTGAAAATTCGAACCTAAGCAATTCTAGACCATTTTTAACTCAAACCAAAGCTAGAATCACACTCACCGGAGCTCAAGGAGAAGAAAGAGACCAGCGGTGTCGAAAACGGTGGTCGGAATCGGCATGATCGGTGGTAGCTCGATTTTCGGCTTCTCAAGCTATTTCCGACCAAACTCGACAGGAAAGGGAGTTGCTGGCGGCGGGGAACGGCTGGGATGAAGGTGGCTCACCGAGAGACACTCTGAATGGCAGCGAATGAAAGTTACAGACGGTGGAGGTGGGGGTCGCGTCCGGAGAAGAAGAAGAGAAGGGAGGGGCAGTTTTGTAAATAGGTTAAACTTTTGTAATTTGACAAATTTTAGTGTATATATGTATATATATATACTTTACACTATATAATAAAATAATATTAAATTACACACATCAAATATACACCACACACATAAAATCTAATATTTTAATAATTTATACTAATAAAATTAATTAAATAACAATAAAATAAATAAATAATTAATAAAATATTAGGGTAATACTAAACCCTAATTAAATAAACATACACACACGTAGCTTTATTTAGCATTTAAAAATACGTATGAGTTCATGCAAGTCCGAAATATATTTAAAATAATTAATATTAAAATATTTACGTGAAAATTTCCCCGAAAATGCAAGTCCCGGGAAAATTTTACGTAAAACACTGAAAATAATATACAGTAATTAAAATAGATTTTAAATATATATCAACTCAATAAAATATCATAATATATATACAAAATTATTGACACTAGCATATCCCGATACAGTGTAAAAATATTTTAATAAAACACGGGATATTACATCCGTATTCGAGTTTTCATGTTGGTTCGAGTAGTCAGCAGTGAGGTCCGACTCAGTAGAGTCAGAGACAGCAGCAGCGAGTGCATCGGAGCAGTAGAAACGGCCGTGTAGGTCAGCGTAGATCATTTAAATTTGGATCAGGTGCTTCGAGCAGCAGCAGTGGTCGTAGTTCTGGATCAGCGGCCAGTGTTTGCCAGACCTGCGGTAGAGTCCATCAGGGACCGTGTTATCTGACACCGCTGACATGCTTCAGATGCAGGCAGACAGGACATTTTGCCAGATCGTGTCCTTATTCCGGGTATCAGCAGTAGTAGATTCCGCGATTCCCACAGTAGTCGATTGCTAGTGTTGCACTCGTGCCATTTCAGTTGCAACCAGCTCAACATCAGAGTTCCACTCAGCTTGTTCCACATCAGAGTCGTGGTAGAGGTACTACAGGAGGTGCCAGAGGTGTTGGCCAGGCTTCTACCAGTCAGTAGGGAGGTCGAGGTTAGGCCAGAGTTTTCCATCTCACTCAGCAGGATGCTCAGGCATCTAATGCAATCGTGGCAGGTATTGTTTCTGTCTGTTACCTGGATGCATGGTTTTTGTTTGATCCGGGTGCCACACATTCATTTGTTTCTCCTGTTTTTGCTTTTAAATCTTGTTGGCAAGCTTTGAGGATGGCTTTTCCTTTGTCTGTTGCCACTCCCTCCGAGTGATTCCTTGGACACCGATATTGTTCTTTCTGGTTGTCCAGTTCTCGTGGGAGATAGAGAATTACCCACTGATTTGATTTTGTTGGATGTGATGGAGTTTGATGTTATTTTGGGAATGGATTGGTTATCTCTAGCACTATGCCATGGTAGATTGCAGGAAATAAAGAGGTGACGTTCAGAATTCCTGATGAAAAAGAGTTTAAGTTTGTTGGTGATAGGAGTTCAGCACCTCAGAATCTTATTTCTGCTATTACGGCTAGGAAGTTGTTAAGGAAAGGATGTCAGGGATATTGGCATTGGTCAGGGATACTTCAGTGGAGAAGTTGTTACTCACAGATGTTCCTGTTGCTTGTGAGTTTCCTGATGTTTTTCCCGAGGAGTTACCAGGTTTACCACCTCACAGAGAGATTGAGTTCTGTATAGATGTGGTACCAAGGTACTACTCCTATATCTATGCCACCCTATCGTATGGCTCCTGCAAAGTTGAAAGAGTTGAAGGAGCAGTTGCAAGAGTTATTGGATAAAGGTTTTATCAGACCCAGTGTTTCTCCTTGGGGTGCACCAGTCCTGTTTGTGAAGAAGAAAGATGGTACCCTGAGACTGTGCATTGACTACAGAGAGCTGCTGAATAAGGTGATAGTGAAGAACAAGTATCCTCTCCCGAGGATAGATGACTTGTTTGATCAGCTACAGGGTGCACAGTTCTTTTCTAAGGTTGATATGAGGTCGGGTTATCATCAGTTGCGGATTAGTGAAGCCGATATTCCTAAGACACAGCATTCCGCACTAGATATGACCATTATGAGTTTCTGGTGATGTCTTTTGGTTTGACTAATGCACCAGTAGCTTTTATGGACTTGATGAATAGGGTATTCAGACCGTATGTGGATCAGTTTGTGGTAGTCTTCATTGATGATATACTGGTATATTCGAGGAGTATGGAGGAGCATGTATATCACTTAAGGATTGTACTACAGACACCGAGAGATCATCAGCTTTATGCTAAATTCTCGAAGTGTGATTTTTGGATGGAGAGTGTTTCTTTTCTTGGACATTTAGTGTCTAAAGAAGGTATTCAGGTTGATCCACAGAAGGTTGAGGCAGTGTCTGAGTGGCCTAGACCGACTTCTGTTACAGAGATTTGAAGTTTTCTGGGTTTAGCCGGGTATTATAGGCGGTTTGTGTAGGATTTTTCCAAGATTGCAGCCCCTATGACTCGCTTGACTCAGAAGAATGTTAGATTCGAGTGGTCAGAAGCTTGTGAGAATAGTTTCCAGTTATTGAAGGAGAAGTTGACCACAGCGCCAGTGTTAGCTTTGCCTAATAGTGTGGATAAGTTCACAGTTTAATGTGATGCCTCTAGAATTGGTCTTGGTTGTGTGTTGATGCAAAATGGAAGGGTGATAGCCTATGCTTCAAGGCAGTTAAAGAAGCATGTGCAGAACTATCCTACACATGATCTTGAGATGGCTGCAGTGATCTTTGCTTTGAAGATTTGGAGACATTATTTGTACGGGGTGACTTGTGAGATATTTACTGATCACAAGAGCCTTAAGTACATTTTTCAGCAGCGAGATCTTAATCTGAGGCAGAGGAGATGGTTGGAATTGTGAAGGACTATGATTGCGAGATCTTATATCATCCGGGTAAAGCTAATGTGGTAGTAGATGCCTTGAGTAGAAAGTCCTCAGGCAGTCTTGCTCACATCGGTGTTGAGAGGAGACCATTGATCCAAGAGTTGCATCTGTTGGTGGATCAAGGTATGATGATGAAGATCAGTAGATCAGGTGGACTGCTAGCTCAGTTTAAAGTGCGATCTGTACTAAGGGATAGATTAAAGCAGCTCAGAGTCAAGATCCTATTCTAGAAGAACTTACAGAGAATGTCAGAGCAGGGAAGTTCACTGATTTCACACTCGATGATGATGGTGTGTTGTGGATCAGTGGTAGATTATGTGTTCCTGATGTGGATAATTTAAGAGAAGAGATCCTAGAGGAAGCACATTCTATAGCTTACAGCGTTCATCCGGGCATTACTAAGATGTACCACAGTATCAGAGATTTATACTGGTGGGATGGATTGAAGAAGGATGTCGTTGATTATGTTGCTAAGTGCTTGACGTGTCAGCAAGTGAAAGTCGAACATCAGAAGCCTTCTGGGAAGCTTTAGCCTCTTCCTATTCCCGAGTGGAAGTGGGAAAGGATAGCTATGGATTTTATGGTCGGTTTACCTCGTTCGAAGGATGGATATGATTCCATCTGGGTGATCATAGACAGGTTGACGAAGTCTGCACATTTCTTACCTATGAAAGCCACTTATTCAGTTGCCAGATTGGCGAAGTTGTATGTGAAGCATATTGTGTGCCTTCATGGAGTACCTGTGTCCATTGTGTCAGATAAAGGTTCGGTGTTTACTTCTTACTTTTGGCAGAAGTTGCAAGAAGCGATGGGCACTAAGTTGGATTTTAGTACTGCTTTTCATCTTCAGATAGATGGTCAGTCTGAGAGGACGATCCAGACACTAGAAGATATGTTGAGGATGTGTGTCCTGGATTTGGGAGGTAGCTGGGATGATCATTTGTCACTCATTGAGTTTGCATATAATAACAGCTACCATAGCAGTATTGGCATGGCACCATATGAGGCGTTGTATGGAAGGAAGTGTAGATCCCCTCTGAGTTGGGATGAGATTGGTTAGAGAGCTTTGACTGGACCTGAGATGGTTCAGGATGCTGCAGAGAAAGTCATCGTGATTAAGCGATGATTAGAGACCGCAGTTAGTAGATAGAAGAGTTATGCAGATCTTAGGCGCAGAGATGTGGAATTTCAGGTTGGAGATTTCATTTTTCTGAAGGTATCTTCGATGAAGGGTGTGATGAGATTTGGCAGGAAGGGTAAGTTAGCACCGAGATATATTGGACCGTTTGAGATTTTGAAGAGAGTTGGCACTGTTGCATATCGGTTGGATTTGCCTCCGAGTATATCACAGGGGCATCCAGTGTTTCATATCTCGATGTTGAGGAATTATATCTCAGACCCTTCACACGTGTTGCAGCCTGACAGTGTAGAAGTGAGTGAAGATTTGACGTTTGTGGAAGAACCTGTGGCAATCGTTGATTATCAAGTTCGACAATTGCATTCGAAGTAGATTCCGATGGTCAAGGTTCTATGGCGTAGCGACAGAGTCGAGGACTATATGTGGGAGACTGAAGCTGAGATGCGAGCTTCTTACCCGTATCTCTTTCCTTCCTAATCCTGTAATATTTTCTTTTTGGAATTCGGGGACGAATTTTTGTAAGGGGAAAAGACTGTAATATCCCCTATTTTTAAATATTTTTACACTGTACTGGGATATGCAGTGTTAATAATTTTTGTATATATTACGATATTTTTATGAGTTGATATGTATTTAAAACCTATTTTAATTATTGTGTATTATTTACAGTACTTTACGTAAAATTTTCCCGGGACTTGCATTTTTGGGGAAATTTTCACGTAAACAATTTATTGTTAATTATTTTAAATATATTTTCAGACTTGCATGAACTCATACGTATTTTTAAAATACTAAACACCGTGTATATGTGTACCTATTTATTTAATTAGGGTTTAGTATATTACCCTAATATTTTATTAATTAATTGTTTATTTATGTGTTATTTAATTATTTTTAATTAATATTAAATTTTAAAATATTAAATATTAAGTGTGTGGGTGTGATTTTTTTCAAATATTTTATTAAAATTATATTTTTTTTTTCTTTTTTTTTTTTTTCTTTTCTTCTTCTTCTTCTTCTTCTTCCCATGCGCGACCCCTTCCCCTTACCGTTGCTACTTTGATCACTGGCCGTCAGAGTGCCTCCCCTGCATGTCGCCGTCTTCTCCAGCTGCTCCGCCACCCCCAGCCTTCTTCCCCCGCGCCGGCTTGTCCCTTTTCTCCATTTTCGGCCGAAAGCTCCATTTCTTCTCACCTCCGCGATTTCGGCCACCATTTTTGACACCGCCCGGTCTCTTTCTTCTCCTTAAGCTCCAGTGAGTGTGATTCTAGCTTTGGCTTGAGCTTAAATGGTCTTGATTTGCTTAGGTTTTGAATTTTCGAATTCGGCCATATTAGGGTTTTCGATTTTTTTGAGCTTTGAATTGATTGATTCATGAAAACTCCCTTCACAAATGTTTTTCTCCTTAGCTTAGTCTACATGTGTGAATTTTTTTTGGAATTTTTGGAGATTATTTGGATTTTTTGGGTATTTTTGAATATTTTAATATTATTTTCTAATTTTCGGAAATTAATTATTTAAATTATGAAATTGTGTTTTATGGTTAAATTAGGTGTTGAAATGAATTATAGGAATTTATTTGGAATTTTTATGAATTTCTAAGTATTTATTTTGAATTATTTGAGTTTATGTAATTTTGGGAAAATTAGGTTAAATGTGTTTTTATTTGAAATTAATTGGTAAATTGAGTTTAATTATTGATATTATTGATAAATATGTTGATAAAATTAATTTTGGATAATTATACTATTTTTGGTGAATTTTTGAAGTAATTTTAGTATATTTACATATATAAGGGCATTTTGGTAATTTTACACAAAATAGGCTAAAAATGTAATTTAATTGGTTTTAATAGTTATTTAAGGTATAAAAATGATTTCCCACAAATTATTTGGTATTTTTAACCAATTAAAACTATTTTTTGTGAATTATTTTCAATTATATATATTAATTTACGATTTAACTAATAAAATGAGTTTTATTATTCGGTTTTTACTGTGTTTAAAGGTTAATTATGTAATTTCTACGTATAAAATGAATTTTTATGTTATAAGGATATTTTTGGTATTTCCTGAATTGTTCTGTGTTTGTGGACCCCAGTCAGTAGATTGTAGTCTGGAGTCCGACCGAGGGGTTGTGGTTGAGTGTTGAGCTTGTTTTTCGAAGTGTGTTTCTTTGTAGGGTCGGCTCTACTCTTTGAGTAGAGAGATGTCCATTTTACAGGGGAGGTTCTACCGAATTTTTGGTAGAATTCTCGTAAAACGTGATGTCTGGTCGATCCTAATCCTGTTTCTGTGATTAATATTCTAGATCGAATTCTAGGATTTCTGTTAGGTTTATTCTGATTTCTGTCGTTATTGTTTGTTTAGTTGCACCGAGACCGAGGCCTAGTGGACCAAGCCCGTCGGATCCGTCTCGTGGAGCGCACTAATTTGTGAGTTACTATTTTATATATATGTGCTTTAGGATGCATGATTTTAGAAATACATGTTTCATTTTGACTAAATATGCATAAATAATGTGATTTGTATTTAAGTATATTTTTGATATATTTTTTGGTATATATTAAATTATATGCATGTTTTATAAATAAATTATATTTAAAATGTTTTTAAATATATTTTGAGCTTAATTTATGATTTAATTGGATTTATTTGACGTATATATACTCGAAATATACCTGGTTTACTTTTGGTATATTTCTGGTATATATATGGTTTATACTGTTATTTTATTTAAATTCATGCATCATTTATTGTGAATGAATGTTTTATATTTATTAATGAAGGATATCAATAGAACGTGCTACCTAGTGGGCAGCACTAGGACCGAGTACGTACCGGTACGCTTATAGCAGATAGGCTATATTACTAACCATTTGTGGATATTGATTGAATATGATTATTTGATATGTGAGATGTGATTTGGGCATGATTGCTGGAGCTCGGTTGACCAAGTGTCCTCGGGGCCAATCACACTGGCAGTCAGACTGCTGGAGCTCGGTTGACTTAGTGTCTCGGGGCCAGTCTACTGTCTGAATGGATTAAATGGATATATATGGAATAAGTGAGCCTGTATGGCTAGAGTGTTGTCTAACACTATTTTCGAGGTTGCGATATTATAGGGTTCTATTTGATCCTTCATAAACGATGATTTTTAGTAAAATATATATAAAACGATTTTACAACATCTGTGTGTATTTGCCTGTATATATACATATTAGATATATACTGTGATTGTATGCATTGTCATTTAGTATGCATGTATATATATTATAGTAACTCACTCAGTGAGGTCTGACTCCCCTCCGTTGATAATTTTTCAGGAGAGTCAACATCTTCAGACCTCAGTAGCAGGCCTGTACGTCGGATTTCTTCCGCCCCGGCTTCTTTATGTAAACTGCTTACTTGAGTCTTATTTTTATATAATCTAGACACTGCAGTAGTTGTAAATTAATTATGAGATTTTATGTATTTTATTTATGTGAGATATTGTATTATGTGAACTGGATTTGTATTAAAAGAGTTTTATATATATATGAGATGAGTATTTGATTTAAATCCAGTTGGTGAAAATACTATTGTGATATTTATGATTTTCATTTCCGCTGCATTATATATATGGTTATTACCATTGCATGTTTTATTTTATTTTTAGGCTTGCTACGGGTTCCGGATTCGAAAGAATTCCCGTTCCCTAGCACCCCGGTCATGGCCCCTATTTTGGGTCGTGACAAAGTTGGTATCAGAGCGGAGTTCTGTGTCAGGGCTTAGTTATATGAGTTGTGGCCCTAGTTTTCAGAGTTGTGTTTTCTTTTGGTAACTACTGCAGTTACGTTCGAGTATGTCTTGATAAGTATTCCTTGCTTTAGTTTTCAGCATTATTCCTCCATTGTCTGTTTTGTCTGAATCTTTCTGTTTGTCTTTTCAGAATGAGGAGGCGAGCGCGTGTCGCTCCACCGATCGTTAAGGCCGAGGATGATGAGTCTTTTCAGGATGAGGTTTTACCTCATGAGCAGCCAGTTAGACGTAGAGGTCGTGGCAGAGGTAGACCTCGAGGAGCAGCAGGTCACCGTAGGCAGAGAGAGTTACAGGACGAGGAGCCTGTAGAGCCTGAGTTTGATGTTCCTGTGCCTCCAGTTGTTCCGCCTGATCAGCCTGCCTATCAGTAGGGTATGTCTGACCCTGAGGCAGCTTTGTTCTATGCCCGAGTTGGCAGGATTGCGTTTGATGGTACTTCTGATCCGTTAGACTTTCTGCACGCGATTGAGACTAGGACTCAGACTGCTCATACCAAGTACCAGCGGATCATAATCATTGAGTTATCTATTGAGGGACTATCCCTAGATTGGTTCATTCAGATGATCCAGCCTTACATGATGACGATGACTTGGGCTCAATTTCGAGAGCGATTTTTGAGGAGATTCTGTCCAGAGCCGCTTCGTTTGAGCTATCATCTCCGGTTGACCAGTATTTCTTGTGGAGATCGATCTGTAGAGGAGTATACCCGAGAGTTTCTTCGTATGGGTAGATATGCAGAGGATCTGATGCGAGATCAGTACTTCGCTGTCACTACATATGTTACTGGTTTGGGTTCAGCTTTTGCTGGTATGTCTACAGTAGGCCTTACTCTCGAGTCTGTGATTGAGTTAGCAAAGGAGGTTGAGCTGAGGCTAGTTAGGCAGGGAGCGATGCCTGATTACTACCAGCTGGGAGTTCAGTCGAGTGGATTGCAGGCTACTCCGTATTCGAGTTTTCATGTTGGTTCGAGTAGTCAGCAGTGAGGTCCGACTCAGCAGAGTCAGAGACAGCAGCAGCGAGTGCATCGGAGCAGTAGACATGGCCGTGTAGGTCAGCGTAGATCATTTAGATTTGGATCAAGTGCTTCGAGCAGCAGCAGTGGTCGTAGTTCTGGATCAGAGGCCAGTGTTTGCCAGACCTGCAGTAGAGTCCATCAGGGACCGTGTTATCTGACCACCGCTGACATGCTTCAGATGCGGGCAGATAGGACATTTTGCCAGATTGTGTCCTTATTCTGGGTATCAGCAGCAGCAGATTCGCGATTCCCACAGCAGTCGATTGCTAGTGCTGCACCCGTGCCATTTCATTTGCCTCCAGCTCAACATCAGAGTTCCACTCAGCTTGTTCCACAGCAGAGTCGTGGTAGAGGTACTATAGGAGGTGCCAGAGGTGTTGGCCAGGCTTCTACCAGTCAGTAGGGAGGTCGAGGTTAGGCCAGAGTTTTCCATCTCACTCAGCAGGATGCTCAGGCATCTAATGCAATCGTGGCAGGTATTGTTTCTGTCTGTTACCTGGATGCATGGGTTTTGTTTGATCCGGGTGCCACGCATTTGTTTGTTTCTCCTGTTTTTGCTTTTAAATCTTGTTGGCAAGCTTCGAGGATGGCTTTTCCTTTATCTGTTGCCACTCCTCTGAGTGATTCCTTGGACACTGATATTGTTCTTTCTGGTTGTCCAGTTCTCGTGGGAGATAGAGAATTACCCGCTGATTTGATTTTGTTGATGTGATGGAGTTTGATGTTATTTTGGGAATGGATTGGTTATCTCAGCACTATGCCATGGTAGATTGCAGGAATAAAGAGGTGACGTTCAAAATTCCTGATGAAGAAGAGTTTAAGTTTATTGGTGATAGAAGTTCAGCACCTCAGAATCTTATTTCTGCTATTACGGCTAGGAAGTTGTTAAGGAAAGGATGTCAGGGATATTTGGCATTGGTCAGGGATACTTCAGTGGAGAAGTTGTTACTCACAGATGTTCCTGTTGCTTGTGAGTTTCCTGATGTTTTTCCCGAGGAGTTGCCAGGTTTACCACCTCATAGAGAGATTGAGTTCTGTATAGATGTGGTACCAAGTACTACTCCTATATCTATGCCACCCTATCGTATGGCTCCTACAGAGTTGAAAGAGTTGAATGAGCAGTTGCAAGAGTTGTTGGATAAAGGATTTATCAGACCCAGTGTTTCTCCTTGGGGTGCACCAGTCCTGCTTATGAAGAAGAAGGATGGTACCCTGAGACTGTGCATTGACTATAGAGAGCTGAATAAGGTGACAGTGAAGAACAAGTATCCTCTCCCGAGGATAGATGACTTGTTTGATCAGCTACAGGGTGCACAGTTCCTTTCTAAGGTTAATCTGAGGTCGGGTTATCATCAGTTGCGGATTAGTGAAGCCGATATTCCTAAGACAGCATTCCGCACTAGATATGGCCATTATGAGTTTCTGGTGATGTCTTTTGGTTTGACTAATGCACCAGTAGCTTTTATGGACTTGATGAATAGGGTATTCAGACGTATATGGATCAATTTGTGGTAGTCTTCATTGATGATATACTGGTATATCCGAGGAGTCTGGAGGAGCATGTATATCACTTGAGGATTGTACTACAGACACTGAGAGATCATCAGCTTTATGCTAAATTCTCAAAGTGTGATTTCTAGATGGAGAGTGTTTCTTTTCTTGGACATTTAGTGTTTAAAGAAGGTATTCAGGTTGATCCACAGAAGGTTGAGGCAGTGTCTGAGTGGCCTAGACCCGACTTCTGTTACAGAGATTCGAAGTTTTCTGGGTTTAGCCGGGTATTATAGGTGGTTTGTGCAGGATTTTTCCAGGATTGCAGCCCCTATGACTCGCTTGACTCAGAAGAATGTTAGATTCGAGTGGTCAGAAGCTTGTGAGAATAGTTTCCAGTTATTGAAGGAGAAGTTGACCACAGCGCCAGTGTCAGCTTTGCCTAATAGTGTGGATAAGTTCACAGTTTACTGTGATGCCTCTAGAATTGGTCTTGGTTGTGTGTTGATGCAGAATGGAAGGGTGACAGCCTATGCTTCGAGGTAGTTGAAGAAGCATGAGCAGAATTATCCTACACATGATCTTGAGATGGCTGCAGTGATCTTTGCTTTGAAGATTTGGACACATTATTTGTACGGGGTGACTTGTGAGATATTTACTGATCACAAGAGCATTAAGTACATTTTTCAGCAACGAGATCTGAATCTGAGGCAGAGGAGATGGTTGGAATTGTTGAAGGACTATGATTGCGAGATCTTATATCATCCAGGTAAAGCTAATGTGGTAGCAGATGCCTTGAGTAGAAAGTCCTCAGGAAGTCTTGCTCACATCGGTGTTGAGAGGAGACCATTGATCCAGGAGTTGCATCTATTAGTGGATCAAGGTCTGATGATGAAGATCAGTAGATCAGGTGGACTGCTAGCTCATTTAAAGTGCGATCTGTACTAAGGGATAGGATTAAAGCAGCTCAGAGTCGAGATCCTATTCTAGAAGAACTTGCAGAGAATGTCAGAGTAGGGAAGTTCACTGATTTCACACTCGATGATGATGGTGTGTTGTGGATCAGTGGTAGATTATGTGTTCTTGATGTGGATAATTTGAGAGAAGAGATCCTAGAGGAAGCACATTCTACAGCTTACAGCGTTCATCCGGGCATTACTAAGATGTACCACAGTATCAGAGATTTATATTGGTGGGATGGATTGAAGAAGGATGTCGCTGATTATGTTGCTAAGTGCTTGACGTGTCAGCAAGTGAAAGTCGAACATCAGAAGCCTTCTGGGAAGCTTTAGCCTCTTCCTATTCCCGAGTGGAAGTGGGAAAGGATAGCTATGGATTTTATGGTCGGTTTACCTCGTTCGAAGGATGGATATGATTCCATTTGGGTGATCGTAGACAGGTTGACAAAGTATGCACATTTCTTACCTGTGAAAGCCACTTATTCAGTTGCCAGATTGGCGAAGTTGTATGTGAAGCATATTATGTGCCTTCATAGAGTACCTGTGTCCATTGTGTCAGATAGAGGTTCGGTGTTTACTTCTCATTTTTGGCAAAGTTACAGGAAGTGATGGGCACTAGGTTGGATTTCAGTACTGCTTTTCATCCTCAGACAGATGGTTAGTCTGAGAGGACGATCCAGACACTAGAAGATATGTTGAGGATGTGTGTCCTGGATTTGGGAGGTAGCTGGGATGATCATTTGTCACTTGTTGAGTTTGCATATAATAACAGCTACCATAGCAGTATTGGCATGGCACCATATGAGGCGTTGTATGGAAGGAAGTGTAGATCCCCTCTGAGTTGGGATGAGATTGGTGAGAGAGCTTTGACTGGACCTGAGATGGTTCAGGATGCTGCAGAGAAAGTCGCCGTGATTAAGTGAAGATTAGAGACCGCAGTTAGTATACATAAGAGTTATGCAGATCCTAGGCATAGAGATGTGGAGTTTTAGGTTGGAGATTTCATTTTTCTGAAGGTATCTCCGATGAAGGGTGTGATGAGATTTGACAGGAAGGGTAAGTTAGCACCGAGATATATTGGACCGTTTGAGATTCTAGAGAGAGTTGGCACTGTTGCATATCGGTTGGATTTGCCTCCGAGTATGTCATAGGTGCATCCAGTGTTTCATATCTCGATATTGAGGAAGTATATCTCAGACCCTTCACACTTGTTGCTTGCCTGACAATGTAGAAGTGAGTGAAGATTTAACGTTTGTGGAAGAACCTGTGGCGATCGTTGATTATCAAGTTCGACAGTTGCGTTCGAAGCATATTCCGATGGTCAAGGATCTGTGGTGTAGCGACAAAGTCGAGGAGCATACGTGGGAGACTGAAGCTGAGATGCGAGCTTCTTACCCGTATCTCTTTCCTTCCTAATCCTGTAATCTTTTCTTTTGGAATTCGGGGACGAATTCTTGTAAGGGGGGAAGACTGTAATATCCCCTGTTTTTAATATTTTTACACTGTACCGGGATATGCAGTGTTAATAATTTTTGTATATATTATGATATTTTTACGAGTTGATATGTATTTAAAACCTATTTTAATTATTGTATATTATTTACAGTACTTTACGTAAAATTTTCCCGGGACTTGCATTTTCGGGG
Organism: Mallotus nudiflorus; assembly: GCA_947683625.1. Classification (NCBI taxonomy): domain Eukaryota; kingdom Viridiplantae; phylum Streptophyta; class Magnoliopsida; order Malpighiales; family Euphorbiaceae; genus Mallotus; species Mallotus nudiflorus. The sequence goes on from CANTUR010000171.1 coordinate 23,943, forward strand.
AAATTTTCACGTAAATAATTTATTATTTATTATTTTAAATATATTTTCGGACTTGCATGAACTCATACGTATTTTTAAAATACTAAACACCGTGTATATGTGTACCTATTTATTTAATTAGGGTTTAGTATATTACCCTAATATTTTATTAATTAATTATTTGTTTATGTGTTATTTAATTATTTTTAATTAATATTAAATTTTTAAAAAATAAATATTAAGTGTGTGGGTGTGATTTTTTTCAAATATTTTATTAAAATTATTTTTTTATTATTTTTCTTTTTTTTCTTTTTCTTTTTTCTTTTCTTTTTCTTTTCTTTTCTTTTTCTTCTTTTTCTTCTTCTTCTTCTTCCTGTGCGCGACCCCCCCCTTCCCCTCACCGCTGCTACTCCGATCACTGGCCATCAGAGCGCCTCCCTGCATGTCGCCATCTTCTCCAGTTGCTCCGTCGCCCCCAGCCTTCTTCTCTGGCGCCCGGCTTGTCCCTTTTCTCCATTTTCGGCCGAAAGCTCCATTTCTTCTCACCTCGCGATTCCGGCCACCATTTTTGACACTGCTGGTCTCTTTCTTCTCCTTGAGCTCCGGTGAGTGTGATTCTAGCTTTGTTTTGAGCTTAAATGGTCTTGATTTGCTTAGGTTTCGAATTTTCGAATTCGGCCATATTAGGGTTTTCGATTTTTTTGAGCTTTGAATTGATTGATTCATGAAAACTCCCTTCACAAATGTTTTTCCCCTTAGCTTAGTCTACATGTGTGAATTTTTTTGTGGAATTTTTGGATATTATTTGGATTTTTGGGTATTTTTGAATATTTTAATATTATTTTCTAATTTTCGGAAATTAATTATTTAAATTATGAAATTGTTTTTTATGGTTAAATTAGGTGTTGAAATGAATTATAGGAATTTATTTGGAATTTTTATGAATTTCTAAGTATTTATTTTGAATTATTTGAGTTTATGTAATTTTGGGAAAATTAGGTTAAATGTGTTTTTATTTGAAATTAATTGGTAAATTGAGTTTAATTATTGATATTATTAATAAATATGTTGAGAAAATTAATTTTGGATAATTATACTATTTTTGGTGAATTTTTGAAGTAATTTTAGTATATTTACATATATAAGGGCATTTTGGTAATTTTACCACAAAATTGGCTAAAAATGTAATTTATTGGTTTTAATAGTTATTTAAGGTATAAAATGATTTCCACAAATTATTTGGTATTTTTAACCAATTAAAACTATTTTTCGTTAATTATTTTCAATTATATATATAATATACGATTTTACTAATAAAATGAGTTTTTATCGATTTTTACTGTGTTTAAAGGTTAATTATGTAATTTCTACATATAAAATGAATTTTGATGTTATAAGGATTTTTTTGGTATTTCCTAAACTGTTCTGTGTTTGTGGACCCCGATCAGTAGATTGTAGTCTGGAGTCCGACCGAGGGGTTGTGGTTGAGTGTTGAGCTTATTTTTCGAAGTGTGTTTCTTTGCAGGGTCGGCTCTACTCTTTGAGTAGAGAGATGTCTATTTTACAGGGGAGGTTCTCCCGAATTTTGGTAGAATTCTCGTAAAACGTGATGTTTGGTCGATCCCTAATCCTGTTTCTGTGATTAATATTCTAGATCGAATTCTAGGATTTCTGTTAGGTTTATTCTGATTTTTGTCGTTATTGTTTGTTTAGTTGCACCGAGACCGAGGCCTAGTGGACCAGGCCTGTCGGATCCATCTCGTGGAGCGCACTAATTTGTGAGTTACTATTTTATATATATGTGCTTTAGGATGCATGATTTTAGAAATACATGTTTCATTTGACTAAATATGCATAAATAACGTGATTTGTAATTATGTATATTTTTGGTATATATTAAATTATATGCATGTTTTATAAATAAATTATATTTAAAATATTTTTAAATATATTTTGAGCTTAATTTATGATTTTATTGGATTTATTTGACGTATATATACTCGAAATATACCTGGTTTACTTTTGGTATATTTCCGGTATATATATGGTTTATATTGTTATTTTATTTAAATTCATGCATCATTTATTATGAATGAATGTTTTATATTTATTAATGAAGGATATCAATAGAACGTGCTACCTAGTGGGCAGCCCTAGGACCGAGTATGTACGGTGCGCTTATAGCAAATAGGCTATATTACTAACCATTTATGGATATTGATTGAATATGATTATTTGATATGTGAGATGTGATTTGGGTGTGATTGCTGGAGCTCGGTTGACCAAGTGTCTCGAGGCCAATCACACTGGCAGTCAGACTGCTGGAGCTCGGTTGACTTAGTGTCTTGGGGCCCAGTCTACTGTCTAAATGGATTAAGTGGATATATTTGGAATAAGTGAGCCTGTATGGCTAGAGTGTTGTCTAACACTGTTTTCGAGTTGCGATATTATAGGGTTCTATTTGATCCTTCATAAACGATGATTTTCAGTAAAATATATATAAACGATTTTACAGCATCTGTGTGTATTTTCCTGTATATATACATATTAGATATATACTGTGATTGTATGCATTGTCATTTAGTATGCATGTATATATATTATAGTAATTCACTCAGTGAGGTCTGACTCCCCTCCGTTGATAATTTTTTAGGAGAGTCAACATCTTCAGACCTCAGTAGCAGGCCTGTACGTCGGATTTCTTCCGCTCCGGCTTCTTTGTGTAAACTGCTTACGTGAGTCTTATTTTTATATAATCTAGACACTGCAGTAGTTATAAATTAATTGTGAGATTTTATGTATTTTATTTATGTGAGATATTGTATTATGTGAACTGGATTTGTATTAAAAGAGTTTTATATATATATGAGATGAGTATTTGATTTAAATCCAGTTGGTGAAAATACTATTGTGATATTTATGATTTTCATTTCCGCTGCATTATATTATGGTTATTAATGTTTTATTTTATTTTTAGGCTTGCTACGGGTTCCGGATTCGAAAGAATTCCCGTTCCCTAGCGCCGGTCATGGCCCCTATTTTGGGTCGTGACATTTAGTATATGTTAGGTATATTTTTAGTATATTTTTAGTATATTTTTAGTATATCTCAACATATAGGCATGTTATATTTTCATATACACTTAATATATTTTTGGTATATTCATGGTTTACATTCGATATATTTATGGTTGATTTTGAATTTATTTAGCATAAATATACTTGAAATATACTTAGTATATTTTAGGTATATTTATGGTATATATATGGCTTATTTCGTTGTTATGAATGTTATTTATGTTTAAATATGCATTATTTATTTTTTGTATTTACATTGAATTTTATTTAAAGGATATCAATAGAATGTGCTACTGTCAAGACCTAAAACAGGGGCCATGATCGGCACTAGGGAACGAAAATTCTTTTGAATCTGGCACCGGTAGCAAGCCTTAAAATAAAATAAAAAAAACATGAAATAATTATATTAAACATAATTATAGTGCTCTGCTGTCATGACCCAAAACAGGGGCCATGACCGGCGCTAAGGAACGGGAAATCTTTTGAATCCGGAACCCGTAGCAAGCCTTAAAATAAAATAAAACATGCAATAATCATAATAACATAAATAATATATTCTGCAATGGAAATAAAATCATAAATATAATAAAATAAATATCCACCAATGAAATTAAATCGAACAACTCATCTCAGATATATAAATAAAACTTTTAATATAAATCCAGTTCAAATCTTTGAAATAAATACCTCACACAAACATAATACATAAACCCCACATCTGATTACAACTACTGCAGTGTCTAGATTATAAAATAAAACTCAGATAAGAAGTTTACATAGTGAAGCCAAGGTGGAAGAAATTCAGCGTATAGGTCTGCTATTGAGGTATGAAGACGATGACTCTCCTGAACAATAATTAACGAAGGGGAGTCAGACCTCACTGAGTGAATTGTTATAATATATATACATGCATAACTAAATGACAATGCACACAGTCAATAGTATATATAATAAATACATATACAAGCAAATACACCACAGATGCAACAAAATCATTTTATATATATTTTCTGAAAATCACTGTTTATGAAGGATTAAATAGAATCCTAGAAAATCGCAACCTCAAACAGTATTAGACAATACTCTAGCCATACAGGCTCACTTATTCCAAATATATTCACTTGTTCCATTTGGACAGTAGACTGGCCCCGAGACACTAAGTCAACCGAGCTGCAACAGTCTGACTATCAGTGTGATTGGCCCCGAGACACTTGGTCAACCGAGCTCCAGCAATCACACTCCAAATTATATCACACATAAAATCAAATCAATCCAATCAATATCCATAAATGGTTAGTAATGAAGCTAAATGCTATTAGCGTACTGGTATATACTCGGTCCTAGTGATGCCCACTAGGTAGCACATCCTATTGATATCCTTCATTAATATAAAACATACATTCATAAAACAAATGATGCATAATATTAAATAAAATAGCAATATAAACCATATATATACTAGAAATATACCAAACATAAACCAGGTATATTTCGAGTATATATACGTCAAACAAATCCAATATAGTTGTAAAATAAACTAGAAATATACTTAAAAACATTTTAAGTGTAAATTATTAATAAAACATGCATATAATTTAAAATATACCAAAAATAAACTTAAGTAATACTTAAATCATTTATGCATAATTTACTAAAATAACCATACATTTCTAAAACATGCACCCTAAAACATGTATATATAAAATAACAACTCACAGTTATTGCGCTCCTCGAGATGGGTCTGACAGGGTCTGGTCCACTAGGCCTGGTCTCCGGCACAACTATATAAACAAATGACAACAAAAAATTAGAATAAATCTAATGGAAATTTTTAGAAACTCGATCTAGAATGCTAGACTCATAACTAGAATCAAAGTTCGACGGACATCACGTTTTACGAGAATTCTATCAAAAATTCAACAGAACCTCCCTTGTAAAATGGACATCTCTCTGCTACAAGAGTAGAGCCCGGGTCCTGCAAAGAAATACACTTCGAAATAAACACAGAACACAACCACAATCCTCGGTCGGACTCCAAACTATAATTCACCGACCGAGGTCCACAATTCACAGAATAATTACAAAATACCAAAAATGCCCTTTTATAATAAAAATACATTTTATCAATCTAAATTACATATTTAACCCTAAAACAGGTTAAAAACCGATAAAAACTCATTTATTTAAAAAAATCGTATATTATATATAATTTGAAAATAATTTACAAAAAAAGTTTTAATTAGTTAAAAATACTAAATAATTTGTAGAAATCATTTTTATACCTTAAATAACTAATAAAACCAATTTAATTACATTTTTAACCAATTTAGTATCAAATTACCAAAATACCCATATATATATAAATTTACTAAAAATAATCAAAAAAATTCACCAAAAATAATATAATTACTCAAAATTAATTTTCTCAACATATAATTCAATAATATCAATAAATACACTCAATTAACCAATTAATTTCAATTAAACACATAATTAACCTAATTTTCTAATATTACATAGACTTAATAAATTCCAAATAAATATATAAAAATTCACAAATATTACCAATAAATTTCTAAAATTCATTTCAACACCTATAAACACCATAAAACACAATTTCATAATTTAATTAATTAATTTTCAAAAATTAGAAAATATTAATAAAATAATTAAAAATTCACAAAAATCAAAATAATTCCCAAAAATTCTACAAAAATTATCACATGTAGATTAAGCTACAAGGATCAAATTTTGTGAAGGGAGTTTGCTTGAATCAATCAAATTGAAGTTCTAAAAAATTTGAGAACCCTAAATGGACGAAAATGAAAAATCAAAACCTAGGGAAATCTAGACCATTTTAAGTGAAACAAAGCTTGGAATCAAACTCACCGGAGCTCAAGGAGAAGATAGAGACTGGTGGTGTCGAAAACGGTGGCCAGAATCATGTCGATCGGAGCTTGGGTCGAGTTTTGGACTTTCGACAAATTCAAGCTTCTCCAACGTCGGAAACGGGTGCTGCTGGCGACGGAACTGGCTGGAGATGATGGTGGCACTGCGGGAGGCACACTGATGGCAAGGGGAAGGCTTGGCAGATGGCGGAATGGCGAGGGAGGGTGATCGGGAGTTTGGGAGGTTCGGATGGCACAATTCGTAAATTTATCAAACTTCTTAATTTTTGTATATATATATATATAAACGTTAACTTTAATTATGATATTATATATTATTATATTTCAAATAATTGTACACCACATGATTTAAAATAATTAATATATATACATATACACATGTTAATTAAAAATAAAACTAAACTATAAATAAATAAAATTAATAAACCCTAAATGTTAAAATAAATAAATAAATAAATAAATAAATAAATAAATATATATATATATATATATAGATATATATATATATATATATATATATATATATATATATTATATATATATATATATATATATATATATATATATATGCATGTATATGTATATATTTTAATGCGAAAATTAAAATAATGCATGAACTCATGCAAACTTGTAAAACTATTTAAAATAATTAATATTAAATTATTTACATGTTAATTTCCCCAAAAATAATATTCCCGGGAAAATTTACGTAAAGAACTTAAAATAATTAAGAATAATTAAAATAACTTAATAATGATCAAACTTGTCACAACCAAAAATAGGGGCCATGACTGGCGCTAGGGAACGAGAATTCTTTCGAATCCGGAACCCCGTAGCAAGCCTAAAAATAAAATAAAACATACAATAATAATAATAACAACACTTAATGCAGCGGAAATAAAATCATAAATATCAAAATAATATTTCCATCAAACGAAATTAAATCGAATCCCTGTCTCATATATATAAATAAACTTTTAATACAAATCCAGTTCAAATATTCAAAGTACATAAATCACACAAATATAATACATAAAACCCATAATTTATTTACAACTACTGCAGTGTCTAGATTATAAAAATAAAACTCAAGTTAGCAGTTTACATAAAGAAGCCGGGGTGGAAGAAATCTGGCGTACAGGCTTGCTATTGAGGTCTGAGGAAGAAGACTCTCCTGAAAAATAGTCAACGGAGGGGAGTCAGACCTTACTGAGTGAATTACTATAATATATATACATGCATACTAAATGACAATGCATACAGTCAATAGTACATATATAAATATATATATATATATAGGCAAATACACATAGATGCAATAAAATCATTTTTATATATTTTGTCTGAAAACCACTGGTTATGAAGGATCAAATAGAACCCTAGAAAATCACAACCTCAAATCAGTGTCAGACAATACTCTAGCCACATAGGCTCACTTTGTCACGACCCAAAATAAGGGCCATGACCGGCGCTAGGGAATGGGAATTCTTTCAAATCCGGAACCCGTAGCAAGCCTAAAAATAAAATCAAACATGCAATAGTAATAACAATATAAAATGCAGCAGAAATAAAAATCATAAATATAATATTAACATATGCACCAACTGGATTTAAATCAAATCCTCATCATTTCATATATATAAATCTTTTAAATACAAATCCAGTTCAAATATAATACAACATCTCTTAAATAATTTAATGACTACTGCAGTGTTTAGATAAAATAAAACTCAAGACTTAGAGAAGCAGTTTACATAAAGAAGCCGGGGCGGAAGAAATCCGACGTACAGGCCTGCTACTGAGGTCTGAAGATGATGACTCTCCTGAAAAACAGTCAACGAAGGGGAGTCAGACCTCACTGAGTGAATCACTATAATATATATACATGCATACTAAATGATAATGCATACAATCAATAGTGTATATATATATATATATATATACAGGCAAATACACACAGATGCTGTAAAATCATTTTACATATATTTTATTGAAAATCATCGTTTATGAAGGATCAAATAGAACCCTATGATATCGAAACCTCAAACAGTGTTACACAACACTCTAGCCACACAGGCTCACTTAATCCAAATATATCCACTTGATCCATTTAGACAATAGACTGGCCCCGAGACACTAAGTCAACCAAGCTCCAGCAGTCTGACTGCCAGTGTGATTGGCCCCGAGACACTAGGTCAACTGAGCTCCAGCAATCACACCTCCAAACCATATCTCACATATCAATAATCATAACCAATCAATATCCACAAATGGTTAGTAATATAGCCTAAATGCTATAAGGGCACCGGTACGTACTCGGTCCTAGTGTTGCCCACTAGGTAGCACGTTCTATTGATATCCTTCATTAATAATATAAAACGTACATTCACAAATAAATGATGCATGAATTTGAAATAAATAGTAACATATACCATATATATACTGGAAATATACCAAAGGTAAACCAGGTATATTTCGAGTATATATACATCAAATAAATCCAATCAAATTACAATTTAAGCTAGAAATATATTTAAAAACATTTTAAATATAATTTATTAACAAAACATGCATATAATTTAATATATACCAAAAATAAACCAAAAATAAACTAAGGATATACTTAAATATAAATCACAATATTTATGCATTTTAATCAAAATAAAACATATATTTCTAAAATCATGCACCCTAAGCATATATATATAAAATAGCAACTCACACTTAGTGCGCTCCACGAGATGGATCCGACGGGCCTGGTCCATTAGGCCTCGGTCTCGGCGCAACTAGACAAACAATAATGATAGAAATCAGAATAAACCTAACAGAAAATCCTAGAATTCGATCTAGAATATTAAACATAGAAACAGAATTAGGGTTCAACCGGACATCACGTTTTACGAGAATTCTATCAAAAATTTGGCAGAACCTCCCTTGTAAAACGGACATCTCTCTACTCAAAGAGTAGAGCCGACCCTGCAAAGAAACACACTTCGAAAAATAAGCTCAAAACAAATCCACAACCCCTCGGTCGGACTCAAAACTACAGTCTACCGACCGGGGTCCACAATCACAGAATAATTTCAGAAATAGCAAAAATATCCTTATAACATATAAATTCATTTTATAAATAGAAATTACATAATTAACCTTAAAACACTGTAAAAACCGATAAAAACTCATTTTATTAGAAAAATCGTATATTATATATATAATTGAAAATAATTCACAAAAAATAGTTTTAATTAGTTAAAAATACTAAATAATTTGTAGAAATCATTTTTATACCTTAAATAACTATTAAAACCAATTAAATTACGTTTTTAGCCAATTTTGTGTAAAATTACCAAAATGCCCTTATATATGTAAATATACTAAAATTCATTCAAAAATTCACCAAAAATTATATAAGTACTCAAAATTAATTTTCTCAACATATTTATCAATAATATCAATAATTAAACTCAATTAATCAATTAATTTCAATTAAAAACATAATTAACCCTAATTTTCCAAAATTACATAAACTTAAATAATTCAAAATAAATACATAGAAATTCATAAAAATTCCAAATAAATTTCTATAATTCATTTCAACACCTATAATTATCATAAAACACAATTTCATAATTTATTTAATTAATTTCCGAAAATTAGAAAATAATATTAAAATATTCAAAAATACCCAAAAATCAAAATAATTCCCAAAAATTCCAAAAAAATTCATACATGTAGATTAAGCTACTAGGATCAACATTTGTGAAGGGATTTTTCATGAATCAATCAAATTGAAGTTCAAAAAAATAAAAAACCCTAATATGGCCGAAATTGAAAATTCAAAACCTAAGCAAATCAAGACCATTTAAGCTTAAACCAAAGCTAGGATCACACTCACTGGAGCTCAAGGAGAAGAAAGAGACTGGCGGTGTCAAAAATGATGGTCAAAATCGTCATGATCGATGGTGGTTCAACTTTCGGCTTCTCCGGCCAAAAATGGCTTCCAGACGCCGGAAACGGCTGCTATAAGCGGCGAAAGAGGCTGAGGAAGGTGGTGGCACACCGGACGGCAGCGATCAGATTTGCATGGGGAAGGTGATCGGGGAAGAAGAAGGAATCGGGGGCAAAAATGTAATTTTCCAAAATTTTTGTTTTTTAACTTATAATATGTATATATATATACTTTATACTATATATTAAAATAATATTAAATTACACACATTAAATATACACCACACACATATAATTTAATAATTTATACTAAATAAAAATAATTAAATAACAATAAAACTAATAAATAATTAATAAAATATTAGGGTAATATTAAACCCTAATTAAATAAAATAATTACATGTGTACACGGTGTTTAATATTTTAAAATATGTATGAGTTCATGCAAGTCCATAAATATATTTAAAATAATTAATAATAAATTATTTACGTGAAAATTTCCCCGAAAATAAAAGTCTCGGGAAAATTTTACGTAAAGCACTGTAAATAATACACAATAATTAAAATAGGTTTTAAATACATATCAACTCATAAAAATATCATAATATATATACAAAAATTATTAATACTGCATATCCCGATGCAATATTAAAATATTTAAAAACACAGGATATTACACACTTATTCCAAAATATTCACTTATTCCATTTAGACAGTAGACTGGCCCCGAGACACTAAGTCAACCGAGCTCCAACAATCTGACTGTCAGTGTGATTGGCCCCGAGACACTTGGTCAACCGCGCTCCAGCAATCACACCTCTTGTCACGACCCAAAACAGGGGCCATGACCGGCGCTAGGGAACGGGAATTCTTTCGAATCCGGAACCCGTAGCAAGCCTAAAAATAAAATAAATATGCAATAATAACCATAAAAATATAATATGCAGCGGAAAATAAAAATCAGAAATATTACAATATCATCCATATCAACTGGATTCAATTCAAAACTCATCACATCACATATATAATCTCATAAATGTAAAATCTTTATACAAATCCAGTTTTACTATAATACATCTCTTTAAAATAAAGTACATAAAATCCAATACTTTAATTTACAACTACTGAAAATCACAACTACCGAAAATCACAACTACTGCAGTGTCTAGATAAAATAAATAAGACTCAAGTATATAATTTACATAAAGAAGCCGGGGCGGAAGAAATCCGGCGTATCGACCTGCTACTGAGGTCTGAGGAAGTTGACTCTCCTGAAAAATAGTCAACGGAGGGGAGTCAGACCTCACTGAGTGAATTACTATAATATATATACATACACTCTAAGTGATAATGCATACAGTCAATAGTATATGAGTAATATGTATATATATACAGGCAATTCATACAGATGTAGAAAAATCATTTTATATATTTTGTCTGAAAATCAACTTTTATGAAGGATCACATAGAACCCTAGAATATCGCAACCTCAGAAAAATAGTGTTAAACAACACTCTAGCCATACAGGCTCACTGATTCCAAATATATCCACTTAATCCATATGGATAGTAGACTGGCCCCGAGACACTAAGTCAACCGAGCTCCAGCAGTCTAACTGCCAGTGTAATTGGCCCCGAGACACTTGGTCAACCGAGCTCCAGCAATCACACCCACAAACCACATCTCACATATATCAATAATCATAATCAAATCGATATCCACAAATAGTTAGTAATATAGCCTAAAGCTATAGGCGTACCGGTACGTACTCGGTCCTAGTGCTGCCCACTAGGTAGCACGTTCTATTGATATCCTTCATTCTTAAATATAAAACATTCATTCACAAAAATAAATGATGCATGAATATAAATAAATCAACAATATAAACCATATATATACTGGAAATATACCAAACATAAACCAGGTATATTTTGAGTATATATATGTCAAATAAATCCAATCAAATCATGAATTAAACTAAAAATATATTTAAAAACATTTTAAATATGTTTTATTAACAAAACATGTATATAATTTATTATATACCAAAAATATACCAAAAATATACTTGAATATAAATCATATTATTTATGCATATTTAGTCAAAATAAAACATGCATTTTCTAAATCATGCATCCTAAGCATATATATATAATATAGTAACTCACCTAATGCGCTCCACGAGACGGGTCCGACGGGCCTGGTCCACTAACCCTCGGTCTCGGCGCAACTAAACAAGAAATAATTAATCGACATCAGAATAACCCTAACATAAATCCTAGAATTAAATCTAGAGTATTCAACACAGAATCGGAAATTAGGGTTCGACTGGATATCACGTTTTACAAGAATTCTACCGGAAATTCGGCAGAACCTCCCCTGTAAAACGGACATCTCTCTACTCAAAAGAGTAGAGCCGACCCTGCAAAGAAAATACACTTCAAAAATAAACACCACAATCAATCACAACCCCTCGGTCGGACTCCAGACTACAATCTGTCGACCGGGGTCCCCAAACACAGAATATATATTCAAATATACCAAAAATATCCTTAAATCATAAAAATACATTTCATACGTAGAAATTACATAATAAATCTTGAAACACTGTAAAAACCGATTAAAACTCATTTTATTAGAAAAACCGTATATTATATATATAATTGAAAATAATACCCGGAAAATAGTTTTAATTAGTTAAAAATACTAAATATTTTGTAGAAATCATTTTTATACCTTAAATAAATATTAAAACCAATTAAATTACATTTTTAGACAATTTAGGGTAAAATTACCAAAATACCCCTATATATATATATATACCTAAATTACTTCAAAAATTCACCAAAAATCATACAATTATCCAAAATTAATTTTCTCAACATATTTATTAATAATATCAATAATTAAACTCAATTAACCAATTAAATTCAATTTAAAACACAATTAACTTAATTTTACAAAATCACATAAACTTCAATAATTAAAAATAAATACTTAGAAATTCATAAAAATTCCAAATAAATTTCTATAATTCATTTCAACACCTAATTCAACCATAAACTCCAATTTCATAATTTAAATAATTAATTTCCGAAAATTAGAAAATAATATTAAAATATTCAAAAATACCCAAAAATCCAAACAATCTCCAAAAATTCTGTAAAAATTCATACATGAAGATTAAGCTACCAGGAACAACATTTGTGAAGGAATTTTCCATGAATCATCCAAATCGAAGCTCAAAAAAATTGAAAACCCAAAGAGGCCGAAATCTTCAAATCGAAACCTAAGCAATTCTAGACCATTTTAGCTCAAACCAAAGCTAGAATAACACTCACCAGAGCTCAAGGAGAAGATAGAGACCGGCGGTGTCGAAAACGGTGGCCGGAGGAGGGAGAAACGACGGTGAGAAAATGGTGGTCGGCGTCGGGCGGGAGAGAAAGAAGAAGAAGAAGAAAAAGAAAAAGAAAGAAAAGGAAAGAAAAAGAAAAAGAAAAAGAAAAAGAAAGAAAAAGGAAAAGAAAAAAAAAAAGAAAAAAATAAAATAAATTAAAATAATTAAATATTAATAAATAAATAATAATAAAATAATAAATTTTAATAATTTAATAATAAATAAAATAATCAAATAATAATAAATAAATAATAAAATATTAGGGTAATAATAAACCCTAATTAAATAAATATACACACACAGGCTTTATTTAATAATTTAAAAATATGTATGAGTTCATGCAAACCCGTAAATACATTTAAAATAATTAATAATACATTGTTTACGTGAAAATTTCCCCGAAAATGAAAGTCCCGGGAAAATTTTACGTAAAACACTGAAAATAATAGACAGTAATTAAAATAGGTTTAAAATACATATCAACTCATAAAAATATCGTATAATGCATGAAAATTATTGACACTGTATATCCCGGTACAGTGTAAAAATATTTTAAAAAAACACGGGATATTACACCTCTGAACCATATCTCACACATCAGATAAATCAATTCCAATCAATATCCTCAAATGGTTAGTAATATAGCCTAAATGCTATCAGCGTACCGGTACGTACTCGGCCCTAGTGTTGCCCACTAGGTAGCACATTCTATTGATATCCTTCATTAAAATATAAAGCATACATTCATAAAAATAAATGATGCATGAATTGAATAAAATAACAACGTAAACTATATATATATACTAGAAATATACCAAAAGTAAACCATGTATATTTTGAGTATATATACGTCAAATAAATTCAATATAATTGTAAAATAAACTAAATATATAGTTAAAAAAATTTTAGATATAAATGTTTAATAAAGTAGGCATATAATTTAAGATATACTAAAATAAACCAAAAATAAACTAAAAATAAACTTAAGTACTGATTAAATTATTTATGCATATTTAATCAAAACAAAACATATATTTCTAAATCATGTATCCTAAAACATATATATATTTATAGAATAGTAACTCACACTTAGTGCGCTCCTCGAGATGGGTCCAACGGGCCTGGTCCACTAGGCCTCGGTCTCGGCATAACTAAACAAACAATAAATAACAGACATTAGAATAAACCTAATAGAAAATCTTAGAAACTTGATCTAGAATATTAGACACAGAATCAGAATTAGGGTTCGATCGGACATCACGTTTTACGAGAATTCTACCAAAAATTCGATAGAACCTCCCCTGTAAAACGGACATCTCTCTACTCAAAGAGTAGAGCCGGCCCTGCAAAGAAACACACTTCTAAAATAGACACAGAAACACATCCACAGCCCCTCGGTCGGACTCCAAACTACAGTTTACCGATCGGGGTTCACAATCACATAACAATTATAGAAATACCAAAAATACCCTTATATCACAGAAATACATTTTATAAGTAGAAATTACGTAATTAACCCTAAAACACAGTAAAAACCGATAAAAACTCATTTTATTAGAAAAATCGTATATTATATATATAATTGAAAATAATTTACGAAAAATAGTTTTATTTAATTAAAAATACTAAATAATTTGTAGAAATCATTTTTATACCTTAAATAACTATTAAAACCAATTTAATTACATTTTTAGCCAACTTAGGGTAAAATTACCAAAATACCCCTATATATATAAATATACTAAAATTACTCCAAAAATTCATCAAAAATAATATAATTGCACAAAATTTATTTTATCAACATATTTATCAATAATATCAATAATTAAACTCAATTAACTAATTAATTTCAATTAAAAACATAATTAACCTAATTTTCCAAAATTACATAAACCTAAACAAATTCAAAATAAATACATAGAAATTCATAAAAATTCCAAATTAATTTCTATAATTCATTTCAACACCTATAATTATCATAAAACACAATTTCATAATTTAATTAATTAATTTTCGAAAATTAGAAAATAATAATAAAATATTCAAAAATACCCAAAAATCAAAATAATTCCCAAAAATTATAAAAAAATTCACACATGTAGATTAGCTAAGGGGAACAACATTTGTGAAGGAATTTTCCATGAATCAATCAATTCGAAGTTCAAAAAAATCAAGAACCCTAAAATGGCCTAATTACAACAATCGAAACCTAGGCAAATCTAGACCATTTTAAGTCAAACAAAGCTTGGAATTGCACTCACCATAGCTCAAGGAGAAGAAAGAGACCAGTGGTGTTAAAAATGGTGGCCGGAAACGTCGTGAACAATGGTGAAAAAGAATTCGGCTTCTTCGGCCAAAACGAGCTTCCCGATGCCGGAAAGGGGCTCTACAGGCAGCGAAACGGCTGGAGGAAGGAGGTGGCACGCCGGGAGGCACACCGATGGTGAGAAAACGACGTGACAGTGGCCGGATCGGTGATGGGAGTGATCGGGGAAGGAGGAGAAGGATGGGTGGCAATTTCGTAAATAACTCAAACTTTATTTTTTATTTTAATATTAAATGTATATGTATATATATACTTTACACTATAAATTAAAATAATATAAAATCACACACATTAATTATACACCACACACATATAATTTAATATTTTAAAAATTTAATACACATAAAAATAATTAAAAAAATATTAAAACTAATTAACAAATAATAAAATATTAGGGTAATTAATTAAACCCTAATTAAATAAATAAGTACACATATATACGTTATTTAATACTTCAAAAATATATATGAGTTCATGCAAGTCCGGAAATCTATTTAATATAATTAATAATAAATAATTTACGTGAAAATTTCCCC
Organism: Mallotus nudiflorus; assembly: GCA_947683625.1. Lineage (NCBI taxonomy): Eukaryota > Viridiplantae > Streptophyta > Magnoliopsida > Malpighiales > Euphorbiaceae > Mallotus > Mallotus nudiflorus. The sequence goes on from CANTUR010000171.1 coordinate 40,115, forward strand.
GAAAATAATATTCTCGGGAAAATTTTACGTAAAGCACTTAAAATAATATATAATAATTAAAATAAGTTTTAAATACATATTAACTCGTAAAAATATTATAATTATATACAAAATTATTAACACTGCATATCCTGATGCAGTATTAAAATATTTAAAAACTCGGAATATTACAAAACTCATGAAAATAATCATAAATATATACAAAAAAATTATTAACACTGCATATCCGGATGCAATTTAAAATTATTTAAAAACTCGGGATATTACATCTGCAGCGGAAATAAAATCATAAATAAAAATAAAATTGTCACGACCCAAAACAGGGGCCATGACCGGCGCTAGGGAATGGGAATTCTTTCGAATCCGGAACCCGTAGCAAGCCTAAAAATAAAATAAAACATGCAATAATAACAATAACAATAATATATATGCAGCGGAAATAAAAATCATAAATATAATAATAACATTCTCATCACTGGATTTAAATCAAATCTCATCTCATATATATATAAATCTTTCAGTACAAATCTAGTTTCAATATAATACATCTCTTTAAATAAAATACATGAAATCCCACACTTTAATTCACAACTAATGCAGTGTCTAGATTATAAAAATAAGACTCAAGTAAATAGTTTACACAAAGAAGCCGGGGCGGAAGAAATCCGGCGTATCGACCTGCTACTGAGGTCTGAAGAAGTTGACTCTCCTGAAAAATAGTCAACGGAGGGGAGTCAGACCTCACTGAGTGAATTACTATAATATATATATATACACACACACTAAATGACAATGCATGCAATCAACAGTATATATATAATATGTAGATATATACATGCAAATTCACACAGATGCAGGAAAATTCATTTTATATGTTTTTATTGAAAATCATCTTTTATGAAGGATCACATAGAACCCTAGAATATCGCAACCTCAAAAATACTGTTAAACAACACTCTAGCCATACGGGCTCACTTATTCCAAATATATCCACTTAATCCATTTAGACAGTAGACTGGCCCCGAGACACTAAGTCAACCGAGCTCCAGCAGTCTAACTGCCAGTGTGATTGGCCCCGAGACACTTGGTCAACCGAGCTCCAGCAATCACACCCAAATCACATCTCACACATCAAATAATCATAATCAATCAATATCCATAAATAGTTAGTAGTATAGCCTAAATACTATAGGCGTACCGGTACGTACTCGGTCCTAGTGCTGCCCACTAGGTAGCACGTTCTATCGATATCCTTCATTAATAAATATAAAACATTCATTCATAAAAATAAATGATGCATGAAGTTCAATAAAATAACAACATAAACCATATATATACTAGAAATATACCAAAAGTAAACCAGGTATATTTCGAGTATATATATGTAAAATGAATTCAATCAAATTATAACTTAAGCTAGAAATGTATTAAAAAAAAACATTTTAAATATATTTTATTTACAAAACATGCATATAATTTAATATATACCAAAAATAAATAAAAAATATACTTAAATACAAATCTTATTATTTATGCATTTTAATCAAAATAAAATATATATTTCTAAATCATGCATCCTAAGCATATACATATAGTATAGTAACTCACCTAGTGCGCTCCATGAGACAGGTCCGACGGGCCTGGTCCACTAGCCCTTAGTATCGGTGCAACTGAACAAACAAATAACGACAGACATTAGAATAAACCTAACAGAAATTCTAGAACTCAATCTAGAGTATTAAATACGGAAATAGAATTAGGGTTCGACTGGATATCACGTTTTACGAGAATTCTACCAAAAATTCGACAGAACCTCCCCTGTAAAATGGACATCTCTCTACTCAAAAGAGTAGAGCCGACCCTGCAAGGAAATACACTTCGAAAAACTACACAGAGCACAATCAAAATCCCACTGTCGGACTCCAAACTACAGTCCACCGATCGGGGTCCACAATCACAGAACAATTCAGAAATACCAAAAATATCCTTAAAACCTAAAAATACATTTTATAGGTAGAAATTACATAATTAACCTTTAAACACATTAAAAACCAATAAAAACTCATTTTATTAGAAAAACCGTATATTATATATATAATTGAAAATAATTCACGAAAAATAGTTTTAATTAGTTAAAAATACTAAATAATTTGTAGAAATCATTTTTATACCTTAAATAACTATTAAAACCAATTAAATTACATTTTTAGTAAATTTTGTGTAAAATTACCAAAATACCCCTATATATATAAATATACTAAAATTACTTCAAAAATTCACCAAAAATTATACAATTATCCAAAATTAATTTTCTCAATATATTTATCAATAATATTAATAATTAAACTCAATTAACCAATTAAATTCAATTAAAAACATAATTAACCTAATTTTCCCAAAATTCCATAAACTTCAATAATTCAAAATAAATACTTAGAAATTCATAAAAATTCCAAATAAATTCCTATAATTCATTTCAACACCTAATTTAACCATAAACCCCAATTTCATAATTTAAATAATTAATTTCCAAAAATTAGAAAATAATATTAAAATATTCAAAAATACCCAAAAATCCAAAAAATCTCCAAAAATTCCACAAAAATTCAAACATGTATATTGAGGTACTAGGAACAACATTTGTGAAGGGAGTTTTCATGAATCAATCAATTCGAAGCTCAAAAAGATCAAAAACCCTCATGTGACCGAAATTGAAAATTCGAAACCTAAGCAATTCTAGACCATTTTAGCTCAAACCAAAGCTAGAATCACACTCACCGGAGCTCAAGGAGAAGAAAGAGACCAACAGTGTCAAAAACGATGGCCGGAATCATCGTCGACGGCAAAGGGAAGAAGTTTCGGCCAAAAGGGAAAACGGGGGCTAACTGACGCCGGGGAAGGAGCTGCTGGCGGCGGAGTGGCTGGCTGGGGAAGGCAGTGCTCCTGGCGGCACACCAACGGCCGGGAATTAGGAGTTGCAGCGGTGAGGGATGGGTGGTCGGGCGCTCGGGAGGGAAAGGAAGAAGAAGAAGAAGAAAAAGAAAAAAAAAAGAAAGAAAAGAAAAAGAAAGAAAAAGGAAGAAAAAAAAAGAAAAAGAAAAAGAAAAATAAATAATAATAAAAATAATAATTTAATAAAATATTTAGAAAAATTTACATCCACACACTTAATATTTTAATAATTTAATAATAAATAAAATAATTAAATAACAATAAATTAATAAACAAATAATAAAATATTAGGGTAAAATACTAAACCCTAATTAAATAAATATATACACACATAGGCTTTATTTAGTATTTTAAAAATACATATGAGTTCATGCAAGTCCGAAAATATATATAAAATAATTAATAATAAATTATTTATGTGAAAATTTCCCCGAAAATGCAAGTCTCGGGAAAATTTTACGTAAAGTACTGTAAATAAGACATAGTAATTAAAATAGGTTTTAAATACACATCAACTAGTAAAAATATCGTAGTATATATACAAAAATTATTAACATTGTATATCCCGATACAGTGTAAAAATGTTTAAAAATACGGGATATTACAAAAATAAATATCCACCACTGAAGTTAAATCAAACAACTCATCTCATATATAATAAATAAACTTTTAATACAAGTTCCAGTTCACATACTTGAAATGCATAACTCACACAAATATAACACATAAACCCCACAACCGTTTACTGCTACTGCAGTGTCTAGATTATAAAATAAAACTCAGATAAGCAATTTACATAGTGAAGTCAGGGCGGAAGAAATCCGGCGTATGGGTCTGCTACTAAGGTCTGAAGACGATGACTCTCCTAAAAAAAATCAACGGAAGGGAGTCAGACCTCACTGAGTGAATTGTTATAATATACATACATGCATACTAAATGACAATGCACATAGTCAATAGTATATATAATAGATATATATACAAGTAATTACACACAGATGCAGCAAAATTATTTTATATATTTTTACTGAAAATCACTGTTTATAAAGGATCAAATAGAACCTTAGAAAATCGCAACCTTAAACAGTGTTAGATAACACTCTAGCCATACAGGCTCACTTATTCCAAATATATTCACTTATTCCATTTAGACAATAGACTGGCCCTAAGACACTAAGTCAATCGAGCTCCAGCAGTCTGACTGTCAGTGTGATTGGCCCCGAGACGTTTGGTCAACCGAGCTCCAACAATCACACTCCCAAATCATATCACAAATCAATCAAATCAATCCGATCAATAACCACAAATAGGTTAGTAATATAGCCTAAATGCTATCAGTGTACCGATACGTACTCGGTCCTAGTGCTGCCTACTAGGTAGCACGTTCTATTAATATCCTTCATTTAAATATAAAACATACATTCATAAATAAATGATGCATGAATTTGAAATAAATAGCAACATAAACCATATATATACTAGAAATATACCAAAAGTAAACCTAAGTAATAATTAAATCATTTATGCATAACTTATGAAATAAATCATACATTTCTAAAAACATGCATCCTAGAACACGTATATATAAAATAACAACTCACTGTTATTGCGCTCCTCGAGATGGGTCCGACGGGCCTGGTCCACTAGGCCTCGGTCTCAGCGCAACTAAACAAATAAATGACAACATACAATTAGAATAATTCTATCAAAATTTCTAGAAACTCGATCTATAATACTAGACACAAAATTAGAATGGGAATTCGACCGGACATCACGTTTTACGAGAATTCTACTGAAAATTCGGCAAAACCTCCCCTATAAAATGGACATCTCTCTACTCAAAGAGTAGAGCCGATCCTGCAAGAAACACACTTCGAGATAATACAAAATTCACAACCACAATCCCTCGGTCGGACTCCAAACTATAATTCACCGACCGAGGTCCAGAATTCACAGAACAATTACAAAATACGAAAAATGCCCTTTTATAATAAAAATAAATTTTATCAATCCAAATTACATAATTAACCCTAAAACATGATAAAAATCGATAAAAACTCATTTATTTAGAACAATCGTATATTATATATAATTTGAAAATAATTTATGAAAAATAGTTTTAATTAGTTAAAAATACTAAATACTTTTGTAGAAATCATTTTTATACCTTAAATAACTATTAAAACCAATTTAATTACATTTTTAACCAATTTAGTGTCAAATTACCAAAATACCCCTATATATATAAATTCACTAAAATTAATAAAAAATTCACCAAAAATAGTATAATTACTCAAAATTAATTTTCTCAACATATAATTCAATAATATCAATAAATACACTCAATTAACCAATTAATTTCACTAAACCACATAATTAACCTAATTTTCCAAAATTACATAAACTTAATAAATTCCAAATAAATATATAAAAATTCACAAAAATTACCAATAAATTTCTAAAATGCATTTCAACACCTATAATTACCATAAAACACAATTTCATAATTTAATTAATTAATTTTTGAAAATCAGAAAATAATAATAAAATAATAAAAAATTCACAAAAATCAAAATAAATTCCAAAAATTCCATAAAAATTCACAGAGCAAGACTAAGCTACTAGGATCAAAGTTTTTGAAGGGAGTTTGCTTGAATCAACCAAATTGAAAATCAAAAAATTCAAGAACCCTAATAGGCCGAAAATGGAAAATTAAAACCTAGGGAAATCTAGACCATTTTAAGTAAAACAAAGCTTGGAATCACAGTCACCAGAGCTCAAGGAGAAGATAGAGACCGACGATGTGAAAAATGGTGGCCGGAATCACGTCGATCAGAGCTTGGGTTGATTTTCAGCTTCTCGGGTTATTGCAGCGTTCACCGGCGCCAGAGAGGGTGGAAGGAGAGGCTGAGCAGTTGGAGGAAGGCAATGGACGTCCAAAAAGCACTCTGAATGGTGGTGAACAGAGTCGCACAGTGAGGGGAAGGGAAGGGGACGTCGAGAAGGAGAGGTAGAGGGTGAGGGCATTGGTTGTAAATTTGAAAAACTATATATATATATAAGTGAAACAAAGCTTGGAATCACACTCACCGGAGCTCAAGGAGAAGATAGAGACTGGCGGTGTGAAAAATGGTGGTCGAAATCACGTTGATCTGAGCTTGGGTTGATTTTCAGCTTCTCGGGTTATTGCAGTATTCACTAGCGCCGGAGAGGGTGGAAGGAGAGGCTGAGCAGCTGGAGAAAGGTGGTTGTCACGACCCAAAATAGGAGCCATGACCGACGCTAGGGAACGGGAATTCTTTCGAATCCAGAACCCATAGCAAGCCCAAAAATAAAATAAAACATGCAACAATAATAATAAAGACACAATTGAGTGAAATATTATACAGCAGAATAAAATCATAAATGTCAAAATAATAATTTTGTCAAACAAAATTAAATCGAATTCTCATATCATATATACATAAATCCTTTAATACAAGTTTCAGTTTAAGTATTTAAATTACATATCTCATATAAATACAATACACTAATCTCCGAAATGACCATAACTACTGCAGTGTCTAGATCATAAAGTAAAACTCAAGACTCAGATAAGCAATTTACATAAAGAAGCCGGGGGCGAAAGAAATCTAGCGTACAGGCCTGCTACTGAGGTATGAAGATGATGACTCTCCTAAAAAATAGTCAACAGAGGGGAGTCAGACCTCACTAAGTGAATTACTATAATATATATACATGCATATTAAATGCCAACGCACACAGTCAAAAGTATATATAGTATGTATGTATATAAGCAATTACACACAAATGCAATAAACATCATTTAATATATTTTTATTGAAAATCATAGTTTATGAAGGATCAAATAGAACCCTAAAATATCGCAACCTCAAACAGTGTTAGATAACACTCTAGCCATACAGGCTCACTTATTCCAAATATGGTCACTTGATCCATTTGGACAGTAGACTGGCCCCGAGACACTAAGTCAACTGAGCTCCAGCAGTCTGACTGTCAGTGTGATTGGCCCCGAGACACTTGGTCAACCGAGCTCCAGCAATCACACTCCCAAATCATTTCTCACACATTAAATAATCAAATCTCATCAATATCCTCAAATAGGTTAGTAATATAGCCTAAATGCTATAAGCGTACCGGTACGTACTCGGTCCTAGTGCTGCCCACTAGGTAGCACGTTCTATTGATATCCTTCATTTTAAATATAAAGCATACATTCATAAAAATAAATGATGCATGAATTTAAATAAAATAGCAACATAAACCATATATATACTAGAAATATACCAAAAATAAACCAGGTATATTTCGAGTATATATACGTCAAATAAATCCAATATAATTACAAAATAAATTAACAATATACCAAGAATATACATAAAACATTTTAAGAATAATTTATTAATAAAACATGCATATAATTTGAAAATATACTAAAATATACTGAATATAAACTAAAGATAACCTTAAATACCAAATGAATTATTTATGCATAATTAATCAAAATAACATACATTTCTAAATCATGCACCCTAAAGCATATATATATATAGAATAGTAACTCATACTTAGTGTGCTCCTCGAGATAGGTCCGACGGGCCTGGTCCACTAGGCCTCGGGTCTCAACGCAACTAAACAAACAATAATAACAGACATCAGAATAAACCTAACAGAAAATCCTAGAAACTCAATCTAGAATATTGGACACAGAATCAAAATTAGGGTTTGACCGGACATCATGTTTTACTAGAATTCTACCTAAAATCTGGTAGAACCTCCCCTGTACAACGGACATCTCTCTACTCAAAGAGTAGAGCCGGCCCTGCAAAGAAATGCACTTTAAAAAATAAACACAGAAACTGTAATATCCCGTGTTTTTTAAAATATTTTTACACTGTACTGGGATATGCAGTGTTAATAATTTCTGTATATTATATGATATTTTTACGAGTTAATATGTATTTAAAACCTATTTTAATTAGTGTGTATTATTTTCAGTGTTTTACGTAAAATTTTCCCGGGACTTGCATTTTCGGGGAAATTTTCACGTAAATAATGTATTATTAATTATTTTAAATGTATTTACGGACTTGCATGAACTCATGCGTATTTTTAAATTATTAAATAAAGCCTATGTGTGTGTATATTTAATTAATTAGGGTTTATTATTACCCTAATATTTTATTAATTATTTATTTGTTTTATTGTTATTTAATTAATTTTATTTAGTATAAATTATTAAAATATTAGATTTTATGTGTGTGGTGTATATTTGATGTGTGTAATTTAATATTATTTTAATATATAGTATAAAGTATATATATATACATATATACATCAAAAATCAAAAGAATTGGAAAATTACCATTTTGCCCCCCAAGTCTTCTTCTTCCTCTCGATCCTTCTCCTCGTCGTCCGGTCGCTGCTACTACCGTTTCTTCACCGTGCGTGTGCCGTCCGGTGTGCCACCGCCTTCCCCAACCTTTTCCGCCTCCTGAGGTAGCCGTTTCCGGCGCTTGGAAGTCGATTTTGGCCGGAGAAGCCGAAAATCGATCCACCGTTGATCACGTCGATTCCGGCCATCGTTTTCGACACCGCCGGTCTATTTCTTCTCCTTGAGCTCCGATGAGTGTGATTCTAGCTTTGGTTTGAGCTAAAATGGTCTAGAATTGCTTAGGTTTTGATTTTGTCAATTTCGGCCTATTAGGGTTTTTGATTTTTTTGAGCTTCGAATTGATTGATTCATGAAAACTTCCTTCACAAATGTTGTTCCTAGTAGCTCAATCTACATGTATGAATTTTTGTAGAATTTTTGGAGATTTTTTGGATTTTTGGGTATTTTTGAATATTTTAATATTATTTTCTAATTTTCGGAAATTAATTATTTAAATTATTAAATTGGAGTTTATGGTTGAATTAGGTGTTGAAATGAACTATAGGAATTTATTTGGAATTTTTATGAATTTCTAAGTATTTATTTTGAATTATTGAAGTTTATGTGATTTTGAGAAATTAGGGTTAAATGTGTTTTAATTTGAATTTAATTGGTTAATTGAGTTTAATTATTGATATTATTGATAAATATGTTGAGAAAATTAATTTTGGATAATTGTATAATTTTTGGTGAATTTTTGAAGTAATTTAAGTATATTTATATATATAGGGGTATTTTGGTAATTTTACCCTAAATTGTCTAAAAATGTAATTTAATTGGTTTTAATAATTATTTAAGGTGTAAAAATGATTTCTACAAAATATTTGGTATTTTTAACTAATTAAAACTATTTTTTGTGAATTATTTTCAATTATATATATAATTTACGGTTTTTCTAATAAAATGAGTTTTAATCAGTTTTTACAGTGTTTCGTGGTTAATTATGTAATTTCTACCTATGAGACGTATTTCTAGGTTTTAAGGATATTTTTGGTATATCTTGAATTATTCTGTGTTTGTGGACCCCGGTCGGTGGACTGTAGTTTGGAGTCCGACCGTGGGATTTTGATTGTGTTGAGCTTATTTTTCGAAGTGTATTTCTTTGCAGGGTCGGCTCTACTCTTTTGAGTAGAGAGATGTCCATTTTACAGGGGAGGTTCTGCCGGATTTTTGATAGAATTCTCGTAAAACGTGATGTCCAGTCGAACCCTAATTTCCGATTCTGTGTTTAATACTCTAGACTGAATTCTAGGATTTCTGTTAGGTTTATTCTGATGTCGATTATTTATTGTTTGTTTAGTTGCGCCGAGACCGAGGGCTAGTGGACTAGGCCCGTCGGACCTGTCTCGTGGAGCGCATTAGGTGAGTTACTATACTATATATATATGCTTAGGATGTATGATTTAGAAATGCATGTTTTATGTTGATTAAATATGCATAAATAATTTTACTATTTCTTAAGTTTATATTAAGTATGTTTTTGGTTTATTTCTGGTATATAATAAATTATATACATGTTTTGTTAATAAAATATATTTAAAATGTTTTTAAATATATTTCTAGCTTAATTTATGATTTGATTGGATTTATTTGACGTATATATACTCGAAATATACCTGGTTTACTTTTGGTATATTTCTGGTATATATATGGATTATATTGTTATTTCATTTACATTCATGCATCAGTTATTTTTATGAATGAATGTTTTATATTTAATGATGAAGGATATCGATAGAACGTGCTACCTAGTGGGCAGCACTAGGACCGAGTACGTACCGGTACGCCTATAGTATTTAGGCTATGTTACTAACTATTTGTGGATATTGATTTGATATGATTATTGATATGTGAGATGTGGTTTGGGTGTGATTGCTGGAGCTCAGTTGACTAAGTGTCTCGGGGCCAATCACACTAGCAGTCAGACTACTGGAGCTCGGTTGACTTAGTGTCTTGGGGCCAGTCTACTGTCCAAATGGATTAAGTGGATATATTCAGAATAAGTGAGCCTGTATGGCTAGAGTGTTGTTTAACACTATTTTCTAAGGTTGCGATATTCTAAGGTTCTATGTGATCCTTCATAAAAGATGATTTTTAATGAAAATATATATATAAAATGATTTTATTGCATCTGTGTGCAATTTCCTGTATATATACATATTATATATACTGTTGACTGTATGCATTATCACTTAGTGTGTATGTATATATATTATAGTAATTCACTCAGTGAGGTCTGACTCCCCTCCGTTGACTATTTTTCAGGAGAGTCAACTTCTTCAGACCTCAGTAGCAGGTCGATACGCCGGATTTCTTCCGCCCCGGCTTCTTTATGTAAATTGTCTACTTGAGTCTTATTTATTTTATCTAGACACTGCAGTAGTTGTGAATTAAAGTATTGGATTTCATGTATTTTATTTAAAGAGATGTATTATATTGAAACTGGATTTATATTAAAAAGATTATATATCTATAGGATGAGATTTGATTTAAATCCAGTTGATGTGAATAATATTATGATATTATGATTTTTATTTTTCGCTGCATATTATATTGTTACTGTTATTATGGCATGATTTATTTTATTTTTAGGCTTGCTACGGGTTCCGGATTCGAGAGAATTCCCGTTCCCTAACACCGGTCATGGCCCCTGTTTTGGGTCGTGACAAAGTTGGTATCAGAGCAGAGTTCTGTGTCAGGGCTTAGTTATGTGAGTTGTGGCCCTAGTTGTAATGTTGTGTTTTCTGTTGGACTACTGCAGTGTATTAGGTTTGAGTATGTCTTGATAAGTATTCCTTGCTGTAGTTTTCAGCGTTATTCCTCCGTTGTCTGTTTTGTCTGAATTTTTCCGTTTGTCTTTTCAGAATGAGGAGGCGAGCGCGTGTCGCTCCACCGGTCATTGAGGCCGAGGATGATGAGTCTTTTCAGGATGAGGTTTTACCTCCTGAGCAGCCAGTTAGACGTAGAGGTCATGGTAGAGGTAGACCTCGAGGAGCGGCAAGTCGCTGTAGGCAGAGAGAGTTACAGGACGAGGAGCCTGTAGAGCCTGAGTTTGATGTTCCTGTTCCTCCAGTTGTTCAGCCTGTTCAGCCTACCTATCAGCAGGGTATGTCTGACCCTGAGGCAGCTTTGTTCTATGCCCGAGTTGGCAAGATTGCTTTTGATGGGACTTCTGATCCTTTAGACTTTCTGCATGCGATTGAGACTAGGACTCGGACTGCTCACATCGAGTACCAGCGGATCTTGATTGTTGAGTTGTCTGTCGAGGGACCAGCTCTAGATTGGTTCATTCAGATGATCCAGCCTTATATGATGACGATGACATGGGCTCAGTTTCGAGAGCGATTTATGAGGAGATTTTATCCAGAGCCTCTTCGTTTGAGTTATCATCTCCATCTGACCAGTATTTCTCATGGAGATCGATCTGTAGAGGAGTATACCCGAGAGTTTCTTCGTCTGGGTAGATATGCCGAGGATCTGATGCGAGATCAGTATTTCGCTGTTACTACATACGTTACTGGTTTGGGTTCAGCTTTTGCTGGTATGCCTACAGCAAGCCTTACTCTCGAGTCTGTGATTGAGTTAGCCAAGGAGATTGAGCTGAGGTTAGTTAGGCAGGGAGCGATGCCTGATTATTACCAGTTGGGAGTTCAGTCGAGTGGATCACAGGCTACTCCATATTCGAGTTTTCATGTTGGATCGAGTAGTCAGCAGCGAGGTTCGACTCAGCAGAGTCAGAGACAGCAGCAGCGAGTGCATCGGAGCAGTAGACATGGCCGTGGAGGTCAGCGTAGATCGTTTAGATTTGGGTCAGGTGCTTCGAGCAGCAGCAGTGGTCGTAGTTCTGGATCAACGGCCAGTGTTTGTCAGACTTGTAGTAGAGTCCATCAGGGACTGTGTTATCTGACACTACTGACATGTTCAGATGTGGGCAGACAGGACATTTTGCCAGATCGTGTCCTTATTTTGGGTATCAGCAACAGTAGATTCCGCGATTCCCACAGCAGTCGATTGCTAGTGCAGCACCCGTGCCATTTCAGTTACCACCAGCCCAGCATCAGAGTTCCACTCAGTTTGTTCCACAGCAGAGTCGTGGTAGAGGTACTAAAGGAGGTGCCAGAGGTGTTGGCCAGGCTTCTACCAATCAGCAGGGAGGTCGAGGTCAGGCCAGAGTTTTACATCTTACTCAGCAGGATGCTCAGGCATCTAATGCAATCGTGGCAGGTATTGTTTCTATTTGTTACTTGGATGCTTGGGTTTTGTTTGATCCGGGTGCCACGCATTCGTTTGTTTCTCCTGTTTTTGCTTCTAAATCTTGTTGGCAAGCTTCGAGGATGGCTTTTGCTTTGTCTTTTGCCACTCCTCTGAGCGATTCCTTGGACGCCGATATTATTCTTTCTGGTTGTCCAATTCTCGTGGGAGATAGAGAATTACCCGCCGATTTGATTTTGTTGGATGTGATGGAGTTTGATGTTATTTTGGGAATGGATTGGTTATCTCAGCACTATGTCGTGGTAGATTACAGGAATAAGGAGGTGACTTTCAGAATTCCTGGTGAAGTAGAATTTAAGTTTGTTGGTGATAGGAGTTCAGCACCTCAGAATCTTATTTCTGCTATTACAGCTAGGAAGTTGTTGAAGAAGGGATGTCAGGGGTTTTTGGCATTGGTCAGGGATACTTCAATGGAGAAGTTGTCACTCACAGATGTTCCGGTTGCTTGTGAGTTTCCTGATGTTTTTCCCGAGGAGTTGCCAGGTTTACCACCTCATAGAGAGATTGAGTTCTGTATAGATGTGGTACCAAGTACTACTCCTATATCTATGCCACCCTATCGTATGGCTCCTGCAGAGTTGAGAGAGTTGAAGGAGCAGTTGCAAGAGTTGTTGGATAAAGGTTTTATTAGACCTAGTGTTTCTCCTTGGGGTGCACCAGTCTTGTTTGTGAAGAAGAAGGATGGTACCTTGAGACTGTGCATTGACTACAGAGAGCTGAATAAGGTAACAGTGAAGAACAAGTATCCTCTCCCGAGGATAGATGATTTGTTTGATCAGCTACAGGGTGCACAGTTCTTTTCTAAGGTTGACTTGAGGTCGGGTTACCATCAGCTGCGTATCAGTGAAGCTGATATTCCTAAGACAGCATTCCACACTAGATATGGTCATTATGAGTTTCTGGTGATGTCTTTTGGTTTGACTAATGCGCCAGCAGCTTTTATGGACCTGATGAACAGAGTATTCAGACCGTATGTGGATCAGTTTGTGGTAGTCTTCATTGATGATATACTAGTATATTCGAGGAGTATGGAAGAGCATGTATATCACTTGAGGATTGTACTACAGACACAGAGAGATCATCAGCTTTATGCTAAATTCTCGAAGTGTGATTTCTGGATGGAGAGTGTTTCTTTTCTTGGACACATAGTGTCTAAAGAAGGTATTCAGGTTGATCCACAGAAGATTGAGGCAGTATCTGAGTGGCCTAGACCTACTTCTGTTATGGAGATTCGGAGTTTTCTAGGTTTAGCCGGGTATTATAGGCGGTTTGTGCAGGATTTTTCCAGGATAGCAGCCCCTATGACTCGCTTGACTCAGAAGAACGTTAGATTCGAGTGGTCAGAAGCTTATGAGAATAGTTTTCAGTTATTGAAGGAGAAGTTGACCACAGCAACCAGTATTAGATTTGCCTAATAGTGTGGATAAGTTCACAGTTTACTGTGATGCTCTAGAATTGGTCTTGGTTATGTGTTGATGCAGAATGAAGGGCGATAGCCTATGCTTCGAGGCAGTTGAAGAAGCATGAGCAGAACTATCCTACACATGATCTTGAGATGGCTGTAGTGATCTTTGCTTTGAAGATCTGGAGACATTATTTGTAAGGGGTGACTTATGAGATATTTACTGATCATAAGAGCCTTAAGTACATTTTTTAGCAGAGAGATTTGAATTTGAGGCAGAGAAGATGGTTAGAATTGTTGAAGGATTATGATTGTGAAATTCTATATCATCCGGGTAAAGCTAATGTGGTAGCAGATGCTTGAGTAGGAAGTCCTCAGGCAGTCTTGCTCACATCAGTATTGAGAGGAGACCGTTGATCCATGAATTGCATCTGTTAGTGGATCAAGGTCTGATGATGAAGATCAGTAGATCAGGTGGACTGTTAGCTCAGTTTAAAGTACGATCTGTACTGAGGGATAGGATTAAAGCAGCTCAGAGCCAAGATCCTATTCTAGAAGAGCTTGCAGAGAATGTTCGAGCAGGGAAGTTTATTGATTTCACACTTGATGATGACGGTGTGTTGTGGATCAATGGTAGATTGTGTGTTCCTGACGTGGATGACTTGAGAGAGGAGATTTTAGAAGAAGCACATTCTACAGCTACAGCATTCATCCAGTGTTACTAAGATGTACCACAGTATCAGAGATCTATACTGGTGGGATGGATTGAAGAAGGATGTCATCGATTATGTTGCTAAGTGCTTGACATGTCAGCAAGTGAAAGCCGAACATCAGAAGCCTTCTGGAAGCTTCAGCCTCTTCCTATTCCCAGAGTGGAAGTGGGAAAGGATAGCTATGGATTTTGTGTCGGTTTACCTCGTTCGAAGGATGGATACGATTCCATCTGGGTGATCGTAGACAGATTGATGAAGTCTGCACATTTCTTGCCTGTGAAAGCCACCTATTCAGTTGCTAGATTGGCGAAGTTGTATGTGAAGCATATTGTGTGCCTTCATGGAGTACCTGTGTCCATTGTGTCAGATAGAGGTTCGGTGTTTACTTCTCATTTTTGGCAGAAGTTGCAAGAAGCGATGGGCACTAGGTTGGATTTTAGTACTGCTTTTCATCCTCAGACAGATGGCCAGTCTGAGAGGACGATCCAGACACTGGAAGATATGTTGAGGATGTGTGTCTTGGATTTGGGAGGTAGCTGGGATGATCATTTGTCGCTTGTTGAGTTTGCATATAATAACAGCTACCATAGCAGTATTGGTATGGCACCATATGAGGCGTTGTATGGAAGGAAGTGTAGATCCCCTCTGAGTTGGGATGAGATTGGTGAGAGAGCTTTGACTGGACCAGAGATGGTTCAGGATGCTGCAGAGAAAGTCACCGTGATTAAGTGAAGATTAGAGACCCGCAGTTAGCAGACAGAAGAGTTATGCGGACCCTAGGCGCAGAGATGTGGAGTTTCAGGTTAGAGATTTCGTTTTTCTGAAGGTATCTCCGATGAAGGGTGTGATGAGATTTGGCAAGAAGGGTAAGTTAGCACCGAGATACATTGACCAGATCGTGTCCTTATTCCGGGTATCAGCAGCAGCAGATTCAGCGATTCCCATAGCAGTCGATTGCTAGTGCAGCACCCGTGCCATTTTAGTTACCACTAGCCCAGCATCAGAGTTCCACTCAGTTTGTTCCACAGCAGAGTCATGGTAGAGGTACTAGAGGAGGTGCCAGAGGTGTTGGCCAGGCTTCTACCAGTCAGCAGGGAGGTCGAGGTTAGGCCAGAGTCTTTCATCTTACTCAGCAAGATGCTTAGGCATCTAATGCAGTCGTGGCAGGTATTGTTTCTGTTTGTTACCTGGATGCTTGGGTTTTGTTTGATCCGGGTGCCACGCATTCGTTTGTTTCTCCTGTTTTTGCTTCTAAATCTTGTTGGCAAGCTTCGAGGATGGCTTTTCCTTTGTCTGTTGCCACTCCTCTGAGCGATTCTTTGGACACCCGATATTGTTCTTTCTGGTTGTTCAGTTCTCGTGGGAGATAGAGAATTACCCGCTAATTTGATTTTGTTGGATGTGATGGAGTTTGATGTTATTTTGGGAATGGATTGGGTTATCTCAGCACTATGCCGTGGTAGATTGTAGGAATAAGGAGGTGACTTTTAGAATTCCTGGTGAAGTAGGAATTTAAGTTTGTTGGTGATAGGAGTTCAGCACCTCAGAATCTTATTTCTACTAATACAGCTAGGAAGTTGTTGAGGAAAGGATGTCAGGGATATTTGGCATTGGTCAAGGATACGTCAGTGGAGAAGTTGTCACTCATAGATGTTCCTGTTGCTTGTAAGTTTCCTAATGTTTTTTCCCGAGGAGTTGCCAGGTTTACCACCTCATAGAGAGATTGAGTTCTATATAGATGTGGTTCCAGGTACTACTCCTATATCTATGCCACCCTATCGTATGGCTCCTGTAGATTTGAGAGAGTTAAAGGAGCAGTTACAAGAGTTGTTGGATAAAGGTTTTATCAGACCTAGTGTTTCTCCTTGGGGTGCACCAATCCTATTTGTGAAGAAGAAGGATGGTACCCTGAGACTGTGCATTGACTACAGAGAGTTGAATAAGGTGACAGTGAAGAACAAGTATCCTCTCTCGAGGATTGATGACTTGTTTGATCAGCTACAGGGTGCACAATTCTTTTCTAAGGTTGACTTGAGGTCGGGTTATCATTAGCTATGTATCAGTGAAGCTGATATTCCTAAGACAGCGTTCCGCACTCGATATGGTCATTATGAGTTTCTGGTGATGTCTTTTGGTTGACTAATGCACCAGCAGCTTTTATAGACCTGATGAACAGGGTATTCAGACCGTATGTGGATCAGTTTGTGGTAGTCTTCATTGATGATATACTAGTATATTCAAGGAGTATGGAAGAGCACGTATATCATTAGAGGATTGTACTACAGACACTGAGAGATCATTAGCTTTATGCTAAATTCTCGAAGTGTGATTTCTGGATGGAGAGTGTTTCTTTTCTTGGACACGTAGTGTCTAAAGAAGGTATTCAGGTTGATCCACAGAAGATTGAGGCAGTATCTGAATGGCCTAGACCTACTTCTGTTACAGAGATTCGGAGTTTTTTGGGTTTAGCCCGGGTACTATAGGCGGTTTGTGCAGGATTTTTCCAGGATAGCAGCCCCTATGACTCGCTTGACTCAGAAGAATGTTAGATTCGAGTGGTCAGAAGCTTGTGAGAATAGTTTTCTGTTGTTGAAGGAGAAGTTGACCACAGCACCAGTATTAGCTTTGCCTAATAGTCTGGATAAGTTCACAGTTTACTGTGATGCCTCTAGAATTGGTCTTGGTTGTGTGTTGATGCAGAATGGGAGGGTGATAGCCTATGCTTTGAGGCAGTTGAAGAAGCATGAGCAGAACTATCCTACACATGATCTTGAGATGGCTATAGTGATCTTTGCTTTGAAGATTTGGAGACATTATTTGTACGGGGTGACTTGTGAGATATTTACTGATCACAAGAGCCTTAAGTACATTTTCCAGCAGTGAGATTTGAATCTGAGGCAGAGAAGATGGTTGGAATTATTGAAGGATTATGATTGCGAGATTCTTTACCATCGGGTAAAGCTAACGTGGTAGCAGATGCCTTGAGTAGGAAGTCCTCAGGTAGTCTTGCTCACATCAGTGTTGAGAGGAGACCATTGATCCAGGAATTACAGTTGTTGGTGGATCAAGGTCTGATGATGAAGATTAGTAGATCAGGTGGACTGCTAGCTCAGTTTTAAAGTACGATCTGTACTGAGGGATAGGATTAAAGCAGCTCAGAGCCGAGATCCTATTCTAGAAGAGCTTGCAGAGAATGTCAGAGCAGGGAAGTTCACTGATTTCACACTCGATGATGATGGTGTGTTGTGGATCAGTGGTAGATTGTGTGTTCCAGATGTGATGATTTGAGAGAAGAGATCCTAGAGGAAGCACATTCTACAGCTTACAGCGTTCATTCCGGGTGTTACTAAGATGTACCACAGTATCAGAGATCTATACTGGTGGGATGGATTGAAGAAGGATGTCGCCGATTATGTTGCTAAGTGCTTGACGTGTCAGCAAGTGAAAGCTGAACATCAGAAGCCTTCTGGGAAGCTTCAGCCTCTTCCTATTCCCGAGTGAAAGTGGGAAAGGATAGCTATGGATTTTGTGGTCGGTTTACCTCGTTCGAAGGATGGATACGATTCTATCTGGGTGATTGTAGACAGGTTGACGAAGTCTGCACATTTCTTGCCTGTGAAAGCCACATATTCAGTTGCTAGATTGGCGAAGTTTTATGTGAAGCATATTGTGTGCCTTCATGGAGTATCTGTGTCCATTGTGTCAAATAGAGGTTCGGTGTTTACTTCTCGTTTTTGACAGAAGTTGCAAGAAGCGATGGGCACTAGATTGGATTTTAGTACTGCTTTTCATCCTCAGACAGATGGTCAGTCTGAGAGGACGATCCAGACACTGGAAGATATGTTGAGGATGTGTGTCCTGGATTTGGGAGGTAGCTGGGATGATCATTTGTCACTTGTTGAGTTTGCATATAATAACAGCTACCATAGTAGTATTGGTATGGCACCGTATGAGGCGTTATATGGAAGGAAGTGTAGATCCCCTTTGAGTTGGGATGAGATTGGTGAGAGAGCTTTGACTGGACCTGAGATGGTTCAGGATGCTACAGAGAAGGTCGTCGTGATTAAGCGCAGATTAGAGACCGCAGTTAGCAGACATAAGAGTTACGCGGATCTAGGCACAGAGATGTGGAGTTTCAGGTTGGAGATTTCATTTTTTTGAAAGTATCTCCGATGAAGGGTGTGATGAGATTTGGCAGGAAGGGTAAGTTAGCACCGAGATATATTGGACCGTTTGAGATTCTGGAGAGAGTTGGCACTGTTGCATATCGGTTGGATTTGCCTCCGAGTATGTCACAGGTGCATCTAGTATTTCATATCTCGATGTTGAGGAAGTATATCTCAGACCCTTCACACGTGTTGCAACCTGACAGTGTAGAAGTGAGTGAAGATTTGACGTTTGTGGAAGAACCTGTGGCGATCGTTGATTATCAAGTTCGACAGTTGCGATCGAAGCAGATTCCGATGGTCAAGGTTCTGTGGCGTAGCGACAGAGTTGAAGAGCATACATGGGAGACTGAAGCTGAGATGCGAGCTTCTTACCCGTATCTCTTTCCTTCTTGATCTTATTTTCTGGAATTCGGGGACGAATTCTTGTAAGGGGGGAAGACTGTAATATCCCGTGTTTTTAAAATATTTTTACACTGTACCGGGATATGCAGTGTTAATAATTTCTATATATTATATGATATTTTTACAAGTTAATATGTATTTAAAACCTATTTTTATTACTGTGTATTATTTTCAGTGTTTTACGTAAAAATTTCCCGGGACTTGCCATTTTTTGGGGAAATTTTCACGTAAACAATGTAATATTAATTATTTTAAATATATTTTCGGACTTGCATGAACTCATACGTATTTTTAAAATACTAAATAAAGCCTGTGTGTGTATATATTTATTTAATTAGGGTTTAATATATTACCCCTAATATTTTATTATTTATTTATTTATTTATTGTTATTTAGTTATTTTATTTATTATTAAATTATTAAAATGTTTTGTTATTATTTTATTAATATTTAATTATTTTATTTTATTTTATTTTTCTTTTTTCTTTTTTCTTTTCTTTTTCTTTTTCTTTCTTTTTTTTTTTTCTTTTCTTTCTTTCTTTTTCTTTTTTTTCTTCTTCTTCTTCTCTTTCCTTCTCTCCCGCGCCCGACCACCACCCACCTCACCCCTCACAGTCTGCAACTCCGGCCACCTACCGTCGGTGTGCCTCCCCGGCTTGCCACCGCTGTCCCCCGCCGCCAGCAGCTCCCCTTCCCCGGCGCCGGCAGCTCCATTTTCCATTTTTGGTCGAAAATTGTCCCTTTGCCGTTTCTCCCAATTTCAGCCACCGTTTTCGACACCGCCTGTCTATTTATTCTCCTTGAGCTCCGGTGAGTGTGATTCTAGCTTTGGTTTGAGCTAAAATGGTTTAGATTTGCTTAGGTTTCGAATTTTCAATTTCGGTCACATTAGGGTTTTCAATTTTTTTGAGCTTCTAATTGATTGATTCATGAAAACTCCCTTCACAAATGTTGTTCCTAGTAGCTCAATATACATGTATGAATTTTTGTAGAATTTTTGGAGATTTTTGGATTTTTGGGTATTTTTGTATATTTTAATATTATTTTCTAATTTTCGGAAATTAATTATTTAAATTATGAAATTGGATTTTATGGTTAAATTAGGTGTTGAAATGAATTATAGGAATTTATTTGGAATTTTTATGAATTCTAAGTATTTATTTTGAATTATTAAAGTTTATGTGATTTTGAGAAATTAGGGTTAATTGTGTTTTAAATTGAATTTAATTGGTTAATTGAGTTTAATTATTGATATTATTGATAAATATGTTTAGAAAATTAATTTTGGACAATTGTATAATTTTTGGTGAATTTTTGAAATAATTATAGTATATTTATATATATAGGGGTATTTTGGTAATTTTACCCTAAATTGGTTAAAAATATAATTTAATTGGTTTTAATAGTTATTTAAGGTATAAAAATGATTTCTACAAATTATTTAGTATTTTTAACTAATCAAAACTATTTTTCGTGAATTATTTTCAATTATATATATAATATACGGTTTTATTAATAAAATGAGTTTTTAAACGGTTTTTACAGTGTTTTAAGGTTAATTATGTAATTTCTACTTATAAAATGAATTTCTATGTTGTAAGGATATTTTTGGTATATCTGGAATTATTCTGTGTTTATGGACCCCCGGTCGGTGGACTGTAGTTTGGAGTCCGACCGTGGGATTTTGATTGTGCTTTGTGTAGTTTTTCGAAGTGTATTTCCTTGCAGGGTCGGCTCTACTCTTTTGAGTAGAGAGATGTCCGTTTTACAAGGGAGGTTTTGTCGGATTTTTGATAGAATTCTCGTAAAACGTGATGTCCAGTTGAACCCTAATTCTGTTTCCGTATTTAAATACTCTAGATTGAATTCTAGGATTTCTGTTAGGGTTTATTCTGATGTCTATTATTTATTGCTTGTTTAGTTGCACCGAGACCGGAGGGCTAGTGGACCAGGCCCGTCGGACCTATCTCGTGGAGCGCATTAGGTGAGTTACTATACTATATATATATGCTTAGGATGCATGATTTAGAAATGCATGTTTTATGTTGGTTAAATATGCATAAATAATTTGATTATTTCTTAAGTTTATATTAAGTATATTTTTGGTTTTATTTTTGGTATATAATAAATTATATACATGTTTTGTTAATAAAATATATTTAAAATGTTTTTAAATATATTTTTAGTTTAATTTATGATTTGACTGGATTTATTTGACGTATATATACTCGAAATATACCTGGTTTACTTTTGGTATATTTCGCGTATATATATGGTTTATATTGCTATTTCATTTAAATTCATGCATCATTTATTGTGAATGAATGATTTATATTATTAATGATGAAGGATATCAATAGAACGTGCTACCTAGTGGGCAGCACTAGGATCGAGTACGTACCGGTACGCCTATAGCTTTAGGCTATGTTACTAACTATTTGTGGATATTGGTTTGATATGATTATTTGATATGTAAGATGTGGTTTGGGTGTGATTGCTGGAGCTCGGTTGACCAAGTGTCTCGAGGCCAATCACACTGGCAGTCAGACTGCTGGAGCTCGGTTGACTTAGTGTCTCGGGGTCAGTCTACTTTCTAAATGGATTAAGTGGATATATTTGGAATAAGTGAGCCTGTATGGCTAGAGTGTTGTTTAACACTATTTCTGAGGTTGCGATATTCTAGGGTTCTATGTGATCCTTCATAAAAGATGATTTTCAATAAATTATATATAAAAATGATTTTATTGCATCTGTGTGTATTTGCCTGTATATATATTAGATATATATATACTGTTGATTGTATGCATTATCATTTAGTGTGTATGTGTATATATTATAGTAATTCACTCAGTGAGGTCTGACTCCCCTCCGGTTGACTATTTTTCAGGAGAGTCAACTTCTTCAGACCTCAGTAGCAGGTCGATACGCCGGATTTCTTCCGCCCCGGCTTCTTTGTGTAAATTATCTACTTGAGTCTTATTTATTTTATCTAGACACTGCAGTAGTTGTGAATTAAGTGTTGGATTTCATGTATTTTATTTTAAAGAGATGTATTATATTGAAACTGGAATTGTATTAAAGAGATTATGTATCTATGAGATGAGATTTTGATTTAAATCCAGCTGATGTGAATAATATTATGATATTATGATATTATGATATTATGATTTTTATTTCCGCTGCATATTATATTGTTATTGTTATTATTGCATGTTTATTTTATTTTTAGGCTTGCTACGGGTTCCGGATTCAAAAGAATTCCCGTTCCCTAGCGCCGGTCATGGCCCCTGTTTTGGGTCGTGACATGTGTGGTTGCTCCATAAAACTTTCACTATAGGAATCTCTTTAGTGCAGAGTTAGTGAACTTGGCAGTCTATAATCGCAATGTGATGCTCTTTATAAGACAATTCTTTACTAATCTCTACAGTTTGTGGTTGGAGAATATGAGAAGGATTAAAGATATACTTCCTTAATATAAATACGTGGAATACAGGATGAATTCGAGACAGTTCAAGTGGCAACAACAATCTATAAGCCACCTCTCTAACTTTTGAATGAATCTTATAGGGTTTAATATATCCTAGAGCTAGTTACCCTTCTAACCAAATCTCATTACTTCCTTCATTAAAGACACTTTAAGGAACACCATATCTTTAATAGAAAATGATACATATTTTCTCTTAGGATTAACATAACTTTTCTATCTACTACAAGCTATCTTCATCCTCTGTTGGATGATAGGAATCTTCTCTGAAGTTAGTTGCACTAACTCTGGATTTGTTATTTGCCTCTTACCAACTTCCCAACACAGAGGTGATCTACACTTCCTACCATATAATGCTTCATATAAGGCCATTTCAATACTTGCATAAAAACTATTGTTATATGCAAATTCAATCAAAGGTAAATGCAAATGCCATTAACCACCAAAATCTATCATGCACTTTCCTTAGCATATCTTCTAATGTCTAAATGTTCTATATGACTGACCATCCATTTGAGGATGAAAAGCTATACTAAAGTCAAGTCTAGTGCCTAAAGCCTTATGCAACTCTTACTAAAAGACTGAATTAAAAGTAGCTCCCTTATCTGACATAATACTTTATAGTGAAGGCAAACAATTATAATGATGTATAACCTAACCAACTTGTCTATAATATAGGTCTTTTTAATTGGTAGGAAATGAGTTAACTTGGTTAACTTGTCAATTATTACCCATGTGGCATCATAGCCACTAAATGTGCAAGGCAATCCAAAAATAAAATCTATCGTAATTATGTCCCCCTTCCATTCAAGAATGGGTAACTATTGCAATAATCCTAAGGCTTTCTGATGTTCTAATTTCACTTGCTGATAAGTGAGACACTTGGATACAAACTCTATAATATCTCTTTTCATCCTATTCCATTAATATGTATCTTTTAAATCATTATACATTTTAGTGGAACCTGGATTAACAATATAAATAGAAAATTTTTCTCAAATCATTCATATTCGATTCACACAACCTACTTCCCAAACGTAATACATCCTCATTATCAATTACAAAGTCTCGAGACTAACTTTGTTAAACTTTTATCATTATTCTCTATAATTATGAGTCCCTTCTTTGAGTTGCTTTAACTTTATCCAAGTACACTGATCGTACTTTAAATTGAGCCAAAAGATATTTTTTTATTATCTTCCATTGCAATCCTCGATCAATCAGCTCATGCAATTCTTTAATGATTGGCCTCTTTTTTATACTAATGTGAGCAAGGTTGCTTACTGACATTTTACTCAACATGTCAGCTACCACATTAGCTTTAACTATATGGTAAAGAATAAAGCAATCATAATCTTTCAGAAGTTCCATCCGTCTTCTCTATCTCAAATTCAAGTCTATTTGTTAGAAAATGTACTTTAAGCTCTTGTGGTCGATGTATATTTTCATAAGTTACACCATATAAGTGATGCTTCCAAATCTTCAATGCAAACACCATTGCCACCATTTCCAAATCATGAGTAGGATAGTTCTGCTCATGGTTCTTTAATAATGTGAAGCATAAACAACCACTATTTCATTCTACATCAATACATAACCCATACCTACTCGTGAAGCATCATAATACACTGTATACCCTTCACTTCCCGAAAGTAAGGTCAACACTAGAGCTAAAGTCAACGTATCTTTAGCATCTGAAAGTGCTCCTCATATTTATCAGTCTATACAAACTTAATATTCTTCTAGGTTAACCTTTTTAAGGGTGCAAAAATTTTGGAAAAATCCTTTATAAATCTCCTATAGTTAGCTAGTTAAACCTAGAAAACTCCTTACTTCTGTAACTATCATGGGCCTTGACCACTTTGTAATGGCTTTAATATTTTTGGGATCCATTTGTATGCCATCTTTGGATACCATATGGCCTAAGAATTCCACTTGATCCAACCAAAACTCACACTTAGAGAATTTGGCATATAATTGATGTTCCCTCAAAGCTAAAGCACCATCCTCAAATGCATAACATGTTCCTCCTCACTCTTAGAATACACTAAGATATCATCAATAAACACTATCATGAATTGATCTAAGAATGACCTAAATACTCGATTCATCAAATCCATAAATGTTGCTAGGGCATTAGTCAAACCAAAGGACATTACCAAAAATTCATAATGGTCATACTCGTCTGAAATGCAGTCTTGGGCATATCTCCACTTTTAATTTTCAACTGATGATATCCTGACCTTAAGTCAACCTTAAAGAAACACTGAGCTTTTTGAACTAGTTAAATAAATCATCAATTCTTGGAAGAGGATACTTATTCTTGATGGTGACCTTGTTTAACTGTTTATAATCGATATAAAGTCAAAGATTACTATCCTTCTTCTTCATAAACAATACTAGTGTGCCCTAAGGAGATGTACTGAGTCTAATAAAACCCTTATCCACCAACTATTACAACTGTTCATTAATTTCCTTTAATTCTGTAGGTGCTATTCTATAAGGTGGCATATAGATAGGATTTATACCAGGTACTACATCAATACATAATTCTATCTATCTTTCTAGTGACGAGCCTAGTAATTCTTCAAAAAAGGCATCAAGAAACTCACACATAACTGACACATTCTCACATGCCCATTTATCTACTTTTATATCTTTAACCACAGCTAGATAGCCTTGACACCCCCTTTTAAGCATCTTTCTAGTTGTGATTATGGAAATAAGATTTTGAGACATTGAATTGTTATCACCTTTGAATTGAAATTCCATATCATTTGGAGTTCTAAAGATCACCTCATTCTCTCAATAATCCAACTCTTTACCTTCCACCAACACTGGACAAAATGAAAAGATTATATTTGTCTCCAACTCATCATTAAAAGGAGTTATTACAGATAACAGAACTATCAATTTGGATGGTTGCCATCCCATCTTAGAAGCAAATACAAGTGACACAAAGGAATAAGATGCACCAGGATTAATTAAAATTTTAGCATCAAGGTAACAAACTGAAAGAGTACCTGTGACTATTATATTGAATGCCTAAGCATCCTGAGGAGTCAATGTAAAAACTTTGGCTTGTCCATGGCCTGCCTACTATGAGGTGGATGGCTGGGCATATCCTCTTTCTCTAGCTTTACCCCCAACACTTATGCCTTGCTAGCTTACAAACTGAGTTAGGCTTTGTTATGGTACATAAGTGCTTAATACTACTAAACCGATTGAACCACTAAAGCTAAGGATCCTTGAGCATATGATGTCTGAAATCCATAGTTAAGACAAACTCTGACAAAATATCCTAATTTTCCATATTTGAAATAAGCTACTAGTGCCAAGTGACATGTGTTAGAAATTAGTTATGATATTTAGACATAAATACATGTGTTGTAAGCAAAAGTCTAAATAGAGTAAATTTCAAAAATTTGCTCATCATAACCCTTCATAGAATGAAGAATTTCATTTGCCCAGGATTCAAATTGCATTGAAATACACAACTAAATAAATTAAGCAATATACAAATAAATAATTAATTAATTATAAGTTTATAAACTTACTTATTGAAGAGCTTAGTATTCCTTTTGTTCAATTCCTTGAATCAAATGCTTAGCCCTCCAAATGTAAGGCCTCTAGTTTGAAACACCAAAGCCTTATCTATCACTTACTTGTGTTAATTAAACTTAGTAACTTGTACTAATTTAATTAAGAGCACAAATATAGAGTATATGTTATGTTTATTTTTGGTTTATGATCTTATCATAACCAAAATTACTTAGTAATTTTTCTTAACTCTTTAAGCAAAACTCACTTAAGCATTATTTTGCCTCTCCCTTCTCTTACCAAGTCACTTGACTTACTTTATATATATCAAAAGATATATGTGTATAATTTTCCACTAAGGAAAAGTATGCATTAATTAATTAAGTGATTATTAAGTATGTCACCTTAGGTATACACCTAACCATCCAAATGATTAAAAATGACACCTTAGGCATACTTTAGAAATATCCACTTAATTAATATGCCACCTTACTTAATTCAATAATTGAGCTTGCCACTTACACATATTAATGTATAAATTTGTATGTAAAGTATACATCAAATGTATTATTTTACATATTAAATTATACATATACATAGATATGGACTTTAATTAATCTTTGGTCCAAAATAAATTTTGGCCTATGTCCAAACCAATTTGGACCATTAATATAAGTCCATAAATAAATAACAATATACATATATATATATATATATATATATATATTTATTAATTTAATATATATTAATTAATATCCAATATTAATTAAATATTAATTAATAAATAATACTCTTATTTGAATTAGATTTCATGATATACTAGAATCATTTTTCAAAACATAAATCTAATTCTATTAATCTTGATAAATTGATTAAACTCTTTTAATTAATAATTAGATTAATACTATAGTGAACAAATAAAAATCTATTAGGTGTGACTTACTAGGTTCATGTCTAAATGGCAATGAGAAAATATAATATTAACATTTAATATTATTTGAAAATTTTTTAAATTCTAAATTTGAAAATCCCAATTATTCACATTTAGTTCTTATAAGCTGTG
Organism: Mallotus nudiflorus; assembly: GCA_947683625.1. Taxonomy (NCBI): domain Eukaryota; kingdom Viridiplantae; phylum Streptophyta; class Magnoliopsida; order Malpighiales; family Euphorbiaceae; genus Mallotus; species Mallotus nudiflorus. The sequence goes on from CANTUR010000171.1 coordinate 67,567, forward strand.
AGTGACCCTTAATATTGATATCACAGCTACCCAATTAGAAAAGAATGCATATTATGATTTAAGGAGGCTTTTGACATCTTTAAAGTTTTATGATGAGAAAGTTATCTTCTTCACATTTGAATTAGACATCTTGAGCTTTTTGAATTAGGCTTATTTTTCAAAATCCAACTTCATTTGGTTATGTAAATTTTGAGTCAAAATTCACGCATACGTCTGCCATCTTAGACTGCACATCTCTTAGTATTTTGGACATATCTTGAGTTACAGAAGTCAAATTAAGGTAATTAAAAATGATATGGAAAGATAAGTCAAATATATAAAACTTTTATGAAGAAAATATGGGAAAATTCAAATTTATTCAGGAGAGAATCACGGCTTCAACTTAGGTATAGCTGTCTGACAATATTTTGCATTTCAGATTGCACAACTCTTAGTATTTTGGACATATTTTGAGCTATAGAAGTCCAATTTAGGTGATTCAAAATGATATTGAAAGATAAGTCAAATATATAAAATTTTAATGAAGAAAGTATAGGTAAATTCAAATTTCTTCAGGAGAAAATCACGGCTTCAACTTGGGTATAGCTTTCTGATAGTATTCTGCATTTCAAATTATATAACTCTTAGTATTTTGGACATATCCTGAGCTAAAACTGTTCAATTTAGGTGATTCAAAATGATATAGAAGACTAATTCAAATATCTAAAGCTTCTATGAAGAAAGTGTGGGCAAATTCAAATGTCTTGAGTAGTTAATCATGGTTTTAATCTATGAATAGTTGTTTGACAGCATCACTTTTAATAATCCAAAATATAGACATTGGACACATCATTTGCACATCCAAAAGCTATATTTTTAAGTATAAATACCTCTAGAGCTGAATGAAATTTTAAAAAACTTGTTTATCATTCATTCTTTCTTAACCATTCATTGAGCTCTCAAATTCTCTTAAACAATTATTTGTTTATATAACTCTTGTGAGAGTTGGGTGTGTGTTAGAAATAGAATTTTTCTTCATCTTAAATCTTGGGTTAGATTAGAAGGGAAGTGAGATTTATTTCCAAAGGAATTGGTTTAAGTGTTGTCCATTGAAACACTTGGGTTTTGGTTTTTTTTAAGTGAGCCTTGAAACTTCATGTTGCAAGGTTATAAGAGTGAGCCATAAAACTCTTGTATAATCTCAATCTTATGAATAAGATTGTGGGTGATTGAAAATCCTAACTTGGGGATAAGTTAGGTGGAGATGTAAGATTATTGTTGAATCCGAACTCCTTAAATCTTTATGTTCTTCATTCTTTCTTCTTAAATTCTATTTAATTCTTATAAAGAATTATTTTAATTTCTCATTTTTATTTGATAGTCCTATTCATCCTCCCTCTAGGACTCCTTTCAATTGGTATCAGAGCTTGAATTCTAGGTACTTCATTGCTAGAATACAAGATTATGGAGATTGAATCATAAAACATCTTTTCTCTTAGACCATTCTTTGATGGTAGTGACTATCCACATTGGAAATTCAAAATAGAATTATATCTTGATTGTGATTCCATCAAACTTTGGTACATTGTCCTAAGAGGTTGGGAACCACCTACAACTATCATTGATGGCATGGTAACTACTCTTGCAAGAAGCTAATGGAGTATTGATCAAAAGGAAGAAAATCATAAAAATAAAAAAGCTATGATTACTATAGTCTCTTCAATGACAAGAGAAGAAGGAGGCAAGCTTCAACACTGTATGTTGGCTAAAGAAATTTGGGAGACCTTAGAAAACCACTATAAAAGCAACATTCTAGTAAAAAGCAAAAAGATTCAACTTCATATGTATGAATATGAACTCTTCAAAATGAAGCCTTATGAATCAATCACAGAGATGAAAAATCATCTCAATGCTCTCCTTACAACCCTCAAGAAACTTGGAAAACATTTCTCCAAGGAAGAAGTAAACAACAAGATTCTAAGAATCCTACCTAAGAAGGATTGGGAATCTCGTGCTACTTCAATTGAAGAAGCTCAAGACCTCTCCACCTTGTCAACTGATGTGATCATTGGTAAGCTCTTACCTTATAAGCTTACTATCAAGCAAAGAGGTGAAGAACAAGAAGAGAAAGAAGAAAAGAAAAAGAGCATTACTCTAAAAGCTCTTTAAGAAGATAGTGAAGAGGAAAGCATCAAAGATTCTAGTGATGAAGATGGTGACATTACCATGCTCATAAGGAATTTTAAGAAGTTTTTGAGAAAGAAAAACTTCTCAAAAGCAAGGGACTTCAAAAAGAAGTTTGAAGGAGATGAGAAGAAGAAAACTAAGGAGGTTACTTGCTATAAATGCAAGAAAATGGGACATATTAAAAGTGAGTGTCCTAAACTTAAATTTAAGAACAAAGGAGCAAAAGATAAGAAGAAGGCATTCAAAGCTACTTAGGATGATTTCTCCGAATCCAAAGAGGAAGAGGAACAATAAAAGGTGGCCAATCTTTGCTTCATGGCCCTTAAAAATGAATATAAGGTACCATCTACTTCTTATTGTTCCTTTGATGATTGTGATAATTATTGTGATAATGATGATAATGATGAGAGCTCTATTATGAGCAAATTACTTGTTAAATGCAAAAGTTTATTATCTAAGAAGAAACATTATAAGCATGCGTTAGGTAGCTTAAATAGAGAATTAGAAATTTTAAAAATTAATTTTGCTAAACTTGTTGAATCAAATGAAAAACTTGTTAATGATGCAAAATCTTCTAATTCTTCGGAATATCAACTTAAGAAAGCAAATGATGAAAATCATAAGCTTTCTAAGGAGGTGTTAGAATTAAAGAATTCCATTGCTAAATTTAAGAGAGAAAAAGAAACTTTAGATAGTCTTCTTGACTCTCAAAAATTTCATGGAGATACCCATGGAATTGGATATAAGAATGAAATGTCTTCATCATCTTCATCACATATTAATTTTGTAAAAGCTTTGCATGATTCCATTCTTTCAACCTTCAAATCAAATGAGACTTAAGCTTTCAAAGCTAAAAGATCTCATGTGTTAAATAGCAAGGGAAAGTCTCATGAGATTCATCCTTTATTAACACAAAGAGGTAAGGCTCAAACTAGAGCACCTAAACCCAAGCATGCTTATATGTACATTAGACACAATTATAATAGGCATGCTACACAAAACAATGTACATTAATATGTTGCACAAAATTATCAAAATTCACATCACCATTGCCAATGCATGTCTCACTTAATGACACAAAACAATAGGAGATACACACAATACCAAAGGCATGTTACACACACTAGGAAATCATTTCATCTTAGAAGGAATAAATTTGAAAATATTGTATGTTCTTATTGCATGATTAAAGGGCATACTAACAATATGTGCTTCTATAGAAGACTGCATATGAATTTACTTCCTACGAATTATCTTGAAACTAACCAACCTAGACCAAGAAAGGTTTGGGTTTAAAAGAACACTTAAATTATATTGTATAGATGTGCTTGAAATCCATAAGAACAAAAAGTAAGTGGTATCTTGATAGTGGATGTTCAAGGCACATGACAGGAGATAAAGAGCAATTCAACAAACTTGATGCTAAGGATAGAGGACACGTTACTTTCAAAGATAATGCAAAAGGAAAAATTATTAGCATTGGAGAAATAGGTAATCCTCAATCCTTATCTATACATCATGTGTTGTTTGTTGATGGTCTTAAACATAATCTACTTATTATAAGTCAATTATATGACATGGGAAATAAAGTAACTTTTTATCCTAAAAATTGCTTTGTTAGTAGTCTTGATAAAAACAAAGTTATTTTTAGTGGTGAAAGAGTAGACAATTTTTATGTCATTGATTTGAATGAAATTGATAACAAAGATATAAAATGCTTAGTGTCTATCTCCTATGACATATGGACATGGCATAGAAGATTAGGACATGCAGATTTTGAGCTTTTAAATGATCTTTGTAAATACAAACTTGTAATTGGCTTACCTAAGCTTGAATTCACTAAGGATAAACCTTATGATTCTTTTCAAAAGGAAAAACAATCCAAGTCCTCATTTAAGTTAAAAAATGTAGTGTCCACCTCTAGACCACTTGAACTTATACATATTGATTTATTTGGACCAACTAGAGTTGCTAGTCTCGGTGGAATGCACTATGCATATGTGTTGGTTGAGGATTACTCTAGATTTACATGGGTATGTTTCCTTGCTCATAGGAATGATGCATTTAAAGCTTTTGAAAAGTTTGCAAAAAGAGATAAAAAAGAAAAAGTCTTTTATATTTCTTCTATTAGAAGTAATCATGGAACCGAATTTGAAAATGAATTTTTTAAAAACTATTATAATGAAAATGGTATTTCTCATACATTTTCATCTCCTAGAACTCCTCAACAAAATTGGGTAGTTAAAAGGAAAAATAGAACTCTTTTGTGAGTATAATTTGCCTTTATACTTGTAGGCGAAAGTCATTAACACATCTTGTTATATTTCAAACCGAGTTTTCAAAAGACCAATTTTAAATAAAATATCTTATGAGCTATGGAACAATAGAAAGCCTAAAATCTCATATCTAAGAGTATTTGGATGCAAGTGCTTTATATTGAACACCAAAGACAATCTTGGGAAATTTGATTCTAAAGCTGATGAAGGAATTTTCCTAGGCTATTCTATTTCTATTAAAGCATATAGGGTCTTTAATAAGAGAACTCTAGTAGTTGAAGAGTTAATGCATGTGGTATTTGATGAATCGAACTCACTTGATCCTAGAAAGGATGTTTGTAGTGTTGATGGTCTTGTAGGTCACAATAAGATTGTGGAAAAGTAAGAAAAAAATGCTAGTAAGCCTTTGGAACTTGAAGATCCAAGCAAAAAGAAAAATGAGGAGACATCTCAATATACCTTAAAGGATGAACTTCTAAAGAATTGGCAATTCAAGAAAGCTCACCCTCAAAACCTCATTATAAGTGACACTACAAAAGGGGTAACTACTAGATCTCAATTAAAATCTATTGTTAATTTAGCCTTCATTTCTCAAATTAAACCTAAAAATATTGATGATGCTTTTTGTGATGAATTTTGGGTCCTTACTATGTAAGAAGAATTAAATCAATTTGAGAGAAATAAGGTTTGGACCTGAGTTCCTAGACCTAAACATCATCCTATTATAGGCACCAAATGGGTATTTATAAGTAAGATGAATGAACAAGGTGTCATAACTAGGAACAAAGCTAGACTAGTAGCTAAAGGTTATAATCAAGAGGAATGCATTGATTATGATGAAACCTTTGCCCCTGTTGTAAGGTTAGAAGCTATTAGGATACTACTTGTATTTTCATCATACATGGATTTTAAAATTTATCAAATGGATGTTAAAAGTGCATTTTTAAATGGTTTTATTAAAGAGGAGATATATGTTGAATAACCTCCAGGTTTTGAAAAATTTTACTCTCCAAATAATGTGTTTAAACTTTCAAAAGCATTATATGGATTGAAACAAGCTCTAAGAGCTTAGTATGAAAGATTGAGTAACTTTTTACTAAAGAAAGGTTTCTCTAAAGGAAAGGTTGACACAACTCTTTTTATAAAGAAATCCAAACATGATTTATTAATTGTTCAAATATATGTTGCTGACATTATATTCGGTGCTACTAACCATTACTTATGTGAGGAATTCTCTAATTTAATGCAAGGAGAATTTGAGATGAGTATGATGGGTGAACTCAAATTCTTTCTTGGACTACAAATCAAGTAATGCAAAAATGGGATTTTCATTAATCAAACCAAGTATGCAAGAGACGATCTTAAGAAGTTTGGCATGGATGGAGCTAAGATAAGTAAAACTCCAATGAGCACCATAACCAAACTTAACAAAGATGAGAATGGCAAACTGGTTTATGAAAAGTGATTAAGAGGTATGATCGGATCTCTTCTTCATTTAACTACTAGTAGACCTGATATTATGTTTGCTATATTTTAATTAAGTCCTAGAGAGTCTCATTTGAATGCTATCAAAAGAATTTTCAAATATCTTTGTGGTACAATGCATTTAGGACTTTAGTATCTTAAGAGTTCATCCTTTGACTTGATTAGTTATTCTGATGCAGACTTTACTGGTAGTTTACTAGATAGAAAAAGCACTTATGGAACCTGTCAAGTTTTAGGACAATGTTTAGTTTCTTAGTTTAGCAAGAAACAAGTTTCGGTTACCTTGTCCACCACTGAAGTTGAATACATTGCAGGAAGTCTTTATTATTCACAAGTTTTATGGCAAAAATAACAGTTTTTAAACTATGGTGTAAAACTTAATTGCAGTCCAATCAAATGTGATAATACAAGTGCTATCAACCTTAGCAAAAATCCCATTCAGCATTCTCGAACTAAGCATATAGACATTAAACATCATTTCTTGTGTGATCATGTTCAAATTGGTGATATCTCACTTGAATTTATCGATACAAATAATCAACTTGCAGATATCTTCACCAAACCTCTAAATGAAGAGAGATTAAATTTCATTAAGCATGAACTTGGCATGATTGGTGGTTCTAGTTTATCTTAATTTTATGTTTAATTGATGGTTCTAATTTATCTTGAATTTATGTTTAATTGATGGTTAAACTGTTTTCATGTGAAATCATATTATGCTTATTGATTACTTTGATTGATAAATATTTTGATTTTGATCTTAAAATTTTTTTTAGTCGTCATCTTATATTTGGTTTATCTTTTTAAATTTCCTTTTGCATTTTGTCAAAGGAGGATAAATAATTTGAGTTTGCATGTGTACCTAGTTAATTTTCTTTTTAACATGTGTACTTATTTTGTTTTTAATTTTAAAACTCCCTTAAAAATTGTATTTATGTTAGTGACATATTATATTTTTATTTGATATAGGGGGAGAAATTTTGTTTAAATTTTTTCATGCATAGTAACATTATAATTAATTTTTTCATACATCATATGTTACAAAATGTCTTATTTTGCTTACTTTATGTATGCCATATATTTCATAAAGATTTTGATTATCTTTGTATGTCATTTTCCCTTTATATATCTCTCTTTTCTTTTTGCTTTTAACAAAGGGGGAGAAATATATTTGAGTTTGTTATTTATTACTATACATGTGTATAATATTCTTCTTAGAAATGGTTTTTATCTTTGATAAGACATGAATATCTTCTTAGGAATTGTTTTAATCTTTGATAAGACATGAATATTTTTACAAAGATTTGGTGTATCTTTGTTTTGTTCCTATAGGAAGTAATGCATTTTAGTAGGACTATTTACATATATGTTTGAAATTATTTTATCATATTGCCTAACATTTATTTACATGATCATGATATCATATTTTATGTTTTTAATATATTTGTCATAAGAATGCCATGTTTTTATCCCTCATGCTATATTTTATGTTGTTTATATTTTTTTGACATGGAGAATAATCTATAAATTTATATTTCTTATCATGTCCATATTCGTAGGGGGAGAAATAAAGAAATATATTTTATTACATTTGGTATCATTATTATCACAAATATTATCACACACTTTACTTTATATTATTTTTTAATCAAACTCAATATAAGTTTGTCAAAATAAAAAAGGGGGAGATTGTTGACCTTAGTAATAATCAATATTAATTTTGATCTTAACAAACTTAATTTTTAGCATTTAATTTGTTTATTTAAGTGTGTATAAGTTAGGACTTTATTGGAAGTATAATTATCTTGGGTTGATTGGACCTTTGAGATTCAATGAGGCTTTTGACATCCTTAAAGCTTTATAATGAGAAAGTTATCTTCTTCATATTTGAATTAGAAATCTTGAGCTTTCTAAATTAGGCTTAGTTTTCAAAATTCAACTTCATTTGGTTATGCAAATTTTGAGTTGAAATCCATGTATATATTTGCCATCACAGACTACACATCTCTTAGTATTTTGGACATATCTTGAGTTATAAAAGTCAAATTAAGGTGATTCAAAATGATATGAAAATATAAGTTAAATATCTACAAATTTCATGAAGAACATATAGGAAAATTAAAATTTCTTCAGGAGAAAATCATGGCTTCAACTTGGGTATAGCTGTCTAATAGTATTCTGCATTTCAAATTGCACATCTCTTAGTATTTTGGACATATCCTGAGCTATAGAAGTCAAATTTAGGTGATTCAAAATGATATTGAAATATAAGTAAAATATATACAATTTTTATGAATAAAGTATGGGAAAATTTAAATTTCTTCAGGAGAAAATAATGGCTTCAACTTGGGTATAGTTGTTTGATAGTATTCTGCATTTCAAATTGCATAGTTCTTAGTATTTTGGACATATCCTGAGATACAGATGTCCAATTTAGGTGATTCAAAATGATGTGGAAAGCTAATTCACATATCTATAGCTTCTACGAAGAAAGTGTAGACAAATTCAAATGTCTTGAGCAGCCAATCACGATTTTAATCCATGAATAGCTGTCTGACAGCATCACTTTTAATGATCCAAAATATAGACATTGGACACATCATTTGCACATCCAACAACTATATTTTTAAGTATAAATACCTTCAGAGCTGAAAGAAATTTAAAAAAACTTATTTATCATTCATTTTTTCTTAATCATTCATTTTTTCTTAAGCATTCATTGAGCTCTCAAATTCTCTTAAACAATTCTTTGTTTATATAACTCTTGTGAGAGTTGGGTGTGTCTTAGAAATATAATTTCTCTTCATAATAAATCTTGGGTTAGATTAAAAGGGAAGTGAGATTTATTTTCAAAGGAATTGGTTTAAGTGTTGTCCATTGAAATACTTGGGTTTTGGTGTTTTTGAGTGAGCCTTGAAAACTCATGTTGTAAGGTTATAAGAGTGAGTCATAAAACTCTTGTATAATCTTAATCTTGTGAATAAGATTGTGGGTGATTGAAAATCCTAACTTGGAGATAAGTTAAGTGGAGACGTAGGATTGTTGTTGAATCAGAACTCCTTAAATTTTTGTGTTCTTCATTCTTCCTTCTCAACTTCTATTTAATTCTTGCAAAGAATTATTTTCATTTTTCATTTTTATTTGACAGTCCTATTCACCCCCCCCCCCTTTTAGGACTCTGTTTGTGGTGTTTATAAAATCCAAGGCATCTCCAGTACCATTAAAAGGAACTCTCCTAATTCTGGAATACAACAAAGTTGTATATGCATCAGACATCCTCTAGTTTCTTTGTTTGAACATCTGTTTTACTAGAGGCATGGCTTGATTAAGTGCCTCTAGTCCTTGATTAATTCCCATTACACCAGCTATAAAAGTTGTGTGATCCATCTCAGGAGCTTCTTGTTGTACTTGCGTGTAATAACCCTAGTTTTAAATTATTTTAATATAAAATGAGATTTGCAATGTTTAAAAATTTTAAAATTCAACTTTAATTATTTTATTATTTTGTGGTTAATATTTATTATTTTATGTTTAATTATATTTTTCTACATAAATATCTTTATTTTGAAACTTATTATTATTATTATTATTATTATTATTATTATTATTATTATTATTTTATTTTTTGGATAGTATTATTTTAATAATATTAATTTATATGCATTATTATTTTTATCAACTTACATTATTTATTTTATTATTGAATTGTTTTATTTGTATTAATGTTTTTTTTAAGTGTTATTTTATGTGTATATTATTGTGTGATGTGTGTGTGTTTATTATTACATGTGTGAATATATATACATATGTGTATATTTGTGTGGTGTAGATTCATTTGGCTAAAGTATTATTAATATATATATATATATATACACACACACACATGCATGCATACAACAAACCCACATACATGCACATGCATTAAACACCAACACACAACACAAAAGAAAAAGAAAAAGAAATGCGAACCAAAGCAAGAAAAAAAAACACAGGAGACTTCATCTTCTTTTCTTCCCTGCACCGGCTGACTTTTATACTGTCACTGTGCCTCTATCACTTCCGGCCATCGTTTCTTGAGCTTACAGTCTCTATCAACTCTCTAAGCTCCAGTGATTATGAACCTAAGCTCCGTTTGAGCTTAAACCCGATTGTTTGTGAGTTTTCTCGATTTTTCAGTTTTAAGCTTTTATATTTTTTTTAGTTGATTTTTGGTTGATTTAAACAAACTCCCTTAAGAAAAGTTGTTCCTAGTAGCTTGATCTTCATGAAAAAAATTTTTGTTTTAATTTTTGGAATTTATTTTAATTTTTGTGAATTTTTGAATATTTTATTATTATTTATTGAATTTCCGCAAATTAATTTGTTAAATTATAAATTTGGTATATTTGGTGTTATTATAAATTGATATTAATTTCATTGTTGAGATAATAATTTTTATGTAAATTTTATAAATATTTTTAGTTTATGTCAATTTTGGATAATTAGGTTAAATATATATTTTGGTTGAAATTATTGGTTAATTATATGTTTTAGTTGATATTATAATAATATATATTGATAAAATGATTTTTATGCATTTGTATAAATTTTATGGAATTTTATACAAATTATGTGTATTTTGAATTATTGGGTTAAATATGTGTTTTTGTTGAAATTGTGGGTAACTTATGTATTTTAGATAATATTAGAACATTATTTGTTGATAGAATAATTTTAATGATTTTAAATAATTTTTAAGGGAATTATTTAGTATTATGATATTTTGAATTTTAGGGTTAATTGTATAATTTTGTGAGTATTATAGTTAAACTATATGTTTTAAATGGTTTTAGAATTATTTAGGGTATTAAAATGATTTTTATAAATTATTTGCTATTTTTAACTAATTAATACCAATTTTTGAAAATTATTTCAAATAATATATTATATATTATTTTGATAATAAAATGGGTTTTTATAACTTTTTATTATATATTTGGGTTATTTAAGATATTTGGATTTGTAAAATGAATTTTTTATTGTTTTATGTGTAATTATTGGAAAATTGGTTTTTTAATAATATTATATTATTATTTGGAATTTTTAATTAATTATTGTGAAATAGTTATTTTTGGTGTTTTATTGTTTAATATATTTTATTTTAATATTTCAAAGGATATATATGGTATTTATTGATTTTTAATATATTTATTATATTATCTGAAATTTTGGTGAATTGTGGACCTCGGTTGGGGAAATTGTGTAGTTCGGAATCCTAATCGAGGGTTGTGTGAATTTTGGATTTATGTAATATTCCGAGTTTTATTAATTAGGGTTTATTTATATATATACATATATATACATATAATATTTACAAAACATAAAGTTTACAATATTTACGATTATGTCATTATCACCATCTTCAAGCTTCCCGACGTCCCCCATCCTTCTCCGGCGACTGCAACCTCGATTTCTTGCCATCGATGTGCCTCTCAATAGTCCTCCTCCATCTCTAGCCTATTCCGCCGCCTGAAGCTCCTTTTTCCGGCGTTGTTTGATCGATTTTTCCCCTAGAAATTGAAAATCGATCCTAACTCCAATTAGCACTATTCCGGCCACCGTTTGAAGTGCCATATGTCTCTATCTCTTACTTGAGCTCCGGTGATTGCATTTGTAAGCTTGGTTTCACTTGATATGATATAGATTTTCCTAGGTTTCCAATTTTTAATTTCAGCCAACTTGTGTTCTTGATTTTTTTGAGCTTTGATTTTAATGATTCGAGCAAAATTCCTTCACAAAAATTGATCCTTGTAGCTCAATCTACATGCTGTAATTTTTATAGAATTCTTGGGAATTATTTTGATTTTTGTGAATTTTTTATTATTTTATTAATATTTTCTAATATTCGTAAATTAATTAATTAAATTATGAAATTATGATTTATGGTGTTTATAGGTGTTAAAATGCATTTTATAAATTTATTTGTAATTTTTATGATTTTTGTATAATTATTGTGAATTTATTTAGTTTATGTGATTTTTAGAAAATTAGGTTAATTATGTATTTTATTGAAATTAATTGGTTAATTGAGTATATTTGTTGATATTATTGGATTATATGTTGAGAAATTAATTTTTGAGTAATTAAACTATTTTTGGTGAATTTTTGAATAATTATAGTGAATTTATATATAGTAGGGGTATTTTGGTAATTTAATACTAAATTGGTTAAAAATTAGGTTAAATTAGTTTTAATAGTTATTTGAGGTATAAAAATGATTTCTACAAATTATTTAGTATTTTTAACTAATTAAAACTATTTTTCGTAAATTATTTTCAAATTATATATAATATACTATTTTTCTAAATAAATGAGTTTTTATCCATTTTTAATATGTTTTAGGGTTAATTATGTAATTTGGAGTTTTAAAATGTATTTTGGTTAATATTTATAAACTTATCGAGAATTATGGATTTTTAATACTATTTTATTAAAAATTAGGGTGTTTGTGTATTTATCGGTAAAATAATTATTTTTAGCGTTTAAATTTCTAATTTGCTATATTTTGATTTATAAAGGGTATTTTTGGTATTTTTGGCATTTTAATGTGTTATGTGCATATCTCGTGAATTGTGAACCTCAGTCGGTAGAATTATAGTTTGGGAGCCCGACCGAGGGGTTGTGAGACTATGTTTATTCGAAGTGTGTTTCTTTGCAGGACCGACTCTACTTTCTAAGTAGAGAGATATCCATTTTACAGGGGAGGTTTTGCCGGATTTTTTATAGAATTCTCGTAAAACGTGATATCCGATCAAATTCCTATTCTTATTTTGTATCCGGTATTCTTAGATTGAGTCTCTAAAATTTCGATAGACTTATTCTAATTCCATATTGTCGTTTGTTTGTTTAGTTGCGTTGAGACCAAGGCCTAGTGGACCAGGCCCATCGGACCCCTCTCGAGGAGCGCAATAACTGTGAGTTGTTATCTTATATATATATGTTATATGGTGCATGTTTTTAGAAATATATGTTTTATTTTATAAAATATGCATAAATGATTTAATAATTGCTTAGGTTTTTTTTGGTATATTTTTTGTATATTTTAAATTAAATGCATGCTTTATTATTGAATTATACCTAAATTTTTTTAAGTATATATATAGTTTATTTCTGGTTTATTTTGTATTTAAATTGAATTTGTTTAACATATATATACTAGAAATATACATGGTTTATTTTTGGTATATTTCTAGTATATATATGGTTTATATTGTTATTTTAATTAATGTCATGCACCATTTATTTTATGAATGTATGTTTTATATATAAATGAAGGATATCAATAGAACGTACTACCTAATGGGCAGCACTAGGACCGAGTACGTACTGGTACGACAATAGAATTTAGGTTATATTACTAACCTATTTGTGGATATTGATTGGATTGATTTATATGATGTGAGATGTGATTTGAGAGTGTGATTGCTGGAGCTCAAATGACCAAGTGTCTCAGGGCCAATCACATTGACAGTCAGACTGTTGGAGCTCGGTTGACTTAATGTCTCGGGGCCAGTCTACCGTCTAAATGGAACAAGTGAATTTATTTGGAATAAGTGAGCATGTATGGCTAGAGTGTTGTCTAACACTGTTTGAGGTTGCGATTTTCTAGGGTTCTATTTGATCCTTCATAAACGGATGTTATTTTCAATATATATATATATAAAATGATTTTGCTACATCTATGTGATTTTTCTTGTATATATATTTATTATATATATTATTGAATGTTTACATTGCCATTTAGTTATACATGTATATATATAATAATAATTCACTCAGTGAGGTCTGACTCCCCTCCGTTGACTATTTTTCAGGAGAGTCTTCATCTTCAGACCTCAGTAGCAGACCTTTACACTAGATTTCTTCTACCCCGACTTTACTATGTAATTTGCTCACTTAACGTTATTTTATATTCTAGACACTGCAGTAGTTATAGTCAGTTGTGGGATTTATGTATCATGTTTGTATGAGATTTGTATTTTAAAGATTTGAACTGAGATTTGTATTAAAAGTTTATATATATATAAGATGGATTTGTGTTATTATATTTGTCGGTGGATTATTATTTTATTTTATTTATGAGATTTATTTCTGCTGTGAGATATTATATTTATTTTTATTATTATTCCATGTTTTTATTTTATTTTAAAGGCTTGCTACGGGTTCCGGATTCGAAAGAATTCCCGTTCCCTAGTGCTGGTCATGGCCCCTGTTTTGGGTGGTGACAGTTTAGAAGTGTGTTTTTTTTGTAGGATCGACTTTACTTTTTAATAGAGATATGTCCGTTTTACAGAGAAGGTTCTACAAAATTTTTGGTAGAATTCTCGTAAAACATGACATCGGGTCAATTCTAATTTTGCGTTCTAAATATTAGATCGAGTCTTTATAGAGGTTAAGTTAGATTTATTCTGATTCTGTAATTATTTTATTTGTTTAGTTGCGCCAAGACCAAGGCCTAGTGGGTCGGGCCTGTTAGACTAGTCTCGAGGAGTGCACACTTGTCAGTTGTTATTTTATATGTACATTTCATTTAGGATGCATGTTTTAGCACATATTCATGTTTTAATTGAATTTATTCATAATTTTTTTATTAAATGTTTAGTATACCTTAGGTATATATTTGGTATATTTCTAAACAAATGCATGTTATTTTCATTGATTTTTACTTAGCATGTTTCTGGTATACTATTAGTTTATTTTGGTATATTTAGGGTTTATTTTGATGTATGCATGTTATATAATTAGGTATATTTTTAGTATATTTTTTATCTATTTCAAAATAAATGCATGTTATATTTTTTATATATATACTTAGAATGTTTTAGTATATTATTGATATAAACTTAGCATGTTTTAAATATATTATTGGTTTATTTTTTATCTATTTCATGGTTGATTTGAATTTATTTGACATATATATATTTGAAATATATTTAGTTTATGTTAGGTATATTTCTGGTATATATATAGTTTATTTTGCTATTATGAATGTCATTCTGCATTATTTATTTTTCTAGTATGAATGTTTTATTTTAAATGAAGGATATCAATAAAACGTGCTACCTAGTGGGCAGGACTAGGACCATGTATGTATTGGTGCGATAGATTTAGGGTTGAGTGAGGATTACTTGTGGTAATTATGATTTAATTAAGAATGATATGATTGATTTGATTAAGATGTGATATGATTGATAGTGTGATTGTTGAAGCTCAGTTGACCAAGTGTCTCAGGACCAATCACACTGATAATCAGACTGCTGGAGCTCGGTTGACTTAATGTCTCGGGGCTAGTCTACTATCCAAATGGAATAAGTGAATTTTTTTAGAATTAAGTGAGCCTGTATGGCTAAAGAGTTATTGTTGATTGAGGTTATGATATTATATAGGGTTCAATTTGATCTTTCATAAACTTATGTTTTTTAGTGTTATTATAAAGTGATTTTCAGCATCTGTGTGAAAATGCTTGTATATATATATATTATATGGATGATTGATTGCATGTATATATATTATAACAATTCACTTAGTGAGGTCTGACTCCCCTCAGTTAATATTTTACAGGAGAGTCTTTTTCTTCAAATCTCAGTAGTAGGCCTATCAGTCAGACTTCTTTCGTCCGACTCGTTTATGTAAATTATCTATTTAATTTTATATTGTACTCTAAAAAATTGCAGTAGTTATAATTTGTATCAATAGTGAGTTGTATTTTGGTTTTACTGTATGTAGTTTTAATTCAGAGGCCTGTCTCTGAATATTGTATTAACATATTTTATTTTTATGATATAAAAGAGATTTTTTTTATTATATTGATTTGAGATTTTAATTATGATGCATATTTATTTACTTTAATTATTGCATGCTTTTATTTTAAGGCTTGCTATGGGTTCCAGATTTGAAAGAATTCCTGTTCCCTAGTGCCGGTCGTGACTCCTAGTTTTAGGTCGTGACATTGTGGCTGTTGCTCTTGTCTCTAAACTGCCATTGCTCTACGTCTACCCCTTTTTCTACCTTTTAGGGTAGGGGAAGGAGCTTTATCCTAAATGAATTGCTCACTATCATCATAGGCTGCATCTATAGCAGGAGCATTCTGTGCTCTCCTCTTCATTCTGAAAAGAGATATAAACAAGATTTAAGACACAACAAGGATGCTAACATATATTCGGAATTCTAGAAGCAATGATGACACTAAATAACAATTACCACCTAATCATCATAGTAGTTTTAAGAAAAGACAGATACCAATGACCAAAAGAAACAAGGAATGAGCTATTGCTCTAATACCAACTTTGTCACGACCCAAACCTATGCATGTGACCGACATTAGAGAATGAAAAAGCATGAGGCTTTTGAAACTCGTAGTAACCCTAGAAAATTTATCACAATAAGTTTAACTCATTTTAAAAGTTTAACAAAAATTTGACAAAATTTCTCTTGTATTGGGAACAAACCAAAACCTATAAATCAAGGAAAGAAACAAACCAAAACATGTAAATCAAAGAAATACACTTCCAATGATATTCTTAACCACCATTTCTCCAACACAACATAACACAAAGTTAACGCCAAATTTGTGTTCATCATATCATCATCATCATAATACTACATATATCCATAATAAACCAAATAATATCATAAATATATACACCAATACAATTACAATAACAACAACTTCTCCAAACTACTATGGTATTTAGATTAACTACAAATTATTCTACAAATATTAATAACATTACAATAACTTACATAAAGTAGCCAATGAAGAATGAATCTAGTGTAGATAAAAAGAACTGACAGTAGACTCCCTAGATCTTGAAAAAATAATTTAGGGGAGTCAAACCTTACTGAGCAAGCTAATATAAAGAAATGCATGATATTTCAAAAACCTCCTTTATTAAAATAATTTTAGAAATAAAATATTTGTAATTTATATTTAATATCATTAGTTTACCAAAATCATATTTGTAAATCTAAAAGAATTTTATAAAATCTCATAAACAACTTTGTAATAAAATAAACTTTATTCAAAATGTCTTTAAGTGGAAAGTTTTTATAGAACCTTAAACCATAAATCTAAAAGCCAATTGGCTCACTTATTCATCCAAGGATTGTTGGTTCCCAAGAGCTAAGTTTCCACCGAGCTACCAGCCATAATTAATCTCTTATTCTAAATATTCACTGGCAGTTCCTGAGAGCTAAGCATTAATTCAGCTACCAGTCCCAGTAAATAATCAATCAAAATATGCCTAAGAGCTATGCATCAACCGAACTTTTCAATACCATATGCCCAAGAGCTATGCATCAACCGAGCTTTTCCAAACCATATGCCCGAGAACTATGCATCAATCAAGCTTTTCCAAACCATATGCTAGAGAGCTATACATCAACCAAGTCTTTCCATACAATATTCCACATAAGGGCCTAACTCAAAGATTAATACCAATGTGCACACAGTCTTGATGACGTCCATCAAGTAACCTGTTTCACTAGTATTTTCCAACAATCTCTTTATATAAATAAATGTATAATAAACTCTAAAGTATACTATAACTGAAAAATTAATATAAAAATATCAATAATCCCATTAATTCTCCACAATAATATTATTACCATAAATAATCATATAAATAGTGGAATATCATTATAATTTCAATAATATTCAAAACATAATTAATATCTCAAACTCAATATTTTTCTTAAATGCCAAAATTAACATACACTTCAAAATATTAACTTATAAGTGGAGTGAGCCGACTAACGTGTCCTCGTCTGCCTTGTTTCCAATGTTCCCGCTCTGGTATTCTTTATAATAAATAATAGTTATTTAAAATGTATGAATATATACATATATATGATAAATAAATTCATAAGAATTCTCAAAATTCTAAAAATTACTAAAATTAAGGAATTGATAAAATGGACTTGGAATTATCCTAAATAGGACATTCAAAGCTAAGGGAATATATTTTGGTGAGTTAAAACAATTTAAATATAAATTAAGAAATTTTGTAACAGCTCAGACCAACCCGCATCAGATATTGTCCACTTTGCCCAGGCCCTGCCCGCAGCACACGATTTTAAAACACGTCTGATGGGAGAAGGTATCCACACCCTAATAAGGCGTGCTTCGTTCTCCTTCCCAACCGATGTGGGATATCACAAATTTACACTAAAACTCTTCTGGCATTTTTATCTCAAAATCTGTAAAGAATTAGACCTACCTTCAGTTACAAAAATTAATCCTCATAATTTATAATATTTATTAAAAATAAAACCTTAATTTTCTGCACTAGTCACTATTCCTCACCGGAATTCGATTGAGATTCACCAGATTTCTCACCCGAAAAATCATCTTTTACACATAGCAGACATATATACATGTTCACAACACTAAGGAGAAGCTAAATACATGTTCAAACATTTAGATAAATGGTCGGATTAATAGATCGGGTTAAAATTAAAAATTTACTGATCAAGCTTCGATAAGGTATTAAGTAGACACCTAGACGCGTGGTTAGTCTCTTTTGATTCCTACCAGCAAGAAAAGTCCAATGGTGGTGGTCATAGCTACTGAAAATCACCCAAAAAGAAGATCCACCATCGGAAGTGAATGGCCAAAAATTTAGAGCTCTAATTAATTAAATTCGGGTCAAATTTCACAAATTAAAAATTACAAGCATGTAGAGGAGGTTGAGAAGGATTTGTTATTAAAATTTCAGTCATCGGAGATCATTTGGCTAATGAACGAAGAAGGAGAAAATGACGGTGCTACAATGAATGTCGGGGAAGAGTTAGGAGGTCTGTGAGCATTTTAACAGATGTAACTAAAAGAAAATAAAAAATTACCACTTTGGTCCCTATATTTTGAAAAAAATTCTATTTGATCCTCCCATTTTAAGACTTGACATAACTGCTAGTAATTAAATGAGTTAATCCCTTTCATAATATAAAGTTGCTAGCAATTAATTGTGTTAACACCATATCTCGAATGTTAGTGAATCTGCAAGTAAAGTTCAATGAATTTAATTTATGGATAGGCAAAAACAATATCAACTAATCTATATATCTATATAAACCTAAAGCAAAGAGAATTGAACTTAGAGTGCCATATAGGATTGGAAGTCATATAAAAAGCCACATGTAATAATATAAAAAAATTTAAATATTTTTATTGGTATTTTAATTAAGATAGGGATCTACAATTAATTAAAATAAACATTTGTAGTTAAATTTAAATTAAAACTCAATTAAAAGAGTACAACCAATTTATATGGAGTTTGGTAAATGAGCTATAACCATTAAATTAGTTAAATACATATACTTTCATTAAATCTAAAACTCTATTAAAAAAAGTTTTGAAAAAATTACTATATATCTTCATATATTTCAAATATTAAATTTTAACTAATTTAGTTATAGTTTGATCAATTAACTAATGTAGGATTAAATTAGTTATTTAACTACAACTACGTTTAAGTTTAAAATACCTTTGAAAAGATTTAATTTAAATAAAACAATGATCTCTTTGGTTATATTTAACTTTGAAAAACACTTAAGTTAAACATTCTAATTTTGATAAGTAAAATTTTATGAAAGAAAACAATAAAAAGACTCCTATAGTTATATAATGTTTCTAAAGTTTTGTTCAAATAAAACACTTGAGTACTTTTAATTTAGTTTATAATTTCAAATAAAAAAAAACAAAAATTATGAATTTAATAGATAATATTAGATAAGAACAATGTTTCATTAGGATAACTTTGAGATAACAATTTAAATTAAATTTGAATAAAAAATTATCTCTTCTAAATTTCAAGAATTTTTTTTTTTTATCACAATTGTCCACTGACAACCAATATAAACCAAAGCACAATTCATATTTTTCGTTAAATTTATCATTCTTTGAAAACCATCTCTAATAGGTAAATCTTTTTAAAATTTCTTCTCATAGCTACATATATTGTCACAGTAATATCTAAATCGCTTTGCCTTTTTTTTTTTTTTTTCTGTGCAAGGTTTAATGAGTCATTTTTTTTTTTTTAGATAAGGAAGCTAATGTGCTTGATGAGCTACATCCTAACAACAATTTTAAGAAGGCTGTAAAAGTTTGAGTGTCTAGAATATTGGATTCTATTAATTTTAACAATAGTTAACTGATGAGTCGAGATATGATTTTGATCGATGAACAGGTACAAAACAAAAAAAATAATTTGTAAATGTCATTATATATGTTACTGTTAATGATTTTGATTTATAACTTCTTTCATATATATATATATATATATATAGTGTTATGACAAGAAAATTTTATAAATTATAAAATTAAATTATGAAATATCCAGTGTTAATAAATATTTTTATTAATGATTATTTTAATATTTTAATATTATTATTATTCTAATTGTTTATTTTAATAAATCTTAGTATTTGGTTATTAATGAGATTAAATTTTATTTTGAAAGTTGTTATTTATTTTATTATAAATTAATAATTATTGTTAAATTAAAAATTTAGTTAAATTTTATTGTTATTTATTATTTAATATTATTAATATTAATTTGACGATTCATTAGTGTTAATTAAGAGTTGATTATTCATTTGATTATTATTATTATTATTTGTGGTGTTAAATAAATACAAACGTATATATATAATGAGTTTATATATATATATATTAAAATAAATAAATAAATTTTGGTCAAACTGTACAGTATTTTCCTCTTTCCTTTTTCTTCTTTTTTATTTTTATTTTTTTTTCTTTTCTTCTCCGCAAAACCAAACCACCCAACACACCACCACCTGCTCATCGGACAGCTACCAGCAACAGCATCGACACAGTGCAGGACAGTACTATGTGAACAGTGTAGTCCAATCGTCGATGAGGAAACCAATCGAGTTTAGACTCGTTTCAAAGCTCATGCTACAACTTCGATAATACATTATTAGTTTTGAGTAAATCAACTGGTAAGAACTCCGAAAACTTGATTTTATATTTATGTCAATATGTTTAATTTCATTTTTCTTATTGAATTTAATTTAATTTGGAGATGTGGTAGTTAGATAAATTGATTTTTGAGCTAAAATCTACCTAAATATTATTTTTATTTTTTTAAATGATTTAATTAAAAAATACATATTTTCGGGTTTGGTTACTGTTCACATAGTCCTGAGTCCAAAAATTTTCTAATTTTTATTAAATTCTATATTTTATTTATAGTAAGTTTTATGAAAAAAGTTTATTTAAATTACATACCG
This sequence comes from Mallotus nudiflorus, assembly GCA_947683625.1. NCBI lineage: Eukaryota > Viridiplantae > Streptophyta > Magnoliopsida > Malpighiales > Euphorbiaceae > Mallotus > Mallotus nudiflorus. Next base: position 88,785 of record CANTUR010000171.1, read on the forward strand.
AATTTTTATTACAAATTTTTGAATGTTTATGTAAAAGGAGAAATTAATATAAAGGAGTAAATTTTATATTTTAATTGAAATTATTAGTAATTATTGTGTTTTAGATAATTTTTGAATAATAGTTGGTATTAAAATATTTTTTATAAATTAATTACTATTTTTAGATAATTAATATTAATTTCCAGAATTATATCTGAATAATAATTTTAATTATTAATTTTGAACTTAAATGAGTTTTAATTGTTTAAATTAGATAATTTAATAATTTAATTGATTCTTGGTAATTAAATGTTATTTAATTTAGAATATTTAAAAGAATGGGTTTAATTAATATTATTTACTTATATTTGAAATTTTATTATTTAATTTGGAAAATAAATATTTTTTATGCTTTTATTATATAAATAAGCTGATTTTGATATTTAAATGAGATTTTTATAATTTTGATTGAAATATTTGGTACGTGTTATTTAAATGAGATTTTTTTGTAATTTTGGATGAATTAATGGTATTTATTGTGGTATTTGATTGAATTTTGATAGTTTATGTCTACATATGTAATTTTTGAAAGTTAGTAAATTATTTGATTTTAATTGAAATTTTTTGTTAATTATTTTGTTTTAAACTATTTATGGATTAATAAAAGTATGAAAAGTAATTTTTAATATTATTTCCCATTTATTAGTTAATTTGTGATAATTTTGGAATAATATGTGAATAATAAATTTATTTATTATTTTTGAGTTTAAATGGGTATTTTATTATTTTTATGATGTTAAATAGTGATTTTAATAATTATTTGCAATCTATGCTAATTTAATTGTAAAATGGAAATTTTATTCCATTTATGAATTTTATTAGCAAATATTATTTAAAAGCTAAAATTTTATTATTTAGTTGGAAAATAAATGTTTTTGATATTTTTATGAGACATTTTAGTGATTTGAGAAGTTATTATATTTTTATATAGATTTTTATGATTTTTGGGTGAATTATTTGAAATTATAATTATTATTTTATATATATATATATATATATTTGTGGATTGTTGAGGCTCGGTTGGACATTATGAGTAGTTTGGGGTCTAACTCGAGAAGTTGAACTTATGTGTTATAGAAGTGTATTTTATGTGTAGGATGGACCTTATTTTTGTAGAAAGACGTCTGTTTTACAGAGGAAACTCTATCTAATTTTCAGTATATTTCTCGTAAAATGTAACAACTAGTCCAAGTCTAATTTTGAAATTTCGTTAATTTATGATGTTAAATAGTGATTTTAATAATTATTTGTAATCTATGCTAATTTAATTGTAAAATGGGAATTTTATTCCATTTATGAATTTTATTAGCAAATATTATTTAAAAGTTAGAATTTTATTATTTAGTTGGAAAATAAAGGTTTTTGATATTTTTATGAGACATTTTGGTGATTTGAGAAGTTATTATGTTTTTATATAGATTTTTATGATTTTTGGGTGAATTATTTGAAATTATATATATATATATATATATATATATATATATATATATATTTGTGGATTGTTGAGGCTCAGTTCGGTATTATGAGTAGTTCAGGTGCCCAACCCGAGCAATTGAACTTATGAGTTATAGAAGTGTATTTTTAGTGCAGGATTGACTTTACTTTTATAGGGTGACGTCTATTTTATATAGGAAACTCTGTCGAATTTTCAATAGATTTCTTATAAAACGTGACAACCGGTCCGAGTCTAATTTTGAAATTTTGGTCAAGTCATGTTTAGATCGTGTCATTCTTAGAAATTCTAGAGTTATTAAATTAGGAATTCTAATAATTTTTTTTTCTTTAGTTGTACCGCGATCTAGGTCAACCGGATCGGGCCAGCCAAACCGGAACAACGGAGCGCAGTAGTACTGTGAATTAATATCATATATATGCATTGCATGTAGAATATATAATTGTGAGCATCCATATTTTAATAATGTAAATATAAATATGATTTATTTTATTAAATGAATATATTTATGTTTTGGTATACGTTTGGTATATATTTGGTATATTGCCTTGAAAATGGATGCTATCATGTTTAAATTATACTTTTCATTATTTTTAATAATTATAAGATTTATTTGAAGGATAGCAGTAAAACGTGCTAGCTAGTGGGTTACACTAGAACTGTGTGCATACCAGTACGTTAGATTTTAGGGTTGATATTATGACATTTTTTATGTGAGTTTTGAATAATCAATTATTGAAATTTATAGTGAGAGAGTGATGTGATTGCGGGAGCTTGGTTGACCTAGTGTATTAGGGCCAATTACACCGACAGTGAGACTGCGAGAACTCGATTGACTTAGTGTCTCAGGGCCAGTCTATTATCCAAAAATGGAAAAGAGAAATATTTTGAAATTAAGTGAGTCTGCTGGCTAGTGAGGTTCAATGATCGAGGTTGCAAAATAATTAAGGGTTCTACTTCGATCCTTCACTCAAAATAATTTTTTCTGCATCTATTATTATATAAAAATGGATTTTAGCATCTGTATGAAATGCATATATATATATATATATATACACACACACACTGATGTTGAATTGTATATGACTTTAAGTTGCATATATATATATATATAATAATTCACTCAGTGAGGTCTAACTCCCCTCAATATTTTTTTTAGGACATTCAACTTTATCAAACCTCAGTAGTAGACCCTTTCGCTGGTCTTCTTCAATCCTGGCTAGGTTATGTAATTTTTATATCTGAATTTTTATTCATATTCTAGAAGTTGCAGTAGTAGTAATCAAGTGTTGTAATGTTTAGTATTATTTTATAATGGAGATTTGTATTTGAAAGAGATTGTATTATTATATTTTTTTATATGATATGAGAATTTCTTTAATGTGAATTAAAATTTTTAATTCTTTGGTATTTTTATATTGCGGTTTTTGCGAATTTCTATATTTAGAGCTTGTTACAGGTTTCGAATTATAGTAATTTTTGTTCTCTAGTATCGGTCATAACTTCTCGATTTGGGTCATAACAAAAATAAAATTAAGTCTCTTTTTTTTCTTATCTATCTATATATTTATATAAAGCTAAAATAAAGAGAATGAAATTTAGAGTTCCACGTAGGATGATAATTCATAGAAAAATTCACCTAAAATAAAAATAAAACATTGAAATCTTTTTATGATTATATTTTATTAGTATTTCACTAAAATTAGAAATCTACAGTTAGTCAAAGGATAAATTCATAAATAATTTTAAAAGATTTATACTTATAATTATCTATTTCAAATATTAAAACGTTAACTAATTTAGATAGAGTTTGATAAATTGATTAAATATATAGGTAAAAATATTTTACCACAACATTGATTGCAGCTAATAAGCTGAAATATATGTGAATAGTTGTTAAACTAATGGCTCCATTTCAATAGCGAAATGAGCAACACTACCGTTAATATTTCATTCGCTGTTGCTGATTCTTCCCATAGAGTGTAAATGTGTTCACACTTACCTAATAATGGTTCCTCAATGGCACTCTCTCTCAACATGTGAACTCCCCCGTCCACTATTTTTATTTGCTTTCGTTTGCCTTAGTTAATTGAGTTGTAGAGTTTTATTTGTTGTTATTTTTATTCTTTTGGGTCTTTTTTAAATTGTGTGAGCAATTGATCTTATTCTTGACAGTGTGATGATGTGAATTATATTTGTTTGTAATATTTATTGAGTATAGTCAATAATATCAATTTCACTTTTTAGTGTTAATCAATTTAATGCTGCTATATTTGACATTAAAATGTCTATTGGTTAAAGTATTTTCTTTAATAAGGTCTACATACTTGTGAATATATATTTTCTCGTCAATTTTATAGTGTTGCTTTATAGTTATAATTAATAGTCTGTATGAAATAGTTTCAATTAATTACTCTGTTTCTTTTTCATTTATTGGGATTCGTCCGAAATGTATATGGGCTACAACATATTTTCCTAGAGTTTCTTATTTGGAGGTTCTGTATTTGGGTAGATATGATTAAATTAATTAAATATATAATTTAATTAAAAATAATACCCTATTATAAAACGTATGTCACGATCCAAAACAGGAGCCATGACCGGCGCTAGGGAACGGGAATTCTTTCGAATCCGGAACCCATAACAAGCCTAAAAAAATAAAATAAAGCATGTCATAATAACAGTAACAGTACAATATAATATGCAGCGGAAATAAAAATCATAATATCATAATATCATCCATCTCAACTGGATTTAATTCAAAACTCATCTCATCACATATATGTATATAATCTTTAATACAAATCCAGTTTCAATGTAGTACATCTCTTTAAAATAAAGTACATAAAATCACATACTTTAATTCACAACTACTGCAGTGTCTAGATAAAATAAATAAGACTCAAGTAGACAATTTACATAAAGAAGCCGAGGCGGAAGAAATCCGGCGTATCGACCTGCTACTGAGGTCTGAGGAAGTTGACTCTCTTGAAAAATAGTCAACGGAGGGGAGTCAGACCTCACTGAGTGAATTACTATAATATATATACATACACACTAAGTGATAATGCATACAGTCAACAGTATATATATAATATGTATATATACAGGCAAATTCATACAGATGCAGAAAAATCATTTTTTTATATTTTACTGAAAAATCCCAATTTATGAAGGATCACATAGAACCCTAGAATATCGTAACCTCAGAAAATAGTGTTAAACAACACTCAAGCCACACAGGCTCACTTAATCCAAAATATATCCACTTAATCCATTTGGACAGTAGACTGGCCCCGAGACACTTGGTCAACCGAGCTCCAACAATCACACCCAAACCACATCTCACACATCGATAATCATAATCAAATCAATATCCACAAATAAGTTAGTATTATAGCCTAAATACTATAGGCGTACCGGTACGTACTCGGTCCTAGTGCTGCCCACTAGGTAGCACGTTCTATTGATATCCTTCATCATTAAATATAAAACATTCATTCACAATAAATGATGCATGAATTTAAATAAAATAACAATATAAACCATATATATACCGAAAATATACCAAAAGTAAACCAGGTATATTTCGAGTATATATATATCAAATACATTCAATCAAATTATAAATTAAGCTGGAAATATATTTAAAAATATTTTAAATATATTTTATTCATAAAATATGCATTTAATTTAGTATATACCAAAAATAAACCGAAAATATACTTAATATAAACTTAAGAAATAATCAAATTATTTATGCATATTTAATCAACATAAAACATGCATTTCTAAATCATGCATCCTAAGCATATATATATAATATAGTAACTCACCTAATGCGCTCCACGAGACAGGTCCGACGGGCCTGGTCCACTAGCCCTCGGTCTCGGCACAACTAAACAAGCAATAAATAACCGACATTAGAATAAACCTAACAGAAATCCTAGAATTCAATCTAGAGTATTAAAATACGAAAACAGAATTAGGGTTCGACTGGACATCACGTTTTACGAGAATTCTACCGAAAATCCGGCAGAACCTCCCCTGTAAAACGGACATCTCTCTACTCAAAAGAGTAGAGCCGACCCTGCAAGGAAATACACTTCGAAAATAAACACCACATCTCATTCACAACCCCTCGGTCGGACTCCAGACTACAATCTACCGACCGGGGTCCACAAACACAGAACAATTCCAGAAATATCGAAAATATCCTTAAATCACAGAAATACATTTTATAGGTAAGAATTACATAATTGACCTTGAAACACTATAAAAACCGATTAAACTCATTTTATTAGAAAAATCGTATATTATATATATAATTGAAAATAATTCCCGAAAAATAGTTTTAATTAGTTAAAAATACCAAATATTTTGTAGAAATCATTTTTATACCTTAAATAAATATTAAAACCAATTAAATTACATTTTTAGACAATTTAGGGTAAAATTACCAAAATACCCCTATATATATAAATATACTTAAATTACTTCAAAAATTCACCAAAAATCATACAATTATCCAAAATTAATTTTCTCAACATATTTATCAATAATATCAATATTTAAACTCAATTAACTAATTAATTTCCATTAAAAACACATTTAACCTAATTTATCCAAAATTACATAAACTTCAATAATTCAAAATAAATACTTAGAAATTCATAAAAATTCCAAATAAATTCCTATAATTCATTTCAACACCTAATTTAACCATAAACTCTAATTTCATAATTTAAATAATTAATTTCCGAAAATTAGAAAATAATATTAAAATATTCAAAAATACCCAAAAATCCAAACAACCTCCAAAAATTCTACAAAAATTCATACATGTAGATTAAGCTACTAGGAACAACATTTGTGAAGGAAGTTTCCATGAATCATCCAATTCGAAGCTCAAAAAAATTCAAAAACCCTAATAGGCCGAAATTGACAAATCGAAAACTAAGCAATTCTAGACCATTTTAGCTCAAACCAAAGCTAGAATCACACTCACCGGAGCTCAAGGAGAAGAAAGAGACCAGCGGTGTCGAAAACGGTGGCCGGAATCGGAAGTTATGAAGAAATGGAGCTTCGGCCGGAAATGGGGGAGAAAGGGCTTGCCGGCGCCGGGGAAGGGAGCTGGGGGCGGCGGAGTGGCTGGCTGAGGAAGGTGGAGCTCCTGGCGGCACACCGACGGCCGGAAATCGGAAGTTGCAGCGGTGAGGAGTGAGGTGGGTGGTCGGGCGCGGGAGAGAAGGGAAGAAGAAGAAGAAAAAGAAAAAGAAAGAAAAAGGAAAGAAAAAGAAAAAGAAAAAGAAAGAAAAAGGAAAAAATAAAAAAAGAAAAAATAAAATAAATTAAAATAATTAAATATTAATAAATAAATAATAATAAAATAATAAATTTTAATAATTTAATAATAAATAAAATAATTAAATAATAATAAATAAATAATAAAATATTAGGGTAATAATAAACTCTAATTAAATAAATATACACACACAGGCTTTATTTAATAATTTAAAAATATGTATGAGTTCATGCAAGTCCGTAAATACATTTAAAATAATTAATAATACATTGTTTACGTGAAAATTTCCCCGAAAATGCAAGTCCCGGGAAAATTTTACGTAAAACACTGAAAATAATACACCGTAATTAAAATAGGTTTAAAATACATAACAACTCATAAAAATATCGTAATATATATACAAAAATTATTGACACTGTATATCCCGGTACAGTGTAAAAATATTTTAAAAACACGGGATATTACAAAGTACAATAATAAAATTTAAACACTATTAAAAGTACAAGAAAATAACTATATTTAAAAATTTTAGATAAATTAATTTCAATTTTTATATTTTATATTGTTATATTTAGTTAGTATTTTAACCACATAGGAGTTTAAATATACTTTTAAATAAAATCTACTTATAAAAATCAACAAAGAAAAGTAAAAATAAAATGAAATTCTTATATGATTTATTTTTATAGTTTTCAAATTTAAATTTTAAATAATTTATTTGAGTTCTAATAAATTATTTAGTTAAATATACAGTTTAATTAAAACTAAAATTCTATTGAAAAATATGGTAAAAATAAATTTTTAAAAAATTATTTATTTTATATTGCTATATTTAGTTGGTCTTTGATCAAAGGTAGAAATCTAAATATATTACGGAAAATTTAATTATCATTGCATATTACTAATTTAAGATTATTTCTTTATTTATAAATGACAATTAATTAGTTACTAATATCTTTTTTTGTTATTTATCCAAAAATAATATCTTTTTGTGAAGAAATTATAATTATTTAATGTTTGTCTAATGTTCATTATTTTAGTTTAAATTTATCTAAAATGTATTAATGGAATGATACACCTACCACCCCTGTACTTGCTATTTTTTCTGAATTTATCACTTTTATTTGCAGTTTTTTGTCAGTCAAACTCTTAAAATGTGACACGTATTGATTTACAATTTCATATCACGTGTGCTAACATGGATTTCAAAATTGCATTTTCAACATATTTAGGTGTTCAAATGATAAAATTGTAAATTAATGTGTCAAATTGATAAAAAGTGATAAATACATTAGGATATGTATATATTATGTCATTGAAAAAATATTTATTAGCTATCTCAATCAGTTAAACCAAACGTAATTAGGATATATATATTTAATTTTATTAAAATAAAATATAAAATAAAAAAAATAAAATCGTTGATGTGCGGGTAGTTAAAGTCCATAAAATGAGATATGCAAATTCATTATATATTTTATCTTATAAACTCATTATATATTTTATCTTATAAACTTACGTTATTTAAATAATGACTTATAGTATTTAATTAAAATAAAAATATAATTTTATTTATTATAATTAAAAATTAAATAATTTTTTAATAAATAAAAAGTATTAAACCTGTAGGTTCAAAAGGGCCTATTATCTGTCCATGCACAGCCACATATCGCTCAGTGGTTGCTGGATCAGAAGATGTGTAACCATGATCGTCCTTCGTGAGCTCAGAAACCTTTCTAAATTACATCTGCAAAAGAAAGCCGGGATACACGGCTTTATTCTTTCAACACTGTAATGATGATTCTTACAAGTTTTGCTGTTTCCAGCACTGGCTTGTACCATGAAGAATATTTGCGTTGAAGGCTTTCCAAGTCTGGACCTGAATATATAAAAGAAAAAAAAAAAAAAATCAAACATCCAATCGCATAAATGCAATTTACGATTAGTTTATAAAAGAGTTCTCATTCAAATAAAACTAAACTCATTTTTCATGATAAATATATTTTAACAAAATTACTATTAAAATTTTAATTAATTTAATTTTTATCAGAGATCAAATAGAAATTAATCTAATTAAAATAAAAATTAAATTAATTAAAATTAGAATTCTATTTTAATTAATTTAATTTTTATTTTTATTAAGAAATAATTAAACTATCTAATTTTTAAAATAATGAGTGAAAGTATAAATCTATATATATATATGTAGATTTATTATTTTTGTCATTATAAAACCCAAGGTTAGCTTTGTAATGTGTGGCTAGTACAAAAAGAAAAACCCTCTTTTCCCCTTCTCATCCAACTTGCAGTATTTTGGGCGCCAAACAATTATTATGGTGTTTTTTTTTTTCTTTTATTTCAACAAAAAAGAAAATCTAGGACCAAAAATTAGTTTTGAACTCCAAGATTATACTGATAAAAAAAATTAGGCCCTTCCAATGCTCAGCTTTCTTTTTCTGTAAATTTTCCAATGTCCAATTCCATATACTAATCACATAATAATATCTCTAACTCACTTTTTAAATCTAAATTATAAATTAGAGAATCATGCAGAGAGGCAAAATTCACTCATTATACAAAATGTTAATTAATACATCTTTATTATCTATATATATATATTTATTTTCTATTGACTTTTTTTATTATCTAAAATTTTTACCTCTTTCTTTGCACAATATTCAAAAATTAAAATTAAATGCTTTTAGTATAAAACAAAATAAAGAATGAAATATATATAATACATTAGACTTAGATAAAATTATTTACTCTTTATATTAAAAAATTTCTTAAAATACTCTTTATTACCTAAAATATGTTATTTATTTATAGAGCAATGCTCTAACATCATAGCTTTAGCTTCACCTTGGTAAACATTGTTCAATAACTAGCCAGAAAAACACTATCAGGTTTTCTACTACGTACAAAATTGCAATACTTCCTCACGTTTATATTATGCGGTGAAACTACAATAGTGCAGTAGTAACTTGTGGGTTTATGAATCTTTGTCATTCAATTCAGTTAGCTTCTCAAATCTGGCATTTGACCTTGATGTGTACTCCGCAACAAGTTGTGCAAATGATGATGACCTGTTTTCTAATAATCTTGTCGGAGAGTCATGTTCCTCGATAAGCCCTGCATCATGGTTATAAATCAGCAACAAGACTAATATGATGAACTACTGTTGAATTGCAGTAATATGCTCACCATGACTCACAAGCAGAACCATGTCACTGTCAAGAACAGAAGTTATGCGATGTGCAATGGTTATAACTGTACAGTCTGAGAAATGTTGCCGAATGGTTTGCTGAATTAAATTATCAGTGGCTGTATCGACAGAGGCTGTAGCTTCATCAAGGACTAATATTTTGCACTTCTTCAGTAATGCACGACCAAGACAGACTAGCTGCCTCTGACCCATGCTCCAATTCTCTCCATTTTCAGTGACTGCAACACCAGAAGGATTCACAGTATGCGAGTTAAGTTTAAGGATTTGCACATAACAAGTCCGGTAGCATAAGCAAAACAAACCTGTGGAGTCTAGCATGTTCCCCTTCTTCTGGACTTCATCTCCAAGTTGGCACTTATCAAGAGCCTGGAACCATTAAAAGTGTATGCTAGTATGTGCTTTTGCAGAAATTAACAATTTCAGAAATTAAAAATTTCAGGAACACTGTTTGTCAAATGGAAGAAACATAGGCTCAACCTACCTCCCCTATTTGTTCATCGGTGTACTCTTCAAGCGGGTCCAAGTTACTTCTTATTGTCCCTTCAAACATGGTGGGATCCTGAGGGATTATGCTGAGTCTCGAGCGCAAATCGTACAATCCAATTGATGATATATTAATGCCATCAATCATAATCTGACCAGCTGCGGGGTCAATAATGCGAAAAAATGTCTGTATAAGTGTTGATTTCCCACTGCCGGTTCTCCCTACAATACCAGTTTTCTTCCCTCCTGGAAAAGTACATGTGAGACCTCGCAACACAAGTGGCATGTGAGGGGCATACCTGACCTACACCATGTCATCATTACTTGTAACATATATTCTGTACAAGAATCAGAGGTATCAACTGAGCAAGCACATAAAATCACCTGCAGATTATCAATCTCAACTTCCCCATGTTCTGGCCATGAACAGTCTGGCCTGTTTTCGTCCATTACAAGAGGAGGCTCACTAGGAATAGACATGTATTGAAGTATTCTCTCTACTGATATGATTTTGTTCTCCAGATTACAATAACTCCATATCACCCGAGTTTGTAAGTGGTTTAGTTTTAGCGCATATGTCACAGCTAAACCAGCAATGGCTTTAAAAAAGTAGAGAAGCACAAGGAGTAGGTGTATTTTAGCCTTACCAAATTAGTCAAACAGAACTATAGAAATAGATAAAAAGACAGGAGCTGCAAACCTGGATCGATTCCTTTTTGAAAGGAGAGTAAGAAAAACAAAAAGAAGGCGAACGTTACAAAAGAGAACATAAACATGCGGAAGCAGAGCCATTCCGTTGCAGCAGCAATATGAAACTTGGGCCGAGAATATGCATCTACTAGTTTCATATTTGTTTCTTGGAATCTTGCCTGAATATCAAAGCTCCGAATTGTTGTCGCTCCTGAAATTGTTTCGGTAAAATGTTGGATAACTGGAGATTTGCAAACACCAGCCAACCGTGAAAGTTCTCTAGCAGAAGGGGCGTAAAATTGCTGCAAAATAAGCAAAGATTCTGAGAACAAGTTCTTGAGATTCTGGCGTGTAAATAAAGAGTTTTTTGGCGTCATCATGAGGACTACCTGGTACCAGATGCAGGCAACAATTGCTGGGATAAAAACAACAAAAACTTGCCATGCTACCTGAGACATCACTGCAATGCTACCCAGAAGCTGGATCATTGGAAATGCAACTTCTTTGAATTTATTTGGAATTTGCATATCAACTACACTTTGGTCCATAGAAACCTATTTACAACAGAAAACAGATCCATTAACAGACAATAAAGTTTTGCTATGAATTTTTCGGGACCAAAAGAATGGGAAAAAAAAAATCAAGTGAATGGATAAAGCCTCCAAAATCACACAAGTACAGTCCTAACTTAAGAGCCTAAACAAGGAAATTTACTTACTCTGCTTAGAATTCGTCCACTCGGTGTTGCATCAAAGAAAGACATGGGTGCACGAAAGATACAGAAATGCATCTTATTAAATAGAAGAGTTGCTGTTTTGTATCCTGCTGTTACAAGAAGTGTGGATCGAGCAAGGATGCAAAATGAACTTCCAAATGCCAATCCTGAATACACAATTATTAGTTTGTATCCACTAATGACAGGTTTCACATCCTTCGACACCGGAGTTGCCCAAGCCAACCAGTAGTTGCTGCCAATTTGAAGTACCTCGAAGAAAATATGAGCAAGCAAAATAAAGGCCGCAAGAGCTCCTCCATATGCTGCTGTCAGGTATTTCCAGTAGACTGGAAACCCAACTCTACCATTCTCCCTCACTTCTTCTTGAACAATCTGTTTTTTTAGCTCAGCTTTGTCACCAGCTTTACCATTCTGCAAATCTTTGTTTTCTTCTTTTAAGGTAACCCCGTTGGTGCTGCTCATACCATTATTGTCTTTGAGAATAGTTCCATTTCCAGAAGCTGCATCTGCCTGACTGGAATCAAGAGCTGATAAAGCTGTCTTATGTGCACCCACAAGTTCCATGAAGTCAGAACCTGCATTGAGAATATCGTTATACTTTCCAGCCTGTGTAATTCTTCCATCTCTCATGACCTAACCAGAAGGCACAAGGCGGATCAAATGATTCGATTACTTGATATGGTAAAATCACAAACTCAACTCAAGAAAAGAAATGCAAACTTACCAATATTAGATCAGCAGCGGGTAAGAACTCAACTTCATGAGTAACATAAATAACAGTTTTTGAACTCAAAAGGCCTAGCAAAACTTCCTGTCAAGCAAAATTCCAACAAATTACTTCAAGAGAAACACATAAAAGAACCCAAATGGTTATGCAATTATTGATTAAATTGAAAAAACGAGATTGAGAAATAAGAATTTATTCACCTTAAATAAATGAGATCCAGTATGTGCATCAACAGCACTAAAAGGATCATCAAAAAGATAGATATCAGCATCATGGTAGAGAGCTCGCGCAATTTGTATTCTTTGCTTCTGTCCACCACTCAGATTGATACCTCTCTCACCTATAACAGTTTGGTCACCAAATGGCATGATTTCCAGGTCCGGCTTCAGAGAACAGGCCTCTAAAATCCTTCCATACCTTTCTCTGTCCATCTCCATACCAAATAATATATTCTCCTCAATCTTGCCACTCTGTATCCAGGGTGACTGTGCAACGTAGGCCTTTGTACCATACAATTTAATTGTCCCTGAGATCTTGGGGACCTCTCCCAGAATGCAAGAAAGCAAGCTTGACTTGCCTGAACCAACTGTACCACATACAGCAATCTTCATACCATGAAATGCTTTGAAATTAATAGTTTTTAATGTTGGGTTAGTAGCAGATGCATCCCAAGAGAAAGTGCCATTTGATATCTCAATTGCTGTATCTGAACTACCCTTTTGGAATTTGTTGACAACATCAGACTGCAAGTCATCAAGTCGAAGAAAAGATGTAATTCTTTCGAGGGAAACCTTGATCTGAACCATCAGAGATATTGTGTCAGGAAGATTATGCATTGCGTCTTTCAGGATCTTGAATGTTGCTAGTGCAGATAAGATTTTTCCTGACTCAAGTGGGATTCCCATGTGCACACAAGTACTGAAAGTAACCACTGACATAAAAATAGGAGCAATCCTGGAGACAGAACTAGCAATTGATGAAGTGTAAACAAATTTCTTCACCCATCCTGTCTCCGTCTCCCGAAGCTTAACAATCTTAGACAGAAACTTCATTTCCCATGCCTGAAGCTTGAGAATTCTCATATTCCTCAGAATTTCAGATGTCGCCTTCATTCTTCTATCTTTAGATTTCATCAACTTGTTTTGAAACCTCTCGTGTAATCTTCCCAGTGGGTAGTTCAGAAACATGATAACAACTGTTGCAACAAAAGTAGCAACGGATGCAAGGCTGAGACCTTTATACAATATGAACAAGCCCAAACCAACTTTGATGGTGACCAGCCAGGTGTCATGCATATTGAGGCTAAAGTCACCGATTCTTCCTGCATCAACAGCCATAAAATTAATGATCTCCCCACTAAGATGGCCCTGCTTTGACTGGCATGAAAGTGTCAAGCCCTTGTTGTATATCACTGCCACAAGTACTGCACGCGTCCTGATTCCAATCTTTCTCAACTTGAAGTAATAGTGCATCCAAGAGAAGCACTCTACAAGCTTTCCAACCAAAAAGACAGAAGCTAAAAGATATCCATGATTTTTGAACTCTCCTCGCCCATTCAGGCATTGAACAAATGCATCTAGAAGGTACGGACCAACATAAGAAGCTACTGTGTGTGATATACCAAGAAAAACTGTGCATAGTATTTCTTTCCAGGCTGAGAAGAACAGTGCTTTCGCTAGCCTAAACGCGGTAACACCACCAGCAGCAACACTATATGACTCGAGTTTACTACTGAAAACTGGCAATGTCCCAGCAATACTATCCGCATCATGAAGTTGAGGAACATCCTCAAGGTCTAAAGTTTTCTTATTGCCATCAGCAATTAAAGAACCCATCCAAGAGAAGGTAAGAGAACTAAAAAGACCAGCATTTGAATAAGGAGTCACAGTATCACCCTCTCTTGACTTAGTTGGCTCTAAATTATCAATTGAATCACCATCATCCAAGAGGGGTTCTTCAAGAGGGGTATATTCACTCTTAGTTTTCAAGTACCCAAGGTAGCAAAGAAACAAACCAGTAAAAACAGAGAATGCATCCGCTGCTAAATACTGAACTTGAGAAGAAAGATATTTTCCATAGTCCACAACCAGACAATAACATGAAATTGTAAAATAAAATCCCCACCAAACTCTCAATAAAAGTGGCAACTTTTTTGCAGCTGAATTAGAAAATTGGGTATGTAAGTAAACAGAAAGAGCACCCCAAGACAGTGCTTTAAGTGCTAAATCGAAAAGGGTGATCAATTTATCACTTGACCAATCATTCTTATGCCAATAAAGGTAACTCAACAAACACAAAACAAGATTAAACACTGAAACAGCTATGCAGCAGAACACTGTTTGTTTATAACACAAGATCCTCTTATTAAATACTTCTTTGGAACCTTCAATGCCACCACCATCCCAAAGTTTATTATAGACAAACAAGACCAACAACACGAGTAACAGAAGTAGGTGTAATGAGCCAGACAAGCAGCACAGGGAAATAGGTTTAAGGAGAAAATCAGTACCTGAACACACGATTATTGAGTAAAAGTTAGAAAGAAACCATGGAAAAACAACCTCCATTCTTGACAGGATTTTCTGTTTTTTCGGAGGTTTTAAGATAGATTTGAGTTTTGCAAATTAAAAAGCTTAATGAAGCATTTTGATCAATTATTAAGATGAGTTAGTTGGCCAATATTCTATTCATTTGTATTTATAGTGATTGAAATGATTATAATACAACTAAAATAGTCTAGAGTGCTTTAGTTGGTCATTGTTATATTCATTTTTTAGAGTTGAAACTTGAGGACCACTCAACCAACTTTTAATAGGAAAGGACAAAGAGGTGGAAGATGAGAAGGTTTCTTGAAGGAGATAAGAAGGTTTCAGGAAGGAGATGAGAAGGTTTCAGGAAGGAGAACGATGTGTGTGTGTTTTTTTTAAACCATGGGAGTGAACTCTTATTAATTTGGTTTAACCAACAGCTATTTTAGATCAAATCAAATGAATTTAATGAAGAGATAAAGTTCTCACAATGTCTCTTTTCTTTATATTTAAGATTTCAATCGAAGATTCTATTAAATAACACCAAACTTCATATTTTATGTATATATATATATATATATATATATCATAAAGAAGAGGACGTAGGAGTAGATACCTAAGTGTGGTTGAAAAATAAAATTCAGATAAAAAGAGAGAAAATTTAAAGGAAATATTTTTCCATGATATTTAAAGGAAGGGTTACACCCCTTATATATATATACAGGAACCCTAATTATAACCTAATTAGGAATAGAATAACATTTTAAATAGAATAGAATTTTATTCCTAATTGTATACAAATATTTACTTTCTAATATATACAATAAAAATATTTACTTTCTCAACACTCTCCCTCAAGTTGGTGAATGTATGTCAATCATTCCCAACTTGCTAAGTGAATTATAAAATGCTTTTCTGGATACAACATTTGTGAGGATGTCAGCTAGTTGAGTTTGAGATGAAACATATGTAAGATCAATTGTCCCTTGGTTCAGATGATCTTTTATGAAATGTCTGTCAACTTCTACATGCTTAGTTCAATCATGTTGAACCAGATTGTTAGCAATTGCTATGACTACCTTGTTATCACAATGTAACAACATAGGCTTCGAATATTTTAATCCCAGATCTTGAAAAATTCGCCTTACCCAGAGTAACTCACATACTCCATGAGCCATTCCTCTAAACTCAGCTTCAGCACTTGACCTTGCTATAACTTTCTGTTTCTTGCTTCTCCAAGTGACTAAATTATTTTCAATAAATGTGAAGTACTCGGACGTTGATTTTTTATCAGTCCGATCTCCAGCCCAATCAACATCAGTATAGCCAGTAATTTCATAATCCTTATTCCTCCCAAAGAATAACCCTTTACTCGAAGAAGACTTTAGATATCTTAATACTCGATATACTGCATTCATATGTTCTTTACTCGGAGAATGGATGAACTAACTTACAACACTTACTGCATAAGCAATGTCTAGCCGAGTATGAGATAGGTAAATCAACCTTCCCACTAACCTTTGATACTGATCTCTATTAGTTGGAACTTGATTTTCTAGGACTGAAAGTCCATGGTTGACTTCAATGGGAGTCTCGGCTGGCTTACAATCAAGCATCCTTATCTCTATCAGTAGATCCATTACGTACTTTCGTTAGCAAAGATAAATTCCTTGAGCTGATCTTACAACTTCAATTCCTAAAAAATACTTCAAGTTACCCAAATCCTTAAGTTCAAACTCAAATGCTAACTGTCTTTGCAAGATTGTTGTCTCACTTGGATCATTTCTAATGACTACCATATCATCAATATATACAATTAGCGCGATGACTTTTCCTAACTTCTGTTTGATGAATAGTGTGTGATCAACATCACTTTGCTTATATCCGAGCTTCTTCATGAAGGTTGAGAGTCATCCAAACCATGCTCGAGGCAATTGCTTGAGTCTATATAATACTTTCTTTAATTTGCATACTCGGTCAGTAAATTTAATTCTGGGTGGTGGATCCATATATATTTCTTCATCTATGGTTCTATTAAAAAATGCATTCTTTACATCAAATTGTCGAAGTGGCCAGTCCAGGTTGGCAGCTAAGGAAATAAGGACTCAGATGGTGTTCATTTTTGCTACTGGGGCAAATGTATCTTCATAGTCGATTCCATACTTTTGAGTGTACCCCTTTGCTACCAATCGAGCTTTATATCGATTTACACTTCCATCGAGATTGAGTTTTACAGTGAATATCCATCTGCACCCCACCATTTTCTTTCCTTCCGGAAGAGGGACGAGATCCCACATCTGGTTCTTCTGTAATGCCTCCATTTCATCAGTCATAGCTTTCTTCCAATCCGGATCATCTAAGGCTTCCTACACATTACTTGGAATAGATACAGTAGATAATTGATTTACAGTAAGTGCATGTGAGTTAGACAAATGGTTGGTTGATATGAAGTTATTGATAGGGTATTTAACTTTGGTATGAAGGTCTGGATCATATTGTTTTTTCGGAACCCCTCTATTGATTCTAGAAGGATAACGAGGCTCAGTATTTGGAATTAAAGGAGACACGTTTACCTTATTATGCACCGCATCTAGAGTTTCTTCAGCTTCTGGTGTGGGCTGGGAAGATGTACTATCTTGATTACTCGAATTTTCTTTGATGATCTGTCCGGGTGAGATGCTCGTACTCGAAACATCAGATGTTTTTCTGGGTGAGATGCTCGTACTCGGTGTAATATCCCGTGTTTTTAAATATTTTAATACTGCATCGGGATATGCAGTGTTAATAATTTTTGTATATAATTATGATATTTTTATAAGTTGATATTTATTTAAAGCTTATTTTAATTATTGTATATTATTTTAAGTGTTTTACGTAAAATTTTTTCGAGAATTCTATTTTCAGGAAAATTTTCACGTAAATAATTTACTATTAATTATTTTAAGTAGATTTACGCATTTGCATGAACTCATATATATTTTTAAAGTACTAAATAATGTATATATGTGTATTTATTTATTTAACTAGGGTTTAATTAATTACCCTAATATTTTATTATTTATTAATTAGTTTTAATATTATTTAATTATTTTTATGTGTATTAAATTATTAAAAATATTAAATTATATGTGTGTGGTGTATATTTAATGTGTGTAATTTTATATTATTTTAATATATAGTGTAAAGTATATATATATATATATATACATATACATTCAATATTAAACAAAAAATAAAGTTTGAATTATTTACAAAACTGCCATCCACCCTCCTCCCTCATTCCCGATCACTCCCATCACCGATCCGGCCACTTTCACGCCATTCTCTTGCCGTTGGTGTGCCTCCCGGCGTGCCACCTCCTTCCCCAACCTTCCCCGCCGCCAGCAACGCCCTATTCCGTCGAGTTTTGGCCAGAATAAGCTCGGGAAGTTGAATTCTTTCTCACCGTCGTTCATGATGTTTCTGGCCACCATTTTTGACACTGCCGGTCTCTTTCTTCTCCTTGAGCTCCAGTGAGTGTGATTCTAAGCTTTGTTTCACTTAAAATGGTCTTGATTTGCTTAGGTTTCGATTTTGGTAATTCGACCATTTTAGGGTTCTTGATTTTTTTGAACTTTGAATTGATTGATTCATGGAAAGTCCCTTAAAAAATGTTGTTCCCCTTAGCTTAATATACATGTGTGAATTTTTGTAGAATTTTTGGAGATTATTTTGATTTTTGGGTATTTTTGAATATTTTATTATTATTTTCTAATTTTCGGAAATTAATTAATTAAATTATGAAATTATGTTTTATGATAAATATAGGTGTTGAAATTAATTATAGAAATTTATTTGGAATTTTTATGAATTTCTATGTATTTATTTGAATTTAATTAGTTTATGTAATTTTTGAAAAATAGGATTAATTGTGTTTTTAATTGAAATTAATTAGTTAATTGAGTTTAATTATTGATATTATTAATAAATATGTGGAGAAAATTAATTTTGGATAATTATACTATTTTTGGTGAATTTTTGAATGAATTTTAGTATATTTATATATATAGGGGTATTTTGGTAATTTTATCATAAATTGACTAAAAATGTAATTAAATTGGTTTTAATAGGTATTTAAGGTATAAAAATAATTTCTACAATTTATTTAGTATTTTTAACTAATTAAAACTATTTTTCGTGAATTATTTTCAAATTATATATATAATATACGATTTTTCTAAATAAATGAGTTTTTATTGGTTTTTAATGTGTTTTAGGGTTAATTATGTAATTTCTACTTATAAAATGTATTTCTACGATATAAGGGTATTTTTGATATTTTTATAATTGTTCTGTGATTGTGGATCCCAGTCGATAAACTGTAGTTTGGAGTCCGACCGAGGGGTTGTGATTGTAATTCTGCGTTTATTTTTGAAGTGTGTTTCTTTGCAGGGCCGGCTCTACTCTTTGAGTAGAGAGATGTCCGTTTTATAGGGGAGGTTCTACCGAATTTTTGGTAGAATTCTCGTAAAATGTGATATCCGGTCGAACCCTAATTCTAATTCTGTGTCTGATATTCTAGATTGAGTTTCTAGGATTTTCTGTTAGGTTTATTCTGATGTCTGTTATTTATTATTTGTTTAGTTACGCTGAGACCAAGGCCTAGTGGACCAGGCCCATCGGACCCATCTCGAGGAGCGCACTAAGTGTGAGTTACTATATTATATATATATATGCTTTAGGATGTATGCTTTTAGAAATGTATATTTTATTTGGAATAAATATGCATAAATAATTTAACTAGTACTTAAGTTTATTTTTAGTTTATTTTTGATATATTTTGAATTATATGCATGCTTTATTAGACATTTATGTTCAAAATGTTTTTAAACATATATTTAGTTTATTTTATGATTTAATTAGATTTATTTGACGTATATATACTCGAAATATACCTGGTTTACTTTTGCTATATTTTTAATATATATATAGTTTATGTTGCTATTTTATTCAATTCATGCATCATTTATTTTATGAATGTATGTTTTATAATTATAATGAAGGATATCAATAGAATGTGTTACCTAGTGGGCAGTACTAGGACCGAGTACGTACCGGTACGCTTATAGCATTTAGGCTATATTACTAACCAAATTGTGGATATTGATTGGATATGATTATTTGACGTGTGATATGATGTGGGAGTGTGATTGCTGGAGCTCGGTTGACTAAGTGTCTCGGGGCCAATCACATTGATAGTCAGACTGTTGGAGCTCGGTTGACTTAGTGTCTCGGGGTCAGTCCACTGTCCAAATGGAATAAGTGAATATATTTGGAATAAGTGAGCCTGTATGACTAGAGTGTTGTCTAACACTGCTTTGAGGTTGCGATATTCTAGGGTTCTATTTGATCCTTCATAAACTGTGATTTTCAATAAATATATATAAAATGATTTTATTGCATCTGCGTGTATTTGCTTGTATATATATACTTTTGATTGTGTGCATTGTCATTTAGTATGCATGTATATATATTCTAGTAATTTACTCAGTGAGGTCTGACTTCCCTCTGTTGACCATTTTTTAGGAGAGTCTTCTTCTTCGGACCTCAATAGTAGGCCTGTACGTCGAATTTCTTCCGCTCCGGCTTCTCTATGTAAACTGCTCACTTGAGTTTTATTTTATAATCTAGACACTGCAGTAGTTGTATAAAGTCGTGAGATATGTACTTTAAATATTTGAACTGGATTTGTATTAAAAGTTTATTTATATGTATGAGATATGGATTTGATTTAAATCCCATGGTGGAATATTATTTTGATACTTATGATTTTATTTCTGTTGCATTAAGAGCTGTTATTATTATTATTGTATGTTTATTTTATTTTTAGGCTTGCTACGGGTTCTGGATTTGAAAGAATTCCCGTTCCCTAGCGCCGGTCATGACCCCTGTTTTGGGTCGTGACACTCGGAACACCAGATGTCTGTCTGGGTGAGATGCTCGAAACACTCGAAACATTTGGGAGACTCAGATTTGGAACACTTAGAATGCTATCTTCATGCTTAAAGAGCTTCAGATTTTTCTCCCCCTGAAGAGAGCACTCGGAGTGGGAGAAGAAAAGATTATTTTCATGAAACCAAACATCCCGAGTGACATACATCTTCTTTGTATTTGGATCATAACACCGATAACCCTTTTGTAAATCCGCATAGCCAACAAAGAAACACCAGATAGCTCAATGGTCAAATTTGTCGAGTGTCTGATAAACATATGTTGAGCATCCAAAAAACTCGAGGTTCGAGATTATTGAAGGGTGGAGATATGACAAATTCCTAAAGTTTTTGAAGAGGAGTCTTAAAACCGAGTACTCGTGATAGTGTCCGGTTTATGAGGTACGCAATAGATCGAACAGCTTCTCCCCAGTATTCTTGAGGAACATTCATGTCAAATAATGATGCTCGGATAACTTCCAATAACTGCTGGTTCTTTCGTTCGGCTGTACCATTCTGTTGAGGAGTGCCAACACAAGATGTTTGGTGGCAAATGCCCTTCTTGAGGCAAAAATCATTAAGAATTGAGTTAACATACTCCCCATCATTGTCAGACTGCAAGACTCAGATTTTACTCTGGTATTGTGTAGCCACTATATTGTACAAGTCTTGAAACTTGGAGCATATATCTCCTTTATTGGAAAGTAGAGATACCCAGGTCATCTGGGTACATTCATCAATAAATGTTACAAAATATTGAGCACCAGTTAGTGTAGGAATTCGAGCAAGTCCCCATACATTAGAATGAATGGTCATAAATGGAATTGAATTTTTATTATAACTCGGTACTTAAGAAATTCAATGGCCTCAATTCACAAACATTACACTTGAATTCCGAGTTTATGGTATGCAAAAATAAATTCAGTTTTATTTGTCTAAGATAATGAAAAGAGAGATGACCAAGACGATGATTCCATAAGATTACTTGGTCTTTACTTAAACAACTTCTACCAACCCTATTAACTTGACTTGATTTCTGACTTGAATCATCATTCAACTCAAGATAGTATAACTTTCCACGTTTAACACCAAAGCCAAGAATCCGGCGCGTTGCAATGTCCTAAAATACACAATAATTAGGCCAAAATTTAATAGTGCAATTCAAGGTTTCAGTGATTTGGCCACTAGATAGTAGATTACAAGAAAGAGATGGAACAACAAGAACAATATCTAAATTAAGAGAGTCGGAGTTAGATACTGATCCCTCATGAGTAACTAGTGCTATGCCTCCATTAACAGTTAGAATATTTTATTGGATTGATGGACGGATAGATGTAAGATGGTGAGTGGAGTTTGTTATATGATTAGTAGCACTTGTATCAATAATCCATGTATTATTTCAGTAAGATTTGTCATACTTGAAGTTGTATCAAGATCACTACTTAGTTTAGTAGAAGTAGCAATTGCAGCCTTGCCGAGCTTTTTACGAGGCTTTCTATTGAAATTCCACCATTCCAGATATCCCATAATTTTATAGCACCATTCCTTAGAGTTTCCAACTTCATCACAATGAGTATAGGTGTATTTGATGAGCTTACTTGGTATTTTTCCTTTGAACTGAGGATGAGTCTGAGCTACTACAAGTACAGAATGGTCCTACAGTATCTTTAGCTCTTCCATCGTATGTCGCTGGTTGTGATCCCACTGGACATATGCATAACTAGACTCAAGATCAAGAGGTGGATCCTTCCGGAGTATTTCACTCCGAGCATTACTAAATTCTGAATCAAGCCCGACTAGGAAAATATGTGTTCGAAGTTGGGTAATATGTTTATGGAGTGATACTACTCCATTAACATCCTCCCCTTGTGCACATGTTTGGGCATCAGTTTCCTGAAATATTCCAATCAATTCATTATAGTATACAGGTAATGGCTTACCATTCTGATGTGTAGTGAATGATTTTTGGTTCAATTCAAATAACTAAATTTCGTCAGATCCATCATATAAGGTTTTTAAGACAGCATCCCATATCTCCTTTACTGTTAGAAGATGGATGAATCTTTGCATCAATGTCAGACTCATTGAGTCAATCAACCAACTTTTTACTCAGTTATTATCAAGGAGCCAAGTTTCCAACGCTTTATCTCCTGTTGGTGGTTTTGGCGTAGTGCCATTAAGAAAGCCAGATTTATTTCTGGCTTTAATTCGCATCTCCATGATCTATGACCATAGAGTATAGTTCATATCATCAAGAATAATTCCTGTGGGAAAAGGAGAATTATCTTGAAGGGTTTGAATAAAATTAGGTGTTCTATGGGATATGATGAATGTGTTTTCGGTGGTCATGATTTTGAAGATTCAAAGAATTCAAAGGGAAAGAAAATACAATTTCAAGAATTCAATAAAAAATTCAATTTCAATAAGTATTGTAGACACCCAATTTCGGGATGATACATTATGGATGTAGCAAAGGACTCCAGTGATGAAAATGTCTTTGATACTTAATCTTTAAAAATTCTAAGGGCTTTTAAAGGAAGGATTTAATGTTTTCAGGGACTAAATCACAAAGTTCTTTTTAAGACCTAATCACAAAATTTAAATTTTTCCAGGGGCCTTTTTGTAATTAAATGTTTAAAAAAATTGAGTGTGTCGGAATTCCATAATTTCGACCGCAATTATGTCATTCCGATCGGAATTACAAAAATTTCGATCGGAATTGCACAATCCCGGTCGGAATTGAATTCTTCCATTTTTTTCTATTTTTAATTACTTCCAATTCAATGTTTTAATTAGTTTAAACTTCTTAATTAACTCAATCCTACCCGATTTAAAATTTCCAAATACACTTTAGAAATTAGAATCACATAAGAATTAGGGTTAGGCTTTCTGGTTCTACTATAAAAAGAAAGGAAGGGAAGCAGTGAAGAAGAAAAAGGGAGAAAAAAAGAGGAAAAAGCGTAAGAAAAGAAGGAAAAAGAAAAGAAAAAAAAAAAGAAGAAGAAGAGACAAAAGAGAAGAGGAAAAGCGTGATTTTCTCTTGAATATTTTACAAAAATTCCTTTTAATTCATTAATTAATTCAAAACTCATGAAGAATTTTTAAGGAGAAAGATTCAAAGATTTGTCAAGAACGGTGAACTATCAATCTGAGAAGTACCCTAAATCATCCATAAGCATATCATCTTCTTCTATTCTTTATTTGTTTATTTATTTGATTATTTTACATTATTATTTTTTCAAGTTATTATCATAATTTATTCGTTAATCATTATTTTATTTTTTTTGTGGTGATTATGGAGGAAAACACATGATAATCATATGGGAGGAATGAATTTCATGAGAAGTCCGTAGAAGACTATGGATAAAGCCTCGTAGAGACTTAGTTTCTAGGGTTTTGTTTTATTTTTGTTATCTTTATTTTATTTATTGTTTTTTTATTTTATTAATTGTTTTATGAATTAATGTAATAGCTCCAATAGTGAGAGTAATAAAATTATATGTGTGATGTATGTTTATTTTGATTAACTTGGTTAGTAAAATTAGGATTTAATTTGGTAATTCTTTAAAATTAATGGAGGATGTAGATTAATTTAGGTTGCATGCTAATAAAAATTAGGGTTTTTAGAAAAGGATTAATTTAATTATTTGTTTAATCTTATTTAATTGTTTCTTTTATGTTTTTATTTGTTTTTGGATTTTATTTATTATTCTTGTGTGTTTTGGGTTTTAACCCCACTTTAGATTTTGATTTATTTCTTTAAGCCCATCTTACTTAATAATTAATTAGGTTTAATTAATTAAAATGTATTTTTAGGTCCATAATTAATTAGATTTTAGGATAAAAATACCCTTAGGCCCATTTAGTTAATTAGATATAGACCCACCTAATTTAATTTAATTAAGTATAGACTTAGCCCACTTAATTTAAGCCTTTTTTTCATAATTTGTAGATTTTAGATCACCATTTAATTAAAACATGTAGAATTAGACCCATTAATTTAAATATTTCATAATTTGTAGAATTATGCCCACTTTTATTAAAATTAGTAAACTTAGGTTCATTTAATTAAAATCAAAAGGAATTAGATTTTTAGGTTCATTTATAATTTAAAATATGTAGACTTTAGCTCATTTAATTAAAATCCATGTAGATTAGACTAACTTAGGGATTATGTGATTTATTGAATGCATTATTTACTTGTATATTTCATCACTAGTTTGCTTTGGAGTTTATTGTTTTGGGTTTATATGAAATTGCATGTAAGTAGAGAATAAAATAATAATTTATAAAGTAATTTTAAATGAACACAAGACTGAAAGAAGTTGGTATTCCGTATCCAAAATTTACTGATTGTGGTGCTAGCTTTCTTTTAGGGAATCGAGTACCACCTTTTTTATTTATCGAAGTTATTACCCTGAGTGGCGACTCCTTATCTCCACGTCATGTCTTTGTGACAGTGGTTAGTGTATTTATTCTCTAGAGCCCTGAGCTCAAACAGTGTCGCGGTTGCTAAAATCTTGGATGCACGCTAAACCCCGCCGTCTACAGGTATGCTCTGATACCATGAACAATAAAATTAAGAGAAAAAGAGAGAAAATTCAAAGGAAATATTTTTCCATGATATTCAAAAAAAGGTTACATTTCTTATATATACATACAAGAACTTTAATCATAATCTAATTAGGAATAGAATAACATTCTAAATAGAATAGAACTTTATTTTTAATTGTATACAAATATTTACTTTCTAATATATATAATAAAAATATTTACTTTCTCAACGGTATACACATAAGCCACAAGAAGGAAGAGGCAAAAAGCAAATGATGCCACTCCTAGTCCTGGTAGTCTTCAAGCTTGCAGAAACCCAATGGCAAAGAATCTAAAATTTTCACCCAATAAGTCTTGCTTCTTCTGATTTTACATTCTTCACTCTGTAAATCTCTATAAGCATCTCAACGTGCATCCAATATCTTCTGGACTAACAATAGGAAACAAAAGCACCCAAAAACGAAACCAAAATGACCAACTCCCAAAAGTTAGCCAGCCGAAGGCAAAATCACTAAATATCTGCACACTCACAATATGATAGTAAAATGACCACTACTCAATACCCATCATTCCCCTTTCAACCATTGAAGGAATGAGAGGAAGAGCAAGTTTCTTCTACAAAGTTACTAAATGTTTTTGTTTGAGTTGATTTTAAAATGTAGTTACAATTACCAGCATCTCTTCCCGCATTTCTTTTTTACTTTATTAAATTCAGCATTATTACTCCATTATTCTTCAATTACTTTGTAGAGGAAAAAAAAAAATGCATTATTCCTCAATCAAAGTATGAAAATCATCAGAATTCACTTGGCTGTATTTAATTTTGTAACTAATTTCTGTCTCTTTTCCTTCAGCTCAATTTCAATGGAAATTGCAGAAAGTCACATTTCAAAATCTTCAATTATCTGATTCCCTAAGTCAAAATTTATGAGTTGGGCTTTAACCGAATCATGTGCTTATGATATGTCCCACTTAAAATAAATATATACTTTTCTTAAGTTATAATTGTCAAAAGAGTCAGCGATATTCTTAAGTCCTGATTCAATAATTTTATATAATATCTTTTATAATATAATTTTTAAAATCTTTATAAACAAAATTAATATTTATCTATATTTTTTTAATGTTTATATTTATGCTTTAGAGTATCATTTTTCCACATTCATTTCGACATTTTCATATTTAACTATTTCTCTTTCTCAAATTTTTAGAATAAATATTTTTAAAAAAAACTCAATATTTTATTTCTTTACTTAAATAAATTATATGAAAATTTTGATTTTTTTTCTTTTATTAGGATTTTTATTTACCTAGGATTTTTTTTTCTTTTATTAGGATTTCTATTATATGATATACCAATTCCATTTTCCACAAGAAAGCAATCAATTACACTTATTCCTAAGCTTGATAAAGAGAATACAAATGTGGATTTTTTTTTTTTTTTTTATCAACTCCTGAGGTCCTATACCATATCTCAGGCACATCATGGTTTGAAGTCTGATGTTTTCAACCACTGCAACATTAAAACACGTATCATATTAGCTAGCTAGCAAAATTCTAAGCTTTCAATTGAAGCCATATAATCCATACAAAATTTTACACAGTCAAGATACAAAAGTTCCATTAATTCATAATAATAGCCAACTGGTAACTTGGTTACCCGAATGTACGTATAACAAAATTCAGAATTTTTTCATCATCATCAAGAAGCTTGATGCAAGTTGAAATGTGTTGTCTACAATGTAAGCTCCATCAATCAATTCGGTTTCTCAAAATTGGTATTTGACCTTGCTGAATACTCTGCTACAAGTTGCGCAAACGACGATGATTTATTTTCTAATAATCTTTTTGGAGAGTCATACTCCTCGATTAGCCCTGCATCATGGTTATAAATCATCAAGAAACAATGCATATTCACAGAATGTGCTGAACTACAACTATATTAATGTGCTCACCATGACTCAGAAGCAGAACCATGTCACTGTCAAGAACGGAAGTTATTCGATGTGCAATGGTTATAACTGTACAATCTGAGAAATGTTCCCTAATGGTTTGCTGAATTAAATTATCTGTAGCTGTATCAACCGAGGCAGTAGCTTCATCCAAGACTAAGACCTTACTCTGCTTGAGTAGTACACGCCCAAGACAGACTAGCTGCCTCTGACCCATACTCCAGTTCTCTCCATTTTCAGTGACTGCACCAGGATAGTCATTCAAAGTGAGAATTCTATGCTGCCATTAAGTTCAAAGTTTTGTGTACAACCAGTGCATTACAGTACAAAAAAAAAAATAAAAAAATAAAAACCTTTTGAGTCTAGCTTTTTCTCCTTCTTCCGAGCTTCATCCCCAAGTTGGCACTTATCAAGAGCCTGGAACCGTTAAAATATCTCAAATTTAACAATCCTACAAACACTGCATGATGAATTAAATAATCATTCTTCAAGAAGACATAATAAGAACAATATACCTCCCAAATTTGCTCATCTGTGTATTCTTCAAGGGGGTCCAAGTTACTGCGTACAGTCCCTTCAAACATGGTGGGATCCTGGGGAATAATGCTCAGTCTTGACCTCAAATCATGCAAACCAATTGATGATATGTTGATGCCATCAATCACAATCTGACCAGCTGCAGGATCAACTATGCGGAAAAGAGTTTGTATGAGTGTTGATTTCCCACTGCCTGTCCTCCCTACAATACCAGTTTTCTTTCCTCCAAGGAAAGTGCAAGTGAGGCCTCGGAGAACAAGTGGCAAGTGAGGGGCATATCGAACCTACAAAATTTCATGATCATTTATAAAATTTGTCACAATGATTAATAGCATGCATGGCATAACAGACACAGAGTTATCCCATTGAACAGAACAGGTAAATTACCTGCAGATTATCAATATCAACTTCTCCATTTGATGGCCAAGAACGGTCAGGCCGGTTTTCATCTATTACAAGAGGAGGCTCACTCGGAATAGACATGTATTGAAGTATTCTCTCTACTGATATGATTTTATTCTCCAGATTGCAAATATTCCATATCACCCAGGCTTGTAACGTGTTCAAGTTGAGTCCATATGTCACAGCCAAACCAGCAATCGCTTTGAAAATGGAAAAGCACAAGAAAAAGTTGTATTTTAGGCTTTACCAATTTGCATTTTGTGGTCAAAGAGAAAATAAAAAATATATAATACAAGAACTTCTAACCTGGATCAATTCCTTTTGGAAAAGAGATTAAGAAAAACAAAGAGAAGGCAAATGTGATAGCAGAGAACATATCCAGGCGGAAACAAAGCCATTCCATTGCAGCGGCAATATTAAACTTGGGCCGAGAATATGCATCCATCAGTTTCATATTTGTTTCCCTGAATCTTGATTCATGATCAAAGCTCCTGATAGTTGTTGCTCCTGAAATTGTTTCAGCAAAATGTTGGATAACTGGAGCTTTACAAACTCCAACCAACCGTGAAAGTTCTCTTGCAGATGGAATGTAGTATTGCTGCATAAAAAATTTGTAAAAACTCATCTGTCATGTGTAATAAATAGTGGTGCACACAAAATTGAAACTCGTTTTATTCTTTTTATTCGTTTAAGTCTATCATCTTAAGAGCAAAAGTGTCAAACATATACACTAAAAAGATTGTATTAGACACATAATAGGAGTTAATGATATATTATCAGGCAGCACATGCTGAAGCATTATGTAGCACATAAAATGAGTATTGAAGGTGACATGAGGATTACCTGGTACCAGATGCAGGCTGCAATTACAGGGATAAAAACAATAAAAACTTGCCAAGCAACCTGAGACATCACAGCGATAATTCCTAGAAGCTGGATCATTGAGAATGCAACTCCCCCAACTTGATATGGAATTAGCAAATCAACTTCACTTTGATCTGTAGAAGCCTGTAAGTGCAGAAACAGATACATTAAGTGGAAACTATGTTTTGCTATAACACTTATGGGAACAAAGGAAACAAAAAAATGTGAAGTAAAAGGTCAGTCTTTAAAATCACATTCACTAAATTCTATAAAAGCTGAACAAGAAAAATTTACATACTCTGTTTAGAATTCGTCCACTTGGAGTTGCATCAAAGAAAGACATAGGAGCATGAAAAATACAGAAATGCATTTTATTGAACAGCAGAGTTGCAGTCTTATACCCTGCTGTTACAAGAAGAGTGGATCGACCAAGGATGCAAAAAGAACTTCCAATTGCCAAGGCTACGTAGACAATCATTAGTGTGTACCCACCAACAACAGGTTTCGCATCCTTAGACACAGGAGTTGCCCAAGCCATCCAATAGTTGCTACCAATTTGAAGCACCTGAAAAAGAATCTGTGCCAGCAAAATAAAGGGCACAAGAGCTCCTCCATATGCCATTGTAATATATTTCCAGTAGACTGGAAACCCAACTCTACCTTTTTCTCTCTCTTCTTCTTGAATGAGCTGTCCTTTAGGCTCAGTTATCTCATCACCTTTACCATTTTGCAAATCTGTGTTTTCCTCTTTCAGGGGAACCCTATTGGTAATGCTCATGCTATCATTGTCCTTGCCAATACTTTTTCCAGAAGATGCTCCTGCCTGATTGGAATCAAGGACTGATAAAGCTGTCTTATGTGCACCTACAAGTTCCATAAAATCAGAACCTGAACTGAGAATGTCGTTATATTTCCCAGCCTGTGTAATCCTTCCATCTTTCATGACCTACCCAAAAGATACAGGTTGAATCCAATGTTTGCTTAGTTCAGATTATAACCACCAAAAGAACTGAAGAAAATAAATATATACTCACCAATATTAGATCAGCAGCAGGCAAGAACTCAATTTGATGAGTAACATAAATAACAGTTTTTGAACTCAAATGGCCAAGCAAAACTTCCTGTCATACAATGATGAGAGAAACATACTTCATGAGAAATGTCATCCTATTCTACAAAGCATAAAAAGAACATAAAAAGAAAAAATTCAAATGGCAAGACAACACAAGTGTAATTAATAGTTCAATTATCAGAACATAAATTAAAAAAAAAAAAGAGATAACTGGAGAATCAAGCGAATGAGATTTGGAAAGGAGAATAGTTTTACCTTAAATAAATGAGATCCTGTATGCGCATCTACTGCACTAAAAGGATCATCAAATAGATAGATATCAGCATCTTGGTAGAGAGCCCGTGCAATTTGTATTCTTTGTTTCTGTCCACCACTCAGATTGATACCCCTTTCGCCTATAACAGTTTGGTCACCGAATGACAGGATTTCCAGGTCCTTTTTCAGAGAACAGGCCTCCAGAATCCTCTCATACCTTTCTCTATCCATCTCCTTACCAAATAATATGTTCTCTTCAATCTTGCCACTCTGTATCCAGGCTGACTGTGCAACGTAGGCCTTTGTACCATATAGCTTAAGTGTCCCTGAGATCTTGGGTACCTCTCCCAAAACGCAGGATAGCAAGCTTGACTTCCCTGAACCAACTGTACCACACACAGCAACTCTCGTTCCTTGGAATGCTTTGAAATTGATATCTTTTAATGTTGGGTTAGGAGCAGATAATTCCCAGGAGAAATTACCATCTGCTATCTCAATTGCTGTATCAGAACTACCCCTTGGAAACTTCTCTACAACATCAGATTGCAAGTCATCAAGTCGGAGAAAAGATGAAATTCTATCAAGGGAGACCTTGGTCTGAACAATCATAGAAATTGTGTCAGGAAGATTATAAATTGGCTCTTGAAGAATCCTGAATGTTGCTAGTGCAGATAAGATCTTTCCTGATTCAAGTGGGATTCCCAAAAGCATACAAGTACCAAATGTGACCACAGACACAAAAGTTGGAGCACCCCAAAAAACAAAATTGACAATTGCTGAAGTGTAAAAGAATTTCTTCAACCATCCTGTCTCTGTCTCCCGAAGCTCAACAATTTTCGATAAAAATTTCATTTCCCATGCTTGAAGTTTGAGAATTCTCATATTCCTTAGAATCTCAGATGTTGCCTTCATTCTTTTATCTTTAGAATCCATCAACTTCTCTTGATAGTTCTCCAGTAATCTTCCCAATGGGTAGTTCAATAACATGACAATAATAGTTGCAATAAAAGTAGCAACCGATGCAACCCCAAGACTTTTATACAATATGAATAAGGCCAAACCAACTTGGATGATGACTAGCCAAGGATCATGCAGATACCAGCTAAAGTCACCAATTCGCTCTGCATCCACAACCATAAAATTGATGATCTCTCCACTAGTATGTCCCTGCTTCGACTGGCATGAAAGGGTCAAACCCTTGTTATAGATCATTGCCACAAGTACTGCACGCATCCTAATTCCAATTTGCTGCAACCTAAAGAACCAGTGTCTCTGTGAGAGGCACTCTACAAGCTTCCCAAGCAAAAAGGCAGAAGCTACAAGATATCCCTGGTTTTTGAATGCTCCTTGCCCATTCAGGCATTGAACAAACGCATCTATAAGGTATGGACCAACATAAGAAGCTGCAGTGTATAAAAGGGCAAGCAAAGCTGTCGACAATATTTCTTTCCAAGCTGAGAAGAACAACGCCTTCACCAGTTTGTACGTAGTAACTCCATCAGCAGTAGAAGAACCATCCGACTCAAGTTTATGTCTAAAAGCCGGAAAAGCCCCAACTACACTATCACCACTGTGAAGTTGAGGAACATCCTCAAGGTCTAAAGTTTTCTTATTGCCTTCAGCAATTAGAGAACCAATCCAAGAAAAGGTAAGAATGCTAAAAAGACCAGCATTTGAGTAAGGAGTTACAAAATCACCTCCTCTTGACTTAGTCGACTCTAAATTATTAATAGAATTACCATTCAAAAGTGGTTCTTTGAGAAGGGTATCTTCACTCTTAATTTTCAAGAACCCCACACAACAGAGAAGAAAACCAGTAAGTACAGAAACTGCATCCCACACTAAACACTGAACAACTTCTGATGACACATGTCTCCTATAAAGAACAATGTCCACAACAAGACAGTAACAAGAAATTGAAGAATAAAATCCCCACCAAACTCTCAATAAAAATGGGAACTTTATTTCAGCTGAATTAAAAATCTGGGTATGCAAATAGATAGAAAGCGCACCCCAGGCTAATGTTCTAAGAGCTAAATCCAAAAGGGTAACGAGTTCATCACCCGACCAACCGTTTCTATACCAATAGAAGTAATTCAACAAACATAACACAAGATTAAACACTGAAACCCCCAAACAACAAAACAGAGTTTGGTTACAACACCAGACCCTTCTGTTATTATTAAACCTCTCTTTAGGACCTTCACTATTACTCACTCTAAGTCTGTTATAGACAAACAACGCCAACAAGACAAGTAACAAAACTAAGTGTAGCGACGCAGAAAACCCACGAAGAAAAACGGGTTTAAGAATGAAATCAGTACCTGAATACATTACTGAGTGTAAGTTAGAAGCAAGAGCTGAAACACTACCAAGTTCCATTGTTGAGAGGATTTTGGAGGTTTTAACGAAAAGGGCATTTGGCAAAATGAGCTGGTGGCTTGTCTTCAAACGAGTGAAAATGCGAAGATGTTTAATTATCTATATATATACACTAAAGTTTCTGGTTAATAGTGAGTCAAAGGTGCAATCTTTATGGCTGAGGAAACGTGGTGAGCAAGACGGAGACTGCTTTTGGTCAAAAAAAAAAAAAAGACGGAGATTGCCACGGGGTTTGAACACAAAACAAAGCAAGCAGAAGAAACTTTTGTCTTTTCCAGGAAAGGCGCGATTTTGAGAAGGGAGCATAAAAAAATTCATCTTGCCTGTCATCTCCATTTTTTTTCTCTTTTTTAACTTATTACGAAAACTTTCACTTTCCTACCGCCAACCTCAGCATCAACCTGATTCATGCTGTTCTCGATTAACGACGTTTTTCGTTAAAAAAATTTCACTTTCCGAGATGAAATTCGCAAGTATTTTGTGTTATAAAAAAGAGTTTTCGTTATTTTTCTAACAGATTTTTTTTTTTTTAGAAAATTTTCTAACATTTTTTTTGAATCACTCTCTAAAATGAAGAGATGAGTTGTGACAGAATCCAATTTTCTCTCCAGCTGTTATCTTAACTGTTTACTGTTATAGTCATATAATGAATGAATAAATAATAATTATAAAATAGAATTCTTATAAATAAATCATCTTAAAACTTTTAAAAAAATTTATTTGGCAACAATTTTTTGGAATTTTATTTGACAAGATATATCATCTTTGATTTAACTAATTTTTTCCTCACGTGTATAGATTAAAATATTTATTAAATATACAATTTATTTTAATTTTTAATTATAAATATATAAATTATTATAATATGAATCGAGTAAATTGTTAATACTAAATAATATATAATATTAATTATATTTTCATACAAGACATATATTACATTATAAAAATTATTATAAAAAATTGAATACTAATATAAGATTAATTCTTTAAAAATATTCGCACATTTATAATACAATCCTTATATGGAAAAAGTATACATACAATATAATTATAGAATAATATAAAAAATAATATTATATTTACAAAAGTAATATTATTTATCTATAATATGATTAAAACAAATTTATAAATTTGTAATAAATATTAATTGTAATAAAATAAATTAAAATATTTTGCTTATATAAAATTTAAATAATTAATCATATATTTTTTTGACATAATCTAAAGAATAAGAATTTTTAAAGTTCATTTCTTAAAAATAATTATATTTTCTTAGTCACTTACATGTGAAATATATCTTTATACTATTTATAAATCTTATGAAATAAATTATTCTTATTTATCAATTAATAAAAATTTTAATTTTTATAGTTTTTTAATTACTTTTATATGTATTAGAAATTGTGTACAATCATATGAATTAAAGTAATAATGAAATTATTAATTTTAACTATTATTCACGATTCATATATACATAAAATGTAGTGCATTATAAATATAAATTTTTGTAAAATATTTATAAATGAATCTTATAATAATTTAATAGTTTATGTATATAAAAGAAATTATTTTGTTTTAATCTAAATCTATTTGATTTTTAAATATAAAATTTTAAATTTTAAATACAAACTAATACTATCTTCATCAATTTTAAAATTTTTCAAAACTTTGTTAAAAAAAAATTCAAAACTAAATTTATACTATATTTGTTAATACATAAAAATTTATGTCCTTTTCTATCCAAAAAAGTTTTCCCTCTATTCATACTTTATATATATTATGATATTTAGGAGCTGTTTACTTCATAAAAAATAAAAATGAAAATCAGAGCGATTCTGATTCCTAATTTTTGATTCATTAAAATATTGCATGGGAATAAGAATGGATTCTTTCATCAATGGGTATCACCATTCCTCTTATAAGGGTAAGAAATTTTTTTATTTCCATAAAATTAAGTCAAATTAATTATAAATTAGTTAAAATTTTAAATATTATTATATATTATTAAAAATTATGAAATATAATATTTTTTTAAGTAATGAAATAAAATATATAAATTTATAATAATAATTATTTAATATATTTTTAATATTGATTCCAATTCCAATTCATTTGTAACAAAATACTTTATTAATTTTTTCATGATTCCCATTCATTTCCATTTCCATTATAACTCTAACTTCCAATTATGAACCAAATGATCCAATAGAGAAATTGAAACTAAAGCGGAAAAACTTAATAAGGCAAAGAGGAGTTGGCATTTTCTTTTTTAGCTATAGCAATTTGCCAAGTCCAGCTAAATGCCACTCCTTTTTAGAATTTATATTAAGTTTTTTTTTTTTTTTTTCTGCTTTAGGTTAATTTTTGGGTTGTGTTAAAGTATTTAACATAAATTTTTGTGTTGCGTTAAAGTATTTAACATAATTAATAAATGTGTTATATTTATATTGATTTATAGTGTGTCAACTCGACACAAAAATTAAAATTAAAAATGTTAAATATAGAATATTAAAATATGATGGTGGGTCATGTTCGTATCGGTTGACACTCTAATAATACAATTAGATATAATTAAACAGATTATAATGAGTTTATATGTCAATTCATAATACGATCTATTTTAAATTGTGTCATAAATGAGTTTATTTATTTTTCACATTAACTCGTTTAATATCAACTCTAAACCCTAGTTCATTAATTTTATGTGCTACCTTTAACTAATTAGTTGGGCGGTAAAATTTTTTTTCAAAACATCTAGGAGAGCAATTAAAATTTTTAAAAAATTATAGACATTAAAAAAATAAAAGATAAATACAAATTCA
This sequence comes from Mallotus nudiflorus, assembly GCA_947683625.1. Taxonomy (NCBI): domain Eukaryota; kingdom Viridiplantae; phylum Streptophyta; class Magnoliopsida; order Malpighiales; family Euphorbiaceae; genus Mallotus; species Mallotus nudiflorus. Next base: position 124,781 of record CANTUR010000171.1, read on the forward strand.
CATAATATTTTAATAAAAAAAAGAGTTGAATAATTAGGACTTTGAAAATATTTTAATAAAAAAAGAGTAATTATACAAATTCACACAATTATGTTACTTTTATAATTAGGACTTTTAAAAAATAAAAGATAAATACAAATTCATGCATGGGTAGTTAGCTTTATTTCAAAGGAAAATCACAAAAGAAAATTGTAAGCTAAAACTGTAAGTATCAACATGCAAGCTAATTAGGACTCTTTAGAGCATTTTAGGTAATTAAGTTGTGGTCAATAAAATTTATGCTTTCTTTGTAAAAGTCAAAAACCATGCTTGAAATGCATGCACTATGACATCCAATTTCATCTAAATTTTTTTATTAAAATTACTCAATTAATATCTCTATATTTATATTATTTTATTGTATTTATATTTTAAAATAAGTAAATAAAAAATATATATACTAATTTACATCTTGCGCATGCAAATTGACAATTAGTTTCATTTAAATTCCTTTTCCTCTCAGAATGGTTTAAAATTATAACAATAAAGACAATAATAAAAAAATTTATGTCTTCATGAACTTTATCAAACAATATGAAATTAATCTCTCAGGCTGGGTCTGTTGGAAGCAGCATAAAGAGGTAAATAAAATATACTAATTCGAATCATTAGATTAAATTAAATTAAGGATATAAATAAGGCTGAATGTGGACTAGCGTTAGCAATTGAATTTAGTATTGATTTCTTGGCTGAATACATAGTTTCATCCTTAAACTTTACATAATTAACCTCGGACATTACTCAATTTTTATTATTTTAAATTCAATTTTTAAACTTTTATTTTAATTATTTTTACCATTCAATTTACATTTTTTATTCTATTTAACTCATATAATATCAAAATAAATAGAAATTTAATTTCAAATGATTTTTGAACATATAAAATGGTAAAGTTAACTTTAAAACAATATAAATAGAATTAAAAATTAATATAAAAAAAAGTTTAAAAATTTTATTTTCAATTATATTCTCTCTTTTATTAAACATTATTTTAGATTATATAAGTTGATTTTATATTCATATTAACATTGATTTAAAAAATACTTTAATTTTATGTATTTAGGGGTTAGATAAATTCAAAATAAAAGTTAAAAAGCTGAATATAATGAAAGTTATAGAGTGACGTTAATTGAGTAAAGTTTAGGGGTAAAACTGTGCATTTGGCCATTGATTCTCAGTTGCTTCCAATAATTTTTCCTTTTTTTCCAATATGATGGCTGGACTTTTTTATGTGAAAAAGATAATACTTGGGAATATTGCGATGAAGAAAACTTTTTAAGGACAAAATGAAGTTTCCATTTTTTTTGGTCAAAGAAAATATTATCATGACCCAAATTAGAGGTCATAACTGGCACTAGGGAACGAAAATTCTTTCGAATATTAAACCCGTAGCAAGTTTTAAAAGAAAATTATACAATAAAATAAAATACATAAAATATTTATACAGCGAAAATTAAATCTTAAATAATAAAAATAAGTTCCTCAATTGCTTTTAATAAAATAATATCACACCTCATATCATAAATAAATTCTTTTAATACAATTTTTAGAAAAACACTTTGAATTAAAATCTCGTACATATATCAATACAAAAATAACTCACGACAAATTCAAATACAACTACTACTGCAGCGTCTATAGTACAAAATAAAACTCAAATAAGTGATTTACATAATAAAGTCGGAGCGGAAGAAATTAGGCGAAGAGGTTTACTGCTGAGGTCTAAAGAAGAGGACTCTCCTGTAAAAACATCAACTGAAGGGAGTCAGACCTCACTGAATAAATTATTATAATATATATACACGTATAGCTAAATGTCAAATGCATGCACTCAAAAGTATATATTATAAATATATATACAGGCAAATATACACAGATGTAAAAAAAATCATTTTTACATTTTAATACTGAAAATCATAAGTTTATGAAGGATCAAATAAAACCATATATGATCTCAACCTCAATACCAATAGAAAGTACTCTAGCCATATAGCCTCACTTAATTCCAAGTAAATTCACTTAATCCATATGGACAGTAGATTGGCCTCGAGACACTAAGTCGATCGAGCTCCAGCAGTCTGACTGTCAGTGTGATTAGCCTCGAGACACTTAATCAACCAAGCTCCAGCAATCACACCCTCAATCACATCAATCTCAATCAAATCAATATCAATCAATCATAATCACCACAAAATAAATTTTCACTTAACTCTAATCTATTGCATCGGTACATACATAGTCCTAGTGTTGTCCACTAGGAAGTACGTTCTATCGATATCCTTTATTTATATTAAAATATACATTCAGAAAAATAAATAATGTAAAATGACATTTAAAATAAACAAATAAACCATATATATACCATAAATATGCCTAAAATAAAAAATATATATTTCAGGTATATATATGTATAATAAATTCAATTAAATCATGTAATATGCTCAAAATCAACTAATAATATACTTAAAGATAATTTGAATATGAATCGAAGATAAATCATGCATTTATTTCAAAATATACCTAGGATATACTAAAAAAATACTTCAAATATACTTTAAGCATTTAATAAAAATAATCATGCAAAATTATACATTTAAAACATATAATTTCTAAAACAATGCATATATATCATAATAACTCACAGTTATATGCTCCACGAGATGGGTCCAACAGGCCTTGTCCACTAGACCTCAGTCTTGATGCAACTAACAATAAAATAATAACACGAAATCAGAATAAATCTAACTTAACTTTTAGAGACTCAATCTGGGATTATTAACACAAACAGATAATAAAAATTTGACCGAATGTCACATTTTATGAGAATTCTACCAAAAATTTGGCATAACCTCCTCTGTAAAATAGACATCTCTCTACTTAAAAAGTAGAGCCGGTCCTACAAGAAAAATAAACTTCAAATAAAATTCTCACAACTCGTTGATCAGAATCCCAAACTGCAATTTCCACCGACCGAGGTTTACAATTCATAACAAAATACAATAAATATATTAAAATTCAATAAACACCAAAAATGCCCTTTTTGTATCAAAATAAAGCGAATTTAAATATTAAAAACACTAAGAGTAATTATTTTACCGATAATTACTTAAAAACCCTAATATTAATATAATATTATTAAAATCGATATTTCTCGATAATTTCACAAATATTAATAAAAATTCATTTTATAAATCTAAATTACTTAATTAGTCCAAAAACATATTAAAAATTACTATAAATCCATTTATTTACAAAAATAGTATATTATATTTAATTTGAAAATAATTTCCAAAAAATAGTATTAATTAGTTAAAATTAGTAAATAATTTGTAACAATCATTTTTATACCTCAAATAAATTTAATATTCAACCAAAATCATCACCAAATTACCAAAATGCCCCTAATATACAAAAATACACATAAACTACTAATAATATTAAAAAATTCAATAAAAATTATATAAATACTAAAAAATTATTTTCTCATCATATTATTCACTAAAATCCACAAATAAACTTAATTAACCAATTATTTCTAATTAAATATATATATTTAACCTGTATTTTTAAAATTGACATAAACTAAATATAATTATAAAAATTACACAAAATTCACAAAAATTATAAATTAAATTATAAAAATACCAATAACCATCAATAACACTAAAAATCACAATTTCATAATTTATTTAATTAATTTACGAAAATAATAAAATAATAAAAAATTCACAAAAATCAAAATAAATTTCAAAAATTTCACAAAAATTCTGAGATGTAGCTTGAGCTAGAGGAATCAACTTTTGTGAAGGAACTTCTCATGAATCAAACATGAATTATCAAAAGAAAATCAAAAACCCTAAAATGACTGAAAATAGAAATTAGTTCGAAACCCTACCAAATCGTGTTTTCAAGCTACAAGAAGATTGGAATCCTCCTCTATGAAGTTTCAGGAGTCCAACGACACTGAAATCATCAATTTTGGTGGTTGAAAACGCCTTGAATGAAGGAGGGACCAATTTTCAGCTTTCCGACTTCACAGGCTTCGAACGGCACTGGAGAAGACTACTGGTGACGGTTGGGCTGGCTGTCTGGTGGCAAAAGACATGGAGGCACTCTAAAAGAGGAAGAAACAGACGACAACGATAGTGAGAGAGGCAGATCGGGGAAGATGATGAAGGGGAAGGTGTTTTTTTTTATCTATCTATCTATCTATCTATATCTTTATAATAAAGTTTAATAAACTATATAATATATTATTCAACAAAATTTATACAGCACAAATAAAATACATACACACACATATATATATACACACACATATTAATATATACACATTTAAATAAATAATAAACCCTAAATATATGTGCATATATATATATATATATATATTAGCTTATAAAATACACTTAAATAATGTCATTAAATAAAATATGCCAAATAATATTATTTAAAATAAGGTATATATATATTACACAATAAATTATCGAAATACTAATCATAATATATATATATATATAAATCTACTCAAATCATCTGAGATAAATTTTTTTTAAAAGAAATTTTAATTTTGAACAATATTATATACAGATAATTATATTAAATTAATTAAATTAATTATTATAAAATCGTATTAAATCAGTTATTAAATTTTTTTTACTATTTCTATAATTTTATAGACATTAAATTGGTTCAATGGAAGTTTACCAAACTTTACATATTAATAATAATTCTACTTCAAAAAAATATTAATAATCATTCAATGAGTGATAGTCATCATTTGAGTAAGCCCATATTTCATCTCTAACAACTCGTGGCTATATGTTAATGTTATTGTGACCCCTGATTATAAAAATGATTACCCTTATCATAAATTTAATTTTTAGGTAAAGTTCAACTAGAAGTTTTATATTCAAACTCTAGGTGTAAAGTTATTTTAAAATTATTGAGGTTAATCTTTACCATTTTTTGGAGTTCATTTTGAATTAAATTTGAATTAGCTGAGGTTCTACCGAATGATATTGTAACCAAAAAAAAATATTTAAACTTGAAAATTAAATTTTCTCCATTGAAAAAGAAATCATATATGATAAGAATATAAGATTATGGATTAAAAAAGAAGTGGGGCAAAAGTGTGGAACTAGTGGAGGGTCCAATCCTTGAGAAAGGGATTGGACAAACATCATAAATCCATTAAACTATGTTTGGTTTGTTGCATTGTTTTTTTTTTTTTTTTTTTTTTTTCTAACTTCTGTGAATGTGGACAAGTAAGTGAAGTCGCAAGTCAACAGTCAACTCCTAAAAAAGCCAAATTTTTTTTTTTTTGTTCCTTCTCTTGTCCACGGAATTACAATGAAAAGATAGAAAATAATATATACGCCAAAACTAGCGTCTGGATAAGCCATTTTCAATTCCTTGCATTGCAAGAAAGCTCCTTTTTTTTTTACCTATTGGGTTGCTTTCATAACCACAGTAATAATCTGAATTTGTGTTGTTATTGTTATTATTATTATTATTATTATTACCTTATTTTATTATTGATATTATTATTATGGTTGTTATTAATATATATATATATATTTCTTTCTCTATATATATACACACGTGTTTTACATGTGAATAAAAGATTTATTAAACTCATTGTATATAGTAAATAAATAATTAAACATATTATTATTATTAAATAAAGTTTTAAAAATTGTAACAATGTTATTTATTTAGTAATTTAATATTAACTTAATATAGTTATAATTTATTACCACTTTTTTATTTTTTTAATATTTTTAATATTAATAATTTTATTTACTCAAAATTAATTTAATGTAATTTTTTAAGTTCAACTAATAATTAACTGACAAATATTAATTAATTTAATTTTAACTCTTTTTTATTAAATTTTATAAAAATATTTAAAAATGATAATTAAAGTACTTTTATTATAGACAATATACTTTCAAAAAAATTATATAATTAAAATAAGAATCATACTTTTAATTAAATTAGAATTATGTGTTAATTAATTTTATGTTTGTTAGAGATAAAATAAAAGTTAACTTAATTAGACTATAAAAATACACTTTCAATTAAATTAGAATTACATATTAATTTAACTTTGTTATAGATAAATTATAATACATACTTTCAATTACATTTCAATTAAATTAATTTTTATTAGATATAAGATTGAAGTTAACCTAATTAGAATAAAAAATATACTTTCAATTAAATTAGAATTTTTATTAGAAATAAGATAAAAGTTAACCTAATTAAAATAGGAAACATACTTTTAATTAAATTAGAATTATATTTAGTTAATTTAATTTTTATTAGAGATAAAATAGAAGTTAACCTAATTAAAATAGGAAATAAACTTTCAATCACATTAAAATTATATTTTAATGAATTTAATTTAATTTTTATTAAATAAATCAAGACTGTTTTGTAATTTTACATGTCCCCCTTTAGCATATAGATAGATATATATAATAGGAAAACCATTGGATAATGGACATGGGGGTGTCCATTATTATAAAGAGGAAGAAGCGCTGTTTGCAAGAAGAAGAAAGGCAGTAGCAGGAATGCTTGACTTTAAGAGGTAAATTTTTGTTTAGTATTTGAACTTTTCTTTCTCTTCGTTAAACACCCAAATGACATCCAATTGACCTCAAATTTGAACCATGGCTTCATCTCATCCTCTTCTATGTTTCTATAGCTTATGCCTAGAATTGAGGAAGAATAGTGGGCCTAATTTCATCGTTTCTCATTGTTCCGGTAGGTTTTAGACATCACGATTGCTTCCATTATGTTCCTCTCCATATTATGAATATGTAAGCACCAACCACGTATTTGATCTTTATCTCTAGAATATTTGGTGAATGTTTTGGGTATGTTTAAGGGTTTAAGTGTATTCTATTAATTGTGAGAAATGTTTGGTATAATTTGTTTGGTCGGGTGTGTTTTCCAGTGAGAATTCGATGGATTCTATCCGAATTCCGGTGAGTAAACAATACTAATTTGAAAAGAATTATGAACTATTTTTAATAAATAATATAAATTATGGTGATCAATTTCCATATATGGAGTTTAGTCTAGTTCCTTACGGATTTTGAGATATAATTTTAAGAATGGTTGCGGGAAATTGTTTAATTTCTATTTAAATTAGTTAACTCATTGAGAATATCCTTTGAGCCTCAAAATTAATCATTTTGATGTTTTGAAGCTATTTTGATAATTTCTTGAATTTTTATAATTTTTCTAAGATTTTTAATAATTTAAAATAAGGGTCATTACACCTTTTACTCTCTGTCCCGTTCCTGCACTATCATTATGCCTCACCCATCAGCATGCCAGAGCACCACCTAACTGTCGCCTCTAGCCACCATCTTCTTCCTCCTTCTCCCCTGTAAGCACCCAATTTCGGGATGCAATTTTGCACAATTACGATGTATGCCCCTATGATGAAATTCATTCAAAAATTGAACTTGGTTGTCGATTTTCTAGACTTTAAGGACTAAATTGCAATATTTTTTTAGGGTTTGATTTCAAATAAGTCAATTTTTCAGGAGTCTTTTGGTAATTAAAAGTTAAAAAAAAAGGAGTTGGCATTTAATGCCAATCGACATTACACAGTACCGATTGGCATTACACAATGCCGACCGACATTGCACAATTCTAACTCATAAAAGTTGATTTTTTCATGTATTTTTATCGATTTTTCAGCGTTTTGATTAGTTGAAAATTCAATTTTATTTTTATTATTATTTGACGAAAATTTCAATGTGTTCAAAATGCTTTAAAAATCAAAATTCTTATCAGGTTGATTTTTAAGAGATGAGTCTGTTCCTCCTTTGGAGGAATAGAGTACATGCAGACTCTGCTTTAAAAAGCGGAGTCTGGATGCATGTGGGAGGACTTCTTTTTTGGGGGGGGAGGATTTTTTTTGAGAGGCACACAAAGACACAACGAGAAAAAAATAGAGAGATTGCAAGTGCAAAAAACCCTAATTTTAGATATTTAGTTAATTAAAACTTGTTTAAACTTAACTCAGCCCACTTAATTGTATTTCTATTAAAGTAAATAGACTTAGGCCCAAATTTCACTTAAAATAAAATCAAGTTAGACTTAGGCCCACTAATTTAATTTTTCTTTAAAATTGAATAGACTTAAGCCCATATCTTAGAAAGACTAAAAAATAGATTTAGTCTCACTAATTAATAAAATGTAGGCCTACCTTTATTCCATTTCACTTATAAATAAAATGTAAATTTAGCTAACTTATAAAATTAACATAGTTTAGACATAGGGACATTGCATTTTTGATGCATTTTTACTTGTAATTTTATTGACCTGTTGCCTTTTTGGGTGGATGGATGTTAATTAGGGTTTAATAAAATTGCATGTAATTAGAGGATGAAATAATCATTTATAAAATTATTCTAAAAGAACATAAGACTAAGAGAGGTTAGTATTTCGTATCCAGAATCTCCTGGTTATGGTGCTAGCTTTCTTTTAGAGAATCGAGTACCACCTTTTCGATTTGTCCCATCTATTACCCTGGGTGGTGACTCCTTATCTCCACGCCATGTCTTTGTGACAGTGGTTAGTGTGTTCTTTAAGGCCCTGAGCCTAAACAGTGTCATGGTTGCTAAAATCTTGGATGCGCGCTAAACCCCACCGTCTACAGTGGCAACTCCACTAGGGATAAGAGAAACTGATTCTACTCGTATTCTTTAGAATTGTTTTATTGATTATTATTTCATTGTTGCATTCATTCTGCTTGTCCCTACTAAACCGATGGCGTTGGTTTATGATTTCATGATTCCACTAGCTTCATGGAGTTATAGATTGGATAACCATCACTCTTAGCCTTAACTCAGTTCAAAAGAGATTACTGAGCTCATCTGACCAGAGTTTGTAACCCAAGTCCCTAAGGGGGATAATTTTCTCTCGAGTTAGTAAAGGATGCTGGGCCCCTTTGATCTTGGCCTGTAACTCAAAGTCCATAGTGGAGAGTATCTTACTAAGGGAACCTTAACTTTTCACCAGACCCTAACCATATATAATGGCTTAGTTACTTCCTCTAGGGTCTTTACCCAAAATACTTGTTTGTTTGAATTGCCATGAGGTATTTCTATTTATAAAAGCCCAGGCCTATACCTTTGAAGCTCATTTAGGCTAATAAGGATTATGCTAAACCTTTATATTTAGAAATGCTGCTTTTGTGCTTTTTATTTTAAGAGAGATTTGGCATGCGCGTCGACTCTTAATATCCCCTGTTGATATGAAGGCCAAGACCAAAAATCCTAGGAAAAGAAACTCACCATCGAACACGTGTGTGAGAGGAATAAGGTTAGAAGATTTATGCTTGCATGATTGCTTCTTGATACTTGCTACTTGCTAAGTGTTTGCCTGTTATTTATTGTATAAACTCATGCATCATGCATACATGCATACATACAGTCCATGCATCATACTAATACCTTGTTTACAGCCATCATAGATTCATATAGGTCTTCCCGTGTCTGGGGATGAAAAGGTGGCAGATTGACTAGAGTTGATTTAAGTCCGGAGTCCATAGCTCAAAGCATTCTTCATAGACTGGAGAGACTAAAGGGGAGTCCAACCAATCCACTATTCTTAGAAGCTGAATCAACTCAGACTGAACAAACTGAAATGGAACAACAACCAGAGATGTGGACCTTGGAGGACATTAAGGGAGCTTTGATGGATGACATGAGAGTTATGATGCAAGATGAACTGAGACAGGCTTTGGTCGAACTAGTGTAACCTGCTGTTGGATAACCACCTGCCACTACTGTTGAATAGCCACCTGCTGTAAAAGCTCCACCTATTGTTGTAGCTATTCCACCTGTTGCTAACAATGCTGGGGGGCAACCTGCTCCTAGAAATATGCCTGCTATTGATGTGAGAATGAAAGACATTGAAAACTATATGGTAGAAAAGGCGAAGAGAGAATCGCTTGAATTGGTTCAAGACCTTGAGTCCAAGAAGATGCAAGCACTGACTCAAAAAATATCTAAGATGGAAGAGCTGATTAGAGGACAAGGAATAAGATATTTTTTTTGACTTTGATGATATGTTACAAATAGAGGGTGACAAGCAGCCTGAAAAATTCAAAATGCCTCAACTGTAGAAATTTGATGGGAGAGGAGACCCTAGAATTCATTTGAGTCAATACACAATAACCATGAGCACTACAAAAGCACCTTTAGTAGTAGTCACTAGGTTGTTTGTGCTGTCCCTAGAAGGAATGACTGTGAACTGGTACCATGGGTTAGAAAAGTCTATTAGAACTGATTGGAAGGAACTATTTACTGCATTTTTGAAGTAATATGATTATTATAACACTCGATTGGAAGTGTCAATTAGGGGTTTGGAGTTAACTAAACATAAATCAAATGAGTCTTTTTCTGATTTCTTAACTCGTTTCATGAATAAAGCAGGGATGATGAAAAATAAGCTTGCTGAGAATGATCAAGTTAGAATGATAGTTCGTAATGTGTCACCTAATTTGGTCGAGAGGCTACAGATGATGAATCCCAAAACCTTAGATTTGTATGAATATGGGTTACAAGCTGAGGAAATTGAGAGTGAGAAAAAGAAAATTGTTAGAGGCACAAGAACTTAAAACTACCCAACTAGGGGCATACAACAAGGAAGTACTAGTCGAGCTGTAGAGGTACGTGCAGTTCAGTAACCTAGAAGGTTCTCTAACTTCAACCAACCACTCTCCAAAGTCCTAGAGAGGCTAATCCAAAAAGGCTTGCTTCGACCCTTAACCTTTTCCAAACCCTCAAATCCAAATCTCCCTGGCTATGATCCAAACAGTTACTGCAAGTTTCATTAAGTAGCTAGCCATTCCATAAATACTTGTATCTGCCTAAAACATGAAATCCAAAACTTGATAGACTCCAAAAAAATCATCAACCTTGAGAAATCCAATTCCAACCCAAACATCAGAAACAACCCTTTCCTAGACTACCAAAACGTTCCACCACTAGCCACCATGATGATCAACTCAGGGGTTAGCGAAAAAGAAGTGCTAAGCTCCTTCAAGGACCTCAACCTTATACCCAATGGAGAACCTTTCAGACAGCCATAGAGAGGAGTAGAAGATTTACTGGGCCAACCCTCAGACAAGTTTGATTACAGAGTATTCTACTCAAAACCTCATCTGTTGATATCCCTATTGAATCAATTGAGGCCTCAGGATGGGGAGATGAGTTTAATGATAAGCCAGTAAAAGAAGAGCTTGAAATTCTCGAGCAGTCGCTAAGAGGAGTTGAAGATCTGTTGGGACAACCTTTGGGCAAGTTCGATTACAGAGTGTTCTATTCTAAACCCACTTCCACTGACATCCTCATTGAATCAATTGTGTCAATAGGATGGGGTGATGAGTTTGAAGAAGATGAATTCTTAACCCCAGAATTGTCCCAAAAAGGTGTTGAAGAGCTGCTAAGCCAACATATGGACAAGCTGAGGGAATTAAAAGGAAAAGAAACATGCACCGTGGAAGTTTGGAAAAATGGAAAAAGAGAACGGATGATTGGGGCTGTGGACATCTGGTATGATTCTGATGAAGAAAACCCCACTAGAGTCGATGTATGGAGTGATACTCTGAATATGAATCATGTTACTAGAAGCGGGAGGAATTACCGGGCAGCAGAAAAGCAAAATGAAAGGGTTGTAGAAAGGGAAGAAATAGAAAATGCAAAAGTAGAGGAAGGATAGAAAGAAGACCTGATCTTGGAATAACTCAAGAAGGCTAAAGCGAGTGTGAGCATCTGGGAATTACTAATGCATTCAGGCAGCCATAGAAGGGCTCTTGTCAAAGCTTTATCGAATATGAGCATTGAAATAGCTGCTACTCCAGAAGCCATGGTGGCAAAGGTAACAGAAAAGAAACATAGGCTGGTAACATTCTCAGATGATGACTTGCCTTTAGAGGGAAGAAACCATAACAAGGCATTATTTATCCCAGCTGAAGTAAAAGGGAAGAGAACCAACTTTGTGATAGTGGATGATGGTTCAACTATAAATGTATGCCCACTAAAGATCATACCTAATCTGGGTCTGAAAGTAGATGACTTGACGGCTTCAAACCTTATAATCAGAGCTTATAATGATAGTACTAGGAATATGGAGGGAATATTTCAGGCTTTGATCAAAATAGGGCCTGTAGAGTCAACTGTTGAATTTACTATACTAGACATCCCTGTTACCTATACCCTGCTATTGGGAAGGCTGTAGTTTCATGCCCTAGGAGGAGTACCTTCAACTGTGCACTAGAAAATAAAATTCCCTTATGAAGGAGATGTCGTGACAATAGAAGCGGGAACCAATGTAGTTGTGGTAACCATACTTGATAAACAGAAGCAAGTGTGTGTTCTGCCTAGTTTCTAAGTTGCTGGAATATTTGATGAGATGGATCCTAGGGTTGTAAAAATAATGGAAAGCATGAATTATCAATCTGGATAGGGGCTCAGGAAGAATGAACAAGGAATTCCTAGGCCCCCAAACATTAAAACCAAGGACCATACAAAGGGTTTAGGATATACTGAGGTAGGATCTACTAGTAGAAGAGTAAAGAACAAGGAGAAAGCAAGAAGAAATAAGCCCTTGGGAAGGATTGGACCACTAAGTGAGAACTTCATCAAAACAGGGGAAGGCAAGTATTATCTGAGCACCAAAGAATCTGTTAACATGGCTGGAAAGGATGTCCCTGGGTTTGAGATCTTCAAGGAGCAGATTGTGGAAAGCCTAGTGGCTAGCAACAAAGAGGAAGTCATGAAGCAAGTAATTGAAAGGATAAGTGATGATGCTGTTGAGGAGCTGTTATGTCTACCACTTGAGGAGGAACCACCCCAAGACTTAGCTACTGTCATTAGTGATAGTTTTATTGATGTTTTTATAAAGAAACTGATGTAATAACATCCGGTCTTTATGCAGACAAAGATGTTATTTTTCCTATGGTCAATGATATGAATGCTGGTTTTGCTTACTTATATAATGTGCATCCTGATAGTTCTGTGCATTATAATTTTGATCGATCATGCATGTTTGGCATTAATTCAATTTAATTTGATTCATTTAACATGGGCACAAATGATAATACAAAGAATATTTCTATATCACATGATGTAACTTATGAAGAGAGAAAAAATTTTAAGAAAATATTAACAAAAAGAAAGGTAGTATTCGCTTGGACTTATGAAGACATGCCAAGTTTGGATAGGGAAATAGCAGAGCATCACATTCCAAATCATCCAGAAACTAAGCCGGTTAAATAGAAATTATGCAGATTAAGACCAGAATGGACAGAAAAGATAAGGGAGGAAATTGCTAAGCAAATACAGGCTAACTTCCTAGAAGTAGTAGACTACCCTTAATGGCTAGTAAACATAATACCTATTCCTAAGAAAGATGGCAAAGTATGGATGTGTGTAGATTTTAGGGATCTGAACAAAGCCTATCCAAAGGATGACTTCCCGTTACCTCACATTGATGTAATAGTGGATAGCGCTGTAGCAAGTACAATGTATTCTTTTATGGACTGATTTTTTGGGTACAACTAGATCATGATGGCAGTCATCGATAAGACTAAGATAGCTTTCATCACAGAATGGGGGACCTATTATTACAGGGTGATGCCTTTTGGATTGAAGAATGCAGGTACAACTTATCAAAGAGCCGCTACTGCACTTTTCCATGATATGATACATAAGGAGGTTGAAGTGTATATGGATGACATGATGGTCAAATCAGAGACAAAAGGAGGACACTTTGAAGCCTTAGAAAAGTTCTTAGCCCGAATTGAGAAGTATAACCTGAGACTCAACCCGAAGAAGTGCATTTTTAGGTTTACTTCAAGGAAGCTGTTAGGGCATACAGTGAGCAACCGAGGAATTAAAGTGGATCCAGATAAAGTGAAAGACATCCAGGAAATGCTGACATCAAAGATGGAGAAAGAAGTAAGAGGATTCCTTGGCAGGTTGTAGTATATTAGTAGGTTTATCACAAAACTCACTAACATTTATGAACCTATCTTTAAGCTCTTAAAGAAAGATCAGCCGGTTAAGTGGAATGATGATTGTTAGAAAGCTTTTAATAAGATCAAAAAGTATCTTGTTAATCCACCTATTCTGAAATCACCTAGACAGGGTAAGCCATTAGTTTTATACTTGGCTTTAGAAGAGGATGGAATAGGGGCAATGTTAGCATAAAAAGGATCAAATGGAATAGAGCATGCAGTGTACTACTTGAGCAAGAAGTTTCTGCTGTATGAGGAAAAATATGATTTTATAAAAAAGACATGTCTGATCATGATTTGGGCTATAAGAAAATGGAGGCATTATTTTCAATCTTACAGGGTTCAAGCTATTTCAAGAATAGACCCTCTAAGGTATCTATTTTAAGCATTAGCTTTAACTGGAAAAATGTCTCGATGGTTGGTACTCTTAACTGAATTTGATATAGAGTACATTACTATAAAGGTAATCAAAGGAAGAGCAGTAGCAGAATTCCTAGCTCAGAATGCGATCAAAGGTGAAGAGCAGTGGAATTTGGAGTTTCCAGACAAGAACTTAGTAGTTATAGAGCATCGGGAGTGGAAACTTTACTTCGATGGAGCTGTGAATAACAAAGGAGCTGGATTGGGAGTGATTCTTGTTACACCAGAAGGAGAAACCATACCAATGGTAAAGAAATTAGATTTCAAGGTCACAAACAACATGGCTGAGTATAAATCATGTATCTATAGGATTAAGGCGGCTGTGGCAGCTGGAGCAAATGATTTGTTAGTTTATGGAGATTCAATGTTAGTCATCAATCAGGCTAATGAAGAATGGGACATAAAAGAGGAAAAGTTGAAGCCTTATATCTACTATTTGAAAGCCTTAATGAAGAGTTTCACTAAATGCCTCTTTATCCATCTATCCAGAGACAATAATCAGATGGTGGATGCACTGACAACACTCTCTTCAATGTGGAATAGTGAAACTGGGTTGGCTATGAAACCTTTAGTGATCATGAAGTCTAGAGCACCATGTTATGAGGGTGAGCAGATTATAAATGTTCAAATGGGGCCTGAAGAAAAGCCTTGGTTTTATGATGTCTAGAAATTCATTGAAAAAGGAATTTATCTAGTATTATGCGACCTCAAAAGAAAGATACGCTCTTCGTGTTCTTGCACGTAACTATGCAAGTCATGATAGGGTATTATACAAAAGAATGCCGAACAGGATGTAGCTCAGGTGTCTCAAAAAGGATGAAGCTGAAGAGGTGATGTAAGAGATTCATGTAGGGGCTTGAGATTCTCATATGAACGGGAAAATTCTAACTAAGAAAATACTCAGGCAAGGGTATTACTGGATGATTATGGAAAAGGATTGTATCAGGACAGTAAGATAATGCCATTAGTGTCAGATCCACGGGAATCTTAGTCATATGCCTCCAATAGTGCTGAATAGTTTATCATCCCCTTAGCCCTTTGCAACATGGGGAATCGATATCATAGGAGAAATAAGACCGACAACATCAAATGGGCATAAATACATAGTGGTGGCAATCGATTACTTTTTGAGATGGGTAGAGGAAGAATCTTTCAACACTGTGAAAGTAAAATAGATGGCACAATTCATCGAGAAGAGCCTGATTTACAGATATGGGGTTCCACATCATATTGTGACAGATAATAATATTTAATTTCAAGCAGAAATAACAGAGTTGTTAAAAAAGTATGGGATTGAGCACCATAAATCTTCACCTTATCGCCCTCAAGCTAATGGAGCAGTGGAAGCGGCTAATAAAAATATCAAGAAAATCCTTTCTAAGATGGTTAAAACCTACAAGGATTGGTCTGAATATCTTCCTTTTGCCTTATGGGAATATAGGACTACAGCTCAAACTGCCATAGGCCAAACACTGTTCTCATTAGTATATGGTTGTGAAGCAGTTTTGCCTATAGAAATTGAGATTAAGTCCTTGAGAGTAGTCATGGAAGCTAAAATAACTAAGAATGAATGAGCATAGAAAAGATATGATCATCTAATATCTCTAGATGAGAAAAGGATGGATGCTTTATTCCATACTCAAATATATTAGAGAAGGGTAACAAGGGCGTTTAACAAGAAGGTTAAGCCTGGGAAGATCAAAGCTGAAGATATGGTGCTGAAATAGTCTAGAGCCGTGGTGTTTGATCCGAGAGGTAAATTTAGACTGAATTAGGAAGGATTGTACTTGGTCAAATCGGTCTTACCTAAAGGAGTTGCCAAGATATCAAATCTTGAAGGGAATGAATTTATGGAACTTATTAATCTAGATCGCCTCAAGAAGTATTACCTATAAAAAAATATGAATAAAAGTAGAATAAAGAAAATAAAGTTCGCTGGCTAGAAAACCTAAAAAGGCTAGTCAGGAAAAAGTTAGGACATTCTCACTGTTCAGAAAACCCACAAAAGGCTGACAGGCAAAAGTTAGGGAAATAAATAAAAAGTAATGGTCCCGCTGATTAGAAACCTGTAAAGGGCTAGTTAGGCAAAAATTAAGGAAATAAAATATGAGTGAAAAATATTTAGTTAAAAAATCCGTTAGGACTAGTTGATAATAGGAGTTATGTCATGTGATGTATTAAATGTACTCATTTTGGCCCTAATTAATGAATGAAATTGAAATTGAAGTTTTGTTAAACTTTGAATATCCTTCTTTATTATAAAACATAAGTACTTAAAGGGATAACAAAACATAAGAAAACCTAAAACTAGCTCTATAAGACCATTCTATCTAGTGATGTCTTTGTTTCTTCCTTTGTGAGTCATCATACAAAGTTTGAGTTCTCTTATACCTAGCAAAGCCTGGTGGTTCTATCTTTTGGATAACAAACCAAGTTTTGTAATTGTCATCAGTAGTAACGTCAACATCTAGGTGTATGTTCCATTCAAGGGCTCTATAAGGCCGCAAGCTCCTAATCTTATCCAGAGAATCCTGTCTCAAAGGAAAGCCTTCAAAGTCAGTCAAAATAGTAACGATGAACTGAGGGCAACCATATTGACGACAAAGGCGTAAAGGGGTAAAAAAGGTAGAGAAGTGCAGCCCTGAAATAGGAACACAGTGATCATACAGCTCAATAGTCATGAATTTCAATCTCCACCAAGGGCAGACCCATATGATCTCAGCATCTGAAATCTTCTTCAACCAGTCAACCCATTGGTCCATAGAATGTTTGTCTTTCATTTTTAGAGGATGAGATTGTAGCTAATGAGGTTGATAAGTCAAAGGGTTGAGGGGTACATTAAGCAAGCTCAGCTTTTCCTGTAACCAAATCTTAAAAAAAAATGGTATAAGAATAATAAAATAAAAGCCTGCTAAGTTGAAAACCCGAAAGGGCGGCTTAGGCAAAAGTTAGGGCAAGCCTGGCTAAGCTGAAAACTCGAAAGGGCGGCTTAGGGAAAAATTAAGGCAAAAATAAAATAAAAATAAAAGTTTTGGTTGCACAGCTAAAGAAGAAGTAAACTGCCTAAGAAACAGTTATAAGTCTTAAAACTGTCGAGCCCAATGATGGTCTCAGCAAGGATAGCTAGCATAGGATTAGCTCCAAGCTCTACCTGTTCCAAAATACTGACAATGCATGTATTGGCACCACCATGGTGAGAAACTAGCAAAAATTGAGCATATAAACAGAAAGCAACTGTTCTAGTCTAAGAAGTAGTGTTCTTGTCTTGAGTCCCACAGATGGTGATCAGAGAAGAAAGATTGATGGTCCCAAGGTTATGAGTATATATGTAAATATCAGTTGGGGCAAATCAAAGAATGTAACCAATCTGCTAGGAAATTGCATCTCCAAATCAGGAAGGGCTATCATAGCAGTCGAGTCTAATGTGCATCCCAAAATAACAGCAAACTCTTCAATCATTGGACAAAGCTCTTGCCCATTAAACTTGAATACATGTTCCTTGACATCCCAAAAGGTAGAAGTAACATGTAGGAGAGTATTATCGATAGTCAGGTACTGAAGAGATTTCAGGGATTTGATGTGGAAAGGTTAAAGCTTATTCCAGTCATCACCATTGAGACTTTTAAGAAATTTCTTCATTATTTGAAGAGATGCTTGAGTCATGATAAAGATTAAAGGAGAATACCCCTTGTATGGTCTTATATAAGGAAAGAAGCTAAGTTCATATGGGAAAAGGATTCTGCTAGCAAAGAAAGATGTGGATAAGGTGATAGAATCTGAGAAGGATTGGGGATAAATAGATAATTAGGAAGATAATCCATTATTTTAATTGTTTATCTATTCAATATTATCCGTCTTGGAAAAGGATTAAGATAAATGGATAATTAATTAAAAAAGATAATGTTCATTAACTACCTTTTTTTAATTAGTTATTTTTTTTTAAAAAAAAAGGGCCCGCTAAGTTGAAAACCCGAAAGGGCGACTTAGGAAAAAAAAAAGTCCATTAAGGTGCAAACACTATTTTAGTTCTATCTAACAGTGTTTGAGATAGTACAGGAATAAAAACAATAGTGAAATAGAGAGCAGTCAGATACAGACACCTAGAAAGTTAGGAATACAAAAGCTCTAAATCATTCATCTCATGCTTTGGTATCAGGCCATGGGCTCCATCCTCTGGTAGGGTCATCATTATGATGAGTGTCTAAAGATCTAGTAGATGAAGTCCTAGCACTATACGGATCAAAGCCCAAGTCTACAAGTTGCCGATGAAGCATCTCATTTTCCCGCTCTAGACTGCTAGAATAGCTCTGCATACATAGAAAACACCATATCATATACATTACATGCATACATTTGCATGGTCTCAGTGAGGGTACTTACTCGCCAACTGTCTGTAACCTGCATCATAAATAATCTCTGAGATGAGGCAAGTCTATATAGATACTCTGCCTGTGTCTGGGGAATCTATTTTGTAAAATTTTATTAATATCAATGTCAAGTGTACAAATCCATAAAAGAAATAAAGCAAATAGACTCACATGAGAAGCATCTGGTGGATAAAATCTAGGAAGCTGAGCATCGTCAAACTGCATTTGCTGCTCAACTGGAGCCTGAACAGCGGGAGCCCAATAGAACATAGACTTGTTTAGAAGAGAGACATCACCAAGCGTAGCATCGATAAAGGCCCCATCGTAACTAGACCCATCGTGCTGAGCATGATGACCAGGACTAGGATCAGGGCTCTCAATATCAGGAACAACCTCAGTCTTTGGAATAACTTTAGTCTCTGAAGCAATCTCAGTCTCCTCATCCGTATCAACAAGAGAACAAACCTCCTCAAACTATAAAGAGAAGGAGTGATTCATAGGTTCCAGAAAAAAAAGCTAAAATAATGAGAAATTACCTCATCATCGTCAATAGGAATATGCTCCAAGAGACTCTCATGGATAAACTGCTGATAATGTCGAGAACGCTCAAGGAAATCTGAGGCAACATATCCCTGTAGTGCATCCCTTAGCTTTGAACCTGTAAGATGCAAACTACAGAGCATAGAGGAAGGGACATCATATGGAATGCGATGTCGAGAAGGGCCAGAAGACTAGCGATACACTCGCTCCCCCAAATACCACATTAGACAGCCATAACTAGAGAGCAGGATCCTCATAGGCTCCAAGCGAGCTGCAGCTACCGTGAAATCATATCGCTGGATGTCCTTAACACCCTCCAACCAATCAGAGTTTATTTGTAATTTATGTAAATTAAGTCTAATCTTTATTAAATTGTAACATACTAATGATTTTATTTTCTTTTGCCTTACCAGGTGCCACTCGACAGTGTTCAACTAATCACGGTATGTCTGCAAAGTATTCTTATTGCTAGCAAGGTGAGAAGAACCCTATCTCATCATCAAAGGAAAGGTCCTATTAGAATTGATAGTGTTAAAGCCTTAAATCAGCCCGATCTATATGCTTTAGATCTGAAAAAAAGAATATATCAGAAAAGGCAAAGAAGAGCAAAATTATAGAGATCAAATGAAGGAGAACATACATGCAAGACATGCTAAAAGCCACACATCGTGACAGCACCTCTACAGACAGTGTCCAATCTATAATAAATATAAGCAAGTGTAGTAGATCCCCAATCTAATGTGGCAACTCGATCCAAGTCACGAAGAGGACCCAACCGAGCGATACTAACCTCATGATCGATCTCATAAAAGAGGGTCGTGCCTAATAATATCAAAAGGAAACACCTTACCTTATGAATAATCTGATGAGGCATAGAAGTAGGAAGGCGTCTGAATCCCTTAACTAATGATGAAAGAAGAATGTTCTTTCGATTCTTCCATGTTGGGGCGAACCTGATCAAATCTCGCATGTACTGACTCCATGCATGCTTTGGAAGACTATAATAGCTGATGTCAAATGGAACTGGGGATCCTCCAAAGGCAATCTCGGTGATAATAGAGAAACTCATAGGAGAAATGATCAGCTTACCCACACGAGTATGAAAAGTGTGGGTAGTATCCATCCATCACTCGATCAAAGAAAATAAAGAATAATGGTCAGATCGGCCTCGAACAGTTGGAAGTGCAGCAATGAAATGCCTAAATCCAGAAGCCCAAATCAGACGTATCACCTGCTCCGGCAGTCCATGAAATAATTCCCGAGCTAGATTAAAATAGCTTGTGAACTTCATCGGATGCTAGTTCAATTTCAAAAAGAAAATAATAATTAATTAATTGAAAGATTAATTAATTAATCAAAGAGTTTAAATTGAAGGATTTGATTAGTTAATTAATTAATTGCCCTTATTTAAAATTTTGTTTTTTTTTATTGGCAATGTAGATTGGCGACCGACAATTTAGAATGTCGATTGGCATTCCAAATTGCCGATTGGCAATCTACTATACCGATCAACATTAACTCAGCTGATAAAAAATTTGGAATTTCAACCTGAATTCCAGACATTCGATCCTCCATTCTGATAACCCCGGAGTCAAATTTTATATTTTCAGAGTTAATTTCAATTTATCATGCATTTTCATATTAATTTCTGACTAATGTACATGTTAACGTCAATTTCTACTCTGAAACTAACTCTAATTACTGATTATATAGGTAATATTTTTACAAAAATAAATAGAAGCAAGAAAAGTTACCTCATTACCCACATCTCTGCACCTGTGGGTATGTAAATGGGTCAAAGGAAAGATAGTTAAGTCTTCTTGAAGTTCCAGATTATTTTGAGGAAAACAAAGAGGCAGAATCCTCTGAAATTTTGAAGTCTCAACTCCTTCATGTTGTTTGCATGACGAGGAGGCCATAGGATCAAACGGATTACAAATCGGACAACAAATGTTGAAGAAATCAATAAAAGAAAAATCAAGATCAATTGAAAAAGAAGAAGAAGAAGAAGAAAAGAATAGGAAGAGAAGTGAAGTGATCGACAAAAGGGAAAGAATATATAAAATGGAGAATATCCATTTTAATGCTTCCAATTTACTTACTTTTTATCCATATTTTCTTTCTTGTAATTTGGTTCATTATTGCATTTGGATTAGGAATACATTCCTAATTGAATCATGAAATTCATCAAATTAATAATTCATTGAATTATTAAGACTGTATAATCAATCTGTGATCCTGAATTTTCTATTAAGTACAGAATACAGAACAAGATTACAGAACTCATTTTTTGCATTTTACATTCATGATTTCAATCAAAGGATTCATATGCTGCACAGTAGCTATGAAATGAATTTCAAATGATTATGTTATGTGTTGCACAATAGTCATAACCTTCATTATGTTATGTACTGCATAGTAGTTATGACATAAACTTTGAAATTCATCATTGCTAAACGTTCCACAGGAATTATAGCTAGTTTTTAATTCAATCAATTACACTAAATGTCACATAGGGAATATAGTGTGCATCGTTAGACGTCCCATAGGGAATATAATGAAATTCAATTCAATTATACTAGACGCCCCACAGGGAATATTGTGTGCATCGATAGACGTCCCACAGGGAATATAACAAAATTCAATTACACTAGACGTCCCAAAGGGAATATAGTGTGCATTGTTAGACGTCCTATAGGGAATATAACGAAATTCAATTCAATTACACTAGACGTCCCATAGGGAATATAGTGTGCATCGTTAGACATCCTACGGGGAATATAACGAAATTCATCATTGCTAGACGTTCCATAGGAACTATAGCAAATTTCAATTCATCTACACTAGACGTCCCACAGGGAATATAGTGTGCATCATTAGACGTCCCACAGGGAATATAATGAAATTCATCATTGCTAGACTTTCCACAGGAACTATAATAAGTTTTTAACTTATCATCGCTAAACGTCCCACAGGGAATATAGCGAAACTCATTTGCACAAAGTCCATTAGACGTTCCACAGGAAATATAGTGCGACTTGTCAAACACTACACCTTGCTCAACAATTTAAGCATCAATCCATCGCTTAAGATACAATCGAGTGTCCTATTTTCTTTCTTTTAAAATTGTGTGCTTCTATTGCTTTGCCATAATTTGTTAAGCAAACAGCGACAAAGGGGGGCAACTGTAAGCACCCAATTTCGGGATGCAATTGTGCACAATTACGACGTAAGCCTCTATGATGAAATTCATTCAAAAATTGAACTTGGTTATCGATTTTTGGACTTTAAGGATTAAATTACAACATTTTTTTAGGGTTTGATTGTAAATAAGTCAATTTTTCAAGGGTCTTTTGATAATTAAAAGTTAAAAAAAAGGGAGTTGGAATTTAATGCCGATCGACATTAGTGTAATTAAAATAGGAAACATACTTTTAATTAAATTAGAATTATATTTAGTTAATTGAATTTTTATTAGAGATAAAATAGAAGTTAACCTAATTAAAATAGAAAATAAACTTTCAATCACATTAAAATTATATTTTAATGAATTTAATTTAATTTTTATTAATAAATGACTAAATTATCCAATTTTTATATAATAATAAGTGAAGATTGTTTTGTAATTTTACATGTCCCCCTTTAGTATATAGATAGATATATATAATAGGAAAACCATTGGATAATGGACATGGGTGTGTCCATTATTATAAAGAGGAAGAAGGGCTGTTTGCAAGAAGAAGAAAGGCAGTAGCAGGAATGCTTGATTTTAAGAGGTAAATTTTTGTTTAGTATTTGAACTTTTCTTTCTCTCCATTAAACACCCAAATGACATCCGATTGATGAACCATGACTTCTTCTCATCCTCTTCTATGTTTCAATAGCTTATGCCTAGAATTGAGGAAGAACAGTTGGCCTAATTTCATCATTTCTCATTGTTCCGGTAGGTTTTAGACATCACGGTTGCTTTTATTATGTTCCTCTCCATATCATGAATATGTAAGCACCAACCACGTATTTAATCTCTATCTCTAGAATATTTGGTGAATGTTTTGGGTATGTTTAAGGGTTTAAGTGTATTCTATTAATTGTGAGAAATGTTTTGGTATAATTTGTTTGGTTGGGTGTGTTTTTCGATGAGAATTTGGTGAATTCTATCCGAATTCCAATGAGTAAACAGTACCAATTTGAAAAGAATTATGAACTATTTTTAATAAATAATCTAAATTATGGTGATCAATTTCCATATATGGAGTTTTGTATAGTTCCTTATGGATTTCGAGATATAATTTTGAGAATGGTTGCGGGAAATTGTTTAATTTTTGTTTAAACTAGTTAACTCATTGAGAATATCCTTTGAGCCTCAAAATTAATCATTTTGATGTTTTGAAGCTATTTTGATAATTTCTTGAATTTTTATAATTTTTCTAAGATTTTTAATAATTTAAAATAAGGGTCATTACACCTTTTGCTCTCTGTCCCGCTCTTGCACTATCACTGTGCCTCACCCATCAACATGCTAGAGCACCACCTAACTACGGCCTCTAGCCACCATCTTCTTCCTCCTTCTCCCCTATAAGCACCCAATTTCGGGATGCAATTGTGCAAAATTACGACATAAGCCCCGATGATGAAATTCATTCAAAAATTGAACTTGGTTGTCGATTTTCTAGACTTTAGGGACTAAATTGCAATATTTTTTTAGGGTTTGATTGTAAATAAGTCAATTTTTCAGGGGTCTTTTGGTAATTAAAAGTTAAAAAAAAGGGGAGTTGGCATTTAATGCCAATCAACATTACACAATATCGATCGACATTACACATTAAATTTGACTCGTAAAAGTTTATTTTTTTGCGTATTTTTATCATTTTATCAACATTTTGATTAGTTGAAAATTTAATTTTATCTTTATTATTATCTGACGAAAATTTCAACGCGTTTAAAATACTTTAAAAATCAAAATTCTTATCAGGTTATTTTTTAAGAGATGAGTTTGTTCCTCCTTTGGAGGAAGCCAGTATGCGTAGACTCTGCTAGAAAAAGGAGAGTCTCGATATGTGTGGGAGGACTTATTTTTTGAGTGGGGTAGGATTTTTTTTGAGAGGCACATAGAGACATAGCAAGAAAAAAACAGAGAGACTGCGAAAGCAAAAAATCCTAATTTTGGATACTGAAGTTTTTGAAAGAAATAGTCCAGAATCAACAATATTTTAATTTCAATGATGATAATCCAATCTAAGGGGCTCAAAAAGGACATTTGCACAACATCTAAATTTTCAGTGTTATTTTCTATTTCATTTTTTACATTTTTCTATTATTTTTAGTTTATGATTTTTCTTTTATTTTTAGTTATTGTTTTGATTATTTGATTTCACTACTAATATGATTACTTATTTTTTTTGTTTTGATATGTGCATGTGGATTGAGGAGAACACTGCCTATATTTAAATTGAGCAGAAGGTCCATGGAATGCCATGGAAGAACCTGTGTTGTTTTCCAATAGGATTTAGGATTTTTTTAATTATTTTTCCATTTTTGGTGTTCTGTGTAGTTATTTTAATTTCTGGGTGTATAATCATTTAATTTTAATTTTGTACATAGTTTGTAATAGCCCCAATAGTGGGAATAGTGAAAATTTAATTTTCTATACTTTAAAATTAATTAGTAATTAGGTTCAATTAGGTAAAAAATCAATGGTGGCAGTGGCTTAAATTAGGGTTTTCATGTAATTAATTTAGGGTTTTTTAGAAAATCACTGTAATGTTTATTTGATCCATTTTTTGTGTTTTATTTGTTTTGGGTTTGTTTTTTTATGTTTTTATCCTTTTGGGCCCTAAGCCCACCTTTAGGTCTAACCTACTTAATAAATAGGCTTAAAAAATGATTTAGGTTTTTAAATAATTAAATCAATTTAGGCACATTAGGTTAGTTAGATTTTAGGCCTACTTAGTTAATTAAAACTTGTCTAAACTTAGCTCAACCCACTTAATTACATTTCTTTTAAAATAAATAGACCTAGACCCACATTTCACTTAAAATAAAACCAAGTTAGACTTAGGCCCACTAATTTAATTTTTCTTTAAAATTGAATAGACTTAAGCCCATATCTTAAAAAGATTAAAAAATAGATTTAGGCTCACTAATTAATAAAATGTAGACCCACCTTTATTCTATTTCACTTATAAATAAAATGTAGATTTAGTTAACTTATAAAATTAACATTGTTTAGACATAGAGACATTGTCGTTTAGCTAACTTATTATTTGAGATTTTTAGTTAATAATTGTGAAAATAATTGTATTTGGTGTTTTATTGTTTAAATATATTATATTTTGATATTTTGATTATATTTATGGAATTTATTGGTTTTTAATATATTATTATATTAAATGTATTTTTGGTGTATTTGTGAACCATGGTTGGGAATTGTGCAGTTCGGGATCCCAACTGGAGGTTTTGAGTTTTCTGTGTTAGAACTGTGTTTTTCTTGCATGATCAGCTCTATTTTTTAGTAGAGAGATGATCATTTTACAGAGGAGGTTCTACCAAATTTTTGGTAGAATTCTCGTAAAACGTAACATTGGGTCGATCCTGAGTTTTTGTGTTTTGTCTGAGTTTCATATTCCTAGATCGAGTCTCTTTAGAAGTATAAGTTAAATTTATTCTGATTGTATTATTATTTTATTTTCTAGTTGCGCCGAGACCGAGGCCTATTGGACCGGGCCCATCGAGCCAGTCTCATGGAGTGTAGCATTGTGAGTTATTATCTTATATATACATCGCATTTAGGATGCATGATTTAGAATATTCATGTTTTAATATGTATTTATTCATGAAGTGTTTTATTAAATATTTTAGTATATGTCAGGTATATTTTTAGTATCTTTTTGGTATATTTTAATATAAATGCATGATATATTTTCAAAATACACTTAATATATTTTTAGTATATTTATGGTTGATTTTGAATTTATTTAGCATATATATACTTGAAATATACTTAGTTTGTTTTAGGTATATTTATGGTATATATATGATCTATTTCACCATTATGAATGTTATTATGTTTAAATATGCATTGTTTATTTCCTGTATGCATATTGAATTTTATTTGAAGGATATCAATAGAACGTGCTACCTAGTGGGCAGCATTAGGACCGTGTACGTACCAGTGCGATAGATTTAGGGTTGAGTTATGAATCACTTGAGGTGATATATGATTGATTGATTCTTTTGAGAGTTGATGTGATTGAATAGTGTGGTTGCTGGAGCTCGGTTGACCTAGTGTCTCGGGGCCAATCACACTGCCAGTCAGACGGCTGGAGCTCAGTTGACTTAGTGTCCCGGGGCCAGTCTACTGTCTAAAATGGAATAAGTGAATTAATTTGGAATTAAGTGAGCCTGTATGGATAGAGAGATATTTTTATTGAGGTTGCAATTTAAATAGGGTTCTATTTGATCCTTCATAAAATAAATATTTTTCAGTGTTTATTATATATAAAAGTGATTTTAGCATCTGTGTGAAATGCTTGTATATATTATTACATATATTGATGCTTGATTGCATATAAAATTAGGAGGTACATGTATATATAATGTAATCATTCACTCAGTGAGGTCTGACTTCCCTCAGTTGTTATTTTTACAGGAAATTCTTCTTCCTCAAACCTCAGTAGTAGGCCCATCTACCAAATTTCTTCAGCCCTAGCTAGTCTATGTAAATTACTTACTTCATTTCTATTGTACTCTAGAAAACTGCAGTAGTATCAGTAGTAGTTGTACTCTATATCTTTTAAATGGTTTTAATACCATAGACCTTTCTCTGAATATTGTATGAAATATTTTTATTTTATGATATGACAGAAGTATTTATTTTATATATTGATTTAAGTTTTTAAATTTAGTGTATTTTATTTCTTTATTGCATTTTTTTATTCTTTTAAGGCTTGCTATGGGTTCTGGATTCGAAAGAATTCCTGTTCCCTAGTGTCGGTCATGAATTCCAGTTAGGTCATGACAAAGTTGGTATCAGAGCCTAGGTTGTTAGTGTTGTGGACCTAGGTTTTCAGAGTCTTTTTTTCTTTGAAACTACTACAGTTTATTAAGTTCGAGTATGTCTTTGATAAGTTTTTTGTGTAACCGCTAGCTTTTCTATTTTGTCTGAATATCTTTCTGGTTTGTCTTTTCAAAATAAGGAGGCAAGCATGTGTTGCTCCACCGATTGTTAAGGCCGAGGATGATGAGTCCTTTCAGGATGAGGTTTTACCTCTTGAGCCGCTAGTGAGGCGCATAGGTCGAGGTAGAGGTAGACCTCGAGGAGTAGCAGGTCGCCATAGACAATGTGAGCTATAGGATGAGGAACCTATAGAGCCTGAGTACAAGGATGCTGTGATACCTCCAGTTGCACCGCCGATTCAACTTGCCTATCAGCAGGGTATATCTGACCTTGAGGCAGCACTGTTCTATGCCAGAGTTGGTTAGATCAATTTTGATGGGATGTCATATCTGTTAGATTTCCTACATGCAATTGAGATGAGGACTTAGACTGCTCATACCAAGTATCAGCGGATTATGATCGTAGAGTTGTATGTTGAAGGACCAACCCTGGATTTGTTCATTCAGATGATCCAGTCGTATATGATGATGATGACCTAGGCATAGTTCAGAGCGATTTATGAGGAGATTCTGCCCAGAGCCACTCCGTATGAGCTACAGACTCAAATTGATGAGTATTACCAGAGGCGACAAATCTATCGAGGACTACACTAAAGAGTTTCTTTAACTCGGCATATATGCAGAAGACCTTATGCGAGATCAGTATTTTACGGTCACCACATACATCATTGGTTTGGATTCTGCATTTACTGGGATGCCTACAACGGGCCTTACTCTAGAGTTGGTGATAGAGTTGTCCAAGGAGATTAAGTTCATATTAGTCAGGCAAGGTGCTATGACTGATTATTACCAATTAGGCATTCAGTCAGGAGGATTTTAGACTACTATGTATTTGAGCTTTTATATTGGTTTGAGTAGTCAACAGAGAGGCCCAGTACAGCAAAGCCAGAGGCAGCAACATAGAGTGCACAAGAGTAGCAGACATGGCTATGGGAGTCAACACAGACCGATCAGATTTGGGTCAGGTTCTTCGAGCAACAGTAGTGGTAGGAGTTTAGGGTCAATAGCCAGTGTTTGCCAGATGTGTGGTAGAGTCCATCAGGGACCATGTTATATGGCACCTCTAACTTTTTTTTATGCTGACAGACTACTAGATCATGTCCTTATTCTGGATTTCAGCCACAATAGATTATACAGTTTTTATAGTAGTCGATCGCTAATGCAACACCGATTCCTTTTCAGTTACCTCTAGCTCAGCACCCGAGTTTAACTCAAATTATTACTCAGTAGGGATGTGGTAGAGGTACTGGAGGAGGTGCAAAAGGTTTTAGTCAGACTTTTACCAGTCAGTAAGGAGGTCGAGGTCAGGTCAGAGTTTTCCACCTCACTCAATAGGATGCTCAGGCATCTAATGTCATTATGGCAGGTATTATTCCTATTTATTTTCTGGATGCTTAGGTTTTATTTGATCTAGGTGCCATACATTCTTTTGTATCTCTTGTGTTTGCTTTAAAGTTGTGTTAGCAAGCTTTGAGGATGGCTTTTCCTTTATCTATCGCCACTCCTCTAAGCGATTCATTAGACACTGACATTATTCTTTCTAGTTGTCCAGTGTTTATCAGAGGTAGAGAATTGCCAAAAAAATTGGTTTTGTTGGATGTGATGGAGTTTGATGTGATTTTGAGTATGTATTGGTTGTCTTAGCACTATGTCATTGTGGATTGTCAGAGTAAAGAGGTGATTTTCAGAATTCCAGACGAAGAAGAATTTAAGTTTGTTAGTGATAAGAGTTATGCACCTTAGAATCTCATCTCCGCTATCACGGCTAGGAAGATGCTGAGGAAGGGTTGTCAAGGATATTTGGCATTAGTTAGGGATACTTTAATAGAGAAGTTATTGTGCATAGATGTTCCTGTTGCCTGTGAGTTTCTTGATGTTTTTCCTGAGGAGTTGCCATGTTTACCACCTCATATAGAGATTGAGTTTTATATAGATATGATTCCAGGCACTACCCTTATTTCGATGTGGCACTACAAAATAGCTCTTACAAAGTTAAAAAAGTTGAAGGAGCAGTTGCAGGATTTGTTGGATAAGGGTTTTATCAAACCCAGTGTTTCTCCTTAGGGTGCACTAGTCCTATTTGTGAGGAAGAAGGATGGTACCCTAAGACTATGCATAGATTACAGAGAGTTGAATATGGTGACAATGAAGAACAAGTATCCTCTCTCGAGGATAGATGATCTATTTGATCAACTTCAGTGTGCACAATTCTTTTCTAAGATTGATTTGAGGTCAAGTTATCTTCAGTTATGGATCAGTGAAGCCGAGGTTCCTAAAATGGCATTCCGCACTTGTTATGGCCACTATAAGCTTCTGGTGATGTCATTTAGGTTGACTAATGCACTAGCTACTTTTATGGATATAATAAATAGGGTATTCAGACCATTTATGGATTAGTTTGTAGTAGTCTTCATTGATGATATACTGGTGTATTCGAAGAGTATAGAGGAGCTTGTATATCACTTGAGGACTATACTGCAGGCACTAAGAGAACATCAGTTTTATGCTGCATTTTAGTTTGCATAGCTCTTGGTATTTCAGCAATATCTTGAGCTACAAATGTCCAATTGAAGAGATTGAAAGTTTTATGGAAAGTTAAGACAATTATCTATAACTTTTAAGAGAACATTTTAGCTAAATTGATCATCTTCAGTCCCGTTCATGATCATCTTTCGAAGTGGTCACGAGCTGTCCTTCAATGGAGCCTTTGGAGCATATTTTTGCCAAAATATGGCAGTACCCCTCATGAGCGCTCCTCATGAGCTGAGTGCTCATGACCCTACTCATGAGCAAACCATTAACAGCATCCAATGGGAATTTTTGAATGCAACATATATATTTTTGCCCCTCATGAGCACTGTTCAGTCGTGAGCCGCCCGTGAGCATCCTTTGAGCTGCCAAAAGTCCAAGAATTGATTCAAAATCAATTCTAAATGTTGGAGACATGATTGATACATCTAACAACTATATTTTTAAGTGTTTTTCTATGTAAACACAACTTAGAATTCAATTGAAAGGTTAAGAAAACTTGTTTATCATTCATCATTTTCTTAAACATTCAATTAAGCTCTTAAACTTTCCTTTAAATAATTTTTTATATATAACTCTTATGAGAGTTGGTAAGTGATTAGAATAGACATTCTTATTCTTTTATTTTCTGGGTTTAGAAAATGGGAAGTGAGATTTTATTTTAAAGGAATTGGTTTAAATGTTTAGCCATTAAAACACTTAGGAATTTGGTTTTAGTGTGAGCCTTAAAAACACTTGTAATTTGGTTTTGAGTGAGCCTTGAAAACTCAAATTTTAAGGTTATAAGAATGAGCCATAAAACTCTTGTGTATTCTCAATCTTGTGAATAAGATTATGGATGATTAAAAAATCTTAACTTGGGGATAAGTTAGGTGGAGATGTAGGATTATTGTTAAATTTGAACTCCTTAAGTATTTGTGTTCTTCATTTTTCCTTCTTAACTCTTACTCAATTCTTGCAAAGAATTCCTTTAATTTCCTATTTTTGTTCAATAGTCCTATTCACCCCCCCCCTCTAGGACTATTTCAGTATACTTTTGCTTTATTTTTAGTATATTTCTATATATATATATGCTCGTATATTTTTAATATACATTTAGTATATCTTTGGCATATTTAGAGTTTATTTTGATATATGCATGTTGTATAATTTGATACATTTTTAGTATACTTTTGGTATATTTTCAGTATATTCTTGTATATTGTATGCTACATTATTTTAATTGAGCATTTTATTATTTTCCATGAATATACATAATTTTTTAATTGAATTATATCGATAGAATGTGCTACTTAGTGGCATCACTAGGACTGAGTATGTACCGGTGTGATAGATTATAGGGTTGAATTACTAACTTATTTGAGGTATCATTTGATTGATTATTTATTGAGATTGATGTGGTTGAGGAGTGTGATTGTGAGAGCTCGGTTGACCAAGTGTCTTGGGGCCTATCACACTGACAGTCAGACTGTTAGAGCTCGGTTAGTGTCTTAGGGTCAATCTACTGTCCAAAATGGAATAAGTGATTTAATTGGAATTAAGTGAGCCTGTATGGCTAGATATATATTTTTAATTGAGGTTGCAATTTAATTAGGGTTCTGTTGATCCTTTATAAATAATTAAATGTTTTTCTACATATATATAAAGTGATTTCAGCATCTGTATGTATATGCCTGTATATATATTTATTATATATACTGATGACTGATTGCATTTGATATTAGGATGCATGTATATATATTATAATAATTCACTCAATGAGGTCTGACTCCCCTCAGTTGTTGATTTTTTAGGAGAATCTTCCTCCTCAGATCTCAGTAGTAGGCCTATTCGTTGGACTTCTTCCACCCCAGCTAGCCTGTGTAAATTATTTACTTGATCTTTATTGTACTCTAGAAAACTGTAGTAGTCATATTTTATATCAGCAGTGGTTGTAGTTTTCATCAGTTGCATGTATCTTTTATCAGAGGCTTGTCTCTAAATGTTGTGTAAATATTTTATGATATGATATGACAGAAGGATTTATTTTACATATTAATTTATGATTTTATTTCTGTCGTTATTTGTATTCATTTATTTTATTTCATTGCATGCTTTTATTCTTTTTAGGCTTGCTATGGGTTCTGGATCCGAAAGAATTCCCATTCCCTAGCGTCGATCATGACTCCTAGTTTGGGTCGTGATACAATTATCATAATAAAATTTAAAAATTTAAAATTTAATAAAAATTCTATAGAGTTTCCTCTGTATTAGGAACAAACTAAAACCTATAAATCAAAGAAATACACTTCCAATGATATACTTTAACCACCATAACACAAAGTCAATACTAAATTTATGTTGAACATAACATCATTATAATAATACATAAGTCCATAATAACCCAAATAATTCTCTAATACACATTATCAATACTCAAGTTACTACTGCGGTATCTAGAGTACAAATATACAACAATAACATTAGCAAGACCTACATAATATAGTTGGAGAAAAAGAAACCTGGCATAAACAATGAAAAGAATCAGTCTGACTATGAGATCCTAAAAAAATAATTTGAGAGAATCAGACCTTACTATGTGAATTAATGTTATAAAATGCATGTTGGTTTTAAAATAGTTATTTATAACCTTTAAATTCCTTAAGTAAATAAATACCAAAATCTTTTATTTAGCTAAAATTACTTTTTTTAAAAAAAAATATCTCTCCATAATATATAAATCTCTTTAATATAAAACCACTCATAAGAAAATCATATAAATCAAAATCTTTGATGGAAAATATGGTAGAACCCTAAACCTTAATTCTACTAGCCTTTCAACTCTCTTAAATCCAAATGATTACTGGTCCCAGAGAGAAAACTCAACTAGGGTACAGAAACAGTTAGTTTCTTACACCAATTATTTACTGACACCCAGAGAGTAGGCTTGACCAGGGTCCAACCAGTAAACATATATTTGCCCATAGAGTCTTATTCAATTAAGGCTCAACTATAACCCTTCCTATAGAGTCTTACTTAACTAGAGCTCAAAATAAATAATTCTGCCCAGAGAGTCTCACTTAACTAGGACTCATAATAAACCATTGCCCAACTCATATATTTACATTGGTGTGCACACAGTCATGGTGACACACATCAGGCAGCATGTTCTACCAATTTCTCCAAAAAATACTTATCAAATACAAAAATAAAATAAAATAAAATAAAAATACAACCAAACTAAAGCATATTCTTCAAATGCTTAACAATATTAAAATAAATAAATCATGTATGCAATAAAATTCATAATCATATATATTCAACTTTAACCTTATATTTATCTCATAAAAATCCTCATTTATAAATAATTTCAACAGCAATTTTATAAAATTAACTTATAGGTGGAGCGTGTTGGCCGATGCGCCCTTGGCTACTGTTGCTCTACACCTCTTGCTCCCAAGCTTTCTAAATTAATAATGTTTATTTAATAAATAATGTTAAATAAATTTTTAAAAATCTTGGAAATTTACACAAATTTAGAAATGGCCAAAATAATCTTAAAAA
Source organism: Mallotus nudiflorus (assembly GCA_947683625.1). NCBI lineage: Eukaryota > Viridiplantae > Streptophyta > Magnoliopsida > Malpighiales > Euphorbiaceae > Mallotus > Mallotus nudiflorus. The sequence goes on from CANTUR010000171.1 coordinate 158,441, forward strand.
CACTAAAACGATAAATTTTGATGCTCAAATAAAATTTCAAATGAATTTAACTTATATATATGGAAATATATAATTTCCCTATAATCATTCCATAATTTTGTCTTAAAATTCATAAGGAATTGGACCTAAGTCCAGTTACAAGAATTGATCACCCTATAATTAATATAATTTATTAAAAATAAGCCCAAAATTTTTTAAGCTTGTACTGTTCATCATCAAAATTCGGGTGAGACCTGCTGGACTCTCACTAGAAAACAGTACACCCGACCTAACAAATTATGCCAAAATGTTCTTAACAATTAGGAGAACACATTTATAGTCTCAAACAACCCAAAATATACAAAGAATAAAGCAGATTGGAAAATAAATAAAAAATTACCTAAAAATTCACCAAATATTCCATCAATGAAGATTGGACATGAGATTAATGTCTACAGACTTCTAATAAAGTGGGGAATAAGATTCCAACAATGACTTCCACTAATCGACAGCGAGGTAAATTTTTTGTTGCTCTCAAATTGGGGCCGAATTTTAAAATAAAACTGTAATTTTTTGGGCTAATTTTGAATGAATTGACACACCAATGCATATAGGGCATTGAAAAATGGTTGGGGTTCAGATTTTAGATCAATCAAAGTTCATGTGAACAAGGAAGAGAAAGAAAAGAAAAATTATAGGGACTAAACTAGATATTTTGCAAAAGAGCCCGACTTCTTCTTCCTACAGTGTCCCTTTACCAATATATACACATAATTTACTATTCACCCATTTACTTTTGACTCTTTTCTTTCTTTGACTTTTCTTCTTGTCAAAATAAAAAGAATAAGAAGAAGAAGAAGATTTGGGTTATTACATAACTTATCCTCGAGTTACTTTTTAGATGCCCAAGACTCATATTTGGTTGGAACAAGGTAAGATCAACAACATTGAAGGTTTTTGAAAATCTTATCCAATAGGCAAGTCAACTATATAAGCATTGTTGTTGATCTTCCTAATAACCTGGTACGATTAGGGTGTAACGGAGTTGAGTGGTTTGTGATTCATTCGGAGCTCGATTTGAAAAAAAAAATCATTCGAGTTCACTTGTTAAGTTAAATGAGTTGAGCCCAAACTCTATTTTGAGGCTTGTAAGTTAAACGAGTCGAACTTGAACTTCCTTAAGTTTGGCTCATTAAAGCTCACAAACAGACTCGTTTATAGGATCATGAATAGGCTCACCATATTAGGTAGTGGTATTAAATATGTATAATTTAATTTAAATATTAATATTCAATAAAGATCATTTAATTTAGTAAGTCAATATTATATAATATTAATTTTTTATTAAGCAAAGACAATACTAATTAAATTAGTAGTAATTAATATAAAATATTATATATGACAATATTATGTACTTATGATAATATTATATAATTTTTTTCATGTAAATTAACATTAATATTATAATAAGTAAATATTACACAATGCTAATTTAATATTTAGCAAATAATAAATTTTTTGATAAATAAAAAAATTAAATAAAATTTGTGTTTTAGAGTAATATATAAGTATTAATATTAATTAATGCAAATTGAAAGTAATAAATAAATATAATTTGAATTATAAATTATAATTTAATTCATATTATATTATTGCAAAATGAGTAGAACTTTATTTTGAGACTTGTAAGCTAAACAAGTTGATACCAAGTTTCCTTAAGTTCGGTTCATTTAAGTTTACGATCAAGCTAGTTTGTAGGCTTGTGAGCCAACTCATGAACAAACTTATGGGCTGGAGAACATGCTGATATACTAATTTGTTAATATATATTTTAGTATTATGTGATAGTATTAAATAAAAATCATATACTCATAATAAAATTTTATATAATTAAATTACTAAATATAATAGAAATTATATACTTATAATAATAATTATATAGTTTTGATTTGAAGTAATCTTAATATAAAGTATAGCATTAAGTAAGTATAATATAATATAATTAAAGTTTTTAATTCTAGTAAAAATTATATTTGTAATAAAATTATTAAATATTCTAATAAAAATTAGATATTAATAATAAAATTATATAATTTTTGTACAAATTATATTAATATTAAAATTTCCTTTAAGTAAATAAAATTTAAATTATTAAGCATTAATATTAATTGTTTGTGCCATAATTAAATTTTTAGATAAAATATATTAAGGCCAATAATCCATTTGATTCAATTAAAATTGTGAAGCTCAGTCCAGTGCAAATTAATGAGTAAGACACAAAAGATTATGGAGACCAAATTTTGTAGAGCAACTTAGTGCCAAAACAAGAAGATTTCAAAGAAGTGATTGTTCATTGTTTGCTTGGGGAAAAAGAGCGTCTGGAGTTACAAGAATTTATGTGTGAATTTAATCTCAAAAACTGAAGACTCTTGAGCTGCAACAATTATTTAGGGAAATGAATTCTAGCAGTATAAAAGGCAAAGAATGATTGAACACATCTACATATTCAATAAAACATCTACAATCAACAATTGTTATTAGCCAATCATTAGTTTATATTGTCAATTTCTTTAGTTTTTGTAGCAGCTTTGTCGCCCTTGTAATATACTTTTATTTTGTACCAAGCTTTAAAATATAAATACAAGTTCTCTTTAATTTTCCAATAGTTTCTTTTATCATTATTAATTAAAATCTTATTGAAATCCAAGTAAATTGTGGTAAAAGAGCTTGGGAATTCACAATGAATATGAAAAAAAGTCAAGTTTTATTTTTTGAGGAATTTCTCCTCTAGGATTCTCGCAAAAATCCAACAATCTTTTGACACGCACTTAAAAACCCAAAATTTAGAGAAACATTAATTAAATAAACATTATTAAATATAATTTCAATTTGATGGTAAATTTTGTAATTTTGAAGTAAATTAGTATTTGTATTAAGTAAGTAAAACTTTAATTATGAAGTAAATATAATTTCAAGTAAATATTGTATAATATTAATTTAGTAGTAAGTAAATAAAGCCTAAATTACCAAGTATAATAAGAAATCATACACGCTATATCTTGAGCTTGCCTGGCTCACGAGCTTGTTAAATATAAATTCGAGGCGAGTTTGAGCTAGATTTTTAAAAATTTAATAAGTTAGTTGGTTAGAGGTAGTTAATTTTTAAATGAGCTGAGCTTGAACTTTTAAAAGTTCAGCTCGGTTACACCCCTAGATATAGTCCATACTTCTTTTGTTGAAGCTTGCTATGGCCACATTGCATTCTAGCCTTGCTAATGAACACCATCACTTCATCTCCAACATTAAACACTTTGAATTATATATGCTTGTCTATCTCCATTTTGTGCTTTGCATTAGCCTTATCTAACTTGTTCTTGACTTTTACTTTCACCTCTTACACTTACTTTGCCAAATCACCAACTGCTACACTAAGACCAGGTTCCTTTGGAAGTTTACCAAACTCCAAGAATGATTAGGGCATTTCATATATACTATGGAAAATGGAGATCTACCTGTTGCACTATGAATGACATTGCTATAAGTGAACTCCGCTTGTGCTTTGGCAAAATCCCATTTCTTTGGTCTATCCATACAAATACTTTGAATAAGATTACTTAAATTCCTATTAAGTACCTCAATTTGCCCATCAGTTTATGAATGTGTTGTACTATTGAAATTCAATGATGGATCAAATAGCCTCCAAAGAGTCATCTGAAAGTGACTAAGGAATTTAGTATTACGATTAAATGTAATAGTCTTTGCAACTCCATGCAACCTTACAACCCCCTTAAAGAATAGTTTGGTTGTAGAATATGCATTTGTAGTCTTTTTACATAGCAAAAAAATGCGCTATCTTAGAAAACCTATCAACCATAACAAACATAGAATCCATATATACATCATTGAGTTTGCTGCAAACCTAACTTGAAGTCTATAGAAACATCCTCCTATAGCATTAAGAATAGGCAATGACATATATAATCCCATGTTTTATGTCTAATCCTTTGTCTTTTTACATATATTGCACCTAGACATAATATTAGTCATGTCCCTTCTCAATTAACATTAGTAATTAATGATAATAATATACAATTTAAACTTTAAAATTATTAATAGTGCATATCCCGAAATATATTTTTATAATTTAAAAATAAGGGTCATTACATCTAGCTCTGATGATCTTGAATCTACGCTTGGTTTTAGCTCTAACTTGTTTATTTGTAAGTTTTCTTCATTTTTAGTTTTAAGCTTTAGGCTTTTCTAATTTTTTTTAGGTTGATCTTTAATGATTCAGTTAATCTTCCTTCACAAATGTTGTTCCTAGATGTTGAATCTATATGAAAATATTTTTGTTTTTATTTTTAGAATTTATTTGAATTTTTGTTAATTTTTTATTTTTTTATTATTATTTAATGATTTATCGTAAATAAATTATTTAAATTATGAATTTAGTTAAATTATTATTATTATAAATTTTTATTAATTTTAGTGTTGAGAAATTAATTTTTTGAGTATTTTATATAATTTTTAGGAATATTTTTATATTATGTAAATATTGGAAAACTAAGTTAAAGTTTAGTTTTTGTTGAAATCAATGTTTAATTATATGTTTTAGGTGATATTAGAATATTATTTGTTGATAAAATAATTTTTATGATTTTATATAATTTTTGTGGAATATTAAATATATTATGTATATTTTGAATAATTGGGTTAATAGTGTAATTTGTGATAATTATAGTTAAATAATATGTTTTAAATGGTTTTAGAATTATTTGAGGTATTAAAATGATTTTTACAAATTATTTACTATTTTTAACTAATTAATACTAATTTTTGAAAATTATTTTCAAATAATATATTATTTATTATTTTGGTGGTAAAATGGGTTTTTGTAACTTATTATTATATGTTTGGGTTATTTAAGTTATTTGGATTTATAAAATGAATTTTTATTATTTTATGTGTAATTATTGAAAATTTTGATTTTTAATAATATTATTTTATTATTTGAGATTTTTAATTAATTATTTTGAAAATAATTATTTTTGGTGTTTTATTGTTTAATATATTATATTTCGATATTTTGAGGATATTTGTAGAATTTATTAATTTTTAAAATATTTATTGTTTTAAATGCGTTTTTGGTGGATTTGTGAACCCTGACTGGGAAATTGTGTAGTTTGGGGTCCCAACTGAGGATGTTGAATATTCCGATTTTAGAAGTGTGTTTTTCTTAAAGGACCGGCTCTACTTTTTAGTAGAGAGATGTCTGTGTTACAAATGAGGTTTTGTCGAATTTTTGTTAAAATTCTTGTAAAACATGACGTCGGGTCGATCCTAAAATTCCATGTTTTTGTCTGAGTTTTTATATTCCTAGATCGAGTCTCTTTAGAAGTATAAATTAGATTTATTCTGATTGATTATTGTTATTTTATTTTCTAGTTGAGCTGACATTGAGTTCTAGTGGACTGGGCCAGTCGAGCCAATCTCGAGAAGTGTATCATTGCGAGTTATTATATTATATATATATGTTTTGCATTAGAACACATGATTTTAGGGTTTTATATTTTTAATATATGTTTTAAATGATTTAATTCATTAAATGATTTAGTATATATTGACCATTTGCATGATCAAGCTCCTAATTTTGGACTTTGACAAACAATTTTTATACTAAAAAATTCAATTAAGTGTGTAGGGAATTATATACCAAACATATACCAAGCATATACACTTTTGGATGAATAGTGACTTTTCAGGCTGATTGAACCTCTGAGATTGAAGAAAACTTTTGACATATTTAGAGCTCTTAAATGAGAAAATGAGCTTCTTCACTTTTTAAGTAGACATCTTAAGCTTTCCAAATTGAGGCTACTTTTCAAAATCCAAGTTCATTTTGGTATACAAATCTTCAGTCGAAGTCAGTATATGAAGCTTGCATAACTCTTGGTATTTCAGGAATATCTTAAGCTACAGATGTCCAATTGAGGTGATTCAAAGTTTTATGGGAAGCGAAGACAATTATCTACAACTTTTAAGAATAACATTTTGGCTAAATTGATCATCTTCAGTCCTGTTAATGAGCATCTTTCAAAGTGGCCACGAGTTGTCCTTCAATGGAGCCTTTAGAGCATGTTTTTGCCAAAATATGGCAGTACCCCTCACGAGTGCTCCTCACGAGCTGAGTGCTCATGACCCTCCTCATGAGCAGACCATTGAAAGCATCCAATGGGAATTTTTGAATGCAACGGATATATTTTTGCCCTCACGAGCACTATTCACTCGTGAGCCGCCCATGAGCATCTTTTAAGTTGCTAAAAGTCCAAGAATTGATTCAAAATCAATTCTAAATGTTGGAGACATGATTGATACATCCAAAAACTATATTTTTAAGTGTTTTTCTATATAAACACAACTTAGAATTCAATTGAAAGGTTACGAAAACTTGTTTATCATTCATCATTTTCTTAAACATTCAATTGAGCTCTTAAACTTTCCTTTAAACAATTCTTTATGTACAACTCTTGTGAGAGTTGGTGAGTGATTAGAATAGACATTCTTATTCTTCTATTTTTTGGGTTTATAAAATGGAAAGTAAGATTCTATTTTAAAGGAATTGGTTTAAGTGTTTAGCCATTACAACACTTAGGAATTTAGTTTTAGTGTGAGCCTTGAAAACACTTGTAATTTGGTTTTTGAGTGAGCCTTGAAAACACAAATTGTAAGGTTGTAAGAGTGAGCCATAAAACTCTTGTGTATTCTCAATCTTGTGAATAAGATTGTAGGTGATTAAAAAATCCTAACTTGGGGATAAGTTAGGTGGAGACGTAGGATTATTATTGAATCCAAACTCCTTAAATATTTGTGTTCTTAATTTTTCCTTCTCAACTCTTACTCAATTCTTTTAAAGAATTCTTTTAATTTCCTATTTTTGTTCAATAGTCCTATTCACCCCCCTCTAAGACTCTTTCAATTGGTATTAGAGCTTGAATTCTAGGTATTTCATTGCTAGAATACAAGATCATGAGGAGTGAATCTCAAAACATCTCTTCTCTTAGACCATTCTTTGATGCTAGTGACTATCCATATTGGAAATTCAAAATGGAATTATATCTTGATTATGATTCCATCAAACTTTGGGACATTGTCCTAAGAGGTTGGGAACCACCGATAACTACCATTGATGCTGTGGTAACTACTTTTGCAAGAAGTCAATGAAGTGTTGATCAAAAGGAAGAAAATCATAAAAATAAAAAGGCTATGATTACTCTAGTCTCCTCCATAACAAGAGAAGAAGGAGGCAAGCTTTAACATTGCATTTCGGCTAAAGAAATTTGGGAGACCTTGGAGAATCACTATGAAGGCAACATTCAAGTAAGAAGTAAAAAGGTTCAACTTCATATGTATGAATATGAACTCTTCAAAATGAAGCCTCAAGAATCAATCACGGAGATAATAAATTGTCTCAAATGCTCTCCTCACAACCCTCAAGAAACTTGGAAAATATTTCTCCAAGGAAGAGGTAAACAATAAGATTCTAAGAATCCTACCTAAGAAGGATTGGGAATCTCATGTTACCTCAATTGAAGAAGCTCAAGACCTCTCTATACTATCAACTGATGTGCTCATTGGTAAGCTCTTAACACATGAGCTCACCATCAAGCAAAGAGGTGAAGAACAAGAAAAGAAAGAAGAAAATAAAAAGATCATTGCTCTAAAAACTTTTCAAGAAGATAGTGAAGAGGAAAGCATCAAAGATTCTAGTGATAAAGATGGTGATATTGCCATGCTCACTAGGAACTTCAAGAAGTTCTTAAAAAAGAAAAATTTCTTAAGAACAAGGGACTTCAATAAAAAATTTTAAGGAGATGGGAAGAAAAAAATAAAAGAGGTTACTTGCTATGAATGTAAGAAAATAAGACATATTATAAGTGAATGTCCCAAACTCAAATTTAAAAGCAAGGGAGCAAAAGATAAGAAGAAGGCATTTAAAGCTACTTGGGATGATTCCTCCAAATCCGAAGAGGAAGAGGAACAACAAGAAGTTGTTAATCTTTGCTTCATGGCCATTGAAAATGAAAATGAGGTACCATCCACTTCTTATTCTTCCTTTGATGATTGTGATGAATATTGTGATGATGATGAGAGCTCTATTATGAGCAAATTACTTGTTAAATGCAAAAGTTTGTTATCTAAGAAGAAATAATATAAACATGAGTTAGCTAGCTTAAATAAGGATTTTGAATGTTTAAAAATTGATTTTGCTAAACTTGTTGCATCAAATGAAAAACTTGTAAGTGATGCTAAATGTTTTAATTCTTTGGAAGACCAACTTAAAAAAGCAAATGATGAAAATCATAAGCTTTCTAAGGAAGTCTTAGAATTAAAGAATTCCATTGCTAAATTTAAGAGAGGAAAAGAAACTTTAGATAGTCTTCTTGACTCTCAAAAATTTCATGGAGATACCTATGGAATTGGTTATAAAAATGGAATGTCTTCATCATCCTCATCACATATTACTTTTGTTAAAGCTTTACATGATTCTACTCCTTCAACCTTAAATGAGATTCAAGCTTTCAAAGCTAAAAAATCTCAAGTGTTAAATAGCAAGGCAAAGTCTCATAAGATTAACCCTTCATTAACACAAAGAGGTGAGGCTCAAACTAGAGCACCTCAACCTAAGCATGCTTATATGTACACTAGACATAATTATAATAGGCATGTTACACAACACAATGCACAAAAACATATTGCATAAATTTATCAAAATATTCATCACCATTGCCAATGTATGTCTCACTCAATGTCATAAAATAATAAGAGATACACACAACACCAAAGGCATGTTGCATATACTAAGTTTATTTTGATATTTTATTATTTATTTTCTAGCTGCACCAAGACCGAGGCCTATCGGATCAGGCCCGCTGAGTTTGTCTTGTGGAGCGTGAATCAGTGAGTTATTATACTATATATATAAGCATTGCATATAGGATGCATGACTTAGGATTTTTCATTTTCATTATATGTTTTAAAAGTAATTTAAGTTATAATATGATTTGGTATTTTCAGTTTTGTTTTTAGTATATATATATATAGGGTTTATTTTTTATATATACATGTTATATAATTAATATACATTTAGTATATCTTTGGTATATTTAGGGTTTATTTTTTATATATACATGTTATATAATTAGGTATATTTTTAGTATATTTTTAATATATTTCAAAATAAAAGCATATTTTATCTTCAATATAGACTTAGCATGTTTTAGTATATTATTGGTATATATTTGGCATATTTTATGGTTGGTTTCGAATTTATTTAGCATATATATACTTGAAATATACTTAGTTTATTTTAAGTATTTTTCTAGTATATATATGGTTTATTTTATTAATATGATCGTTATATGCATTATTTATTTTCCCATATGAATGTTTAATTTTAAATGAAGGATATCAATAGAACATGCTACCTAATGGGCAGTACTAGGACCAAGTACATATTGTGTGATAAATTGTAGGGTTGAATTACTAACTTATTTGAGAAAATAATGATTTGATTGATTGATTTGAGATGTGATATGATTGATAGTGTGGTTGCTGGAGCTTGGTTGACCTAATGTCTTGGGGCCAATCACACTGACAGTCAGATTGTTAGAGCTCGGTTAACTTAGTGTTTCGGGGCCAGTCTACTGTCCATATGGAATAAGTGAATTTATTTGGAATAAAGTGAGCCTGTATGGCTAGAGTGATATTATTGATTGAGGTTATGATTAAATATGGTTCTATTTTATCCTTCATATATCAAAATAAACGTTTTCTGCATTTATTATATACATAAAAGTAGAGTTTGACATTTGTGTGAAATTTCAAGAGATCTTGTATTGTCAGACCTTAGTAGTAGAGCTCTTCGCCGGTGTTCTTCCACCTCAGCTAGATTGTATAAAATTTATATTTAAACTCTTATTTGTATTCTAGAAATTATAGTAGTAGTGTTATTGTGTCAGAAGAGTATTGTTTTATTTTTGATACTTTGTACCCAGAGTATTGTATGAACATTAATTTATTTATGAAAGGATATTGAGTATTTATATTTATATATATAAATACAAAAATTTTAATTCAGTCGTACTTTTTATTTATTTATTGTATGCTTTTATTTTCTAAGGCTTACTATGGGTTCTGAATTCAAAAGAATTCATGTTCCCTAATATTGATCATGACTCCCTAGTTAGGTCGTGACACTAGAGGAGTTGATAGATACCGGAAATGCATGAAGAGGTGGCCAGAGGAGGAGGAGGCGATGGTGAGGGGAGGAGGAAGGCTTGGTTTCGGGTGGTTTTTTTTTTCACAATGTATGTGTGCAGTGTATGTGTTTATATGTTTATGTGTGTGTATGTGTTTATGGGTACATGTTTGTGTGTTTTTTTTTTGTGTTTAAGTGTTTGTGTGTATGTATATGTGTGCACATGTATGTGTTGATTTGAGTTTGTGTGTTTTGTTTGTATGTGTGTATATATATATATTATAATATTATAATATAAAGTTTCATTAAAAACATATGGTCATCAACATATATATAAAATACACTCTATATAATATATAATATACACAAACACATACAATTATACACACATATTTAACCATATATATACACATATGAATAATTACACAAACCCTATTAATTTATCACAATAATACATAAAATAACCTTGATAATAATGATAAAAATGATAAATATAAACAATATTTATGGAATAATTAAATAATAAAAATAATACTCAAAATCATGTCAATTAATAAAATAATATTAGTACTTAAAATAATATCATTAAAATAATACTTTTCAAAAATAACATTAATAGTATAAACCCTAATATTAAATTAATAACTTCTAAAATACATATTTACATAAAATATATACTTTTAATTAATAATCACAAATAAAGGAAATAAATAAATGCAATTTTCAAATTTTATTAACACTGTATATCTTAAATAATATTTAATAATTTAAAAATACAGGTCATAATAAATTCTTTTAGACTTACTATGAGTTTTGAAAGTTTTATATTTTTCTCATTCTCTAATGTCGGTCATATACCCATGGTGGTTCGGGTCGTGATAAGTTTTTTATAAGTAGAGGTGAGTGATGCGAAGCCTTCAATCAAGCATTGAAGATTGTGCACGGCTGTGTGGGTGTGTGGCACGAATGTGCCTTATTGTAAAGGTTGGGTTGTGCCTAAGAGCAAGATTTTGGGCATCAGATGCACACAATCGTGCGTTTGTTCACACACAACCATGTGCAACGGACAATGCTTTTTTAAATCACGTGAATTCTTTATTTTGATTGTTTTGGAATATTAATTCATTTCCTATTATAACTATATTGTGCCTAGGCATTTTAGGATTTATTTTAGAGACTTTTATCAATTTATCAATTAATATTAAATATTTTGCTTTAATTGTTCTCTGAATTGAGCATTGATATCTGAATTAAGAATTGGTCTTTGTATTGACACATGCTTAGTCTTGTTGATCAATCACACTACAAAGTGCATTGATCATCCACAATAACTTTAATTTTGTCGTTTAACTCATGTAACTTCAAACCGTTTATTTATCCACTTGATTTTGAAAGTTTTAGCCAAGTAAAACATTATAATAAATTTTAAACTAATAAAAATAACATTAAGAACGAAAGAAAAGTTAGAAAAAATTTTCCTTTTTTTCCAATAAATTATTTCTTATGTCCATGTTAACATACAATTTATTTTATGTGTGAGTAATCTGCTAAATATATTTAAAATAAAAATTTAAAATTTAAATAAAAAATAATAAAAATTGATTGACATTAGCTAGCAGTGGCTGATTTCTTAAATAATATTTTGGATTCGAATTAAGGTGTATGCAATTGTATGAAATTAGTTGTTACAAGAGTTTTATTATCTTTATGGTAACAAAAATAAAAGCATAACATTTCAATTTTTAAAAAAATTAAAAGTGTGTTTGTTATAAATAATTTTATAAAAAATTTTAAAATTCATTCACAATTTCAAATGATATGTGTTCGATTTAAATTAATATGTTATAAAATTTATTTTCAGTTTCAAGTTTTTAAATTCAGGAAATAGATTATAAATAGGTCAAATTTTAATGAGTTGGTTGGAATTTCTAAATAAATTTCACAATTTTTAAATCTATATTTCTCAATATTTAAAATACCCCTCTGTAATATCCCGTGTTTTTAAAATATTTTTACACTGTACCGGGATATACAGTGTTAATAATTTTTGTATATATCTTACGATATTTTTACGAGTTGATATGTATTTAAACTCTATTTTAATTATTATGTTTTATTTACAGTGTTTTACGTAAAATTTTCCCGGAACTTTCATTTTCGGGAAAATTTTCACGTAAATATTTTAATATTAATTATTTTAAATATATTTTCGGACTTGCATGAACTCATGCGTATTTTTAAAATACTAAATAAAGCCTATGTGTGTATATTTATTTAATTAGGGTTTAATATTACCCTAATATTTTATTAATTATTTATTAGTTTTATTGTTATTTAATTATTTTTATTTAGTATAAATTATTAAAATATTAAATTTTATGTGTGTGGTGTATATTTAATGTGTGTAATTTAATATTATTTTATTATATAGTATAAAGTATATATATATACACATTATATATCAAAAATCAAGTTTTTTGGAAAATTACCATTTTGCCCTCGACTTCTTTCTTCTCCCTCCCGATCATTTCCTCGCCGTCCGGTCGCTGCTACTGCCGATTTCTCACCGTCGGTGTGCCACCACCTTCCCCAGCCTCTTCTGCCACCTGCAGCAGCCATTTCCAGCGCCTGGAAGCCATTTTTGGCCGGAGAAGCCGAAAATCGAGCTACCGTCGATCACACCGATTCCGACCACCGTTTTCGACACCGCCGGTCTCTTTCTTCTCCTTGAGCTCTGGTGAGTGTGATTCTAGCTTTGGTTTGGGCTAAAATGGTCTAGAATTGCTTAGGTTTCGAATTTTTAATTTCAGCCTATTAGGGTTTTTGATTTTTTTGAGCTTCGAATTGAATGATTCATGAAAAATCCCTTCACAAATGTTGTTCCTAGTAGCTCAATATACATGTATGAATTTTTGGAGATTTTTTGGATTTTTGGGTATTTTTGAATATTTTAATATTATTTTCTAATTTTCGGAAATTAATTATTTAAATTATGAAATTGGATTTTATGGTTAAATTAGGTGTTGAAATGAATTATAGGAATTTATTTGGAATTTTTATGAATTTCTAAGTATTTATTTTGAATTATTGAAGTTTATGTGATTTTGAGAAATTAGGGTTAATTATGTTTTTAATTGAATTTAATTAGTTAAATGAGTTTAATTATTGATAAATATGTTGAGAAAATTAATTTTGGATAATTGTATAATTTTTGGTGAATTTTTGAAGTAATTTAAGTATATTTATATATATAGGGGTATTTTGGTAATTTTACCCTAAATTGTCTAAAAATGTAATTTAATCGGTTTTAATAGTTATTTAAGGTATAAAAATGATTTCTACAAATTAATTAGTATTTTTAACTAATTAAAACTATTTTTCGTGAATTATTTTCAATTATATATATAATATACGGTTTTACTAATAAAATGAGTTTTTATCGGTTTTTACTGTGTTTTAAGGTTAATTATGTAATTTCTACTTATAAAATGAATTTCTATGTTATAAGGATATTTTTGGTATATCTGGAATTGTTCTGTGTTTGTGGACCCCGATCGGTGGACTGTAGTTTGGAGTCCGACCGTGGGATTTTGATTGTGCATTGTGTAGTTTTTCGAAGTGTATTTCCTTGCAGGGTCGGCTCTACTCTTTTGAGTAGAGAGATGTCCGTTTTACAGGGGAGGTTCTGTCGGATTTTTGGTAGAATTCTCGTAAAACGTGATGTCCAGTCGAACCCTAATTTCTGATTCTGTGTTTAATACTCTAGATTGAATTCTAGGATTTCTGTTAGGGTTTATTTTGATGTCTATTATTTATTGCTTGTTTAGTTGCGCCGAGACTGGGGGCTAGTGGACCAGGCCCATCGGACTTGTCTCATGGAGCGCATTAGGTGAGTTACTATACTATATATATATATATATGCTTAGGATGCATGATCTAGAAATGCATGTTTTATGTTGATTAAAATATGCATAAATAATTTGATTATTTCTTAAGTTTATATTAAGTATATTTTTGGTTTTATTTTTGGTATATATTAAATTATATGCATGTTTTGTAAATAAAATATATTTAAAATGTTTTTAAATATATTTCTAGCTTAAGTTATAATTTGATTGAATTCATTTGACATATATATACTCGAAATATACCTGGTTTACTTTTGGTATATTTCCGGTATATATATGGTTTATATTGTTATTTCATTTAAATTCATGCATCATTTATTGTGAATAAATGATTTATATTATTAATGATGAAGGATATCAATAGAACGTGCTACCTAGTGGGCAGCACTAGGACCGAGTACGTACCGGTACGCCTATAGTATTTAGGCTATATTACTAACCATTTGTGGATATTGATTGATTATGATTATTGAGATGTGTGAGATGTGGTTTGGAGGTGTGATTGCTGGAGCTCGGTTGACCAAGTGTCTCAGGGCCAATCACACTGGCAGTCAGACTGCTGAAGCTCGGTTGACTTAGTGTCTCGGGGCCAGTCTACTGTCTAAATGGATTAAGTGGATATATTTGGATTAAGTGAGCCTGTATGGCTAGAGTGTTGTCTAACACTATTTTTGAGGTTGCGATATTCTAGGGTTCTATGTGATCCTTCATAAACTGGGATTTTCAAATAAATATATAAAAAATGATTTTCTGCATCTGTGTGAAATTGTCTGTATATATATTAGATATATATATACTGTTGATTGTATGCATTATCACTTAGTGTGTATGTATATATATTATAGTAATTCACTCAGTGAGGTCTGACTCCCCTCCGTTGACTATTTTTCAGGAGAGTCAACATCTTCAGACCTCAGTAGCAGGTCGATACGCCGGATTTCTTCCGCCCCGGCTTCTTTGTGTAAATTATCTACTTGAGTCTTATTTATTTTATCTAGACACTGCAGTAGTTGTAAATTAAAGTATTGGATTTCATGTATTTTATTTTAAAGAGATGTATTATGTTGAAACTGGATTGTATTAAAGAGATTTTATATATGTTATGAGATATGATTTAAATCCAGTTGATGAAAATGTTATTATTATATTTATGATTTTTATTTCTGCTGCATATTATATGGTTATTGTTGTTATTGCATGAGTTATTTTATTTTTAGGCTTGCTACGGGTTCCGGATTCGAAAGAATTCTCGTTCCCTAACGCCGGTCATGGTTCCTGTTTTGGGTCGTGACACCCTCATCATTTTTATTACCAAAAATATATTTTTATTTTTTTGTCATTCTCATTTCTTAAAAAAAAAATCCTCTGTCTTGTTGTCTCTCTCCGCAATAATCAGCGCTCTTTTTCATTTTCATCGTCGTCCTCCAAACTCATTCCAATATGCCATTATTTAAAAATAAATTATCCATGATATATAGATCATATGCTTATATAACTAATTTTCATTTTATTTTAAAGAATTATTATTTTATTACATAATCCATTAATATTTTGATAATTTAATATCATATTAATTAAAAAATATATATGGACATTATCAGTTGGCAATCAAAAATTTCTAAAAAAATGCATCATATGTATATAATCTTGGGCATTTTTATATAGATATAATATGATGCTTATTCACACTTAAACAGTTAAACTGAATTGAATATTGATAATGAAATAAAGTAGTTTACCCACCTAATACATACAGCTAGGCATGTAAATGTAGGGAGCAAATATTTCATGTTTTATATATATTTCAAATATTTAAAAAGAAATTAAAATATTAATTGAAATTTCAAATAATCACATTTTCAATGATGTAATATAACATTTTTTTTTAAAAAAATACAATCTATTTAAAAGAATATTTTTAACTAAAATTAAAATTAATTTAAATACTAAATTTATATAAAGTATAATATAATAAAATATAAAATAAATTTTATAAACTGTTAATTTGAACCAAATATATTTTATTTATAAAAGTTTATTTAAAGATAAATTTTATTTAGAATTTATTTAAAATTAAAATTTTTTTAATGAATTTTAACTAAATATAATATACATATTAATTTACTTTTATAAAAATGAAGGAAAAGTACAAAAAAGTACTCTATGGTTTCAAGTCTGATTACTTTTTAACATGTGATTTTAACCCTAAAAAATTAGTATCATGTGTCACAAACCATTAGCAGATAGAGATAAATCATTTAATATTGTTAAAAATGATGACATGGCAAATGACATTTTAGTCATATTACTTTATGATTTTATATTTTGACTTATGGTTTATCTTTATAACAAATGAGTACCCTATTTTACAATATCAAAAAATTATAAATTTTATTTATTTATAATAATAATAATATGAAAATTTTTATAAATAATTTCTTAATGAATGAACCAATTTTTTTATAATTTTTCTATAATTTTATAAAATATAATTTTTTATTTTCTATATATATATATAATAAAAAAAATTATATTCGTATAATATTATACTCCATTATTTTATACATATTTTACTTTTGATCAATTTAAAAATTTACATTATTAATGCAGTATTAATAATTTTATAAATTAATTTTTAATTTTTTAGAATTTTATATATTTTAAATTTAATTAATTTAAAAATTATACTATTAATAAACTACCAATAGTTTTACAATAGTTGAAATTAAATTTTGTCAATTTGAAAAATTTTGAAAAATTGTAGCTTCATAATTATAATACACACACCAAAGTCATGCACAAATATTTTGTTAAAAACTTATGTTATTAATTCACTATTAATAATTTTACAATAATTAATATTTAATTTTTGTAAAATTAAGATAATTTTAGTAATAAGATCATTTTATTACAATAATAATTATTTATTACTATATATATAAATTGTAATAAAATGATCAAACATGAACAAACATATACTTAATTTAATTATTATCTTTATTCCATAAAAATTCTCATTTGATATGATTTCAACAAATATTTTATAAAATTAAACTCACAAGTGAGGTGCACTAACTGACGTGTCCTCAGCTGCCTAAACTCAGCACCTCCTACTTCCGAACTCTCTAACATAATTAATATTAAAAAATATGCTTACAAATACAAATAAATCCATAATAATTTTCTCAAAATTTTTTAAAAAATTAATAAAATCAAAGAATTATTAAAAATGACTTGAAAACACCTTAAACATATCATTTGAGGCTCAAAGAATTATTTTGATAAGCTAAAACAATTTAAATGGAAATTATGAAGTTTCCACTAAACACTTATGGAATTTCAAAATCTATGAGGAATCAACTCAAGCTCCAGTTAAAAATAAAATTATATTTTTTCAGCTAGTTACTATTCCTCACCAGAATTTGGTTAAGACTTGTTGGATTTTTCACCGAAAAATCGTATTTTCACAAACCACTAATACCAAAATGATCACAATACTAAGAAAGACTTAGAAACAGCCTCAAACACCATAAACAACTACCAAACTAACAGATCGGAGAGAAAATATGTCACGACCCAAACTGAGAGTCATGATCAGTGCTAAGGAACGAGAATTCTTTCAAATCCGGAACCCGTAGCAAACCTTAAAAGAATAAAAGCATGCAATAATTAAATCAAAATGTGCACCATAATTAAATCTCAAATCAATATAATAAATAACTTATGTCATATCATAAAATAAAATATATAATACAATATTCAGAGAAAGGTTTCTAAAATGACATCCAACATACAATAAATACAAAATACAACTCACTACTGTAGTTTTCTAGAATACAAATAAAATTAAGTAAGTAGTTTACATAAAATAGCGGGGGCTGAAGAAGTCCAGCGGATGGGCCTACTACTGAGGACTGAGAAAGAAGAGTCTCTTGTAAAAATATCAACTGAGAGGAGTCATACCTCATTAAGTGAATTGTTATATTATATATACATGCATCTCCTAATGTCATATGCAATCAATCATCCTTATATATAATATATAATAAATATATATACAATCATTTCACACAAATGCTGAAATCACTTTATGTAAGATTGCTAAAAAACATATGTTTTATTGAAGGATGAAATATAACCTTATTTAATCACAACCTCAACTAAGAATAACTCTTAAGCCATACAGGCTCACTTGATTCTAAATTAATTAACTTATTCCATTATGGTCAGTAGACTGGCCCCGAGACACTAAGTCAACCGAGCTCCAGCAGTCTGACTATCAGTGTGATTGACCCCGAGATACTAGGTCAACCGAGCTCCAACAACCACACTATTCAACCACATCAAATCTCAATTAATCAATCAGATCAAATCATATTTCACCACAAGTGATTCTCACTCAACCCTAAATCTTTGCACAGGTACGTACTCGGTCCTAGTGCTACCCACTAGGTAGCATGTTCTATCGATATCCTTCATTTAAATAAAACATTCATATAGGAAAATAAATAATGCAGAATAACAACCATAATAACAAAATAAACCATATATATACTATAAATATACCTAAAATAAATTACGTATATTTTGAGTATATATATGTAAATAAATTCAAATCAACTATGAAATATACCAAAAACAAACCAATAATATACTAAAGACATTTTAAGTATAAATCAAAAATATAACATGCCTTTATTTTGAAATATATTAAAAATATACCTAACATATACTAAACATTTTAATGAAACAATTTATGAATAAATACAATTCAAAACATGTATATTCTAAAACATGCATCATAAATGCGACGTATATATAAAAAAAATAACTCGCAAGTTTACGCTCCTTGAGACTGGTTCGACGGACCTGGTCCACTAGGCCTCAGTCTCGATACAACTAAAAAATAAAATAATAACAACAAAATAAGAATAAAGCTAACTTATACTTCTAAAGAGACTCAATATAAGAATACAGAACTCATACTTTAAATTTAAAAATTCAAGATCGACACGATGTTACGTTTTACGAGAATTCTACCAAAAATTCGACAAAGTTTCCTTTGTAAAACAGAAATCTCCCTACTAAAAAATAGAGCCAATCCTACAAGAAAAATGCACTTCTAACAACAAAATACTCAACACTTTCGGTTGGGACCTCGAACTACACAATTCCCAACCGAAGTCCACAATTCCATCAAAAATCAAATAATACAATAAATATATTAAAAATCAATAAATTCCATAAATATCCTCAAAATATCAAAATATACTATATTTAAACATTAAAAAACTCAATATAATTAATTTCAGAGTAATTAAATAAAAATCCCAAAATAACAATATAATATTATAAAAAAACACATTTCTCAATAATTGTAATATACCGAGTTTTTAAATATTTTTATACTGCATCGGGATATGCAGTGTTAATAATTTTTTATATAATTATGATATTTTTATGAGTTGTTATTTAAATAAAACTAATTTTAATTGTTTTATATTATTTTAAGTACTTTACGTAAAATTTTCCCAGGACTTGTACTTTCGGGGAAATTGACACGTAAATAATTTAATAT
The DNA here is from genome assembly GCA_947683625.1 of Mallotus nudiflorus. Lineage (NCBI taxonomy): Eukaryota > Viridiplantae > Streptophyta > Magnoliopsida > Malpighiales > Euphorbiaceae > Mallotus > Mallotus nudiflorus. Next base: position 178,164 of record CANTUR010000171.1, read on the forward strand.
TAATTATTTTAAATAGATTTACGCATTTGCATGAACTCATATATATTTTTAAAGTGCTAAAATAAAGTGTATATATGTGTATTTATTTAAATTAAACTAGGGTTAATTAATTACCCTAATTTTTATTATTTAGTTTTAATATTATTTAATTATTTTTAAGTGTATAAATTATTAAATATATTAAATTATGTGTGTGAAAGTTTAAATTATTATAATATATAGTGTGAGTATATATATATATGCATATATACATAATATATTGTTAAAAATCAAAAACTTTGCCAAATTACCATTTTGCGCCCGATCCCTCTCCTTCTTCTCCGATCACTTCTCTTCCTTCTCCGGTCACTGTCACACCATTTTCTTCTTGTCAGTGTGCCTCCCAGCATGCCACCTTCATCCTCAACCATCCCCGCTACCTGCTGCAATCGTTTCCGACGTCGGAGGAGCTCATTTTGGCTGGAAAGCTGAAACTCTTCCTCACCGTCGATCGACATGATTCCGACCACCATTTTTGACACCGCCGGTCCCTATCTTCTCCTTGAGCTCCGATGAGTGTGATTCCAAGCTTTGTTTCACTTAAAATAGTCTAGATTTGCCTAGGTTTCATTTTTTCAATTTCAGCCTATTAGGGTTCTTGATTTTTTTGAGCTTCACTTTGATTGATTAATGAAAAATTCCTTCACAAAATTTGATCCTAGTAGCTTAATATTCATGTTGGAATTTTTTTGGAATTTTTGGAATTTATTTTGATTTTTGGGTATTTTTGATTATTTTATTATTATTTTCTAATTTCCAAAAATTAATTGATTAAATTATGAAATTGTGTTTTATGGTAAATATAGGTGTTTAAATGAATTATATAAATTTATTTATAATTTTTGTAAATTTTTATATATTTATTTTGAATTTATTGAGTTTATGTAATTTTGAAAAAATAGGGTTAATTATGTGTTTAATTGAAATTAATTGGTTAATTAAGTATATTTATTGATATTATTGAAATATATGTTGAGAAAATTAATTTTATGCAATTATATTATTTTTGGTGAATTTTTGGATTTTATTTTAGTATATTTATATATATGGGGGTATTTTGGTAATTTTACCCTAAATTGGCTAAAAATGTAATTAAATTGGTTTTAATAGTTATTTAGGGTATAAAAATGATTTCCAAAAATTTTTAGTATTTTTAACTAATTAAAACCATTTTTTATAAATTATTTTTAATTATATATATAAATATACGATTTTTCTAATAAAATGAGTTTTCATCGGTTTTTAATGTGTTTTAGGGTTAATTACGTAATTTCTACTTATAAAATGTATTTTTATTATATAAGGGTATTTTTGGTATTTTGTAAATATTCTATGAATTGTGAACCTCGGTCGGTGATTTGCAGTTTGGAGTCCGACCAAAGGATTGTGGTTGTGTTCTGTATTTTATTTTTGAAGTGTATTTCTTTGCAGGGCCGACTCTACTCTTTGAGTAGAGGGATGTCCGTTTTACAGGGGAGGTTCTGTCGAATTTTTGGTAGAATTCTCGTAAAACGTGATGTCCGGTCGAATTCTGATTTAATCCTGTGTCTAGTATTCTAGATCGAGTCTTTAGAACTTATGTTAGATTTATTTTGATTTCTGTTATCATTTGTTTGTTTAGTTGCGTCGAGACTGAGGCCTAGTGGACCAGACCCATCGGATCCATCTCGAGGAGCGCAATAATTAGTGAGTTGCTATTTTATATATATATGCTCTAGGGTGCATGATTTTAGAAATATATGTCTTATTTTGATTAAATATGCATAATGGTTTAATTAGTACTTAAGTTTATTTTTAGTTTACTTTTGGTTTATTTTTGACGTATTTTAAACTGTCTGCATGTTTTATTAATGAATTATGTTTAAAATGTTTTGAGTATATTTCTAGTTTATTTCGTAATTTAATTGGATTTATTTAACGTATATATACTCGAAATATACCTGATTTACTTTTGGTATATTTTTAGTATATATATGGTTTATATTGCTATTTTATTTAAATTCATGCATCATGTATTTTTATGAATGTATGTTTTATATTTTAATGAAGGATATCAATAGAACATGCTACCTAGTGGGCAGCACTAGGACCGAGTACATATCGGTACGCTGATAGCATTTAGGCTATATTACTAACCATTTGTGGATATTGATTGGATTTGATTAATTGATGTGTTAGAAATGATTTGGGAGTGTGATTGCTAGAGCTCGGTTGACCAAGTGTCTCGGGGCTAATCACACTGACAGTCAGACTGCTGGAGCTCGGTTGACTTAGTGTCTCGGTGTAATATCCCGTGTTTTTAAAATATTTTTACACTGTACCGGGATATGCAGTGTTAATAATTTTTGTATATATTACGATATTTTCATGAGTTGATATGTATTTAAAACCTATTTTAATTATTGTGTCTTATTTACGGTGCTTTACGTAAAATTTTCCCGGGACTTGCATTTTCGGGGAAATTTTCACGTAAATAATTTATTATTAATTATTTTAAATATATTTTCAGACTTGCATGAACTCATACGTATTTTTAAAATACTAAATAAGGCCTATGTGTAATTATTTATTTAATTAGGGTTTAATTAATATTACCCTAATATTTTATTGATTTTTTTTATTTTATTGTTATTTAATTATTTTTAATTAATATTAAATGTTGAAATATTAAATTTTATGTGTGTGGTGTATATTTAATGTGTGTAATTTAATATTATTTTATTATATAGTATAAAGTATATATATATATACATATTATAAGTCAAAAGAATAAACTTTTAGAAAATTACCATTTTGCCCCCGACTATCCCTTTCTTCCCCGATCACCTTCCCTCGCCGTTCCGATCGCTGTCGTCCCATTCCCTTACTGTTGGTGTGCCGTCCGATGTGCCACCACCTTCCTCAGCCTCTTCCGTCGTCTGTAGTAGTCGTTTCCAACGTCTGGAAGTGGATTTTGGCCGGAGAAGCCGAATTTCCTTCCACCGTCGATCACGACGATTCCGGCCACCATTTTTGACACCGCCAGTCTCTTTCTTCTTCTTGAGCTCCATTGAGTGTGATTATAGCTTTGGTTTGAGCTAAAATGGTCTAGATTTGCTTAGGTTTCGAATTTTCTAATTCGGCCATATTAGGGTTTTTGATTTTTTTGAGCTTTGAATTGATTGATTCATGAAAACTCCCTTCACAAATTTTGACCCTAGTAGCTTAATATACATGTATAAATTTTTGTAGAATTTTTGGAGATTGTTTGGATTTTTGGGTATTTTTGAATATTTTAATATTATTTTCTAATTTTCGGAAATTAATTATTTAAATTATGAAATTTTGTTTTATGGTTAAATTAGGTGTTGAAATGAATTATAGGAATTTATTTGGAATTTTTATGAATTTCTAAGTATTTATTTTGAATTATTTGAGTTTATGTAAATTTGGGAAATTAGGGTTAATTATGTTTTTAATTGAGTTTAATTATTAATTTTATTGATAAATATGTTGAGAAAATTAATTTTGGATAATTTTATAATTTTTGGTGAATTTTTTAAGTAATTTTAGTATATTTATATATATAGGGGTATTTTGGTAATTTTACCCTAAATTGGCTAAAAATGTAATTTAATTGGTTTAGTTATTTAAGGTATAAAAATGATTTCTATAAATTATCTGGTACTTTTAACTAATTAAAACTATTTTTCGTGAATTATTTTCAATTATATATATAATATACGGTTTTACTAATAAAATGAGTTTTTATCGGTTTTTATTGTGTTTAAAGGTTAATTATGTAATTTCTACCTATAAAATGTATTTTTAGGTTTTAAGGGTATTTTTGGTTTATTTTTGGTATATATTAAATTATATTCATGTTTTGTTAATAAATTATATTTAAAAATGTTTTTAAATATATTTCTAGTTTAATTTATGATCTGATTGGATTTATTTGACGTATATATACTCGAAATATACCTGGTTTACTTTTGGTATATTTCTAGTATATATATGGTTTATGTTGATATTTTATTGAACTTCATGCATCATTTATTTTTGTGAATGAATGTTTTATATTATTAATGATGAAGGATATCAATAAAACGTGCTACCTAGTGGGCAGCACTATGACCGAGTACATACCGGTACGCCTATAGTATTTAGGCTATAATACTAACTTATTTTTGGATATTGATTGAATGTAATTATTGATGTGTGAGATATGGTTTGGAGGTGTGATTGCTGGAGCTCGGTTGACCAAGTGTCTCGGGGCCAATCACATTGGCAGTCAGACTGCTGGAGCTCGGTTGACTTAGTGTCTCGGGGCCAGTCTACTGTCTAAATGGATTAAGTGGATATATTTGGATTAAGTGAGCCTGTATGGCTAGAGTGTTGTCTAACACTGTTTTCAGGGTTGCGATATTTTAGCGTTCTATGTGATCCTTCATAAACTGTGATTTTCAATAAAAATATGTAAAAATGATTTTTCTGCATCTGTGTGAATTTGCATGTATATATTTACATACTATATATATACTGTTGATTGCATGCATTGCCATTTAGTGTGTATTTATATATATTATAGTAATTCACTTAGTGAGGTCTGACTCCCCTCCGTTGATAATTTTTCAGGAGAGTCAACATCTTCAGACCTCAGTAGCAGGCCTGTACGCCGGATTTCTTTCGCCTCGGCTTCTTTGTGTAAACTGCTTACTTGAGTCTTATTTTTATAATCTAGACACTGCAGTAGTTGTAAATTAATTATGGGATTTTATGTATTTTTATTTATGTGAGATATTGTATTATATTTGAAACTGGATTTATATTCAAAGATTTATATATATGAGATGAGATTTGACTTAAATCCAGTTGGTGAAATTAATATTGTGATATTTACGATTTCTATTTCCGTTGCATTTAATATTGTTATTATTACTATTGCATGTTTTATTTTATTTTTAGGATTGCTACGGGTTCCGGATTCGAAAGAATTCCCGTTCCCTAGCGCCGGTCATGGCCCCTGTTTTGAGTCGTGACACTCGGGGCCAGTCTACTGTCTAAATGGAATAAGTGAATATATTTGGAATAAGTGATCCTATATGGCTAGAGTGTTGTTTAACACTGTTTTGAGGTTACGATTTTCTAGGGTTCTATTTGATCCTTCATAAGCAGTGCTTTTTAGTAAAAATATATAAAAATGATTTTATTACATATGTGTATATTTGCTTATATACTTACGTATTATATATACTTTTGACTGTGTGCATTGTCATTTAGTATGCATGTATATATATTATAGTAATTCACTCAGTGAGATTTGACTCCCCTCCGTTGACTATTTTTCAGGAGAGTCATCGTCCTCAGACCTCAGTAGCAAACCCTTACGCCGGATTTTTTCTGCCCCGGCTTTATTATGTAAACTGCTCACTTGAGTTTTATTTTTACAATCTAGACACTGCAATAGTTGTTAAATTGGAAAAGGATGTTGTATTATATTTGAATGAGCTATGTACTTTAAATATTTTAACTGGATTTGTATTAAAGTTTATTTATATATATGAGATGAGTTATTGATTTAAATCCCGTGGTGGATTATTATTTTGTTTTATTTATGATTTTATTTCCGCTGCATAATATTTTAATTATATTATTATTATTATTGTATGTTTTATTTTATTTTAAGGCTTGCTACGGGTTCCAGATTCGAAAGAATTCTCGTTCTTTAGCGCCGGTCATGACCCCTGTTTTAGGTCATGACAATAATTCAATATTAAATAGTAAAAATTCACTTTATATATTCAAATAACATAAATAGCCTAAATATATATTATAAGTTATTAAAAAACCATTTAATTACCAATTTAGTAAATAATATAGTATTTGAAAATAATTTTTAAAAATTAGTATTAATTAGTTAAAATAGTAAATAATTTATAAAAATCATTTTATTACCTTAAATAATTCTAAAACCAATTGAAACATAATTTTTAACTATAATTTTTAACAAAAACTCATAATTACCCAAATAATTCAAAATACAAATAATACTAAATAATTTCGTCAAAAATTATATAAAATCATTAAAATTATTTTATCAACATACATTATACTAATATCAACTAAAACACATTATTAAACAATAATTTTAACAAAAATATAAATTTAACCTAATAATCCAATGTTTACATAATATAAAAAAATATTACTAAAAATTACACAATATTCTCAAAAAAAATTTTCTCAACATTAAAATTAATAAAAATATATAATAACACTAAATCAACCAATTTTATAATTAAATAAATTAATTTATGAAAATTAAATAAATAATAATCAAATAATAAAAAATTCACCAAAATAGAAATAAATTCCAAAAATAAAAAAATATATATATTCATGAAGCTCAAGCTACCAAGATCAACATTTGTTAAGGGATTTTTCAAAAATCAACCGAAAATCAACCCAAAAAAAAAATAAAAACCCTAAAAGCTTAAAAAACAAAAATCAAGAAAACTCACAAACTAGGAGATTTTAGCTTGAACCAAGCTCGAGATCATGATCATCAGAGCTCAAGGAGTTGAGCAACACCAAAATGGCATGCTGTGGTGGCCGGAGGAGGGAACGACGGTGAGAAGCTCACCCTGCTGCTGCTACAACTTTAGGCGATCCAATGAGCTTTTGGTGGTCGGATGATGTCGGGGAGGGAGAAGGAAGAGGGATGAAGAAGATGGCGGTGGCTGGTGGCAGTGAGAGGCAGTTCGGTGTAGAGGAACGGGAGGCATAATGAATTGAGGGGTACGAGTTGCGCAGGGAAGAAGGAGGAAATGGGTTTTCTGTGTTTGATATTTGTTTATATATATATATATATATATATATATATATATATATATATATATATATATATATATTTATTTATTTATTTATTTATTTATTTATTTATTTACACACACATATGTATATAAACACACATATGCTAACATTAATATGCACATAACATAAAATTAACAAAAATTAATAATATTATTAATAATATTAATGAAATAGTTTAATAATAATATAAATAATGTAAATTAATAAAAAATAATAGAAATAATAATGCACATGCATAATAGTAACACGAATAATAATAATAATAATAATGATAGTGATTGCAAAGTTTTTAAATAATAGAATTTAATTAAATTATTTTACGTAAAAAAATATATATACAATAAAAATACAAATATTGATCACAAATAAATAATAATATAAAAATAGAATTTAAAATTTATTAACACTGCATATCTCACTTTATATTAAAAATAATTTAAAAATAAGGGTTATTATAAAATATAAATTTATTGATCAATCGCCGACCAAACACCAAATGACGACACCCGAGTTGATCTCTATGGATTCCTGACAGCAATACGAGTCTAATGGTGGTGGTTGCAGTAGCTGCACTTCACCGAAGACGGTGGTTTGGATGTCGGAAGTTCAAGCCGAAACTTTGAAGATAAACTGTTGAAATCCGGGTCAATTTTCACTAAATAAAAATCATAGACATGTACGAGAGGTTGAGAAGTGTTTATGGTTCAAATTTCACGGCCAACAAAGGTCATTTGGCTAGTGAATGGAGAAGTAGAAGTTTTTAGTGCTACAGTGAATGCCGGGAGAGAGTTCAGGGGTCTCCATGCATTTTCTCATGTCTACAAGTATAACTAAAGATGAGATGAAAAATTACCACTTTGATACCTGTATTTTTTGTAATATTTCCATTTGGTCATCTTACTTTGGAATTCTAGATAATTGCTAGCAATTATATGAGTTAACCCCTTTTTACACTAGAAAGTTGCTAGCAGTTATCTGTTTTAACAGCATATCACGAATCAACAACCATCCAACAACTAAAAAACAACCTAATAACAACAGTAACATATCTTTATTTAAATATAGGTTACTACATTTATTATTTTTTTATATTGTAAAATAGGGTATTTATTTGTTATAAAGATAAACCACAAATCAAAATATAAAAAAAAAGTGATGACTAAAATACCCTTTGTCACGTCATCATTTTTAATGGTGTTAGACGATTTGACTCTAATTTGTTAAAAAGTGATTATAGTTGAAACTACATCGTATTTTTTTTTTTTGTACTTTTCCCTAAAAATTAATATGACCATGGATTTCAACAAATATAATCAGCTTACAATTATAAAAAAAAAAATCAACATTATTAATTACTACCTATATATTTCTTGAGGATTGTGTCTCTTTCCTCGAAGTTTTTTTTTTTTCACCAAATATCTTGAACTTTGAACTGTAACAATATGTTTGGAATTAAGAAAATTTGAGGAGAATAGAAAATAGATGAGAAAAATGAGGGAGGAAAGTTATTTTTTCTCATTTGAAATTAGAGGAAAAAATATAAGAAAGAAGAAAAGTGATCTTTTTTTTTCCTCCAGTCTTTGTCTCTCCTATTTGGAAATAAAATAGTGAAAAGAGAGGTGAAAAGTGTACTATACATTTAATTTTATAATTTTACCTTTATTTACTTTTAATAGAGAAAAGAGAGAATAGTAATAAATATTATTATTTTAGTATATGAGTATAATAGTAAATATATTATATATTTATTTTCTTTTTTTTAATATTTTATCTCTTCAATAAAAAAGGACTTTCATTTTCCTTCATCTCTATATTATTTTCTTTTAATCCAAACATAAGGGAGGAAAATAAGAAAAAGAAAAAAAATATTATTTTCCTCTCTATATTTTTTCCTCCCTTTTCAAACATAGCCTCAAAAAATATACTACACCAAAATTAAATTTACAACTTCAAATTTCAGAGCCTCGACGTAGGTGAGATTTCACCATCCCACTCTCCCTCATTGGCATGTTTCAAGTTTGTACTTATCTCTTTCGCAAAAATTTTATGAATTTATAATTACAAGGTGCAAGACTTGCATATAATGTGAGGTGAGGTGGGTTCACTTATATAATAGTGACGGTTCCCTATAAAAAAAATAGTAACTATTTCTTCTTTTTTTTTTATATATATATATATGAATAAAGTTCAAACGGTTTAATTTTTCATCATAAAAAAATAAAATAAAAAAGGGATATCAAAACCTACTCTTTATATTTAGGTATTTATTTTTTTTACCACTTAAACTATTTCTAAGGAAAAAATAATTACTTTTGCCTATAAAAGTAAACTATGAACATAATAAAGCTAAGTCTCATGGTATTATATAAGAGAATTAAGAGGGTTAGGATCGAACATTACTCTTTAGGTATAATATATCCATAGCCCCTTGTAAGATCACTTTTTGTTAGTTTGACACCTCAACTTATAGTTTTATCATTTTAACACCTGAACTTGTCTAAAATATAATTTTGAAATCTTTGTCATCACACGTGGCATAGAATAAATCAGAATGTGCCACATCTCAAGGGTTTGACTAATCAAAAATTACAAGTTGAGGTATCAAACTGAAAAAAAGTGACAAGTACATAGGGTGATAGATACATTATATCATCATATTAGTACAAATTAATACATTTTAGGCAAGTTCAAGTGTTGAAATGACAAAATTGTAAGTTGAGGCGTAAAATTGGAAAATTATGCTAAGTACAAGGGGCCACAAATGTATTATGTCTTACTCTTTATTAAATATTTTTACTCCATAACATGATATTTTATCATCTATATTAGACAAACTAGGCAAACATTTTACATTGGTTGACCCAACTAGTCTGTCATAATTTGAATCCTCAAGGGTATGTGACCAACAAAAGGAAAAGGTGAAGCTTCCAAAACACATAGTAAGGCCTTTAAGAATTTGTCACATTAAAATTAGCTAACTTTTTTAAAAAACTTAAAAGAAAATCCAATAAAGTATTCCTGTATTGGAAAAAAAAAGACCTGCAAAATATAATAATGCACTCCCAAATACATTTCCAATCAATACTACTCATCTCAACACAAATTCTTATATAATCCTAGATTATCACATTACAATCCACATAGACATATACTCATAATATAATTCAATAATAATCAACCACACTTACAAGTTATGCAAAATGATCAAACCACTGCAATGTCTAGAATACAAATATATAAGCTAATTGTTAGTGAAACCTACATAGAATAGTCAGAGGAAATAGTTAAAAATAAAAAATAAAAGGTGTTTAGTTGACTTGTGAAAATGTAGGGATAAACTAATAAATTAAAACAAACCGTAAGGGGTGTTAGTAAATTACCCTACAAGTATATATTTAAACAACAAAATTTATAATCATACATAAAAAAAATAATCTTAAAAAATATGAATATATGAATAATAAATATATTATAGGGAAAATGATCAAATCTATCCTGAACTATAGGTCAATTATCAATCTAATCCTGATTTTAAAGTTGTATCAATTTGCTCCTCCAACTTTGAGAGTTGTTCCAAATCTATCCAAACAACATTAAGCTTGTGACAAAAATGACATGGCAAGCTGACATGGTATAAGAGTGGCTGACATGGCAAAAAACTTAAAACTCACCTTATAAATTCTATCCTGAACTATAGACTAATTATCAATCTAATCATAATTTCAAAGTCATTTCAATTTGCTCCTCTAACTTTTTGAGTTATGCCAAATCTATCCAGAAGTTAATAAGCTTGTGCCAAATAGCTGCAATAGTCATCTTTCATGGCATAAGAGCATTTGACATAGCATAAAAAATTAAAAACCTAAAACTTACTATTTTCCAAATCAGAATTGTAAAACACAAGAATATATGGCTCGAATAATGAGATCATGACATGCAAATGTGGAAACATAGTTTCTTTGAAGACATCTTAAAACTAATGTAAAGCCATGTTGATTGTTTTGGTGTTGTCCCCGTTTTGAGGTATGGTTTCAACAAAAAAGACCCCATAAAAAATTAAAATATTTATACAAAATCAAAACACTAAAAAGTATCATGAAGTCCAAGTAGTTAGAAATTTAAATATTTTTAAATAAAATTATAATTTCAAGCTTTATATATAGAGAAATAGATATTCAAAAAATTTTGACCGTTTTATGGCCATTACATATGCATCAAATAAAGAAATGCAAAAGTATGACTGAAGTTTGAGTTTAATTTTACACCTACTTTAAGAAAGTTTAATTTTACCATGTCAGACACTCTTACACCATGTAAGATGGTCATTGCAGTTATCTGACACAAGCTTATTGACATTTGGATAGATTTGACACATCTTGAAAAGTTGAAAGAGCAAATTGAAATAACTTTACAATTATGATTAGTTTGACAATTAGTCTATAGTTAAGGATAGATTTGATCAGGTGAGTTTTAAGTTTTTTGCTACGTCATCTCTATCACAAACTCAATGTCGTTTGGATAGATTTGGAATAACTCTCAAAGTTGGAGGAGTAAATTGATACAACTTTAAAATTAGGATTAGATTAATAATTGACCTATAGTTCAAAATAGATTTGATCATTTTCTCTATATTATAATATACAATAAGTATATTTGTGGTATATTATTAGTTTTCAATACATTTTAAAACATCAAAACAACAAAAATATGATTATAACCTTTAAAATATTTTGAAATTAAATTTTTTGTTGTAATTTTAATACAAAATTAGCATAATATTATTTATATGTATTCAAGATATTTTCTGTGATCATTAACAAAAAAAAAAACTGTACATTCAAAACTTTAATTATTTATTAAAAACCAATGTAAGTTTACACTGTTAATAAAGTCAAAATTGAGGGCAATTATTAAGAGGAGTACAAGAATATCCAATTTTTCAATAGTGTTCTTTATTATTATTACTACTGAATTTAATATTCAATTTATTATGTTTATATGTAATTTTATTTTTAATTAATATATAAATATTGAATCTATCTTATGATTATAAGAAATAATTAATTAATTATTTTTATAAAATTATTAATAATAAAAAATATTTTTATTGGATGAATGTATTAAATATATAGATAATATAATATTAATAAAAATAAAATAAAATATATAATAATATTCTTTTTGAATCAAAAATAAAATAATAAATTGGAGCAAAATATTCAGTTTAATCTCTATTAGTGTGTATCTTCAACTTGACATCAAATGCAACTGAAGGATGAAACACTTCGTTAAACTTTATTAATTTCAGTTTAAAAAAATGGGTTATTTGCATAAAAAAAAACCCATCAACTTAAGCACTTTTTACAGTTTAACAACATTTTAATCTTCACAAATTAAAATATTAAATTTTTAAAATTTTATAATTTAAATTACTGATAAAATATCCGGTAAAAAATTGTTGACAGTGGATTATTAGCTCAACTTTCGTCTAACACGTCAATAATTTTTCATCAAATATTTAGTCGATGATTCGAATTGCAAAATTTTAAAAAATTTATATTTTAATTTGTTAAGATTGAAATATTGTGATTAAATTGCAAAAAAACACTTAAAGTCATATTTTTTCATACAAATAACCCAAAAAAAAAAAATCGATTCATTTCCTGATCCTTATGTTTTTATTTTTATTTTTTCTAATTTGAAAAGGTGTTCAATACTTCTTATTCTTGTTTTGCTTGTGCCAAACACTTGTGCGAATTCAATGTTTGGTTAAAGTACACTTGTGGGATGGATGTTTTTTTAGGGACAAAAAGATGACACCAAAACGTAAATAAATTACAATCATCTTTTTAAAATTTGATCAAATTTACTAATCAGTCCTTATACTTTTAAAAGTTAATTAATAACCCTCTTAAGTTTTATTTTATTAACTATTTTTTCTTTCCAATAACTAAATACTCCTCAGATTTAATATTTTTATTATAAACCTAAAGGGATATTAAGTGTCACGACCCAAAACAGGGGCATGATCGGCGCTAGAGAATGAGAATTCTTTCGAATTCGGAACCCGTAGCAAGCCTTAAAAATAAAATAAAAACATGCAATAATAATAACATAAATAAAATATTTTGCAGCGGAAATAAATCTCATAAATAAAATAAAATAATAATCCATCTTTAGTTTTAACAACGCAAATCCATCTCATATATATATAATCTTTTAATACAAATTTCAAGTCAAATACTTAAAATACAAATCTCATACAAACATAATACATAAATCCCACAACTTGACTATAACTACTGCAGTGTCTATATTATAAAATAAAATTAAGTAAGCAGATTACATAGTAAAGCCGGGGCAGAAGAAATCCAGCGTAAGGGTCTGCTACTGAGGTCTGAAGACGAAAACTCTCCTTAAAAATAATCAACGGAGGGGAGTCAGACCTCACTGAATGAATTGTTATAATATATATACATGCATAGCTAAATGACAATACACACATTCAATAGTATATATAATAAATATATATACAGACAAATACACACAGATGTAGTAAAATCATTTTATATATATATACTGAAAATAACATTTGTTTATGAAGGACCAAATTGAAGCCTAAATGATCACAACCTCAAAACAGTTTTACACAATACTCTAGCCATATAGGCTCACTTATTCCAAATAAATTCACTTGGTCCATTTGGATAGTAGACTGGCCCCGAGACACTAAGTCAACCGAGCTCCAACAGTCTGACTGTTAATGTGATCGGCCCCGAGACACTTGGTCAACCGAGCTCCCGCAATCACACTCTCAAATCATATCTCACATTAAACAAATCAATCCAATCGATATACAGAAATAGGTTAGTAATTTAACCTACAGTCTATCATTGTATCAGTACGTACTCGGTCCTAGTGCTGTCCACTAGGTAGCACGTTTTATTGATATCCTTCATTTAAAAATAAATCCATACATTAATAAAGTAAATGATGCATGTCCTTAATTAAAATAACAATATAAACCATATATATACTAGAAATGTATCAAAAATAAACCAAGTATATTTCGAGTATATATATGTTGAAGAAATAAAACTTAATTATAAAATAAACTAGAAATAAACTATAATTATACTTAAAGAAATTTTAGGTATAAATTAATAATAAAACATGCATTTAATATAAAATATACCAAATATACCTAAGCATTTATTAAATTATTTATGCATATTTCATAAAATTTAAATATACATTTCTAAAACATACATCCTAAAACACGTATATATAAGATAACAACTCATAGTTATTGCGCTTCTCGAGATGGGTCCGACAGGCCTGGTCCACTAGGGCTCAGTCTCGGCGCAATTAAACAAACAAACGAAAATACGAAATTAGAATAAGTCTATCGAAATCCCTAGAGACTCGATCTAGAAATACCGAACAGAGAATCAGAATAAGAATTCGACCGGATATCATATTTTACGAGAATTTTACCAAAAATTCGATAGAACCTCCCCTGTAAAACGGACATCTCTCTACTCAAAGAGTAGAGTCGGTCCTACAAAGAAACACACTTCAAAATTATACAACCATACAATCCCTCGGTCGGACTCCCAAACTACAATTCAATCGACCGAGGTTCACAATTCACGAGATAAACACAGAATATATTTAAATCCCAAAAATACCCTTAATATACTAAAATTTAACAAATTAGAGATTTAAACGTTAAAAATAATTATTTTACCGATAAATACATAAAAACCCTAATTTTAATAAAATATTATTAAAAATCCACAATTCTCGATAAATTCATAAATATTGACCAAAATACATTTTATAACTCCAAATTACATATTTATCCCTAAAACATATTAAAAATCAATAAAAACTCATTTATGTACAAAAATAGTATATTATATATAATTTAAAAATAATTTACAAAAATTAGTTTTAATTAGTTAAAAATACTAAATAATTTGTAAAAATCATTTTTATACCTCAAATAACTATTAATACCAATTTAATTATATTTTTAGCCAATTTAGTGCCAAATTACCAAAATACCCCTACTATATATAAATTCACTATAATTATACAAAATTCACTAAAAATAATATAATTACTCAAAAATTAATTTCTTAATATATAATTCAATAATATCAACAAATATACTTAATTAACCAATTAATTTCAATAAAATACATAATTAACCTAATTTTCTAAAAATCACGTAAACTAATTAAATTCACAATAATTATAAAAAAATCATAAACATTACAAATAAATTTCTAAAATTTATTTTAACACCTATAAACACCATAAATCACAATTTCATAATTTAATTAATTAATTTACGAAAATTAGAAAATATTAATAAAATAATAAAAAATTCACAAAAATCAAAATAATTCCCAAAAATTCCAAAAAAAAATTACAGCATGTATATTGAGCTACTAGGATCAATCTTTGTGAAGGAATTTTGCTTGAATAATTAAAATTGAAGCTCAAAAAAATCAATAACTCAAGTTGACTGAAATTGAAAATTGGAAACCTAGGGAAATCTAGACCAAATCAAGTGAAACCAAGCTTAGAAATGTACTCACCGGAGCTCAAGAAAGAGATAAAGACTGGTGGCACTCCAAACGGTGGCCGAAAACGTGTTGATCGGCATTAATGGTGGTTTTCGATTCCTAGGGGAAAAACCAATCAACGTCGAAAATGGGAGCTTCAGGCGGCAGAATGGGTTGGAGATGGAGGAGGACAGTTGAGAGGCACACCGACGATAAGCAAACTGTCACGACCCAAAACAGGGGCCATGACCGGCGCTAGGGAACGAGAATTCTTTCGAATCCGGAACCCGTAGCAAGCCTAAAAATAAAATAAATCATGCAATAATAACAATAACCATATAATATGCAGCGGAAATAAAAATCATAAATATAATAATAACATTTTCATCACAGGATTTGAATCAAATCTCATCACATATATATAAAATCTCTTTAATACAAATCTAGTTTCAATATAATACATCTTTTTAAATAAAATACATGAAATCCAATACTTTAATTCATAACTACTGCAGTATCTAGATTATAAAATAAGACTCAAGTAAATGATTTACACAAAGAAGCCGGGGCGGAAGAAATCCGGCGTATCGACCTGCTACTGAGGTCTGAAGATGTTGACTCTCCTGAAAAATAGTCAACGGAGGGGAGTCAGACCTCACTGAGTGAATTACTATAATATATATACATACACACTAAGTGATAATGCATACAGTCAACAATATATATGTATCTAATATATATACAGACAATTTCACACAGATGCAGAAAAATCATTTTTATATATATTTGTATTGGAAATCATCTTTTATGAAGGATCACATAGAACCCTAGAATATCGCAACCTCGAAAAATAGTGTTAGACAACACTCTAGCCACATAGGCTCACTCATTCCAAATATATCCACTTAATCCATTTAGACAGTAGACTGGCCCCGAGACACTAAGTCAACCGAGCTCCAGCAGTCTGACTGCCAGTGTGATTGGCCCCGAGACACTTGGTCAACCGAGCTCCAGCAATCACACCCAAACCATATCTCACACATATCAATAATCACATTCAATCAATATCCACAAATAAGTTAGTAATATAGCCTAAATACTATAGGCGTACCGGTACGTACTCGGTCCTAGTGCTGCCCACTAGGTAGCATGTTCTATCGATATCCTTCATCATTAAATATAAAACATTCATTCATAATAAATGATGCATGAATTTAAATAAAATAACAATATAAACCATATATATACTGAAAATATACCAAAAGTAAACCAGGTATATTTCGAGTATATATATGTCAAATAAATCCAATCAAATCATAAATTAAACTAAAAATATATTTAAAAATATTTTAAAAATATTTTATTAATAAAACATGTATATAATTTATTATATACCAAAAGTAAACCAAAAATAGACTTAATATAAACTTAAGAAATAATCAAATTATTTATGCATATTTAATCAACATAAAACATGCATTTCTAAATCATGCATCCTAAGCATATATATATAGTATAGTAACTCACCTAGTGCGCTCCACGAGACAGGTCCGACGGGCCTGGTCCACTAGCCCTCGGTCTCAGCGCAACTAAACAAGCAATAAATAATAGACATCAGAATAAACCCTAACAGAAATCCTAGAATTCAATCTAGAGTATTAAACACAGAATCGAAAATTAGGGTTCGACTGGACATCACGTTTTACGAGAATCCTATTGAAAATTCGGCAGAACCTCCCCTGTAAAACGGACATCTCTCTACTCAAAAGAGTAAAGCCGACCCTGCAAGAAATACACTTCGAAAAACTACACAAGGCACAATCAAAATCCCACGGTCGGACTCCAAATTACAGTCCACCGACCGGGGTCCACAAACACAGAACAATTCTAGATATACCAAAAATATCCTTAAATCACAGAAATACATTTTATAGGTAGAAATTACATAATTAACCTTAAAACACTGTAAAAACCGATAAAAACTCATTTTATTAGTAAAACCGTATATTATATATATAATTGAAAATAATTCACGAAAAATAGTTTTAATTAGTTAAAAATACCAAATATTTTGTAGAAATCATTTTTATACCTTAAATAACTATTAAAACCAATTAAATTACATTTTTAGATAATTTAGGGTAAAATTACCAAAATACCCCTATATATATTAATATACTTAAATTACTTCAAAAATTCACCAAAAATTATACAATTATCCAAAAATTAATTTTCTCAACATATTTATCATTAATATCAATAATTAAACTCAGTTAACCAATTAAATTCAATTTAAAACACAATTAACCCTAATTTCTCAAAATCACATAAACTTTAATAATTCAAAATAAATACTTAGAAATTCATAAAAATTCCAAATAAATTCCTATAATTCATTTCAACACCTAATTTAACCATAAACTCCAATTTCATAATTTAAATAATTAATTTCCGAAAATTAGAAAATAATATTAAAATATTCAAAAATACCCAAAAATCCAAAAAATCTCCAAAAATTCATACATGTAGATTGAGCTACTAGGAACAACATTTGTGAAGGGATTTTCCATGAATCATCCAATTCGAAGCTCAAAAAAATCAAAAGCCCTAATATGACCGAAATTGAAAATTCGAAACCTAAGCAATTCTAGACCATTTTAGCTCAAACCAAAGCTAGAATCACACTCACCGGAGCTCAAGGAGAAGAAAGAGACCGGTGGTGTTGAAAACAGTGGTCGAAAATGGGAGAAACGGCAAAGGGACAATTTTCGGCCAAAAATGGAAAATGGAGCTGCCGGCGCCGGGGAAGGGAGCTGCTGGCGGCGAGGGACGGCTGGGAACGGCGGTGGCAAGCCGGGAGGCACACCGACGGTAGGTGACCGGAGTTGCTGCGGTGAGGGGTGAGGTGGGTGGTGGTCGGGCGCGGGAGAGAAGGAAAGAAGAAGAAGAAGAAGAAGAAAAAGAAAAAGAAAAAGAAAAAGAAAATAAAATAATTAAATAATAATAAAATAATTTTAATAATTTAATAATAAATAAAATAATTAAATAACAATAAATAAATAAATAAATAATAAAATATTAGGATAATATATATTAAACCCTAATTAAATAAATATTCACACACATAGTCTTTATTTAATAAATTAAAAATACGCATGAGTTCATGCAAGTCCGAAAATACATTTAAAATAATTAATAATACATTGTTTACGTGAAAATTTCCCCAAAAATGCAAGTCCCAGGAAAATTTTACGTAAAACACTGAAAATAATACACAGTAATTAAAATAGGTTTTAAATACATATTAACTCGTAAAAATATCGCATATATATTCAAAATTTATTAACACTGCATATCCTGGTACAGTGTAAAAATATTTAAAAAACACGGGATATTACAGTCTTTCCCCCTTACAAGAATTCGTCCCCGAATTCCAGAAAATAAGATCAAGAAGGAAAGAGATACGGGTAAGAAGCTCGCATCTCAGCTTCAGTCTCCCACGTATGCTCTTCAACTCTATCGCTATGCCACAGAACCTTAACCATCAAAATCTGCTTCGATCGCAACTGTCGAACTTGATAATCAACGATCGCCACAGGTTCTTCCACAAACGTCAAATCTTCACTCACTTCCACACTGTCAGGTTGCAACACGTGAGAAGGGTCTGAGATATACTTCCTCAACATCGAGATATGAAATACTGGATGCACCTGTGACATACTCGGAGGCAACTCCAATCGATATGCAACAGTGCCAACTCTCTCTAGAATCTCAAACGGTCCAATATATCTCGGTGCTAACTTACCCTTCCTGCCAAATCTCATCACACCCTTCATCGGAGATACTTTCAGAAAAACAAAATCTCCAACCTGAAACTCCACATCTCTGCGCCTAGGATCCGCATAACTCTTCTGTCTACTAACTGCGGTCTCTAATCTGCGCTTAATCACGACGACTTTCTCTGCAGCATCCTGAACCATCTCAGGTCCAGTCAAAGCTCTCTCACCAATCTCATCCCAACTCAGAGGGGATCTACACTTCCTTCCATACAACGCCTCATACGGTGCCATGCCAATACTGCTATGGTAGCTGTTATTATATGCAAACTCAACGAGCGACAAATGATCATCCCAGCTACCTCCCAAATCCAGGACACACATCCTTAACATATCTTCTAGTGTCTGGATCGTCCTCTCAGACTGACCATCTGTCTGAGGATGAAAAGCAGTACTGAAATCCAACCTAGTGCCCATCGCTTCCTGCAACTTCTGCCAAAAACGAGAAGTAAACACTGAACCTCTATCTGATACAATGGACACAGGTACTCCATGAAGGCACACAATATGCTTCACATACAACTTCGCCAATCTAGCAACTGAATATGTGGCTTTCACAGGCAAGAAATGTGCAGACTTTGTCAACCTGTCTACAATCACCCAGATGGAGTCGTATCCATCCTTCGAACGAGGTAAACCTACCACAAAATCCATAGCTATCCTTTCCCACTTCCACTCGGGAATAGGAAGAGGCTGAAGCTTCCCAGAAGGCTTCTGATGTTTGGCTTTCACTTGCTGACACGTCAGACACTTAGCAACATAATCAGTGACATCCTTCTTCAATCCATCCCACCAGTATAGATCTCTGATACTGTGGTACATCTTAGTAACACCTGGATGAACGCTGTAGGCTGTAGAATGTGCTTCCTCTAAAATCTCCTCTCTCAAGTCATCCACGTCAGGAACACACAATCTACCACTGATCCACAACACACCATCATCATCGAGTGTGAAATCAGTGAACTTCCCTGATCTGACATTCTCTGCAAGTTCTTCTAGAATAGGATCTCGGCTCTGAGCTGCTTTAATCCTATCCCTCAGTACAAATCGCACTTTAAACTGAGCTAACAGTCCACCTGATCTACTAATCTTCATCATCAGACCTCGATCCACCAACAAATGCAACTCCTGGAATAATGGTCTCCTCTCAACACCGATGTGAGCAAGACTACCTGAGGACTTCCTACTCAAGGCATCTGCTACCACATTAGCTTTACCCGGATGATAAAGAATCTCGTAATCATAATCCTTCAATAATTCCAACCATTTCCTCTGCCTCAAATTCAGATCTCGCTGCTGAAAAATGTACTTAAGGCTCTTGTGATCAGTAAATATCTCACAAGTCACCCCGTACAAATAATGTCTCCAAATCTTCAAAGCAAAGATCACTGCAGCCATCTCAAGATCATGTGTAGGATAGTTCTGCTCATGCTTCTTCAACTGCCTCGAAGCATAGGCTATCACCCTTCCATTCTGCATCAACACACAACCAAGGCCAATTCTAGAAGCATCACAGTAAACTGTGAACTTATCCATACTATTAGGCAAAGCTAACACTGGCGCTGTGGTCAATTTCTCCATCAACAACTGAAAACTATTCTCACAAGCTTCTGACCACTCAAATCTAACATTCTTCTGAGTCAAGCGAGTCATAGGGGCTGCTATCCTGGAAAAATCTTGCACAAACCGCCTATAATACCCGGCTAAACCCAGAAAACTCCGAATCTCTGTAACAGAAGTAGGTCTAGGCCATTCAGATACTGCCTCAATCTTTTGTGGATCAACCTGAATACCTTCTTTAGACACTACGTGTCCAAGAAAAGAAACACTCTCCATCCAAAAATCACACTTCGAGAATTTAACATAAAGCTGATGATCTCTCAATGTCTGTAGTACAATCCTCAAGTGATATACATGCTCTTCCATACTCCTCGAATATACTAGTATATCATCAATGAAGACTACCACAAACTGATCCACATACGGTCTGAATACCCTGTTCATCAGGTCCATAAAAGCTGCTGGTGCATTAGTCAAACCAAAAGACATCACCAGAAACTCATAATGGCCATATCTAGTGCGGAACGCTATCTTAGGAATATCAGATTCACTGATCCGCAACTGATGATAACCTGACCTCAAGTCAATCTTAGAAAAGAACTGTGCACCCTGTAGCTGATCAAACAAATCATCTATCCTCGGGAGAGGATACTTGTTCTTCACTGTCACCTTATTCAGCTCTCTGTAGTCAATGCACAGTCTCAGGGTACCATCCTTCTTCTTCACAAACAAGACTGGTGCACCCCAAGGAGAAACACTAGGTCTGATAAAACCTTTCTCCAACAACTCTTGCAACTGCTCCTTCAGCTCTCTCAATTCTACAGGAGCCATACGATAGGGTGGCATAGATATAGGAGTAGTACCTGGAACCACATCTATACAGAACTCAATCTCTTTGTGAGGTGGTAAACCTGGCAACTCCTTGGGAAAAACATCAGGAAACTCACAAGCAACAGGAACATCTGTGAGTGACAACTTCTCCACTGACGTATCCCTGACCAATGCCAAATATCCCTGACATCCCTTCTTCAACAACTTCCTAGCCGTAATAGCAGAAATAAGATTCTGAGGTGCTGAACTCCTGTCACCAACAAACTTAAATTCTACTTCATTAGGAATTCTGAAGGTCACCTCCTTATTCCTGCAATCTACCATGGCAAAGTGCTGAGATAACCAATCCATTCCCAGAATAACATCGAACTCCATCATATCCAATAAAATCAAATCAGCGGGTAATTCTCTATCTCCCATGAGAACTGGACAACCATAAAAGAACAATATCGGCGTCCAAAGAATCGCTCAAAGGAGTGGCAACAGACAAAGGAAAAGCCATCCTCGAAGCTTGCCAACAAGATTTAGAAGCAAAAACGGGAGAAACAAATGAATGCGTGGCACCCGGATCAAACAAAACCCATGCATCCAGGTAACAAACAAAAATAATACCTGCCACGACTGCATTAGATGCCTGAGCATCCTGCTGAGTCAGATGGAAAACTCTGGCCTGACCTCGACCTCCCTGCTGACTGGTAGAAGCCTGGCCAACACCTCTGGCACCTCCTCTAGTACCTCTACCACGACTCTGCTGTGGAACAAACTGAGTGGAACTCTGATGCTGGACTGGTGGTAACTGAAATGGCACGGGTGCTGCACTAGCAATCGACTGCTGTGAGAATCACGGAATCTGCTGCTGCTGATACCCGAAATAAGGACACGATCTGGCAAAATGTCCTGTCTGCCCGCATTTGAAGCATGTCAGTGGTGTCAGATAACACGGTCCCTGATGGACTCTACCACAAGTCTGACAAACACTGGCCGCTGATCCAGAACTACGACCACTATTACTGCTCGAAGCACCTGACCCAAATCTGAACGATCTACGCTGACCTCCACGGCCATGTCTACTGCTCCGATGCACTCGCTGCTGCTATCTCTAACTCTGCTGAGTCGGACCTCGCTGCTGACTACTCGATCCAACATGAAAACTCGAATACGGAGTAGCCTGCGATCCACTCGATTGAACTCCTAGCTGGTAATAATCAGGCATCGCTCCCTGCCTAACTAGCCTCAGCTCAATCTCCTTGGCTAACTCAATCATAGACTCGAGAGTAAGGCCTGCTGTAGGCATACCAGCAAAAGCTGAACCCAAACCAGTAACATACGTAGTGACTGTGAAATACTGATCTCACATCAGATCCTCAGCATATCTACCCAGACGAAGAAACTCTCGGGTATACTCCTCTACAGATCGATCTCCACGAGAAATACTAGTCAAACGGAGACGATAGCTCAAACGAAGCGGCTCTGGACAGAATCTCCTCATGAATCGCTCTCGAAACTGAGCCCATGTCATCGTCATCATATAAGGCTGAATCATCTAAATAAACCAATCTAAGGCTGGTCCCTCGACAGACAACTCGACGATCATGATCCGCTGGTACTCGGTATGAGCAGTCCGAGTCCTAGTCTCAATCGCATGCAGAAAATCTAACGGATCAGAAGTACCATCAAAAGTAATCCTGCCAACTCGGGCATAGAACAAAGCTGCCTCAGGGTCAGACATACCCTGCTGATAGGCAGGCTGAACAACTGGAGGAACAGGAACATCAAACTCAGGCTCAACAGGCTCCTCGTCCTGTAACTCTCTCTGCCTACGGCGACCTGCCGCTCCTCGAGGTCTACCTCTTCCACGACCTCTACGTCTAACTGGCTGCTCAGGAGGTAAAACCTCATCCTGAAAAGACTCATCATCCTCGGCCTCAACGACCGGTGGAGCGACACGCGCTCGCCTCCTCATTCTGAAAAGACAAACGGAAAGATTCAGACAAAACAGACAACGAAGGAATAACGCTGAAAACTACAGCAAGGAATACTTATCAAGACGTACTCGAACCTAATACACTGCAGTAGTCCAACAGAAAACACAACTTTAAAACTAGGGCCACAACTCACATAACTAAGCCCTGACACAGAACTCCGCTCTGATACCAACTTTGTCACGACTCAAAACAGGGGCCATGACCGGCGCTAGGGAACGAGAATTCTTTCGAATCCGGAACCCATAGCAAGCCTAAAAATAAAATAAATCATGCAATAATAATAATAACCATATAATATGCAGCGGAAATAAAAATCATAAATATAATAATAACATTTTCATCACTGGATTTGAATCAAATCTCATCACATATATATAAAATCTCTTTAATACAAATCTAGTTTCAATATAATACATCTCTTTAAATAAAATACATGAAATCCAATACTTTAATTCACAACTACTGCAGTATTTAGATTATAAAATAAGACTCAAGTAAATGATTTACACAAAGAAGCCGGGGCGGAAGAAATCCGGCGTATCAACCTGCTACTGAGGTCTGAAGATGTTGACTCTCCTGAAAAATAGTCAACGGAGGGGAGTCAGACCTCACTGAGTGAATTACTATAATATATATACATACACACTAAGTGATAATGCATACAGTCAACAGTATATATGTATCTAATATATATACAGACAATTTCACACAGATGCAGAAAAATCATTTTTATATATATTTGTATTGGAAATCATCTTTTATGAAGGATCACATAGAACCCTAGAATATCGCAACCTCGAAAAATAGTGTTAGACAACACTCTAGCCACATAGGCTCACTCATTCCAAATATATCAACTTAATCCATTTAGACAGTAGACTGGCCCCGAGACACTAAGTCAACCGAGCTCCAGCAGTCTGACTGCCAGTGTGATTGGCCCCGAGACACTTGGTCAACCGAGCTCCAGCAATCACACCCAAACCATATCTCACACATATCAATAATCACATTCAATCAATATCCACAAATAAGTTAGTAATATAGCCTAAATACTATAGGCGTACCGGTACGTACTCGGTCCTAGTGCTGCCCACTAGGTAGTACGTTCTATCGATATCCTTCATCATTAAATATAAAACATTCATTCATAATAAATGATGCATTAATTTAAATAAAATAACAATATAAACCATATATATACCGAAAATATACCAAAAGTAAACCAGGTATATTTCGAGTATATATATGTCAAATAAATCCAATCAAATCATAAATTAAACTAAAAATATATTTAAAAACATTTTAAATATATTTTATTAATAAAACATGTATATAATTTATTATATACCAAAAGTAAACCAAAAATAGACTTAATATAAACTTAAGAAATAATCAAATTATTTATGCATATTTAATCAACATAAAACATGCATTTCTAAATCATGCATCCTAAGCATATATATATATAGTATAGTAACTCACCTAGTGCGCTCCACGAGACAGGTCCGACGGGCCTGGTCCACTAGCCCTCGGTCTCAGCGCAACTAAACAAGCAATAAATAATAGACATCAGAATAAACCCTAACAGAAATCCTAGAATTCAATCTAGAGTATTAAACACAGAATCGAAAATTAGGGTTCGACTGGACATCACGTTTTACGAGAATCCTATTGAAAATTCGGCAGAACCTCCCCTGTAAAACGGACATCTCTCTACTCAAAAGAGTAAAGCCGACCCTGCAAGAAATACACTTCGAAAAACTACACAAGGCACAATCAAAATCCCACGGTCGGACTCCAAATTACAGTCCACCGACCGGGGTCCACAAACACAGAACAATTCTAGATATACCAAAAATATCCTTAAATCACAGAAATACATTTTATAGGTAGAAATTACATAATTAACCTTAAAACACTGTAAAAACCGATAAAAACTCATTTTATTAGTAAAACCGTATATTATATATATAATTGAAAATAATTCACGAAAAATAGTTTTAATTAGTTAAAAATACCAAATATTTTGTAGAAATCATTTTTATACCTTAAATAACTATTAAAACCAATTAAATTACATTTTTAGATAATTTAGGGTAAAATTACCAAAATACCCCTATATATATTAATATACTTAAATTACTTCAAAAATTCACCAAAAATTATACAATTATCCAAAAATTAATTTTCTCAACATATTTATCATTAATATCAATAATTAAACTCAGTTAACCAATTAAATTCAATTTAAAACACAATTAACCCTAATTTCTCAAAATCACATAAACTTTAATAATTCAAAATAAATACTTAGAAATTCATAAAAATTCCAAATAAATTCCTATAATTCATTTCAACACCTAATTTAACCATAAACTCCAATTTCATAATTTAAATAATTAATTTCCGAAAATTAGAAAATAATATTAAAATATTCAAAAATACCCAAAAATCCAAAAAATCTCCAAAAATTCATACATGTAGATTGAGCTACTAGGAACAACATTTGTGAAGGGATTTTCCATGAATCATCCAATTCGAAGCTCAAAAAAATCAAAAGCCCTAATATGACCGAAATTGAAAATTCGAAACCTAAGCAATTCTAGACCATTTTAGCTCAAACCAAAGCTAGAATCACACTCACCGGAGCTCAAGGAGAAGAAAGAGACCGGTGGTGTTGAAAACAGTGGTCGAAAATGGGAGAAACGGCAAAGGGACAATTTTCGGCCAAAAATGGAAAATGGAGCTGCCGGCGCCGGGGAAGGGAGCTGCTGGCGGCGAGGGACGGCTGGGAACGGCGGTGGCAAGCCGGGAGGCACACCGACGGTAGGTGACCGGAGTTGCTGCGGTGAGGGGTGAGGTGGGTGGTGGTCGGGCGCGGGAGAGAAGGAAAGAAGAAGAAGAAGAAGAAAAAGAAAAAGAAAGAAAAGAAAAAAAAGAAAAAGAAAAAGAAAAAGAAAATAAAATAATTAAATAATAATAAAATAATTTTAATAATTTAATAATAAATAAAATAATTAAATAACAATAAATAAATAATAAAATATTAGGGTAATATATATTAAACCCTAATTAAATAAATATTCACACACATAGTCTTTATTTAATAATTTAAAAATACGCATGAGTTCATGCAAGTCCGAAAATACATTTAAAATAATTAATAATACATTGTTTACGTGAAAATTTCCCCGAAAATGCAAGTCCCAGGAAAATTTTACGTAAAACACTGAAAATAATACACAGTAATTAAAATAGGTTTTAAATACATATTAACTCGTAAAAATATCGCATATATATTCAAAATTTATTAATACTGCATATCCCGGTACAGTATAAAAATATTTTAAAAACACGGGATATTACACAAACGATGTGATAGTGACCGGAATTGCGTGAGGGACGTTGGGCACGGGGATGAAGGAGATAATGGCACAATTGTAATTTTCGTAAACTTTTGTTTTTGTAAAGTATATATATATATATATATATATAACTATAATTTATATTATAATAATATATGAATATTATATTCACAATATTTATTCACCACATACATAATTAATAATATCTATATACATATACATATATTAATTATTAAAATTATATAATATAATATAAATTTAATTAAAAATAAACCCCAATTATTTAAATGTGCATATATGCATGTATATGTATATATTTTAATACGACACTTAAAAATTGTGTATGGACTCATGCAAATTCACAAAATCGTCTAAAATAATAATAATTTATTTATTTATTTAAGTTTTAATTTCTCCGAAAATAAAACTCTCAAAAAAATTTTATGTAAGAAACTTAAAATAATTAAAAATGACTTTACTAAATAACAAACTGATTAAATAATAAAAATATATATATACAAATTATTAACACTGCATATCCCGATACAGTTTAAAATTATTTAAAAACTCGAGATATTACATTAAGTTAGCGGAAGAGCAAATTTGTTAATAAAATCAAACATGAGAGATATTTAAATTCACTTTTAAAAATATAGATATCAACTAATAAATTGAAAAAATAAACCAAAAAAACCAGATGCAGAAACTAAAAATGAAGAGAAAAAAAAAGGTTGAAATGAAAAATTGCGGCACAGATGAAAACAAAAAGAGCATGGTTGAAAAAAAAAATAATAATAATAATAAAGGGACATTTTTGTTGAAAAAATTAAAAAACGAACATATTTTGTAAATTTACCATATTATTTTAGGCCGAATGGTTCGTTCTTTCCATTTAGAGGAAACCATTCATTACTTGTGTGGGCCGTCGACAGATAAAAGGCGTTCTTACACCCATACGATACAATGAACTTTCGGTACACATCAAATTGAAATTAGGAGAGCAGCTAAACAGGCAAATTATAGCATTACGATATAGCAATATGAATTAGGAATCTGTCACATATGTAAACTGAAATACATTTTTTTTTTCATGAAGATTGCTAGACTTGTGAACCTGAAATAGACACGATATGCTTAGCCTCCAAAGCAACCAAGTAGGGAAGGACGGAAGTTAAAAAAGCCGTTCAAAATTTTATGTATCTATCCGCCTTAAGCTTCTAAAAGAAATGATAGATAATGCTAACACAAAAGGAAATAAGTGTCCAACTGCTCACACTATTTCTAAGACACTCCTTTTTTGTAGTTTGCCTCATCAAGTTCCGTTAACTCTGTCTTGGTGAACTTTTCACTCATGACTTGGTCTCAATCCAACCCTATCCCAACACAATTTCTCTGTTCATTTAAAAATAAAAAAATAAAAAAAATAAAATTTAATATAAAAAATTATGAATAGGACAAAAAAATGAGATTTTTGAAAAAAATTTGAATTCAAGATAATTTTTAATAGTAGCTATAAAATAAAATTAAAATAAAAAATGAGATTGAAAGACAAATATTAAAAAATTTGTAGATGAATATCAATGAATTTATAAGTAAAGGTCAATGAACCTGCAAATTTGAAGGTCCATAGATCTTCAAATAAAAATCAATAGACTTGTAAATGAAAATTAATGAATCTGTAGATGAAAATTAATAAATCTATATTATTTAAAAAATAAATTTATATATTTTATCTTATGAACTTGTATTTTTTAAATAATGAATATGTATTATTTAACTAAAAAAAAAATGCAAATAAAAATTTATTATATAATTAAAAAATAAAAAAATTAAATAATTTTTTAATGAATAAAAATTTATCATTTACCCTTCAAGTAGAAAATACCAGTTTGGGTTGACGGATGTGAAAATACCAATCTTTATCATTTACCCCTCAGGTGGAGCAGCAGTGTTAAATAAACTAGTGGCATCTGGGTCTCCTCCACTTTGGTGGCAAGGGAAAGACAAGCCTCGACAGCGAGTTGGGTCGTCCATGGCTTCTCCATCTGAAGGTAGAAACTATATCGGACTGTATCCAGATAGTTAACAACCTATACTGCAGTTAGTGCAGTGAAAGAGTAGTGTGCGTTGACCTTAAGCATCTACTCTACAGCTTCACAGCGAGACTCAGATAGAGATGGGTTGGCTTCTAGTTTTTTGTACAAATGGTTTGGAATAATGTTTCACGGGAAAAAGAAGGTAGCTGGCTTTGTTAAAGCGGAGGATTGAGAGAAACAGCTCATAGAAAATTGAGAGATCAGTGTTACTTTTTTTCATTTTGGGAATGTGCTTGAAATTGGGTAGCTGGGCAGCTCAAATGTAAAAAGAAAGGGGAAAAAAAAAACTAAAAACATTGAAAAAAAAACACGTATTTTAATTTACGAGTGTGAATGGATTCTAGGTTCATATCATAATATAAATAGAAGTCTATGATATAAGAAGGTTTAACATTTGAGCTAAATATTGTGCAGTATATTGTGATATTACTAATATCCCAAGTTCTACTTTATTACAATAAAATTTTATTTGTTTTTTAAATTCTTAAATTTTAACTATTTCAATTTACATTGGATAGGATAATAAAAATTTGACTGCATATATTATTATTCAAATTTAAAATATCGTTTAAAAAAGAAAAATTTTCACTTCCATTAGCTGATCCCAATATTTATTGATATTGAGAGCATATTTGGTCAATTGTTTATAACCATTGATAATAGTTGTAGATAATAAATAATTGATAGCTATTAGCTGATAAATATAATTTTTAATAAAATTTTGTTAGTTGTTGCTATTAGTATTTAAATGATAATAAGGATATAATTTTTTGATAAATATAATTTCATATATTTATTATTGTATTTTTAGTTATGTAAATTATTTAGAAATAATATATTGTCATTGATTTATATATTGTTTAAATAATTAATAGAAATTATTTAACATGAAATATAAATATTATTGTATATTTTTTTAAAAAAATAATTACATGTATAAATATTTTAATTATTTAATAGTTAATTATAATTTAAAACTATTTATTTAATTATGAATTATAACAAAATGAATTACATATATTTAATCTAAATGAAGTTATTTGTTATTAGTTATTCTTAATAAGGGTAAACTAGTATAAATAAAAAATAAATACGAATTAGTTATTAGCTGATAGAAAAAAAATTTCAAAATATAACTTATCAAATCCACATTTGTTTTAAATAGCAATAGCTATCAATTGTCAATTTTGGAGATTTACCAAAAATTTAAATTGTAATTGATTGAGGTAGCTAATAGAGATTTGTGCTAAATTAGCTAAACAAAATGTTCCCTAAATGATGAATTTTTCTCAAACGTTATTTTTTTAGTATTAAATGATGGATTTTTCAATCGCATAATGCATCCATAACCTCAAGTATTTATTATTTTTTGTCAATTTAACACATCAATTTATAATTTTACCATTTCAATACTTAAATATGTCTAAAATGCAATTTTGAAATTCATATTAGCATACGTGATATGAAATAGTAAATCAACATGTATCATATCTTAACAGTTTAATTGATAAAAAACTATAAATAAAGATATCAAACTAAGAAAAAATGGAAAGTACAGATGTTGTAGGTATATCATTATTTTAGTGTGTGTTAAACAAAATTAAATATTAAAATGGTAAAATTATAATTTGAAATGTCAAATTGAAAAATTGTGTTAAGTACAATAGCTCACGGATGTGTCATGCCACTTTTCAGTTCGTTCATTTAACTATTTATCGGCTTAAGTCAATATATATATATACCCATATGAGTTTCAGTGAGAAAATTAATTTTCAGTAATGTGCGAACTAATTTTAAAATATTTTAGAGAAAAGGTTGAAATATGATTTTAATATTTATCTCAATTTTTATTTTGACATTTTATATTTTTTGAAGTCCAATTATAATTTTAAAGGTCTCCAATTTAGTGCATTTAAACACCACATTTAGTAGTATTAAATTTTTCTATTAGAATTAAGGGATAATGTCCAAAAATGACCCTCATGTTTACCCCAAATCTCATTTTGACATCTTATGGTTTTAATTGAAGAAAAAAATTAAATTTAATATTTTATTTTTATTTTAAAATTTAAAGAATAAATTATTTCAGCTTCAAATTTTAATTTTTCAAATTTAATTAAAATTATTAATTAAAATATGAATAAGAAATGCATAAATTATTTCTATTGCTTCATGGTTGAATAGTTTTTATATTTATTATAATTTTTATGTGGTATTAAACATATATACAATACTTTAATTATAAATAAATAAATTAATATTTATGTTATTTTTACTCAATGATTTTATTTTAATATTTAGTTATTTTTTGTACTACTAGAGTATTAGGAAAATATAAAAAATTGGTAACTAAAATCAATAATAAATATTGAAATAATTAATTTTTTTTAACAAAATGATGGGATATATGGAAAAAAAACTTAAATATAATAATTACTTTAAATTATATCATAGTTTATATGTATTGAAATAAAAAATTTCATTAAATTTGATAAAATAATCAAAATTTGAAACTTAAATAATTTATTCTTAAAATTTAAAGTAAAAATAGAATTTTTGAAATATTAAATTTAATTTTGTTCTAAATAAAAAACATAAAATGCCAAAATGATAATTGGAGTTGTCACAACCTAAAACAGGGGCCATGACCGGCACTAGGGAACGGGAATTTTTTCGAATCCGGAACCCGTAGCAAGCCTAAAATAAAATAAACATACAATAATAATAATAACAATATTTAAAGCAGCGGAAATAAAAATCATAAATATTAAAATATTTATCCACCAACTGATTTAAATCAAATCCTCATCACAACATATATATATATATATATAAACTCTTTTAATACAAATCCAGTTCAAATATAATACAACATCTCTTCAATAATTTAATGACTACTGCAGTGTCTAGATAAAATAAAACTCAAGACTTAGAGAAACAGTTTACATAAAGAAGTCGGGGCGGAAGAAATCCGGCGGACAGGCTTGCTACTGAGGTCTGAGGAAGATGACTCTCCTGAAAAAATTAGTCAACGGAGGGGAGTCAGACCTCACTGAGTGAATTACTATAATATATATACATGCATACTAAATGACAATGCATACAATCAACAGTATATATCAAATATGTATATATACAGACAAATACACACAGATGCTGAAAAATCATTTAATATATATTTTACTGAAAATCATCGTTTATGAAGGATCAAATAGAACCCTATGATATCGCAACCTCAAACAGTGTTAGACAACACTCTAGCCATACAAGCTCACTTATTCTAAAATATTCACTTATTTCATTTAGACAGTAGACTGGCCCCGAGACACTTAGTCAACCGAGCTCCAGCAGTCTGACTGTCAGTGTGATTTGCCCCGAGACACTTGGTCAACCGAGCTCCAGCAATCACACTCCCAAATCATATCTCACACATCAAATAATCATATCCAATCAATATCCACAAATGGTTAGTAATATAGCCTAAATGCTATAGGCGTACCGGTACGTACTCGGTCCTAGTGCTGCCCACTAGGTAGCACGTTCTATTGATATCCTTCATTAATAAATATAAAACATTCATTCACCAATAAATGATGCATGAATTTAAATAAAATAACAATATAAACCATATATACCAAGTATATTTCGAGTATATATACATCAAATAAATTCAATCAAATTACAAATTAAGCTATAAATATATTTAAAAACATTTTAAATATAATTTAGTAATAAACATGCATATAATTTAATATATACCAAAAATAAACAAAAAAAATAAACTAAAAATATACTTAAATAACATTATTTATGCATATTTAATCAAAATAAAACATATATTTCTAAAATCATGCATCCTAAACACATATATATAAAATAGTAACTCACACTTAGTGCGCTCCATGAGATGGATCCGATGGGCCTGATCCACTAGGCCTCGGTCTCGGCGCAAAATACCCTTATAACATGGAAATACATTTTATAAGCAGAAATTACATAATTGGCCTTAAAACACAGCAAAAACCGATAAAAACTCATTTTATTAGTAAAATCGTATATTATATATATAATTGAAAATATTTCACGAAAAATAGTTTTAATTAGTTAATAATACTAAATAATTTGTAGAAATTATTTTTATACCTTAAATAACTATTAAAACCAATTAAATTACATTTTTAGCCAATTTTGTGTAAAATTACCAAAATACCCCTATATATATAAATATACTAAAATTACTTCAAAAATTCACCAAAAATAGTATAATTATCAAAAATTAATTTTCTCAACATATTTATCAATAATATCAATAATTAAACTCAATTAACCAATTAAATTAAATTAAAAACACAATTAACCCTATTTTCCAAAATTACATAAACTCAAATAATTCAAAATAAATACTTAGAAATTCATAAAAATTCCAAATAAATTCCTATAATTCATTTCAACACCTATAATTATCATAAAACACAATTTCATAATTTAATTAATTAATTTTCGAAAATTAGAAAATAATATTAAAATATTCAAAAATACCCAAAAATCAAAATAATCTCCAAAAATTCCAAAAAAATTCATAAATGTAGATTAAGCTAAGGGTAATAACATTTGTAAAATAATTTTTCATGAATAAATCAAATTAAAGTCCAAAAAATTCAAGAACCCTAATATGGCCGAAATCGAAAATTCAAAACCTAAGCAAATCAAGACCATTTCAAGTGAAAAAAAGCTTGGAATCACACTCACCGGAGCTCAAGGAGAAGAAAGAGACTGGCGGTGTCAAAAATGGTGGCCGAAAATGTCGTGATCGACGGTAAAGAAGAATTCGGGTTCTCCGGCCAAAATCAACCTCCAGATGCCGGAAACGGCTGCAACAAGCAGCGAGGAAGGCTGAGGAAGGTGGTGGCACGCCGGAAGGCACACCAACGGCAAGAAATCAACGTGACAGTGGTCGGACGGTGAGGGGGAACGATCGGGGAAGAAGGAGTTCACTCGGGGGCAGTTTTATAATTTTCCAAAAGTTTTGTTTTTTGACATATTATATGTATATATATATACTTTACACTATATAATAAAATAATATTAAATTAAAAAAATTAAATATACACCACACACATATAATTTAATATTTTAAAATTTAATAATAAATAAAAATAATTAAATAACAATAAAACTAATAAATAAATAATAAAATATTAGGGTAATAAATTAAACCCTAATTAAATAAATATGTACACACATAGGCTTTATTTAGTAATTTAAAAATACGTATGAGTTCATGTAAGTCCGTAAATCTATTTAAAATAATTAATAGTAAATTATTTACGTGAAAATTTTCCCGAAAATGTAAGTCTCGGGAAAATTTTATGTAAAGTACTTAAAACAACATACAATAATTAAAATAAGTTTTAAATACATATTAACTCGTAAAAATATCATAATTATATACAAATTATTAACACTGTATATCCCGATACAGTATTAAAATATTTAAAAACACGGGATATTACAGGAGTAAACATGAGGATCATTTTTTGACATTGTTCTTTCACTCTAATAAAAAATTTAACACAGTTAAATATAGTGTTTAAGTACATCAAATTTGAGAACTTTAAAGTTATAATTAGACTTTAAAAAATATAAATTTTCAAAGTAAAAATTAGGATAAACATTAGGATCATATTTGAATCTTTTCCCCATATATCATCATTTAAAGTCGAATACAATTAAATGTATACACATATTTTGTATCACTTTTTGGTTTTTTAGGAGACATATTTCATATGATCACTTGTGTATGAATATAGTTTAATCTTCAAGAAATTTCTAGTCCATATTGGGCTTACAAATTAAAATTTTTGGACAAAACCAAATGCCCAAAGAATAAAAACAACTTATTTAATTGTTTAAAAATAAAATATTTTAAATTCAAATCATGGAAAAAAATGATAGCAAATAATGTAATGACCAAGTATTTTAAATAAAATAATATTATTTTGGAATAAGTAATGTTAATAATTTTAAATTTTATTTATATATTATTATTGTTATTTCCTAATATTATTTATGTATTTTATTCTAAAAGATTTGTTTACGTAAAAAAAAATTATTTTACATGGGATTACTTGATAATATTAAAGTTAATAGTATTATTATTATTATTATTGTTGTTGTTAACATTATTGTTGTTATTATTATTATTAAATTAGTTGAAGGACATTTTAGTAATTTCGTAATTAAAAAATAGAAAAGTAAAAAAATAAAAAACGGGTCAAACTCCTTCTTTTTCTTTTTCTTTTTCTTCTTCTTCTCACTGTGACCTTGCAAGCCCATGTCAGACCACTAACCATAGCCACCACCAATTGCCACCAACTCCAGTCACCTCCAACTACCGTCCAACGTCGCTAACCACCTGAAGTCGCTGCAGAATCGCCGAAAACTGAAGATTATCGAAAGTTGAGCTCCATAACTGTTGGTGAGCTTCCAGCCACCATAGGACTTTAAACCGGACTCTTATCAACATTCTTCCATCGGTGAGTCCATTTCCAAGCTCCTTTTTAGCTCAAATCCCTTTGATTTTTAGATATCTTCAATTTTTAGTTTATGTGTTTTAGGGTTTTTATTTTTTTTAACTTGATATTGTTTGATTCTTGAAAACTTGCTTAACGAATGTTGATTGTGGTAGCTTTAGCTTCTCAAATATATATTTTTTGAATTAATTTGAATTTTGGGTAATTTTTTTATATTTTAATATTAAATATTGAATTTTTTTATAATTATATTAATTAATTATTTTAAAGTTTAATTTGTGTTATTAATTTGAGTTAATAATTTTAGGATTATTAAAATAATTTTTGGTGAATTTATATAATTTTTAGGAATATTATTTATATTATGTAAATTTTGTGTTTATGAGTTAATTGTGTAATTTTGTGGAAATTATAGTTAAATAATATGTTTTAGATGATTTTAGAATTATATAGGGTATTAAAATGATTTTTATTAATTATTTACTATTTTTAACTAATTAATACTAACTTTCAAAAATTATATTCAACTAATATATTATTTACTATTTTGGCGATTAAATGAATTTTTAATTGCTTTTAATATATATTTAAGCCATTTGAATATATAAAAGTGAATTTTTACTATTTTATGTTGAATTATTGAAAAAATTGATTTTTATTAATATTATATTATTATTTGAGAATTTTATTTAATTATTGTGAAAAATAATTGTATTTAGTGATTTAACGTTCAAATATATTATATTTTGGTATTTTCTAAACATTTATGGAATTTAATGATTTTTAATATATTCATTATTTTATTTGTATTTTTGGTGAATTGTGAACCTCGGTTGGGAAATTGTGCAGTTCGGGGTCTCAACTCGAGGTAGTGAACCTTGTGTGATAGAAGTGTGTTTTTTTTTTTTTGCAGGATCAACTCTACTTTTTAGTAGAGAGATGTCCATTTTACAGAGGAGCTTTTACCAAATTTTAGGTAGAATTCTCATAAAACATGACATCGAATCAATTCTAAATTTTTGTGTTTGTCTGAGTGTTTGGATTACTAGAACGAGTCTCTTTTAGAAGTATAAGTTAGAAATTTATTCTTATTTGTATTATCATTTTATTTTCTAGTTACGCCAAGACCAAGGCCTATCGGACCGGGCCTATTGAGCCTGTCTCGATGAGCACAAACTTGTAAGTTATTATCTTATATATGCATTGCATGTAGAATGCATAAAAATTAGCATCCATGAATTTTATAATGAAATTGAATATGAATATTTCTTTAAATGTAAAATATATTTTTAGTATACTTTTAGTATATTTCTGGTATATTTATAGTTTACTTTGGTATATATGTGGAATATTTTTAGTATATCTCCAATATACAATTGGTATATGTTCTGTATATGATGGGTATATTTTGTTAGGAATGGATGCTATTACATTTAAATTGTGCATTTTTATTATTTTCATAATTATTAAGTTTATTTGAAGGATATTTATAGAACGTACTACCTAGTGGGTTGTACTAGGACCGTAAACGTACCGATGCGATAAACTTTTTGGGTTGAGTTATAAAATAACTTGAGATGACTTTTATTTGATTGATTATTTGAGATTGATGTGATTGAGTAGTGTGATTGTAGGAGCTCGGTTGACCTAGTGTCTCGGGGCCAGTCACACTGATAGTGAGACTGTTGGAGCTTGGTTGACTTAGTATCTTGGGGCCAGCCTACTCTTCAAAAATGGAATAAGAGAATTAATTTGGAATTAGGTGAGTCTGTATGGATAGAGAGATATTTTTTTGGTTAAGATTGCGAATAATTAGGATTTTTTTTTTATCATTCAATCAAATAAACATTTTTCAGCATTTATTATATATAAAAGTGATTTCAGCATCTGTGTGAAATACTTGTATACATTTATTATATATACTGATGCTTGATTGCATATGACTTTAGGAGGTTCATGTATATATAATATAATACTTCACTCAATGAGATCTGACTACACCGGACTTTTTCAGCCCCAGCTAGTTTATGTAAATTATTTATTTGACTTTTATTATATTTTAGAAAAGTGGAGTATTAGTATTTGTATCTGTAGAATGTGGTTTTAATGTTAAAGATCTTTCTTTGAATATTGTATGAAATATTTTACTTTATGATATGACATTAAGTATTTATTTTATATCGATTTAAGTTTTAAATTCTGGTGTATTTTTATTTATTTATTGCATGCATTTTTATTTGTAAGGCTTGTTACGAGTTTCGAATTTGAAAGAATTCTCATTCTCTTACGCCGATCATGACTTCCGATTTGGATCGTGACAAATAGACACTTTTAAATAACATTTTATTTTCCATTTTGTAAAGTATAATTATGTTCAACTTTGAAAAGTGAAATATAAATTTCTTTTTGTAACATAAATGGGTTTCTACTTTCTCAATTTTTCTTTTCATTTATAAATCTATAGAGGAAACATCACTCTATTATTATTATTATTATTATTATTATTATTATTATTCTTTTCTTTTCATGTTATTCTTTAAAATTTTAAGACTTGAGATTAAACCGGCCATAATATTTATTAACAATTCAACGGTTCGATGTTTAATATAATATATAAATAAGAATATTTGACAGTTTGAATATTTACTAATTAAATTTTATGCATTACTTTATAAATATATAATCGTCAATATACTTTGTATTTAATTGAATAAAAATAAATTTTAACGAACTAAGTAATTATTTTTAAATTTTAAAACATTGTTTTCCTCTCATACATGACCTTTATTTCCCCTTCTAATTCTTCTAAAAAAATACTAGCATTGCTATTAGAGAATCTCACGTCATTTTTCACCTGATGGTTCTGATTCAATATTTAAACAAGATGTAATCACAAAATCAAGTTGTACAGTAAAGAAAGTGATTTTCACAAACCGAACCCAAAGGGCATATGACCGACAGTAGAGAACGAAAAAACGTAATACTTTCGAAATTTGTAATAAGTTCTAAATAGAATTTTCACAATAAAATAAAATAAATTTATATTTCTAATATAAATTTGACAGAGTTTCCTCTGAACAAGAAATAATTCAAAATCTAAAAAATGCAAATAACAATCCCAATGTAATTTCCAAACAATATTTCTCCATAATACTATAATAATCCACCACAAATACACATATAGCTCAAACAAAATATGTTATAACCCAATTTTTTTAAATTATTAAATTAATTTTTAAAATTTGTAGTGTTAATAAATATTTTAAAAATTATCATATTATAGTTATTTTGTGCAATTTAATTAAATTCAAGTGTTATTATTTATTTTATTATATTATGGTATTGATATTAAATTGAAATTTAAAACTTAAACTTATTGTTATATATTATTTAATAGTAATAATAATAATATTATTATTTTAATGTTACATGGTGAATTTAATTAGAAAAGTAAATATTTAAATTAAAAATATTATTTTTATATTATTTTGTCCTTTTCTCATATATATATATATATATATATATATATATATATATATATAAACCATATTTTCCTTTCCCCCCTCTTTTCTTTTCCTTCCCTCCCCTTTCCATCTCTTTCCCTTCTTCTTCTCTTCTCTGTGTGAAATGCAAAATCGTGCCGCCAACTCTCATGCCGCTACTTGACTGTCAGACCACTGCGAACCCAACCACCACCACCACTAGTAATGTCAACCTTCCTTCCCCAGCCCTGGCGAGCTCATTTCTCCTCCTCCATCTCGTTTCCTCACAGTGCAGTGAGCTTCCAGAGGCTGGCGGTGGTGATTCTAGTGGTGGTTGGAGCTCGTACCGGTCTCGTTTGAAAGATTTCTTTATGAGCTTCATTTTTCCTAAGGTAATTCATCTGATTAAACTCAAATTCAGCTTCAATTTTGTTGATTTCATTATAGGGTTCATAATTTCAATTGTTGATTTTGTATTCAATTGGTTTTATTCTTGTTAAATTGAGTTTAGATTAGTTAAATTAAAGTTGTAAGCTTTCTAAAAATGTGTTTAAATTCAATTTTAGAGATAGCTAAGATTTGAGCACTATTCCGAGCTCAGTTACTGTTCACAGGGACTATCCCGGCTCGAAAATGTGTTTTATTTTTAATAAATTATGCTAATTATTTTAAGCATATTTTGTTAAGGAAGTTTATTGAAATAATGTTCCAAATATTTATTATGAATTTTTGAATGTTTATGTAAAAACTAGATTTTTGGAAAAATTAGCATAAATTAGTAAATTTTGTATTTTAATTGAAATTATTGTTAATTATTATGTTTTGGATAATTTTTGAGTAATAAATAGTATTAAAATAATTTTTATAAATTATTACTATTTTTAGCTAATTAATAATAATTTTGGAAATATAATCAAATAATAGTTTTATCTACTATTTTATTGATTAAATGGAATTTTAGCTATTTTTAGTATATATTTGGACAATTTAAATAATTATTTATAATTTATGCTATTTGATTTCGAATATTTGAAAAATGGATTTTTATTAATATTATTTAATTATATTTGAGATTTTATTAATTATTTTGAAAATAAATATCTTTAATGTTTTTATTATTTAAATAAATTGAATTGTAATATTTTATTGATTTTTATGGATTTTAGTTAATTATTAATATTTATTATTATATTATTGACTTTGGGTATATTGGTTCTCAATTGGGCAATGAATGTAGTTCGGGAGCCTAATCCGAGAAGTTTAGCATTTTATGTATTTGAAGTATGTTTGTGTACATGATTGGTTCTACTTTTAGTAGAGTGTAACATCCCGGATTTTTACATAATTTTAAATTGCATCAGGATATGCAGTGTTAATAATTTTTATGGGTATTTATGATTATTTAATGAGTTTGTTATTTATTAAAGTCATTTTTAATTATTTTATATTATTTTAAGTTATTTACGTAAAAAAAATTTCAAAAATTTTATTTTTGGAGAAATTAAGATGTAAATAATTAAATATTAATTATTTTAAACGGTTTTATGAATTTGCATGAGCTCATGCGTGATTTTAAAGTGTCAATAAAATACATATACGTACATGCATTTAAATTAAATTAGGGTTATTTAATTTAATTTAATTATAATATATAGTTTTAATAGTAATTAATTAAATGTTTGTATATATGTATATGTGTATATATATTATTATTAAAGTGTGTGGTGGATATTTCTTGTGTGTATTAATTTATATATTAAAATAATAAAAGTTAGATATATATATACATATATACATAAAATATTATTAACTAAAACAAAGTTTGAAATATCTACAAGATTGCCATCAACTACTCCCTCTCCCTCCCGATTGTCTTCCTCGCGAATCCGGCCACTGTCACGCCATTCTCTTCTCGTCGGTGTGCCTCCTAGCCAACCACCACCATCCCAAGCTTCCTCCACCACTTGTAGCCTCCATTTCCGGTGTTATTTGGCCGGAAATCCGAGAATCAACACCAACTTCGTTCTCCTTCGTCTAGCCACCATTTTGAGCCCTACTGGTCTCTATCTCTTCCTTGAGCTCCGATGAGTTCATTTCCAAGCTTTGTTTCACTTGAAATGGTATAGATTTTCCTAGGTTTCAATTTTGCATTTTCGGCCTACTAGGGTTTTCAATTTTTTTGAGCTTCAATTTGAATGATTCATGCAATCTTCCTTCACAAACATTGATCCTAGTAGCTTAATCTAGCTCTGTGAATTTTTGTGGAATTTTTGAAAATTATTTTGATTTTTTGTGAATTTTTTATTATTTTATTAATATTTTCTAATTTCTGAAAATTAATTAATTAAATTATAAAATTGTGATTTATGGTGTTTATAGGTGTTAAAATGAATTTTATAAATTTATTTGTAATTTTTTTGAATTTTATATATTTATTTTGAATTTATTTAGTTTATGTAATTTTGGAAAAATTAGGTTAAATATGTGTTTTATTGAAATTTATTGGTTAATTGAGTATATTTATTGATATTATTGAATTATATATTGAGAAATTTAATTTTGAGTAATTATACTATTTTTTGTGAATTTTTGATTAATTTTAGGGAATTTTACGTAACTAGGGGTATTTTGGTAATTTGGCACTAAATTGGCTAAA
This sequence comes from Mallotus nudiflorus, assembly GCA_947683625.1. Taxonomy (NCBI): domain Eukaryota; kingdom Viridiplantae; phylum Streptophyta; class Magnoliopsida; order Malpighiales; family Euphorbiaceae; genus Mallotus; species Mallotus nudiflorus. Next base: position 219,978 of record CANTUR010000171.1, read on the forward strand.
AATATAATTAAATTGGTTTTACTAGTTATTTAAGGTATAAAAATTATTTCTACAAATTATTTAGTATTTTTAACTAATTAAAACTATTTTTCGTAAATTATTTTCAAATTATATATAATATACGATTTTTCTAAATAAATGAGTTTTTATCGATTTTTAATATGTTTTAGGGTTAATTATGTAATTTAGATTTATAAAATTTATTTTGGTCAATATTTATGAATTTATTGAGAATTTCCAATTTTTAATAATATTTTATTAAAATTAGGGGTTTTGTGTATTTATTGATAAAATAATTTTTTTTAGCATTTAAATCCCTCATTTGCTACATTTTGAGTGTTGAAGGGCATTTTTGGTATTTTTCATGTGATTAGTATTGTTTCGTGAATTGTGGACCTCGGTTGGTGAATTGTAGTTTGGAGTTCGATCGAGGGATTTTGAATTTTGTTTATTCTTAAAGTGTGTTTCTTTGCAGGACCAGCTCTACTCTTTGAGTAGAGAGATGTCCGTTTTACAAGGGAGGTTCTGCTGGATTTTCGATAAAATTCTCGTCCGGTCGAATTCCTATTCTAATTCTATGTCTAAGATTCTAGATCGAGTCTTTAGAACTTCCGTTAGATTTATTCTGATTTCCTGTTGTCATTTGTTTGTTTAGTTGCGCCAACACTGAGGCTTAGTGGACCAGGCCCGTCGGACCCATCTCGTGGAGTGCAATAACTTTGAGTTGTTATTTTATATATACATGTTTTAGGGTGCATGTTTTAGAAATGTATGATTTATTTTAATGAAGTATGCATAAATGACTTAATTATTACTTAGGTTTACTTTTGGTATATTATTGGTATATTTTAAACTATATGCATGTTTTATAAATAAATTGTTCTTAAAATGTTTTTACGTATATTCATGGTTTATTTCTAGTTTATTTTGTAAATAAATTGAATTTATTTGACGTATGTATACTTGAAATATACCTGGTTTATTTTCGGTATAAGTCTAGTATATATATGGTTTATATTGCTATTTTATTTAATATCATGCATCATTGATTTTATGAATGTATGTTTTATATTTTAATGAAGGATATGAATAGAAAGTGCTACCTAGTGGGCAGCACTAGGACCGAGTACGTACCGGTATGCCGATAGCATTTAGGCTTTATTACTAACCTATTTGTGGATATTGATCAGATTGATTTATTTGATGTGAGATGTGATTTGGGAGTGTGATTGCTGGAGCTCGGTTGACCAAGTGTCTCAGGGCCAATCACACTGACAGTTAGACTGCTGGAGCTCGGTTGACTTAGTATCTTGGGGTCAGTCTATTGTCCAAATGGAACAAGTGAATTTATTTGGAATAAGTGAGCCTGTATGGCTAGAGTGTTGTCTAACACTGTTTTGAGGTTGCGATTTTCTAGGATTCTATTTAATCCTTCATATGCAGATATATTTTTTTTAATATTTATATAAAATGATTTTGTTGCATCTATGTGATTTTGCCTGTATATATATTTATTATATATATTACTGAATGTGTACATTTGTCATTTAGCTATGCATGTATATATATTATAACAATTCACTCAGTGAGGTCTGACTCCCCTCCGTTGACTATTTTTCAGGAGAGTCATCATCTTCAGACCTCAGTAGCAAACCCATACACTGGATTTCTTCCGCCCCGACTTCACTATGTAAACTGCTTACCTGAGTTTATTTTATAATCTATACACTGCAGTAGTTATGGTCGGTTGTGAGATTTATGTATTATGTTTGTAAGAAATATGTATTTTAAAGATTTGAACTAAGATTTATATTAAAAGGTTATTTATATACGAGATGAGTTGTTATTTAAATTAATTGGCGGATTATTATTTTGTTTTATTTATGAATTTTATTTCTGCTGCAAAATATTTTATTTATGTTATTATTATTATTGCATGTTTTATTTTATTTTTAGGCTTGCTATGGGTTCCAGATTCGAAAGAATTCCCATTCCCTAGCGCCGATCATGGCCCATGTATTGGGTCGTGACATAGAGAGACTTCATTTTACAGATGAGACTCTGTTAAATTTTTAGTAGAAATCTAGTAAAACATGACATCAGGTCGATTTTGAGTTTTGGATTTTTGTCGAGTCATGTCTTAAATTGAGTCATTCTTGAGAATTTCTAGAAGTATAAATTAGGATTCAATTATAATATATTATTAGTTTATTATTTTCTTTAGTTGCTTCGTATGCTAGGCCTATCGGACCAGGCCAACCGAGCCAAGGTAAAAGAGTGTGATAGAACTGTGAGTTATTGTTATATGTATATATTGCATGTAGATAATATATTATGAACATTAATATTTTGAATAAATAGATTTTTCATTATGCTTTAATTCATTACATTGTTATTATTTGATTATTTCTAATATATATATTTTCATATATATTTACATGTGACTATTAAATTGTGAAAATGAATGTTATTCATGTTTATTAAGATTTTCATTATCTTGTTATGAAACAATATTTTGGAGGATAGTTGTAGAACATGCCACCTAGCGAGTCACATTAGGGCTGTTCCATAATAGTACACTAGAATTAGGTTGTGAGTGATGATATGAAACTATGATTTTGGTGAATTATGGATTAAGGGTGTGACTGCGGATCCTCAGTTGACCTGTAGGGTACTCGAGGCTAGTTAGCACCAGTAGTGGGACTGCAAATCCTCGGTTGACCCTTTGTGTACTCAAGGCCAATTCACTGCCAAAAGTTAGATATAAGAATATTTTTGGAGTTATGGAAAGCCTAATGGCTATTGATTTTCAATGTTTGAGGTTGCAAAAATTTAGGGATTTTACTTCGATCCTCTATTCAAAATTCTTCTATATTTATTATTATTATAATAAAAGTGGATTTTTAGAATATGTATGAAATGCATTTATATATAAATAAATATATATATTATTATACTGATGTTTGAGTGTATATGTCTTTAGGTTACATGTATATATATTATAATAATTCACTTAGTGAGGTCTGACCCCTTTAATATTTTTTTCAAGATCTTTTACTTTAGACCTCCTAGTAGAACTCTTCGTTAGACTCTTTCCTCTTCAGTTGACTTATGTAAACATTAAACCATTACTCTTCTTGTATTTTAGTAATCACTACAATAGCAGTGTTTATTGTTATAGTATCTGCATTGTATTAGGTAGAGACCTTGTATTTGAAGATTTGTATAAATATATTTTATTATATTATAATATGGATTTCTTTTGTATTAAGTAAAGATTTTTGACATATTTTTTTGTATATTTGCATGAGTTTTATTTTTAAGGCTTACTACAGGTTTCAGATTCATGAGAATTCTCGTTCCCTAGCGTCGGTCATGATTCCCCAGTTTGGGTTATGACAAAGTTGGTATCAGAGTCTAGGCTTTAATGTTATGGACCTAGGTTAGCAGAGTTTGTGTTTTCTTTGAAAATACTACAGTAAATTAGGTTTGACTATATCTTTGATAAGTTTTCCTAGTTGTAGTTTTTTGTGTAATCGTTAAGATGTCTGTTTGTCATTTGTTTGTTGTCTATTTTTTTTGAATCCTTTTGTTGTTTATCTTTTTAAAATAAGCAGGCGAGTGCGTGTGGCTCCACCAATCGTTGAGGTTAAGGATGATGAGTCTTTTCAGGATAAGGTTTTATCTCCTGAGTTGCCAGTTAAGCGCAGAGGTAGAGGTAGAGTTAGATCTCGAGGAGTAATAGGTCACCATAGGCATAGAGAGTTATAGGATGAGGAACCTATAGACCAAGAATATGAGAAAGCTATTATACTTTCAGTTATACTGCAGATGCAGCCTGTGTATCAACAAGGTATGTTTAACCTAGAGGCAGCTTTGTTTTATGTTAGAGTCGGTAGGATATTGTTCGACAGGACTACAAATCCTCTAGATTTTCTGCATACTATAGAGACGAGGACTTGGATTACTCACATTGAGTACCAGAGGATCATGATCGTCGAGTTGTTTATTGAGGGACCAGCCCTAGATTGGTTTGTATAGGTCATCCAGTCGCACGTGATGTCACGACCCAAAACAGGGGCCATGACCGGCGCTAGGGAACGGGAATTCTTTCGAATCCGGAACCTGTAGCAAGCCTAAAAATAAAATAAACATACAATAATAATAATAACAATAACCATATAATATGCAGCGGAAATAAAAATCATAAATATAATAATAACATTTTCATCACTGGATTTAAATCAAATCTCAACTCATCACATATATAAAATCTCTTTAATACAATCCAGTTTCAATATAATACATCTCTTTAAATAAAATACATGAAATCCCACACTTTAATTCATAACTACTGCAGTGTCTAGATTATAAAAATAAGACTCAAGTAAATAGTTTACACAAAGAAGCCGGGGCGGAAGAAATCCGGCGTATCGACCTGCTACTGAGGTCTGAAGATGTTGACTCTCCTGAAAAATAGTCAACGGAGGGGAGTCATACCTCACTGAGTGAATTACTATAATATATATACATACACACTAAGTGACAATGCATACAACCAACGGTATATATCTAATATGTATATATACATGCAAATTCACACAGATGCAGTAAAATCATTTTTATATATATTTTATTGAAAATCATCTTTTATGAAGGATCACATAGAACCCTAGAATATCGCAACCTCAGAAATAATGTTAGACAACACTCTAGCCATACAGGCTCACTTATTCCAAATATATCCACTTAATCCATTTAGACAGTAGACTGGCCCCGAGACACTAAGTCAACCGAGCTCCAGTAGTCTGACTGCCAGTGTGATTAGCCCCGAGACACTTGGTCAATCGAGCTCCAGCAATCACACCTCCAATCCATATCTCACACATATCAATAATCACATCAAATCAATATCCACAAATAAGTTAGTAATATAGCCTAAATACTATAGGCGTATCGGTACGTACTCGGTCCTAGTACTGCCCACTAGGTAGCACGTTCTATCGATATCCTTTATTAATAAATATAAAACATTCATTCACAAAAATAAATGATGCATGAAGTTCAATAAAATAACAACATAAACCATATATATACTAGAAATATACCAAAAGTAAACCAGGTATATTTCGAGTATATATATGTCAAATGAATTCAATCAAATTATAAATTAAGTTGGAAATATATATAAAAACATTTTAAATATATTTTATTTACAAAACATGTATACAATTTATTATATACCAAAAATAAACCAAAAATAAACTAAATATAAACTTAAGAAATAATCAAATTATTTATGCATATTTAATCACATAAAACATGCATTTTAAATCATGCATCCTAAGCATATATATATAGTATAGTAACTCACCTAGTGCGCTCCACGAGACAGGTCCGACGGGCTTGGTCCACTAGCCCTCAGTCTCGGCGTAACTAAACAAGCAAATAATGACAGACATCAGAATAAACCTAACAAAAATCCTCGAATTCGATCTAGAATATTAAATACAGAAACAGAATTAGGGTTCGACTGGACATCACGTTTTATGAGAATTCTACCAAAAATTCGGCAGAACCTCCCTTGTAAAACGGACATCTCTCTACTCAAAAGAGTAGAGCCGACCCTGCAAGGAAATACACTTCAAAAATAAACACCACATCTCATTCACAACCCCTCGGTCGGACTCCAGACTACAATCTACCGACTGGGGTCCACAAACGCAGAACAATTCTGCTAATACCAAAAATACCCTTAAAACATAAAATACATTTTATAGGTATAAATTACATAATTAACCTTAAAACACTGTAAAATCCGATAAAAACTCATTTTATTAGAAAAACCGTATATTATATATATAATTGAAAATAATTCACGAAAAATAGTTTGAATTAGTTAAAAATACCAAATAATTTGTAGAAATCATTTTTATACCTTAAATAACTATTAAAACCAATGAAATTACATTTTTAGCCAATTTAGGGTAAAATTACCAAAATACCCATATATATATAAATATACTTAAATTACTTCAAAAATTCACCAAAAATAGTATAATTATCCAAAATTAATTTTCTCAACATATTTATCAATAATATCAATAATTAAACTCAATTACCCAATTAATTTCAATTAAAAACATAATTAACCCTAATTTCCCAAAATTACATAAACTTCAATAATTCAAAATAAATACTTAGAAATTCATAAAAATTCCAAATAAATTCCTATAATTCATTTCAACACCTAATTTAACCATAAAACACAATTTCATAATTTAAATAATTAATTTCCGAAAATTAGAAAATAATATTAAAATATTTAAAAATACCCAAAAATCCAAAAAATCTCCAAAAATTCCAAAAAAATTCATACATGTAGATTGAGATACTAGGAACAACATTTGTGAAGGGAGTTTTCATGAATCAATCAATTCGAAGCTCAAAAAAATCAAAAACCCTAATGTGACTGAAATTGAAAATTCAAAACCTAAGCAATTCTAGACCATGTTAGCTCAAACCAAAGCTAGAATCACACTCACCAAAACTCAAGGAGAAGAAAGATACTGGCGGTGTCGAAAATGGTGGCCGAAAGAGGAAGAAACGGCGAGGAGAAGATGTCGGCCAAAAATGGCAGAAACCGAGCAAGCCACTGCCGGAGAAGACGGCTGGGACGGTGAGGCAGCGGAGGAGAACGGTGGCACGCATGGGAAGGCACTCTGATGGTCGGTGATCAGGGTAGCAGCGATGAGGGATGGGTGGTCGGGTGCACGGGGAAGAAGGAAGAAGAAGAAAAAGAAAAAGAAAAAGAAAGAAAAGAAAAAGAAAGAAAAAGAAAAAGAAAAAGAAAAAAAAGAAAGAAAAAAATAATAATAAAAAAATAATTTTAATATTTTAATAATTTAATAATAAATAATAAATATATATATATATAAATAAAAATAATTAAATAACAATAAATAAATAAACAAATAATAAAATATTAGGGTAATATTAATTAAACCCTAATTAAATAAAGATATACACATAGGTTTTATTTAGTAATTTAAAAATACGCATGAGTTCATGCAAGTCCGAAAATATATTTGAAATAATTAATAATAAATTATTTACGTGAAAATTTTCCCGAAAATGCAAGTCCCGGGAAAATTTTACGTAAAGTACTGTAAATGATACACAATAATTAAAATAGGTTTTAAATACATATCAACTCATGAAAATATCGTAATATACATACAAAAATTATTAACACTGTATACCCCGGTACAGTGTAAAAATATTTTAAAAAACACAGGATATTACAGTCTTCCCCCCTTACAAGAATTCATCCCCGAATTCCAGAAAATAAGATCAAGAAGGAAAGAGATACGGGTAAGAAGCTCGCATCTCAGCTTTAGTCTCCCACGTATGCTCCTCAACTCTGTCACTACGCCACAAAACCTTGACCATCGGAATCTGCTTCGATCGCAACTGTCGAATTTAAAAATCAACGATCGCCACAGGTTCTTCTACAAACGTCAAATCTTCACTCACTTCTACACTATCAGACTGCAACACGTGTGAAGGGTCTGAGATATACTTCCTCAACATCGAGATATGAAATACTGGATGCACCTGTGACATATTCGGAGGCAAATCCAATCGATATGCAACAGTGCCAACTCTCTCCAGAATCTCAAACGGTCCAATATATCTCGGTGCTAACTTACCCTTCCTACCAAATCTCATCACACCCTTCATCAGAGATACTTTCAGAAAAATGAAATCTCTAACCTGAAACTCCACATCTCTGCGTCTAGGATCCGCATAACTCTTCTGTCTGCTAACTGCGGTCTCTAATCTACGCTTGATCACGGCGACTTTCTCTGCAGCATCATGAACCATCTCAGGTCCAGTCAAAGCTCTCTCACTAATCTCATCCCAACTCAACGGGGATCTACACTTCCTTCCATATAACGCCTCATACGGTGCCATACCAATACTACTATGGTAGCTGTTATTCTATGCAAACTCAACGAGTGGCAAATGATCATCCCAGCTACCTCCTAAATCCAGGACACACATCCTCAACATATCTTCCAGTGTCTGGATCGTCCTCTCAGACTGACCATCTGTCTGAGGATGAAAAGCAGTACTGAAATCTAACCTAGTGCCCATCGCTTCCTGTAACTTCTGCTAAAAATGAGAAGTAAACACCGAACCTCTGTCTGATACAATGGACACAGGTACTCCATGAAGGCATATGATATACTTCACGTACAACTTCGCCAATCTAGCTACAGAATAAGTGGCTTTCACAGGTAGGAAATGTGCAGACTTCGTCAACCTATCTACAATCACCCAGATGGAATCGTATCCATCCTTCGAGCGAGGTAAACCGACCACAAAATCCATAGCTATCCTTTCCCACTTCCACTCGGGAATAGGAAGAGGCTGAAGCTTCCCAGAAGGCTTCTGATGTTCAGCTTTCACTTGCTGACATGTCAGACAGTTCACAACATAATCAGCGACATCCTTCTTCAATCCATCCCACCAGTATAAATCTCTGATACTGTGGTACATCTTAGTAATGCCCGGATGAACGCTGTAAGCTGTAGAATGTGCTTCCTCTAAAATCTCCTCTCTCAAATCATCCACGTCAGGAACACACAATCTACCACTGATCCACAACACACCATCATCATCGAGTGTGAAATCAGTGAACTTCCCTGCCCTGACATTCTCTGCAAGCTCTTCCAGAATAGGATCTCGGCTCTGAGCTACTTTAATCCTATCCCTTAGCACAGATCGTACTTTAAACTAAGCTAGCAGTCCACCTGATCTATTGATCTTCATCATTAGACCTTGATCCACCAACAAATGCAATTCCTGGATCAATGGTCTCCTCTTAACACCGATGTGAGCAAGACTACCTGAGGACTTCCTACTCAAGGCATCTGCTACCACATTAGCTTTACCCAGATGATATAAGATCTCGCAATCATAATCCTTCAATAATTCCAACCATCTCCTCTGCCTCAGATTCAAATCTCTCTGCTGGAAAATGTACTTAAGGCTCTTGTGATCAGTAAATATCTCACAAGTTACCCCGTACAAATAATGTCTCCAGATCTTCAAAGCAAAGATCACTGCAGCCATCTCTAGGTCATGTGTAGGATAGTTCTGCTCATGCTTCTTTAACTGCCTTGAAGTATAGGCTATCACCCTTCCATTCTGTATCAACACACAACCAAGACCAATTCTAGAGGCATCACAATAAACTATGAACTTATCCACACTATTAGGCAAAGCTAACACTGGCGCTGTGGTCAACTTCTCCTTCAACAATTGAAAACTATTCTCACAAGCTTTTGACCACTCGAATCTAACATTCTTCTGAGTCAAGCGAGTCATAGGGGATGCAATTCTGGAAAAATCCTACACAAACCGCCTATAATACCCGGCTAAACCCAGAAAACTTCGAATCTCTATAACAGAAGTAGGTCTAGGCCATTCAGATACTGCCTCAATCTTCTGTGGATCAACCTGAATACCTTCTTTAGACACTACGTGTCCAAGAAAAGAAACACTCTCCATCCAGAAATCACACTTCGAGAATTTAGCATAAAGCTGATGATCTCTCAGTGTCTGTAGTACAATCCTCAAATGATATACATGCTCTTCCATACTCCTAGAATATACCAGTATATCATCAATGAAGACTACCATAAACTGATCCACATACGGTCTAAATACCCTATTCATCAGGTCCATAAAAGCTGCTGGTGCATTAGTCAAACCAAAAGACATCACCAGAAACTCATAATGGCCATATCTAGTGTGGAACGCTGTCTTAGGAATATCAGATTCACTAATCCGCAACTGATGATAACCCGACCTTAAGTCAACCTTAGAAAAGAACTACGCACCCTGAAGTTGATCAAACAAGTCATCTATCCTCGGGAGAGGATACTTGTTCTTCACTGTCACCTTATTCAGCTCTCTGTAGTCAATGCACAGTCTCAGGGTACCATCCTTCTTCTTCACAAACAAGACTAGTGCACCCCAAGGAGAAACACTAGGTCTGATGAAACCTTTATCCAACAACTCTTGAAACTACTCTTTCAACTCTGCAGGAGCCATTCGATAGGGTGGCATAGATATAGGAGTAGTACTTGGAACCACATCTATACAGAATTCAATCTCTCTATGAGGTGGTAAACCTGGCAACTCCTTAGGAAAAACATCAGGAAACTCACAGGCAACAAGAACATCTATGAGTGATAACTTCTCCACTGAAGTATCCCTGACCAATGCCAAATATCCCTGACAACCTTTCCTCAATAACTTCCTAGCCGTAATAGCAGAAATAAGATTCTGAGATGCTAAACTCCTATCACCAACAAACTTAAACTCTACTTCGTCAGGAATTCTGAACGTCACCTCTTTATTCCTGCAATCTACCACGGTATAGTGCTGAGATAACCAATCCATTCCCAGAATAACATCAAATCCATCACATCCAACAAAATCAAATCAGTGGGTAATTCTCTATCTCCCACGAGAACTGGACAACTAGAAAGAATAATATCGGCGTCCAAGGAATCGCTCAGAGGAGTGGCAACGGACAAAGGAAAAGCCATCCTCGAAGCTTTCCAACAAGATTTAGAAGCAAAAATAGGAGAAACAAATGAATGCGTGGCACCCGGATCAAACAAAACCCATGCATCCAGGTAACAAACAGAAACAATACCTGCCACGACTGCATTAGATGCCTGAGCATCCTGCTGAGTGAGATAAAAAACTCTAGCCTAACCTCGACCTCCCTGCTGACTGGCAGAAGCCTGGCCAACACCTCTGGCACCTCCTCTAGTACCTCTACCATGACTCTGCTGTGGAACAAACAGAGTGGAACTCTGATGCTGAGCTGGTGGTAACTGAAATGGCACGGGTGCATCACTAGCAATCGACTGCTGTGGAAATCATAGAATCTGCTGCTGCTGATACCCGGAATAAGGACACGATCTGGAAAAATGTCCTGTCTGCTCGCATCTGAAGCATGTCAGTGGTGTCAGATAACACGGTCCCTGATGGACTTTACCACAAGTCTGACAAACACTAGCCGCTGATCCAGAACTACGACTACTGCTGCTGCTCGAAGCACCTGATCCAAATCTAAACGATCTACGCTGACCTCCACGACCATGTCTACTGCTCCGATGCACTCGCTGCTGCTGTCTTTGACTCTGCTGAGTCGGACCTTGCTGCTGACTACTCGAACCAATATGAAAACTTGAATATGGAGTAGCCTGCAATCCACTCGACTGAACTCCTAGCTGGTAATAATCAGGCATCGCTCCCTGCCTAACTAGTCTCAGCTCAATCTCCTTAGCCAACTCAATCACAAACTCGAGAGTAAGGCCTACTGTAGGCATACCAGCAAAAGTTGAACCCAAATCAGTAACGTAGGTAGTGATCTCAAAATACTGATCTCACATCAGATCCTCAGCATATCTACCCAGATGAAGAAACTCTTGAGTATACTCCTCTACAGATCGATCTCCACGAGAAATACTGGTCAGACGGAGATGATAGCTCAAACGAAGAGGCTCTGGACAAAATCTCCTCATAAACTGCTCTCTGAACTGAGCCCATGTCATCGTCATCATATAGGGCTGGATCATCTGAATGAACCAATCTAGAGCTGGTCCCTCGACAGACAACTCAACGATCATGATCCGCTGGTACTCGGTATGAGCAGTCTGAGTCCTCGTCTCAATCGCGTGCAGAAAATCTAACGGATCAGAAGTACCATCAAAAGTAATCCTGCCAACTCGGGCATAGAACAAAGCTGCCTCAGGGTCAGACATACCCTGCTGATAGGCAGGCTGAACAGGCTGAACAACTGGAGGAACAGGAACATCAAATTTAGGCTCAACAGGCTCCTCGTCCTTTAACTCTCTCTGCCTACGGCGACCTGCCGCTCCTCGAGGTCTACCTCTGCCACGACCTCTACGTCTAACTGGCTGCTCAGGAGGAAAAACCTCATCCTGAAAAGACTCATCATCCTCGGCCTCAACGACCGGTGGAGCGACACGCGCTCGCCTCCTCATACTGAAAAGACAAACGAAAAGATTTAGACAAAACAGACAACGGAGGAATAACGCTGAAAACTACAGTAAGGAATACTCATCAAGACATACTCGAACCTAATACACTACAGTAGTCCAACAGAAAATACTACTCTGAAAACTAGGGCCACAACTCACATAACTAAGCCCTGACACAGAACTCCGCTCTGATACCAACTTTGTCACGACCCAAAATAGGGGCCATGACCAGCGCTAAGGAACGGGAATTCTTTCGAATCCGGAACCTGTAGCAAGCCTAAAAATAAAAAAAACATACAATAATAATAATAACAATAACCATATAATATGCAGCGGAAATAAAAATCATAAATATAATAATAACATTTTCATCACTGGATTTAAATCAAATCTCAACTCATCACATATATAAAATCTCTTTAATACAATCCAGTTTTAATATAATACATCTCTTTAAATAAAATACATGAAATCCCACACTTTAATTCACAACTACTGCAGTGTCTAGATTATAAAAGTAAGACTCAAGTAAATAGTTTACACAAAGAAGCCGAGGCGGAAGAAATCCGGTGTATCGACCTGCTACTGAGGTTTGAAGATGTTAACTCTCCTGAAAAATAGTCAACGGAGGGGAGTCAGACCTCACTGAGTGAATTACTATAATATATATACATACACACTAAGTGACAATGCATACAACCAATGGTATATATCTAATATGTATATATACATGCAAATTCACACAGATGCAGTAAAATCATTTTTATATATATTTTATTGAAAATCATCTTTTATGAAGGATAACATAGAATCCTAGAATATCGCAACCTCAGAAATAATGTTAGACAACACTCTAGCCATACAGGCTTACTTATTCCAAATATATCCACTTAATCCATTTAGATAGTAGACTGGCCCCGAGACACTAAGTCAACCGAGCTCCAGCAGTCTGACTGCCAGTGTGATTAGCCCCGAGACACTTGGTCAACCGAGCTCCAGCAATCACACCTCCAATCCATATCTCACATATATCAATAATCACATCAAATCAATATCCACAAATAAGTTAGTAATATAGCCTAAATACTATAGGTGTACAGGTACGTACTCGATCCTAGTGCTGCCCACTAGGTAGCACGTTCTATCGATATCCTTCATTAATAAATATAAAACATTCATTCACAAAAATAAATGATGCATGAAGTTAAATAAAATAACAACATAAACCATATATATACTAGAAATATACCAAAAGTAAACCAGGTATATTTCGAGTATATATATGTCAAATGAAGTCAATCAAATTATAAATTAAGTTGGAAATATATTTAAAAACATTTTAAATATATTTTATTTACAAAACATGTATAAAATTTATTATATACCAAAAATAAACCAAAAATAAACTAAATATAAACTTAAGAAATAATCAAATTATTTATGCGTATTTAATCATATAAAACATGCATTTTAAATCATGCATCCTAAGCATATATATATAGTATAGTAACTCACCTAGTGCGCTCCACGAGACAGGTCCGACGGGCTTGGTCCACTAGCCCTCGGTCTCGGTGTAACTAAACAAGCAAATAACGACAGACATCAGAATAAACCTAACAAAAATCCTCGAATTCGATCTAGAATATTAAATACAGAAACAGAATTAGGGTTCGACTGGATATCACGTTTTACGAGAATTCTATCGAAAATTCGGCAGAACCTCCCCTGTAAAATGGACATCTCTCTACTCAAAAGAGTAGAACCAACCTTGCAAGAAAATACACTTCGAAAATAAACACCACATCTCATTCACAACCCCTCGGTCGGACTCCAGACTATAATCTACCGACCAGGGTCCACAAACGCAGAAAAATTCTGCTAATACCAAAAATACCCTTAAAACCTAAAATATATTTTATAGGTAGAAATTACATAATTAACCTTAAAACACTGTAAAATCCGATAAAAACTCATTTTATTAGAAAAACCGTATATTATATATATAATTGAAAATAATTCACGAAAAATAGTTTTAATTAGTTAAAAAATACCAAATAATTTGTAGAAATTATTTTTATACCTTAAATAACTATTAAAACCAACTAAATTACATTTTTAGCCAATTTAGGGTAAAATTACCAAAATACCCCTATATATATAAATATACTTAAATTACTTCAAAAATTCACCAAAAATAGTATAATTATCCAAAATTAATTTTCTCAACATATTTATCAATAATATCAATAATTAAACTCAATTACCCAATTAATTTCAATTAAAAACTTAATTAACCCTAATTTCCCAAAATTACATAAACTTCAATAATTCAAAATAAATACTTAGAAATTCATAAAAATTCCAAATAAATTCCTATAATTCATTTCAACACCTAATTTAACCATAAAACACAATTTCATAATTTAAATAATTAATTTCCGAAAATTAGAAAATAATATTAAAATATTCAAAAATACCCAAAAATCCAAAAAATCTCCAAAAATTCCAAAAAAATTCATACATGTAGATTGAGCTACTAGGAACAACATTTGTGAAGGGAGTTTTCATGAATCAATCAATTCGAAGCTCAAAAAAATCAAAAACCCTAATGTGATCGAAATTAAAAATTCAAAACCTAAGCAATTCTAGACCATTTTAGCTCAAACCAAAGCTAGAATCACACTCACCGGAGCTCAATGAGAAGAAAGAGACAGGCAGTGTCGAAAATGGTGACTGAAAGAGGAAGAAACGACGAGGAGAAGATTTCGACCAAAAATGGCAGAAACCAAGCAAGCCACTGCCGGAGAAGACAGTTGGGACGGTGAGGCAGCGGAGGAGAACGGTGGCACGTAGGGGAAGGCACTCTGACGGCCTGTGATCGAGGTAGCAAAGGTGAGGGATGGGTGGTCGGGCGCACGGGGAAAAAGGAAGAAGAAGAAGAAGAAAAAGAAAAAGAAAGAAAAGAAAAAGAAAGAAAAAGAAAAAGAAAAAAAAGAAAGAAAAAAAAAGAAAAATAATAATAAAAAAATAATTTTAATATTTTAATAATTTAATAATAAATAATAAATATATATATATATATAAATAAAAATAATTAAATAACAATAAATAAATAAATAAATAAATAAATAATAAAATATTAGGGTAATATTAATTAAACCCTAATTAAATAAATATATACACATAGGCTTTATTTAGTAATTTAAAAATACGCATGAGTTCATGCAAGTCCGAAAATATATTTGAAATAATTAATAATAAATTATTTACGTGAAAATTTTCCCGAAAATGCAAGTCCCGGGAAAATTTTACGTAAAGTACTGTAAATAATACACAATAATTAAAATAGGTTTTAAATACATATCAACTCATGAAAATATCATAATATACATACAAAAATTATTAACACTGTATACCTCGGTACAATGTAAAAATATTTTAAAAAACACGGGATATTACATGTGATGACTTACACCTGGGCTCAGTTTTGGGAGAGATTTATGAGGCATATCTGCCCAAAGCCTATGCGGATGAGCTTTAGACTCTGACTGACTAACATTAACTGAGGCGATGGGTCAATGGAGGACTATACTAGAGAGTTTCTTAGATTGGGCTGTTATGCTGAGGATTTACTAAAAGATCAATATTTTGTGATCACCACATACATTACTGGATTGGGTTTTACATTCATCGGGATGCCTACTTTAGGCCTTACTATAGAGTCCATGGTAGAGTTGGCCAAGAAGATAGAGCTCAGATTGATTAGGCAAGGAGTTATGCCTGACTATTATCATATAGGAGGTGTTTAGACTGGAGGATCTCAGAGCACAACATTCCAAAAATTTTAGATAGGCTCCAGCAGTAGTAAAAAGGCTCTATTCAGCAGGACCATAGACAATAACATAAATATCACCGTGGTAAGAGACATGGCTGTGGTGGAGTTTGCAGGCCTATTAGATTTAGTTCTGGTACTACCAATAGCAGCAGTGGATAAAGTTCTAGATATGGTAGCATAAGATTTATAGCTAGTGCTTGCCAGATGTATGGGAGAGTCCATCAGAGGCCCTGTTACATGGCTCCTTTGACTTACTTCAGATGCAAATAGATGGGGCACTTTGCCAAAGTGTGTCCTTATTCTAGCTATTAGTAGTAGTTTCCACAGCAGTCTATTGCTACTGTAACTCCAGCTCCTTATCAATTGCCTCCAGCTTAGTATCCATGTACATTGTAGTTTATAGCCCAATAAGGGCATGGTAGAGGTGGCAAAGGTAGTGAGAGAGACTTTGGTCAGGCTTCCATCAGCTAGCAGGGAGGCCGAGGTTAGGCTAGAGTCTTCACCCTCACCTAGCAAGATATTTAGGCATCTAATGCCATTGTCATAGGTATACTTCCAATTTGTTACTTGGATGCTAGAGTCTTGATTGATCCGGGTGCCACACATTCTTTCATGTCCCCTATTTTTACTTCGAAGTCATGTTGGCAAGCATCGAGGATGACATTTCATTTATTTTTTACCACTCCTCTAAGTGATTTATTAGACATTAACATGGTTTTTTCTAAGTTTTCGGTGTTAGTGGAAGACAAAGAATTATCAATAGAATTGGTGTTGTTGGATGTGATAGAGTTTGATATGATTCTTGGTATGGGTTGGTTGTCCCAGCATTATACTATAGTTGATTATTAGAGTAAAGAGGTGATTTTCAGAATTCTAAATGAAGAAGAGTTTAAGTTTGTGGGTGACAAAAGTTCTGCACCTTAGAATTTTATCTCTGCTATCACGGCTAGGAATATACTTAGGAAAGTTTATTAGGGATACTTAGTACTAGTCAGGGATACTTCAATGGAGAAGATGCCTATCATAAATGTCCTAGTTACTTATGAGTTCCCTAATGTCTTTCCTGATAAGTTACCAGGTTTACCACCCCATAGAAAAATTAAATTTTGTATGGATGTGGTCCCAAGCACAGCTCCTATTTCGATGCCGCCCTATAAAGTAGCTCTTGTAGAGTTGAAGGAGTTAAATGAGCAGTTGTAAGATTTTCTGGATAAGGGTTTTATTAGACCTCGTGTTTCTCTTGGGGTGCACTAGTCCTGTTTATGAAGAAGAAGATGGTACATTTAGACTGTGTATAGATTACAAAGAGTTGAATAAGATGATAGTGAAGAACAAGTATCCTCTTTTGAGGATAGGTGATTTATTTGATCAACTTCAGGGTGCCAGTTCTTGTCTAAGATTAACTTGAGGTTGAGCTATCATTAGTTGCGGATCAGTGAAGGCAATGTCCCTAAAATGGCATTTCATACTAGATGTTATGAGTTTTTAGTGGTGTCATTCGGGTTAACTAATGCACTAGCTTCTTTTATCAATCTGATGAACATGGTGTTCAAACTATTTGTGGATCAGTTTGTAGTAGTTTTCATTGATGATATAATGGTGTATTTGAAAAGTATGGAGGAGCATGTATATCATTTGAGGACAGTATTATAGACATTGAGAGAATATTAACTTTATGCTAAATTCTCAAAGTGTGATTTCTGAATGGAGAGTGTTGCATTCCTTGGACACGTGGTGTCTAAAGATGGTATTCAAGTTGATCCACAAAAGATTAAAGCAGTGTCTAAATGGCCCAGACCGACATCAGTCACTAATATTCAAAGTTTCCTAGGTTTGGTTGGGTACTATAGGAGATTCATGCAAGATTTTTTAAGAATTACAGTACCTATGACTCACCTGACTTAGAAGAATATGAAGTTCATGTGGTCAAATACACGTGAGAATAGTTTTCAGTTACTGAAGGAGAAATTGACCATAGCTCCAATTTTGACTTTGCTAAATGGAGAAGACAAGTTTATTGTGTATTGCGATGCTTCCAGAGTTGGTATAAGTTGTGTGTTAATGTAGAATGGTAAGTGATAGCTTATACTTCAAGGTAGTTAAAGAAGCATAAATAGAATTATCCTAGTTATTACCTAGAGATGGCAACAGTGATCTTTGCTATCAAGATTTAGAGACATTATTTATACGGAGTGACTTGTGAGATTTTCACAAATCATAAAAATTTGAAGTACATTTTCCAGCAGAGAGATTTAAACTTGAGACAAAGAAGATGGTTAAAACTCCTAAAGGATTATGATTATGATATCCTATACCATTCAGGCAAAGCTAATGTGGTAGCAGATGCCTTGAGTGGAAAGTCCTTAAGTAGTCTTACTCACATTAGTGTGGCGAGGAGACCTCTGATCCAAGAGTTGCATAAGTCAGTGGATCAAGGTTTGATGATGAAGATAACCATATCATGAGGACTGTTAGCTCAGTTCAGAATCATATTAGTGTTGAGGGATAGGATTAAGGCAGCTCAGTGTGAAGATCTTGTTTTAATAAAACTTGAGGAGAATATTCGTGAAGGGAAGTTCACTGATTTTACACTTGATGATAAAGCTATTTTTTGGATTAGTGGTAGATTATACATTCCTAATGTGGATAATTTGATTGAATAGATCCTAGAAGAAGTGCATTCTGTAGCTTATAGTGTACATCCAAGTGTTGCTAAGATGTACCATAACATTAAGGATTTGTACTAGTGGGATGAATTGAAGAAGGATATAGTTGATTTTGTCTCTAAGTGCTTCACTTGTTAGCAGGTGAAAGCTGAGCATCAGAAGCCTTCTGAAAAGCTTTAGCCTCTTCCTATTCCTGAGTGAAAATGAGAGAGAATTGCTATAGATTTTGTGACAGGGTTACCTCATTCAAAGGATGGATACGATTCCATCTGGGCGATTATGGATAGGTTAATCAAATCAACTCACTTTTTACCAGTTAAAGTTGTTTATTCAGTAGCCAAGTTGGCTAATCTGTATGTTAAGCATATTGTGTGCCTTCATGGAGTGCTTATTTCATTGTATTTGATAGAGATTTAGTGTTTACCTCTTAATTTTGACACAAGTTGCAAAAAGCAATGGGCACCAAGCTTGATTTCAATACTGCTTTTCACCCTCAGACATTATCAATTTGAGAGGATGATCCAGACACTTAAGGATATATTGAGTATGTGTGTAGTGGATCTTGGAGGTAGTTAGGATGATCATCTGCCACTGGTAAAGTTTGCTTACAATAATAACTACCATAGCAGTATTGAAATGGCACTGTATGAAGCTCTATACAGAAGGAAGTGTAGATCCCATTTGTATTGGGATGAGATTGGAGAGAGAGAGTTGACTGGACTTGAGATTATCTATGTCACAACCTAAATCAGAGTCATGATCGATGCTAGGGATAAGAATTCTTTCGAATTCGGAACCTGTAGCAAGCCTTAAAAAAAATAAAAGCATGCAATAATTAAAATAAAATATGCACCAATAAATAAAATCTCAAACCAATATAATAAAAATAACTTCTGATATATCATAAATAAAATGTATTATACAATATTCAGAGAAAGGCCTCTAAATTACAACCAACATACGGTAAAAAAAACCAAATACAACTCACTACTGTAGTTTTCTAAAATATAAATAAAATTAAGTAAGTAGTTTACATAAAATAGCCAGGGCTGAAGAAGTCCGACGAATGAGCCTACTACTGAGGCCTGAGGAAGAAGAGTTTTCTGTAAAAATGTTAGCTAAGGGGAGTCAGACCTCACTGAGTGAATTGTTATATTATATATACATGCATCACCTAATATCAAATGCAATCAATCATTCATATATAATAAATATATATACAAGCATTTCACACAGATGTTGAAAATGCGTTATATAATAAATGCTGAAAAATGTTTATTTTATTGAAGCATCAAATAGAACCCTATTTAATCGCAACCTCAATCAACAATAACTCTCTAGCGATACAGGCTCACTTAATTCCAAATTAGTTCACTTATTCCATTATGGACAGTAGACTGGCCCCGAGACACTAAGTCAACCGAGCTCCAGTAATTTGACTGTCAGTGTGATTGGCCTCGAGACACTTGGTCAACCGAGCTCCAACAACCATACTATTAATCACATTAAATGTCAAATCAATCAATCAATCAATTTCAATCATAATATAATTTACCACAATTAGTTCTCACTTAGCCCTAAATCTATCGCACCGGTACGTATACAGTCCTATTGTTGCCCACTAGGTAGCACATTCTATCGATATCCTTCATTTAAAATAAAACATACATATGGGAAAATAAATAATGCAGAATGATAGTCATAATGATAAAATAAACCATATATATAGTAGAAATATACCTAAAATAAACTAAGTATATTTCGAGTATATATATATGTCAAATAAAGTCAAATCAAACATGAAATATACTAAAAATAAACCAATAATATACTTAAAAACAATTTAAGTATAAATCATTAGTATAACATGCAATTATTTCAAAATATACCAAAAATATACTAAAACTATATCTAAAATATATTTAAACATTTAATAAAACAATTATGAATAATACAAATCAAAACATGAATATATACTAAAACATACATCCCAAATGCGATGTATATGTAAAATAACAACTCATAAGTTTGCGCTCCTTGAGTTTGGTTTGACAGGTTCGGTCCACTAGACCTCGATCTCGGCATAACTAAACAAATAAAGTAGTAATAAAATTAGAATATACTTCTAGAGAGACTCAATCTAAGAATACGGAACATAGACATACATAGAATTTCATGATCGACACGATGTTACGTTTTACGAGAATTCCACCGAAAATTTGGCAAAACCTCCTTTGTAAAACTGACATCTCTCTACTAAAAAGTAAAGCCGGTCCTGTAAGAAAACACACTTTTAAACAACAAAATATTCACACATTCGGTTAAGACCCCGAGCTACACAATTTCCAATCGAAGTCCATAATTCCACCAAAAATAAAAATAATATATAAATATATTAAAAATCAATAAATTCCACAAATATCCAAAATATAACATATTAAAACATTAAAAAATTAAATATAATCATGTTCACAATAATTAAGTAAAAATTCCAAAATAATATAATATTATTAAAAATCAAATTTCTCGATAATTCAATATTAATTAGTAAAAATTCACTTTATATCTTAAAATAGCTTAAATAGCCTAAATATATATTAAAAGTTATTAAAAACCCATTTAATTACCAATTTAGTAAATAATATATAATTTGAAAAACAATTTTTAAAAATTAGTATTAACTAGTTAGAAATAGTAAATAATTTATAAAAATCATTTCATTTCCTTAAATAATTCTAAAACCAATTAAAACATAATATTTAACTATAATTTTAACAAAATTACACAATTACCCTAATAATTCAAAATATCCATAATACTAAATAATTTCCTTAAAAATTATATAAAATCATTAAAATTATTTTCTCAACATATAATATACTAATATTAACTAAAACATATTATTAAACAATAATTTCAACAAAAATACATATTTAACCTAATTATCCAATATTTACATAAACTAAAAATTATATAATAATTCAAAAAATTATTTTCTCAACATTAAAATTAATAACAATATATACTAACACTAAATCAACCAAATTTATAAATAAATAAATAAATTTATGAAAATTAATTAAATAATAATAAAATAATAAAAAATTCACAAAAATTAAAATAAATTCCAAAAATCATAAAAAAAATATTTTCATGAAGCTCAAGCTACTAGGATTAACATTTGTAAAGGGATTTTACAAGATTCAACTGAAAATCAACCAAAAAAAATAAAAAAACAAAATAGCTCAAAACCAAAAAATTGAGAAAACTCACAAACGATTGGTTTAAGATTAAACAGAGCTTGAAATCAGCTTCACCAGAGCTAAAGGAGTTGATAGAGACTAGAAATGTGCAAAATGGTGGCCGAAATCAAGAACGGCCAAAAAAAATATAGAAACGACCATTGTCTCGATATCTGTGTGCTGTTTGCGCCAGGGAAGGAGGAGGAGGGCGACAGAGCTGGTAGAGGAAGGAGGGCGGTTCGGCGAGCAAAAGGAGGAGGCACACCAACGTAGGGGAACAGACGGTGGCGTGAGGAGGAAGGGAACCTTGCTGCGTTTTTTGGTCTTGTTTTCGATTTGTGTGTGTGTGTGTGTATATATATATATATATATATATATATACTTTATATTATTTTAATATATAATATTATATAGACAATAAATATTCACCACACACATAATTTAATATTTTTAATAATTTATATACTAAAAAATAATTAAATAATATTAAAACCAATTAATAATTAATAAATAATAAAAAATATTAGGGTAATTAATTAAACCCTAGTTAAATAAATAAATAAATACATATATATGCTTTATTTAGTACTTTAAAAATATATATGAGTTCATGCAAAATTGTGAAATTATTTAAAATATTTAATATTAAATTATTTACGTGTTAATTTCCCCGAAAATAAAAGTCCCAGGAAAATTTTACGTAAAGTACTTGAAATAACATAAAATAATTAAAAATCAATTTTAATTAAATAACAACTCATGAAATATTATAAATATATATATAAAAATTATTAACACTACATATTCCGATGCAGTATAAAACTACTTAAAAACACGGGATATTACAGTCTTCCCCCCTTACAAGAATTCGTCCCCGAATTCCAGAAAGAAAATGATCACAAGATCAAGAAGGGAAGAGATACGGGTAAGAAGCTCGCATCTCTGCTTCAGTATCCCACGTATGCGCCTCAACTCTGCTGCTATGCCACAGAACCTTGACCATCGGAATCTGCTTCGACCGTAACTGTCGAACTTGATAGTCAACGATCGCCACAGGTTTTTTCACAAACTTCACTCACTTCTATACTGTCGGGCTGCAACACATGTGAAGGGTCTGAGATATACTTCCTCAGCAACGAGATATGAAATACTAGATGCACCTGTGACATACTCGGAGGCAAAGCCAACCGATATGCAACAGTGTCAATTCTCTCCAAAATCTCGAACGGTCAGATATATCTCGGTGTCAACTTACCCTTCCTGTCAAATCTCATAACACCCTTCATTGGAGACACCTTCAAAGAAACATAGTCTCCAACCTGAAACTCCACATCTCTGCGCCTAGGATCCGCGTAGCTCTTCTGCCTGCTAATTGCGGTCTCTAATCTGCGCTTAATTACGGTGACTTTCTCAGCAGTATCCTGAACCATCTCAGGTCCAGTCAAAGCTCTTTCCCTAATCTCATCCCAACTCAGAGGGGATCTACACTTCCTTCCGTACAATGCCTCATATGGTGCCATGCCAATACTGCTATGGTAGCTGTTATTATATGCAAACTCTACGAGTGGCAAATGATCATCCCAGCTACCTCCCAAATCCAGGACACACATCCTTAATATATCTTCTAGTGTCTGGATCGTTCTCTCAGACTGACCATCTGTCTAAGGATGAAAAGCAGTACTGAAGTCCAGCCTAATGCCCATCGCTTCTTGCAACTTCTGCCAAAAATGAGAGGTAAACACTGAACCTTTATCTGACACAATGGACACAGGTACTGCATGAAGGCATACGATGTGCTTCACGTATAGCTTCGCCAATCTAGCTACAGAATAAGTAGCTTTCACAAGCAAGAAATGTGCAGACTTCGTCAACCTGTCTATAATCACCCAGATGGAGTCGTATCCATCCTTAGAACGAGGTAAACCGACCACAAAATCCATAGCTATCCTTTCCCACTTCCACTCGAGAATAGGAAGAGGCTGAAGCTTCCCAGAAGGCTTCTGATGCTCAGCTTTCACTTGCTGACACGTCAAGCACTTAGCAACATAATTAGCGACATCCTTCTTCAGTCCGTCCCACCAATATAAATCTCTAATACTGTGGTACATCTTAGTGACACCTGGATGTGCGCTATAGGCTGTAGAGTGTGCTTCCTCTAGAATCTCCTCTCTCAAGTTATCCACATCGGGAATGCACAATCTACCACTGATCCACAACACACCATCATCATCGAGTGTGAAATCAGTAAACTTTCCTGCTCGAACATTCTCTGTAAGCTCTTCTAGAATAGGATCTTGGCTTTGAGCTGCTTTAATTCTATCTCTCAGTACAGATCGTACCTTAAATTGAGCTAGCAGTCCACCTGACCTACTGATCTTTATCATCAAACCTTGATCCACCAACAGATGCAACTCCTGGATCAACAGTCTCCTCTCAACACTGATGTGAGCAAGACTGCCTGAGGACTTTCTACTTAAGGCATATGCTACCACATTAGCCTTGCCCGGATGATATAAAATCTCAAAGTCATAATCCTTTAACAATTCCAACCATCTCCTCTGCCTCAGATTCAAATCTCTCTGCTGGAAAATGTACATAAAGCTCTTGTGATACAGTAAATATCTCACAAGTCACCCCGTACAGGTAATGTCTCCAGATCTTTAAAGCAAAGATCACTGCAGCCATTTCAAGGTCATGTGTAGGATAGTTCTGCTCATGCTTCTTCAACTGCCTTGAAGCATAGGCTATCACCCTTCCATTCTGCATCAACACATAACCAAGGCCAACTCTAGAGGCATTATAATAAACTGTGAACTTATCCACATTATTAGGCAAAGCTAACACTAGGGCTATGGTCAATTTCTCCTTCAACAACTGGAAACTATTCTCACAAGCTTCTGACCACTCAAATCTAACATTCTTCTGAGTTAAGCGAGTCATAAGGGCTGCAATTCCAGAAAAATCCTACACAAACCGCCTATAATACCCGGCTAAACCCAGAAAACTCAGAATCTCAGTAACAGAAGTCCATGTAGGCCACTCAGACACTGCTTCAATCTTCTGTGGATCAACCTGGATACCTTCTTTAGACACCACATGTCCAAGAAAAGAAACACTCTCCATCCAGAAGTCACACTTCGAGAATTTAGCATAAAGCTGATGATCTCTCAGTGTCTGTAGTACAGTCCTCAAGTGATATACATGCTCCTCCATACTCCTCGAATAAACCAGTATATCATCAATGAAGACTACCATAAACTGATCCACATACTGTCTGAACACCCTATTCTTCAAGTCCATAAAAGCTGCTGGTGCATTAGTCAAATCAAAAGACATCACCAGAAACTCATAGTGGCCATATCGAGTGCGGAATACTGTTTTAGGAATATCAGCTTCACTAATCTGTAACTAATGATAACCCGACCTCAAATCAATCTTGGAAAAGAACTGTGCACCCTGTAGCTGATCAAACAAGTCATCTATCCTTGGGAGAGGATACTTGTTCTTGATTGTCACCTTATTCAGCTCTCTGTTCAATGCACAGTCTCAGGGTACCATCCTTCTTCTTCACAAACAGGACTGGTGCACCCCAAGGAGAAATGCTAGGTCTGATAAAACTTTTATCCAACAACTCTTGCAACTACTCCTTTAACTCTTTCAACTCTTCAGGAGCCATTCTATAGGGTGGTATAGATATAGGAGTAGTACTTGGAACCATATCTATACAAAACTCAATCTCTCTGTGAGGTGGTAAACCTGGCAACTCCTTGGGAAAAACATCAAGAAACTCACAGGCAATAGGAACATCTGTCAGTGACAACTTATCCACTGAAGTATCCCTGACTAATGCCAAATATCCCTTACATCCTTTCCTCAACAACTTCCTAGCCATAATGGTAGAAATAAGATTCTGAGGTGCTGAACTCCTATCACCCACAAAATTAAAATCTTCTTCATTAGGAATTCTGAAAGTCACCTCTTTATTCCTACAATTTACCATGACATAGTGCTGAGATAACCAGTCCATTCCCAGAATAACATCAAACTCCATCACATCCAACAGAATCAAATCAACGGGTAATTCCTTACCTCCCACGAGAACTGGACAACCAGAAAGAATAATATCGGTGTCCAAGGAATCACTCAGAGGAGTGGCAACAGACAAAGGAAAAGCCATCCTTAAAGCTTACTAACAAGAGTTGGAAGCAAAAATGAGAGAAACGAACGAATGCGTGGCACCCGAATCAAATAAAACCCATGCATCCAGGTAACAGACAGAAACAATACCAACCAAGACTGCATTGGATGCCTGAGCATCCAGCTGAGTAAGATGGAAGACTCTAGCCTGTCCTCGACCTCCCTGTTGACTGGTAGAAGCCTGGCCAACACCTCTGGCACCTCCTCTAGTACCTCTACCATGACCCTGCTGTGGAACAAGCTAAGTGGAACTCTAATGCTGGGCTGGGGGTAACTGAAATGGCGTGGGTGCAGCACTAGCAATCGACTGCTGTGGGAATCACGGAATCTGCAGTTGCTGATACCCGGAGTAAGGACACGATCTGGCATAATGTCCTGTCTGCCCGCATCTGAAGCATGTTAGTGGTGTCAGGTAACATGATCCCTGATGGACTCTACTGCAGGTCTGGCATACACTGGCAGTTGATCCAGAACTGTGACCACTGCTGCTGCTCGAAGCACCTGACCCAAATCTGAATGGTCTATGTTGACCTCCACGGCCATGTCTACTGCTCCAATGCACTCGCTGCGGCTGCCTCTGACTCTGCTGAGTCGGACCTTACTATTGACTACTCGACCCAACATGAAAACTCGAATATGGAGTAGTCTGCAATCCACTCGACTGAACTCCCTGCTGGTAATAATCAGGTATCGCTCCCTGCCTAACTAGCCTCAGCTCAACCTCCTTGGCCATCTCTATCACAGACTCCAGAGTAAGGCCTGCTGTAGGCATACCAGCAAATGCTGAACCCAGTCCGGTGACATAGGTAGTGATAGTGAAATACTGGTCTTGCATCAGATCCTCTGCATATCTACCCAGCCAGAGAAACTCTCGGGTGTACTCCTCTACAGATCGATCACCACGAGAAATGCTGGTCAATCAGAGATGATAGCTCATACGGAGAGGCTCTGGGTAAAATCTCCTCATAAATTGCTCTCTGAACTGAGCCTAGGTCATCATCATCATATAAGGCTGGATCATCTGAATAAACCAGTCTAGGGCTGGTCCCTCGACAGACAGCTCGATGATCATAATTTGCTGGTACTCGGTATGAGCAGTCCGAGTCCGAGTCTCAATCGCATGTAGAAAGTCTAACGGATCAGAAGTCCCATCAAATGCAATCTTGCCAACTCTAGCATAGAACAGAGTTGCCTCAGGGTTAGACATACCCTGCTAATAGGTAGGCTGAACAGGCGGAACAACTGGAGGTACAGGAATATCAAATTCAGGCTCAACAGGCTCCTCATCCTGTATCTCTCTCTACCTACGGCAACCTGTCGCTCCTCGAGGTCTACCTCTGCCATGACCTCTACGTCTAATTAGCTGCTCATGAGGTAAAACCTCATCCTGAAAAGACTCGTCATCCTCGACCTCAACGACTGGTGGAGCGACACGAGCTCGCCTCCTCATTCTGAAAACACAACAGAACGATTCAGACAAAATAGACAATGGAAGAATAACACAGAAAACTAAAGCAAGGAATACTTATCAAGACATACTCGAACTTAATTCACTGCAGTAGTTACCAAAAGAAAACACAACTTGAAAACTAGGGCCATAACTCACACCACTAAGCCCTAACACAAAACTCCGCTCTGATACCAACTTTGTCACGACCCAAAACAGGGGCCATGACCGGCGCTAGAGAATGGGAATTCTTTCGAATTCGGAACCCGTAGTAAGCCTAAAATAAAATAAAATATGCAATAGTAATAATAACAACACAATTAAGTAAAATATTATGCAGCGGAATAAAATCATAAATATCAAAATAACATTTCCACCAAATGAAATTAAATCAAATCCTCATCTCATATATAAATAAATCCTTTAATACAAGATTCAGTTCAAATATTTAAAGTACATATCTCGCGACTTTATATAACTACTGCAGTGTCTAGATTAATAAAATAAACTCAGATGAGCAGTTTACATAATAAAGCCGGGGCGGAAGAAATCCGACGTACAGGCCTGCTATTGAGGTCTGAAGATGATGACTCTCCTGAAAAATAGTCAACGGAGGGGAGTCAGACCTCACTGAGTGAATTACTATAATATATATACATGCATACTAAAAGCCAATGCACACTGTCAAAAGTATATATAATATGTATATATATAAGCAAATACACACAAATGCAATAAAAATCATTTTATATATTTTTATTGAAAATCACAGTTTATGAAGGATCAAATAGAACCCTAGAAAATTGCAACCTCAAAACAGTGTTAGAAAACACTCTAGCCATACATGCTCACTTATTCCAAAATATTCACTTATTCCATTTAGACAGTAGACTGGCCCCGAGACACTAAGTCAATCGAGCTCCAGCAGTCTGACTGTCAGTGTGATTGGCCTCAAGACACTTGGTCAACCGAGCTCCAACAATCACACTCCCAAATCATATCACACATCAAATAAATCAAATCCAATCAATATCCTCAAACTAGTTAGCAATATAGCCTAAATACTATCGGTGTACCGGTACGTACTCGGTCCTAGTGCTGCCCACTAGGTAGCACGTTCTATTGATATCCTTCATTAAAATATAAAAGCATACATTCATAAAAGTAAATGATGCATGAATTGAATAAAATAACCACATAAACTATATATATATACTAGAAATATACCAAAAGTAAACCAGGTATATTTCGAGTATATATACGTCAAATAAATCCAATATAATTGTAAAATAAACTAAATATATATTTAAAAACATTTTAGATATAAATGTTTAATAAAGCATGCATAAAATTTAAAATATACCAGAAATAAACCAAAGGTAAACCAAAAACAAACTAAAAATAAACTTAAGTACTAATTGAATCATCTATGCATATTTAATCAAAATAAAACACACATTTCTAAATCATGCACACTAAAGCATATATATATAGCATAGTAACTCGCACTTAGTGCGCTCCTCGAGATGGATCCAACGGGCCTGGTCCACTAGGCCTCGGTCTCGGCGCAACTAAACAAATAAATGATAATAGAAAATCAAAATAAACCTAACAGAAATTCTAAGGACTAGATCCAAAATATTAGACACATAATTAAAAATCAGAATCCAACCGGACATCACGTTTTACGAGAATTCTATCAAAAATCCGGCAAAACCTCGCCTGTAAAATGGACATCTCTCTACTCAAAGAGTAGAGCCGGCCCTGCAAAGAAACACACTTCGAAAAATAGACACAGAATCACAATCACAACCCCTCGGTCGGACTCCAAACTACAGTTTACCGACCGGGGTCCATAATTCACAAAATTATATAGAAATACCAAAAATACCCTTACATCATAGAAATACATTTAATAAGTAGAAATTACATAATTAACCCTAAAACACAGTAAAAACCGATAAAAACTCATTCTTATTCGAAAAATCGTATATTATATGAAAAATAGTTTTAATTAGTTAAAAATACTAAATAATTTGTAGAAATCATTTTTATACCTTAAATAATTATTAAAACCAATTTAATTACATTTTTAGCCAATTTAGGGTAAAATTATCAAAATACCCCTATATATATAAATATACTAAAATAAATCCAAAAATTCACCAAAAATAATATAATTGCACAAAATTAATTTTCTCAACATATTTATCAATAATATCAATAATTAAACTCAATAAACTAATTAATTTCAATTAAACACACAATTAACCATATTTTCTCAAAATTACATATACTAAATAAATTCAAAATAAATACATAAAAATTCACAAAAATTCAAAATAAATTTCAATAATTCATTTCAACACCTATATTTATCATAAAACACAATTTCATAATTTAATTAATTAATTTTCTAAAATTAGAAAATAATAATAAAATATTCAAAAATACCCAAAAATCAAAATAATTTCCAAAAATTCTAAAAAAATTCACACATGAAGATTAAGCTACTAGGATTAACATTTGTGAAGGAATTTTTCATGAATCAATCAATTCAAAGTTCAAAAAAAATCAAGAACCCTAAAATGGCCGAATTGCAAAAATCAAAACCTAGGCACAGCTAGACCATTTTAAGTGAAAAAAAGCTTGGAATCACACTCACCGGAGTTCAAGGAGAAGAGAGAGACCGGCAGTGTCGAAAATGGTGGCCGAAAACGCTGTGAACGACGGTGAGAAGAGTTTCAGCTTCTCCGGCCAAAATAAGCTTCCCGACGCCGGAAATGGGCTCTGCTGGCGGCAGAACAGTTGGAGGAAGGAGGTGGCATGCCGGGAGGCACACCGACGACAAGGGAACGGCGTGACAGTGGCTGGATTCGTGAGGGAGGGTGATCGGGAATGTTGGGGAGGATGAATGGCAAAACTGTAATTAAACCAAACTTTATATTTTTGATAAATATTATATGTATATGTATGTATGTATATATATATATATATATATATATACACTTTATATTATTTTAATATATAATATTATATAGACAATAAATATTCACCACACACATAATTTAATATTTTTAATAATTTATATACTAAAAAAATAATTAAATAATATTAAAACCAATTAATAATTAATAAATAATAAAAAAATATTAGGGTAACTAATTAAACCCTAGTTAAATAAATAAATACATATATATAATTTATTTAGTACTTTAAAAATATATATGAGTTCATGCAAAATCGTGAAATTATTTAAAATATTTAATATTAAATTATTTACGTGTTAATTTCCCCGAAAATAAAAATCTCGGGAAAATTTTACGTAAAGTACTTGAAATAATATAAAATAATTAAAAATCAATTTTAATTAAATAACAACTCATGAAATATTATAAATATATATATATAAATTATTAACACTGCATATTCCAATGCAGTATAAAACTACTTAAAAGCACGGGATATTACAGTCTTCCCCCCTTACAAGAATTTGTCCCCGAATTCCAGAAAGAAAATGATCACAAGATCAAGAAGGGAAGAGATACGAGTAAGAAGCTCGCATCTCTGCTTCAGTCTCCCACATATGCGCCTCAACTCTGCTGCTACGCCATAGAACCTTGACCATCGGAATCTGCTTCGACCGCAACTGTCGAACTTGATAGTCAACGATCGCCACAGGTTCTTTCACAAACGTCAGATCTTCACTCACTTCTACACTGTCAGGCTGCAACACATGTGAAAGGTCTGAGATATGCTTCCTCAGCATCGAGATATGAAATACTGGATGCACCTGTGATATACTCGGAGGCAAAGCCAACCGATATGCAACAGTGCCAATTCTCTCCAAAATCTCGAATGGTTCGATATATCTCGGTGTCAACTTACCCTTCCTGCCAAATCTCATAACACTCTTCATCAGAGACACCTTCAGAAAAACATAGTCTCCAACCTGAAACTCCACATCTCTGCGCCTAGCATCCGCGTAGCTCTTCTGCCTGCTAACTACGGTCTCTAATCTGCGCTTAATTACAGCGACTTTCTCTACAGCATCCTGAACCATCTCAGGTCCAGTCAAAGCTCTTTCCCCAATCTCATCCCAACTCAGAGGGGATCTACACTTCCTTCCGTATAATGCCTCATATGGTGCCATGCCAATACTACTATGGTAGCTGTTATTATATGCAAACTCTACGAGTGGCAAATGATCATCCCAGCTACCTCCCAAATCCAGGACACACATCCTTAATATATCTTCTAGTGTTTGGATCGTTCTCTCAGACTGACCATCTGTCTAAGGATGAAAAGCAGTACTGAAGTCCAGCCTAGTGCCCATCGCTTCCTGCAACTTCTGCCAAAAATGAGAGGTAAACACTGAACCTCTATCTGACACAATGGACACAGGTACTGCATGAAGGCATACGATATGCTTCACGTATAGCTTCGCCAATCTAGCTACAGAATAAGTAGCTTTCACAGGCAAGAAATGTGCAGATTTCATCAACCTGTCTACAATCACCCAGATGGAGTCGTATCCATCCTTAGAACGAGGTAAACCGACCACAAAATCCATAGCTATCCTTTCCCACTTTCACTCTGGAATAGGAAGAGGCTGAAGCTTCCCAGAAGGCTTCTGATGCTCAGCTTTCACTTGCTGACACATCAAGCACTTAGCAACATAATGAGCGACATCCTTCTTCAGTCCGTCCCACCAGTATAAATCTCTAATACTGTGGTACATCTTAGTGACACCTGGATGTGCGCTATGGGCTGTAGAGTGTGCTTCCTCTAGAATCTCCTCTCTCAAGTTATCCACATCGGGAATGCACAATCTACCACTGATCCACAACACACCATCATCATCGAGTGTAAAATCAGTAAACTTCCCTGCTCGAACATTCTCTGCAAGCTCTTCTAGAATAGGATCTCGGCCTTGAGTTGCTTTAATTCTATCGCTCAGTACAGATCGTACCTTAAATCGAGCTAGCAGTCCACCTGACCTACTGATCTTCATCATCAAACCTTAATCCACCAACAGATGCAACTCCTGGATCAACGGTCTCCTCTCAACACTGATGTGAGCAAGACTGCCTGAGGACTTTCTACTTAAGGCATATGCTACCACATTAGCCTTGCCCGGATGATATAAAATCTCAAAGTCATAATCCTTTAACAATTCCAACCATCTCCTCTGCCTCAGATTCAGATCTCTCTGCTGGAAAATGTACATAAGGCTCTTGTGATCAGTAAATATCTCACAAGTCACCCCGTACAGGTAATGTCTCCATATCTTTAAAGCAAAGATCACTGCAGCCATTTCAAGGTCATGTGTAGGATAGTTCTGCTCATGCTTCTTCAACTGCCTTGAAGCATAGGCTATCACCCTTCCATTCTGCATCAACACACAACCAAGGCCAACTCTAGAGGCATTACAATAAACTGTGAACTTATCCACATTATTAGGCAAAGCTAACACTGGGGCTATGGTCAATTTCTCCTTCAACAACTGGAAACTATTCTCACAAGCTTCTGACCACTCAAATCTAACATTCTTCTGAGTTAAGCGAGTCATAGGGGCTGCAATTCTAGAAAAATCCTACACAAACCGCCTATAATACCCGGCTAAACCCAGAAAACTCTGAATCTCAGTAACAGAAGTCCATGTAGGCCACTCAGACACTGCTTCAATCTTCTGTGGATCAACCTGGATACCTTCTTTAGACACCACGTGTCCAAGAAAAGAAACACTCTCCATCCAGAAGTCACACTTCGAGAATTTAGCATAAAGCTGATGATCTCTCAGTGTCTGTAGTACAGTCCTCAAGTGATATACATGCTCCTCCATACTCCTCGAATAAACCAGTATATCATCAATGAAGACTACCATAAACTGATCCACATACTGTCTAAACACCCTATTCTTCAAGTCCATAAAAGCTGCTGGTGCATTAGTCAAACCAAAAGACATCACCAGAAACTCATAGTGGCCATATCGAGTGCGGAATGCTGTTTTAGGAATATCAGCTTCACTAATCCGCAACTAATGATAACCCGACCTCAAATCAATCTTGGAAAAGAACTGTGCACCCTATAGCTGATCAAACAAGTCATCTATCCTCGGGAGAGGATACTTGTTCTTCACTGTCACCTTATTCAGCTCTCTGTAGTCAATGCACAGTCTCAGGGTACCATCCTTCTTCTTCACAAACAGGACTGGTGCACCGCAAAGGGAAACACTAGGTCTGATAAAACCTTTATCCAACAACTCTTGCAACTACTCCTTCAACTCTTTTAACTCTTCAGGAGCCATTCTGTAGGGTGGCATAGATGTAGGAGTAGTACCTGGAACCATATCTATACAGAACTCAATCTCTTTGTGAGGTGGTAAACCTGGCAACTCCTCGGGAAAAACATCAAGAAACTCACAGGCAACAGGAACATCTGTGAGTGACAACTTCTCCACTGAAGTATCCCTGACTAATACCAAATATGCCTGACATCCTTTCCTCAACAACTTCCTAGCCATAATGGCAGAAATAAGATTCTGAGGTGCTGAACTCCTATCACCCACAAACTTAAAATCTTCTTCATTAGGAATTCTGAAAGTCACCTCTTTATTCTTACAATCTACCACGGCATAGTGCTGAGATAACCAGTCCATTCCCAGAATAACATCAAACTCAATCACATCCAACAAAATCAAATCAACGGGTAATTCCTTACCTCCCACGAGAACTGGACAACCAGAAAGAATAATATCGGTGTCCAAGGAATCGCTCAGAGGAGTGGCAAAAGACAAAGGAAAAGCCATCCTTAAAGCTTACCAACAAGAGTTGGAAGCAAAAATGGGAGAAACGAACGAATGCGTGGCACCCGGATCAAACAAAACCCATGCATCCAGGTAACAGACAGAAACAATACCTACCACGACTGCATTGGATGCCTGAGCATCTAGCTGAGTAAGATGGAAGACTCTGGCCTATCCTCGACCTCCCTGTTGACTGGTAGAAGCCTGGCCAACACCTCTGGCACCTCCTCTAGTACCTCTGCCACGACCCTGCTATGGAACAAGCTAAGTGGAACTCTAATGCTGGGCTGGGGGTAACTGAAATGGCACGGGTGCAGCACTAGCAATCGACTGCTATGGGAATCACGGAATCTGCGGCTGCTGATACCCAGAGTAAGGACACGATCTGGCATAATGTCCTGTCTGCCCGCATCTGAAGCATGTCAGTGGTGTCAGGTAACACAGTCCCTGATGGACTCTACTGCAGGTCTGGCATACACTGGCAGCTGATCCATAACTGCGACCACTACTGCTGCTCGAAGCACTTGACTCGAATCTGAATGGTACGCTGACCTCCATGGTCATGTCTACTGCTTCGATGCACGCGTTGCTGCTGCCTCTGACTCTGCTGAGTCGGACCTTACTATTGACTACTCGACCCAACATGAAAACTCGAATATGGAGTAGTCTGCAATCCACTCGACTGAACTCCCTGCTGGTAATAATCAGGTATCGCTCCCTGCCTAACTAGCCTCAGCTCAACCTCCTTGGCCATCTCTATCACAGACTCCAGAGTAAGGCCTGCTGTAGGCATACCAGCAAATGCTGAATCCAATCCGGTGACATAGGTAGTGACAGTGAAATACTGGTCTTGCATCAGATCCTCTGCATATCTACCCAGCCGGAGAAACTCTCGGGTGTACTCCTCTACAGATCGATCACTACGAGAAATGCTGGTCAATCGGAGATGATAGCTCATACGGAGAGGCTCTAGGCAAAATCTCCTCATAAACCGCTCTCTGAACTGAGCCCAGGTCATCGTCATCATATAAGGCTGGATCATTTGAATAAACCAGTCTGGGGCTGGTCCCTCGACAGACAGCTCAACGATCATAATCTGTTGGTACTCGGTATGAGCAGTCCGAGTCCGAGTCTCAATCGCATGCAGAAAAGTCTAACGGATCAGAAGTCCCATCAAATGCAATCCTTCCAACTCTGGCATAGAACATAGCTGCCTTAGGGTTAGACATACCCTGCTAATAGGTAGGCTGAACATGCGGAACAACTGGAGGTACAGGAACATCAAATTCAGGCTCAACAGGCTCCTCGTCTTGTATCTCTCTCTACCTACGGCAACCTGCCGCTCCTCGAGGTCTACCTCTGCCATGACCTCTATGTCTAACTAGCTGCTCATGAGGTAAAACCTCATCCTGAAAAGACTCATCATCCTCGGCCTCAACGACTGGTGGAGCGACACGCGCTCGCCTCCTCATTCTGAAAACACAACAGAACGATTCAGACAAAATAGACAACAGAAGAATAACGTAGAAAACTAAAACAAGGAATACTTATCAAGACATACTCGAACCTAATTCACTACAGTAGTTACCAAAAGAAAACACAACTTGAAAACTAGGGCCATAACTCACACCACTAAGCCCTGACACAAAACTCTGCTCTGATACCAACTTTGTCACGACCCAAAACAGGGGCCATGACCGGCGCTAGGGAACGGGAATTCTTTCGAATCTGGAACCCGTAGCAAGCCTAAAATAAAATAAAATATGCAATAGTAATAATAACAACACAATTAAGTAAAATATTATACAGCGGAATAAAATCATAAATATCAAAATAACATTTCCACCAAATGAAATTAAATCAAATCCTCATCTCATATATAAATAAATCCTTTAATACAAGATTCAATTCAAATATTTAAAGTACATATCTCACGACTTTATATAACTACTGCAGTGTCTAGATTAATAAAATAAACTTAAATGAGCAGTTTACATAATAAAGCAGGGGCGGAAGAAATCCGGCGTACAGGCCTGCTACAGCTGGAGGAAGGAGGTGGCACGCCAGGAGGCACATCGACGGCAAGGGAACGGCGTGACAGTGGCTGGATTCGTGAGGGAGGGTGATCAGGAATGTTGGGGAGGATGAATGGCAAAACTATAATTAAACCAAACTTTATATTTTTGATAAATATTATATGTATATGTATATATATATATATATATATATATATATATATATATATACTTTATATTATTTTAATATATAATATTATATAGACAATAAATATTCACCACACACATAATTTAATATTTTTAATAATTTATATACTAAAAAAATAATTAAATAATATTAAAACCAATTAATAATTAATAAATAATAAAAAAAAATTAGGGTAATTAATTAAACCCTAGTTAAATAAATAAATACACATATATACTTTATTTAGTACTTTAGAAATATATATGAGTTCATACAAAATCATGAAATTATTTAAAATATTTAATATTAAATTATTTACGTGTTAATTTTCCCGAAAATAAAAGTCCCGGGAAAATTTTACGAAAAGTACTTGAAATAACATAAAATAATTAAAAATCAATTTTAATTAAATAACAACTCATGAAATATCATATATATATATATATATATATATATATATATATATATATATATATATATATATATATATATATATATATATATATATATATATATATATATATATATATATATATATAAATTATTAACATTGCATATCCCGATGCAGTATAAAACTATTTAAAAACACGGGATATTACAAAATTGTGGATTAAGGGTGTAACTACGAATCTTCAGTTGACCTGTAGGGTACTTGGGGCCAATTAGCACCAGTAGTGGGACTGTGAATCCTTGGTTGACCCTTTATGTACTCGAGGCCAGTTCACTGCCGAAAGTTGGATATAAGAATATTTTTGGAGTTATGAAAAACCTTATGACTATTGATTTTCAGTGTTTGAGGTTGCAAAAATTTAAGGATTTTACTCTTATCCTCCACTCAAAATTCTTTTGTATTTATTTTTATAATAAAAGTGGATTTTTAGCATATGTATGAAATGCATACACACACACACACACATATATGTATTATTATATTGATGCTTGAGTGTATATGTCTTTAGGCTGCATATATATATTATAATAATTCACTCAATGAGGTCTGAGCCCCCTCAATATTTTTTTCAGGATCTTCTACTTCAGACCTCCCTAGGAAAACTCTTTGTCAGACTCTTTCCTTTTCGGCTGACTTATGTAAACATTAAACCATTACTCTTCTTGTATTTTAGTAATTGTTGCAGTAGTAGTGTTTACTGTTGTAGTATCTGAGTTGTATTAGATAGAGACCCTGTATTTAAAGACTTGTATGAATATATATTTTATTATGTTATGATATATATTTATTTTATATTAAATAAAGTTTTTTATTCTGACGTATTTTTCTGTATATTTTCATGAGTTTTTATTTTTAAAGCTTGTTATGGGTTTCAGATTCATGAGAACTCCCATTCCCAGCGCTGGTCATGACTCCCCGATTTGGGTCGTGACAAAATAAAATCCATATGGCATTTAATACAAAAGAGTCTATTGTTGCAGTATTCTAGAATTCAAATTTATGATACATATATTTCATAACTATACAGATTATATCATGGACTAGCCAAAGCCGTACTTATAGCATCACACAACCAATTTTCGACCAGACAGCCTGTCCCCTTTTTATAATCTATACAACTATAAATTATAATCTTAATAGAGTTGGTTACTGGATCATCTTCTTAATTAAGTTTATGATGTACCAAATCCTTCATAGAGGCAAGTACAGAGCATACTCTTTAATTTAGATAGGTGGAATAATTATAATTCATAATATAACTGCTAGAGAAGAAGAAAGACTTTTAAAAGGCCATGGTTTATTTAGCTTCTGAAAATTTTTACAAGAGGGGTTCTACCTTTCAACTGAGACAGAAAGCTCCTTATATAGAGAAGGAGCTGAGATACAAGAAGGCCTACAAGCAAACAAACAACCAAAGATAAATAGACAAATGTGGATAGACATCCACTGATAAAAGTGACAACTTTAAATTACAACCATTTGTGACAAATTGGCTCGTGACTTGGAGATAGATTCTTATCTTCAGCACTATCTTCACTATGGTAAAAGTCTTCATCAGGATCCTGTGAGTGTCTTGCTATTGGCATACATGGGTCCTTTGAATTATTTGATTTAAAAGAGTTTAACCATATCTGTTCTGCAGATGAGCTGGCTTGATAAGGATCAGATGAGCTGACTTGATAAGGATCTTGATAAGGATCAGATGAGCTAACTTGATAAGGATCAGATGAGCTGGCTTAATAGGGATCAGATGAGCTGGCTTGATAAGGATCATCAATTTGCATGTGAGACGGGATTGATGTAGTCCTTTGTGTCTTTTCCCAATATTCTTTGTCTGCTAATAGCTGTTTCCCATAATCAGAAGGAAATATTTCCCATGGGGCATCATCAGATATCTTTGGCCATATCTCCTTTGGAATAATACCATTTTTCTCGAACATGTGTCTTTGAAACTCTCTCCATGGTGAAGGATCCGTGGTATCTATGGTAATATAGTGCATCATTGAGTGTCTATAAGTCCCATAGATATTAAAGCATGGTACATCAGTAAAAACACCTTTAGCTTTGAAGAAAGTTCTTTTGAGGGTGATGATAGTATGACATTCGAGAGGAGGTGCCACCTGTTGAGTATAAGCTTCATTTGTTAAATAGGATTTCCATCTTGACAAATTCTGGAACCATTTGAGAAATGTTGACAAATGTGGATTCAGACCTTCATTCTTCTCAAGCAGGCTGATATACCTTGCAAGCTTTAATGGTTGAAGATCAAATGAGATCCAGTATAGTTGACAAAGATACCAAAATAGGATTAACAATTCAGGAGACTAATAAAATTGGTTTCCAGGACTTTGGTTTAGGAAGGTGAAAATACAGGTGAAAGGATAGATAGGATGAAAGCCTAATTTGTGAAAGAAATCTGACCCATATTTTCTGATTAGTCCGGATTGAAGTTCAAAAATTTGAGTTCTTGCCTTTTGATGAAGGATGGTCATGGAAATGTGTGATGGTAAGGATGGAGGAATACCTTTTTCAAGAAAGTTGGCATTAATAGTTTGGTACATGTATAGCATGGGAAGAACTTTTAGCTAAAAGGGTTTTTCACAAGAGACAGGTGGTCTGCTTAAAAGATCTGGTAACAGGTTGTCCTCTCCTTTGATGTGTTCTACTTCAAAGTCATACTTATTGAACCATTCTTTCATTCTGAGAAGTTGAGGATGGGGCAGAGTCTTTCCTTTGAATTCAAGCATTTTTGGAAATGATGAGCAGTCCATCATAACTTTGAAATGATGACCAATTAGATGGAATTCAAACTTTTTTATGCCATATTTAACTGCTAAGACCTCTTTAAAGGTTGAGTGATAATGGCATTCTCCATCTGTGAACTTTCCACTAGCATGAGCAAAAATCTATTTTTTCTTATTGTCATCCTCTTCTAAAAGAATAGCTCCCTAAAATTGATCGCTTGCATATGTTTGAAGGATTCTTTTTCCTGTGGAGGGAATCTAGAGATCAGGAAGATTTTTTGTGCAAATTCTGAGTTATTCAAGAGCTTCTGTTTGTTCTGAGGACCATGGTGGAGGATTCTTTCTTAGAAGAGCTCTGAGAGGGCTGTCTTCTTTGTCAAGTGAGGAATAAAATCCCTGAGATAATTGATAATGCCAAGAACTTGTCTGATTTGTTTGACAGAAAGATTTTCTTTTGGAAATTTATCCAGTTCTGTTGCAACATGAGGACCTAGAAGATACTTCCCCTCTTTGAATCTCATTCCAGGAAAATATATTTCTATTTGGCCAATGAACATTTTGGTGGGTGAAAGCATAACACCATAATGTCGTACAAGATTAGCAAACTATTGGAGCAGTTTCTCATGGGCTTTTATATCTGCAAAAAATAAAAGAATATCATCAACATAAATAAGAGCGCTGGAGAGGATGGGCTTAAAGATTTTGATCATAGCCCGTTGGAACAGTGATGGGGCTACTTTGAGTCCAAAAGGTAGCACATTCCATTGATAGTGTCTGTTTGGAATACAAAAGCCCATTTTGTATCTGTCTTCCTCTTTGATTCCAAGTTGCCAAAATCCAACCTTCAAATCAAATTTTGAAAAGATTTTAGCTCCTGCCAAAAATGCAAATAATGAGGAAATTTTTGGCAAAGGGAATTTGTCATCCCTGATGAAGAAATTCAAAGGCTGATAGTCGATCACCAATCTTTTCTTTCCACAAACTTTTTCTGATCTTTTGTTTACATAAAAAGCTTAGCATGCCCATTCTGATTTTATGGGAGCAACTAGACCTTGGTCTTCCAATTGGTTGCATTCTTCAATTGCCAATTTAAGACCAGAGGGAGTCATTCTTAGATGGGTTGCCTTTATTGGGTTGACATCTTCATTTTGTTTGAAAGGTAAGGAGATGAAGAACTCCTCATTTTTACACAATGGTGATGAGCATTTCTGAAGAAACTCTATATGAGATTGAGCACTGCATTCCTTTAATAACAACTCATGAATAGTTTGAAGGTTTAGTTGAGAAACGGTTTGGTCAACAAAAAGGATAGATGAAATATTGGTGAATGGTTGAAAGTATTTCTTGAACTTGAGTCCATTGGGAAGAATTCTCAAGTCTTTCATCTTCCAATAGACATCAAAGCCAATGACAATATCTTTTCCAGGTAAAGAAGATCTAAGAACATGTGTCCAGGTGTAACAATTTGGAAAGAATTGGATCTTTATTGGGTGTCTGGTTTTAAGGCCAGTTTCAAGTAATTCTCCATTAGCTGTAGAGAAATACGCAGAATGATGTTTCCAACATTCTTTAGGCAAGGCTTTTGGGTTGAGAATGGTAGTTTTGGCTCCAGTGTCGATCAAGGCTACAAGTTTTATGGGTTTGGAATAACTGGTTGGGTAAATTTGGATAAGGAACAAAGGTATTGGATGTTTTTCATGAGTTAGGGCTATCATGTCTCTATTATCACCACCAATTAAGAACTGGTCATTCTAGGACTCTGTTTCAAAGCTGGAAATTTCTGAGTCTGTCTTTTGGCCTATAGCAAAAACACATTCTGGTGAAGCTTCTTCTTCTTCTAAAAAGAGAGACTCAAGATCAGCATCATTCATGTCTACTTTAGTGATCTGCTGAATTTATTGAATCATTTGCTCAGTCTTCTTTGTTTTTGAAGGGAAATTTTTTGCAAAATGACCCTTTTTCCCACAGATGTAGCATTTGTCAGTTTTTTTCTTACCACAGAACTTTTTCTTCTTGTAATACTTCCACTTCTTAAACTTGGATCTTTTCCCTTTCTTCTTTAGTTTGAAGAAATGTTTCTTCTTTTTTGATGGACAAACACAAACATCAGCATCTTTGCATTTGATCTGCAAATCAGGCCTGTCATAAGAAAGTTTTCCCAAAGGATTCTTCCTACTGCCCAGATACAATTTAATCATCTTCCTTTGATCACATAACTGGGTATGAGCCTGAATCATGATTTGATACAAATGTCCCATTGGCACATCTCCAACTTTGTAATTTGATTGTTGAAGGATTGAAAACATTCGAGAGGCAAGGATCTCAGGAATAGAAGCCAAAAAGGCTTATTTTAAATCAGGATTAGCAGTGCCTCCTAACAGGTAAAATCTAGTAGACATATTTTGGAAATGTCTTTCTAGATCTTTTCTTTGTAGTGAACAACATTTCATCTGGTAATACTCCTTTTGTGCAACTTCAAGATCATCATCCCATTTTCCTAAGAACTCATAATGCAAGAGTCCTAGAAAATCTTCTGGTGATGTGGCATCCATCAACTGGGTTCTAGCATAAGCATTCAGAGAAGCATACCAGTCTGCTAGCTTTCCCACCATTTTTGTAAGAAATTTTTCAATAACAACCTTGATTTTTGCTCCAGGAATAAGCATTTGTCTAGCTATCCATGCTCTAAATTCTAGAAATCTATTCCTATATTGTGAAGGAAGAACATCATCCAGGGTAAAGTAATTTCCAGTATTTTTTTAGAAATTTGTCTGTGGATTTGGCTGTGGTGTTCTGGGCTATTCAAATTCTTCTTCTGGATCATTAACTTCTTCAACTTGAGGTCCTCTAGAAGATGTAGCATCATCAGCCATCAATTGGTAGGGTATTTCATAATCTGAATCAGATTCACTTTCTAAAGATTCAGAGATGAACTTTCCTTTAAATCAGATCCAATTGAAAAGCTGGGCATGAAATTTTTCAGCACATCTTTCCAAAAAGGAAGAGATATGATTCACTATCATTAGAGGTTGTTCTGACTCTTTTGGTGATGAGGTTGGTGAGGTATTTTTGGGTAATGATTCAGAAGGTGTTGTTTTAGGTTTCTCAGTTTGAGAGAAATGGACTGTTTTTCCTTTTTTTGGTGTTATTTCATCAGAGGACTGTGTTTGAGAGGGGTTTTTAATGAGGATTTAAATCCTTGAAAATTTGGAGGAATATTCAAGGGAGCTGTTGGTGCAGGAAATAAAGATTGGGTGGAAGAGGCTGTGTATGGTGAACTGGGAATTGAATAAGGGCTGTACAAAGACCCAAAGGATCTGGAGAGAAAGATTTTGAAGAGTTTGTGAAGACAACTCTTCTTTCTTTCTTTTAAGATCTTTTTCAGTTGGTCAACCTGGGCTTTCAAGTTTAAAATTTTTGTTCCTTTCATTTGAATGCTATTCAATGTGCCTTGTTGCTGATGATTCGCATAAGTTCCTGGTGCTTCATCTCTATCTGCCTTTGTAATTCTACATGAACTACTGTCATTCATTTTTTCAAAGGCCTAGAACTTTTTTTTCTACCAAATTCATATGTTCAACAACTCCATCAATCTTTTCTTCAATAAGCTTCAATTTTTGATTTTGAGAACAAGCATTCTGTGTCTGCCAGTTGACTATTGCTTCAGCTAGAGTTGTTTGTCTAGGTCTGCCATCTGCATCAACAATGTTTGATTTTAGGATAAAAGGTTGCATGGTAATTTGTTTTTTTTTCTTTGGTTAAAGGAGGAAAGTCTGTGGGTTGGAACATACAGATTTAGGGTAAAGACTTTGGCTTTTGAATCTCGACTGAGTTTTCTTTTCTTACCCATTTCAAAGCTTTTTTGTAACATGGGAGAGGAGCTGCCTTAGGTTTCAACTGGGAAGGAGGTATTTGAGGCTTGCAAGGTTCAGGAGGAATATTTTGAGTAGTTGGTGGTTTATACCAAGCAGGATGAGAATATGATACAAGATAATCATATTTTCCTGAAGGTTGTCCCAGAGTGCAGATGCTTGAATCTCCATCTTCATATCTTCTTTTGAATTCCTTTTCACTATATTTTCCTGGAGATTTTTTCTTTTTTTTTCTTCTCATCATCATCAAAGTAGGATGCAGCATAACAATAATCACAATCACAATAATCAAAATAACAGTGACCATCAAGCTTAAAAGCATAGACTGGTCTTCCAGAATTATCAAAAGAGGCTACAGGGATGTTATCTTCTAAATCCCAAGGATTGATTATGAACTGTGTATTAAAAACTGTAGGAGTCTCTTGTTTTCTCTTAAAGATCGTATCAACTGATCCATTAGATCTTTTGATATGCACAGGGTTTGTACCTTGAATTGGCTCCACTGTCTCATGCAACTTCTCATAATTGGTGATCCACTTTTCTGGGAATAATTTTAACAAATCATTCCTAGAAA
The DNA here is from genome assembly GCA_947683625.1 of Mallotus nudiflorus. NCBI lineage: Eukaryota > Viridiplantae > Streptophyta > Magnoliopsida > Malpighiales > Euphorbiaceae > Mallotus > Mallotus nudiflorus. Next base: position 264,108 of record CANTUR010000171.1, read on the forward strand.
GTTGTTTAGGTGTGTGAATGCACTTGGGAGTATTATGAGAGTCTGCTTTTATGAACAAAGCATCATTTTGGACACAGGGTAGTGACAAGTTGATAGCATGGTTTTGGAGACGATAGACAATTTGGTAGTGAAGGGTGGCTACTTTGGCTATGGAGATTTATTCAGCACCAAGGATCTGGAGTTGGACTTTTAAAGCTGTCAAGGCATGGGGATCAGAAAGGGCCAGATTATAATTTGGGAAAAATGTAAAGAATACTGAGCCAGCATTTAAGGATGTCTCTATGGTCCCAATTACAGCATGTTGATACTGTTTATATCTAGAATCCAAAAGAGCGATCCTAGAGAAAACAGGTTGCCTTGCTCTGCCATGGTAGGAGAGTCCTAACCTTATAGCTCCAAAGTGGATGTGAGTGTATCCCTGGTTAAGCCAAGTTCTTAGAAATTCTGGAGGAATTTCTAAGGTCACGAATTGTTCTGTCTAAGAGGCTGGTATATGGTGTTGATTAAAGCTAGAGGCTTGAACATATTCTTTTATAGAAGAAGTGGGTCAGTTTACAAGAGCTTTAAAAGATTGTTTCCAGTTTATTTTGGATTTTGAAAAGGCATCATAAGGGTTCAACAGGGGAAACTTTGATTCTTCAATCTTTTGATCTTCATGAAGGTAAGTAATTCATACAAGTAATCGGTCTTTTTCTGGGTGGTTTGGTTGATGGGGGGTGATAGGGTAACAGCAACAGACTTAGTTGGCACATACTTATAATCACATATTACAGAGGGAGTAGAAGAGGGAACATAAGAGCTTTCTGGTTCTGTCATGTTTAAGAATTTCTTCTCTTTTAGTCTTCATATGAATTATAACAATTCCACCTTATGCAAAAACAATATGAATTAGGCTCTGATACCAAGTTATGTGATCAAAGGAAGATGAAGAGGAATATCAATTAGACTATAAGATCTTGGGAAAAATAAAATTGAGAGGATTCAAACCTCACTGAGTGAATTAATCTTATAAAATGCATGTTGGTTTAAAAATCATTATTTGAAATCATGAAAGAAATCATTATTTAAAATCCTTTTTGTTTTTTTTTTTAAAATCTATTTTATAAAATATCCTTTCAAAATCCATAAACCTCTTAATACAAATTTCTCATATGAAAATCATATAATTTAAAGCCTTAGTGGAAAAAAATGGTAGAACCATAAACCTCAAATTTAGTAGCCTTGAAGATTCTTTTAAATCCAAATAATAGTCATCCTAAGAGTTCAAGCTCAACTAAATTACAGTCGTAGTCCAATTACTTATCCATTTTTTATGCCTCAAGAGAACAAGCTCAACTGAGTTACATCTTTAATTCCAATCTAAAAGAACAAGCTCCACTGAGCTCAATTCATATACTACCTGAGAACAAGCTTAACCAAGCCTAAGCCATAACACTATCCTAGAGAACAAGCTTAACTGAGCCAATCTACATACTCAGACTCGAGATCTCAACCAGTGCATACGTGGTTCTGGTGATACCCACCAGTAGCACATTCTACCTTTTTTTTTCAAAATATATTTATGACATATATAAAATAAAACTAACTAATGCATCCTCCTAAAATTATCCACAATAATAAAGTAAATAAATCATGCATAAGGCAAGATTTTTAACCTTAAAAAAATCTATATATATTCATCTTTTATATTATAATTACCACGTAATAATTCTAGTTTAAATATTCTCAACAAACATTTTATAAAATTAACTCATAGGTGGAGTGTGCTGCTGACGCATCCTTAGCTATCTAGGCTCTACACCTTTTGTCATAACCCAATCAGGAATCATGATCGGCACTAGAGAATGGGAATTCTTTCGAATTTAGAACTCATAGCAAGCCTTAAAAGAATAAAAGCATGCAATAAAGAAATATAATAAACCATATTTAAAAACTTAAATCAATATATAAAATAAATACTTCTATCATATCATAAAATAAAAATATTTCATACAATATTTAAAGAAAGGCCTCTAATCTTAAAACCATTCAACAGATACAGAGTACAACTACTATTGATACTACTATAGTTTTATAGAGTATAATAGGAATCAAGTAAGTAATTTACATAGACTAGCCGGGGCTGAAGAAATCCGATGGATGGACCCACTGCTGAGGTCTGAGGAGGAAGAATCTCCTGTAAAAATAATAATTGAGGGGAGTCAGACCTTATTGAGTGAATTATTATATTATATATACATGTACCTCCTAATTTCATATGCAATTAAGCATCAATATATGTAATAATATATACAAGCATTTCACACAAATGCTGAAATCACTTTTATATATAATAAATGCTGTAAAACATTTATTTTATGAAGGATCAAATACCCTATTTAAATTGCAACCTCAATAAAAAAATATCTCTCTAGCCATACAAGCTCACTTAATTCCAAATTAATTAACTTGTTCCATTTTGGATAGTAGACTGGCCCTAAGACACTAAGTCAACCGAGCTCAAGCAGTTTGACCGTCTGTGTGATTGGCCTCGAGACACTAAGTCAACCGAGCTCCAACAACCACACTATTCAATCACATCAAATCTTAAAAGAATAAATCAATCATATATCACCTTAAGTGATTCACAACTCAACCCTAAATCTATCGCACTGGTAGCCCACTAGGTAGCACGTTCTATTGATATCCTTTAAATAAAATTCAATATGCATACAGGAAATAAATAATGCATATTTAAATATAATAACATTCATAACAGTGAAATAAACCATATATATACCAGAAATATACCTAAAATATACTAAGTATATTTCAAGTATATATATGCTAAATAAATTCAAAATCAACCATAAATATACCAAAAATATATTAAGTGTATTTTGAAAATATATCATGCATTTATATTGAAATATACCAAAAAGATATTAAAAATATACCTAACATCTACTAAAACATTTAATAAAACACTTCATGAATAAATACATATTAAAACATGAATATTCTAAATCATGCATTCTAAATGCGATGTATATATAAGATAATAATTCACAATGGAGCGCTCCACGAGACTAGCTCGACGGGCTTGGTCCAATAGGTTCGGTCTTGGTGCAACTAGAAAATAAAATAATAATACAATTAGAATAAATCTAACTTATACTTCTAAAGATACTCGATCTCGGAATACGAAACTCAGTCAAAACACGGAAACTCAGGATCAACCCAATGTCACATTTTACAAGCTATCTCTCATAATAATATATTTTTTTAGTTTGCATACAATTTATTTTCCCTCAACACCTTAAATACTTCCCTAAGGTGTCCAATATACTCCTTCCTCAATTTAGTATGAATCAAAATATCATTAAAATAAATAACTATAAATTTACCTAAGAAAGGTTGTAGTACTTGAGTCATAAGTTGTATGAAAGTACTAGGAGCATTGCTTAGCCTAAAATGCATGACTAATCATTTAAACAATCCATCCCTTATCTTGAATACCTTCTTTCACTCATCACCTGGACGAATTATGATATAATGATAGCCACTTCTTAGGTCAATTTTGCTAAATACATATGCTCCACTCAATTGATCAAGCATATCATCCACCCTTGAAATGGAAAATCTATATCCAGTGTTAATTTTATTTCTTGACCTATTATCAATACACATATACTAATTCCAATCTTTCTTAGGCTTTAATGAAGTTAGAACTAGGCTAATTTTTGCCTGAATATACCCCTTACTTAGCAACTATTCTACCTTCTCCATTAAAATTTCATTCTCCTTGGGACTCATCCTATAATAAGTTAGGTTAGGAAGAAAAGAAAATGGAATTAAATCTATTTAGTGATGTATATCCCATATTAGAGGTAACGCTGCAGGCAAAGCTTTAGGAATAACATCATCAAACTCCTCCAACAAAGTCTGCACCTCCATTGGAATTTGATCTTTAAATAAATCTCTATTTATTGCCTCTCCCTTCACCATCATCAAATGCAGTTCTTAAGTCTCCTTTCACTCGCCCATGAAAGAAGATGGGCCATGCACAATTATTAGAAAATTTCTTCCCTTCACCTTTAAAGCTTTGGGCAGGTTCTTCCTACTAAAAGCAGTAGTATATATTTTACTCCCCTTTTCTTTAACCGATACATGTTACTCTTACTCGAGTGTTTGACATCCATATTATAACGCAGAGGATGCCTAAACAAAATATAATAACCATTCATATCCATAATGCCACATTACACTTCATCATTATACTTACTAATAAAGAATCACACCTTACAATGTTCACTCGCCAAAATACTACTAACTTCTTTAATCCACCTTAATGGTGTATGGGCTAGGATGAGTTTCTGTCGCTAACTATAGTCTCTCCACAATATCTTTACTTATTATGTTTTCCTATATCCCACTATTAATAATAAGATCACATAAACTTCCTTGCATAGTAAACTTAGTGCAAAAGAGCTTGTAGCGTTTGAATTTTATCACTAGAATTTAAAGATAACATGAGCTCCATTACCACATAAGTGTATTCTTCTTGCTCATAATCCTCATAGTCATCATCCTCATCTAGTTTGGACACCTCATCCTCTGCAATATCATTATCCTGTTCCACTACATTCACTACATTCCTTTTACGATGCTCATTGGAATGATGGCCAACCTTTTTACATTTGTAGCACTTAGCATTAAAAGGCTTTGTATAAGGATACTTATTTTTGGCAGGCACATAAGTATTACCCTTACCTCCTTCTACTACTGTAATATCCCATGTTTTTAAATATTTTAATACTGCATCGGGATATGCAGTGTTAATAATTTTTGTATATATATTATGATATTTTTATGAGTTGATGTGTATTTAAAACCTATTTTAATTATTGTGTATTATTTAAAGTCCTTTATGTAAAATTTTTCCGGGACTTGCATTTTTGAGGAAATTTTCACGAAAATAATTTACTATTAATTATTTTAAATAGATTTACGGACTTGCATGAACTCATACGTATTTTTAAATTACTAAATAAAGCCTATGTGTGTATATATTTATTTAATTAGAGTTTAATATATTACCCTAATATTTTATTATTTATTTATTAATTTTATTGTTATTTAATTATTTTTATTTATTATTAAATTTTAAAATATTAAATATTAAGTGTGTGGTGTATATTTAATGTGTGTAATTTAATATTTTTTTATTATATAGTATAAAGTATATATATATATACATATAATATGTCAAAAAACAAAACTTTTAGAAAATTACCGAATTGCCCCCGATTTCTTCCTTCTTCCCCGATTCCGTTCCCCATCGCCGTCCGGTCGCTGTCGTCCCGATTTCTTGCCATTGGTGTGCCGTCCGGCATGCCACCACCTTCCTCAGCCTTCCTCGCCGCCTGTAGCAGCCGTTTTCGACGTCTGGAGGTCGATTTTGGCTGGAGAAGCCGAATTCCTCTTCACCGTCGATCACGATGTTTTCGGCCACCATTTTCAACACCGCCAGTCTCTTTCTTCTCCTTGAGCTCCAGTGAGTGTGATTCTAGCTTTGGTTTGAGCTTAAATGGTCTTGATTTGCTTAGGTTTCGAATTTTCGATTTCGGCCATATTAGGGTTCTTGAATTTTTTGGACTTTAATTTGATTGATTAATGAAAAATTCCTTCAAAAATGTTGTTCCCACTAGCTTAATCTAAATTTATGAATTTTTTTGGAATTTTTGGAGATTATTTTGATTTTTGGGTATTTTTGAATATTTTAATATTATTTTCTAATTTTCGGAAATTAATTAAATAAATTATGAAATTGTGTTTTATGATAATTATAGGTGTTTAAATGAATTATAGGAATTTATTTGGAATTTTTATGAATTTCTATGTATTTATTTTGAATTTAATTAGTTTATGGAATTTTTGAAAAATAGGGTTAATTGTGTTTTTATTTGAATTTAATTGATTAATTGAGTTTAATTATTGATATCATTGATAAATATGTAGAGAAAATTAATTTTTGGATAATTATACTATTTTTGGTGAATTTTTGAAGTAATTATAGTATATTTATATATATAGGGGTATTTTGGTAATTTTACACAAATTGACTAAAAATGTAATTTAATTGGTCTTAATAGTTATTTAAGGTATAAAAATGATTTCTACAAATGATTTAGTATTTTTAACTAATTAAAACTATTTTTCGTGAATTATTTTCAATTATATATATAATATACAGTTTTACTAATAAAATGAGTTTTTATCGATTTTTACTGTGTTTAAAGGTTAATTATGTAATTTCTATTTATAAAATGAATTTCTATGTTATAAGGGTATTTTTGGTATTTCTGAAATTATTATGTGATTATGGACCCCGGTCGGTAGACTGTAGTTTGGAGTCCGACCGAGGGATTGTGGATGAGTGGTTAAGCCTGTTTTTTGAAGTGTGTTTCTTTGCAGGGTCGGCTCTACTCTTTGAGTAGAGAGATGTCCGTTTTACAGGGGAGGTTCTACCGAATTTTTGGTAGAATTCTCGTAAAACGTGATGTCCGGTCGAACCCTAATTCTATTTCTGTGTTTAATATTCTAGATCAAGTTCTAGGATTTTCTGCTAGGTTTGTTCTGATTTCGTTGTTATTTATTGTTTGTTTAGTTACGCCGAGACCGAGGCCTAGTGGACCAGGCCCGTCGGACCCATCTCGTGGAGCGCACTAAGTGTGAGTTACTATTTTATATATATGTGCTTTAGAATGCATAATTTTAGAAATATATGTTTTATTTTGATTAAATATGCATAAATAATGTGATTAGTATTTAAGTATATTTTTAGTTTATTTTTGGTATATATTAAATTATATGCATGTTTTATTAATGAACTGTGTTTAAAATGTTTTCAAATATATCTTTAGTTTATTTTGTAATTTAATTGGATTTAATTGACGTATTTATACTCGAAATATACTTGGTTTACTTTTGGTATATTTCCAGTATATATATGGTTTATATTGTTATTTTATTTAAATTCATGCATCATTTAATTGTGAATGAATGTTTTATATTTATTAATGAAGGATATCAATAGAATGTGCTACCTAGTGGGCAGCACTAGGACTGAGTATGTACCGGTACGCTTATAGCATTTAGGCTATACTACTAACCATTTATGGATATTGATTGAATATGATTATTATATGTGTGAGATATGGTTTGGAGGTGTGATTGCTGGAGCTCGATTGACCTAGTGTCTCGGGGCTAATCACACTGACAGTCAGACTGCTGGAGCTCGGTTGACTTAGTGTCTCGGGGCCAGTCTACTGTCTAAATGGATTAAGTGGATATATTTGGAATAAGTGAGCCTGTATGGCTAGAGTGTTGTCTAACACTGCTTTGAGGTTGCGATATTCTAGGGTTCTATTTGATCCTTCATAAACGATAATTTTCAATAAAAATATATAAAATGATTTTACAGCATCTGTATGTATTTGTCTGTATATATACATATTAGATATATATTGTTGATTGTATGCATTATCATTTAGTATGCATGTATATATATTATAGTAATTCACTCAGTGAGGTCTAACTCCCCTCCGTTGACTAATTTTTCAGGAGAGTCATCATCTTCAGACCTTAGTAGCAGGCCTGTACACCGGATCTCTTCCGCCCTGGCTTCCTTGTGTAAACTGCTTCTCTGAGTCTTGAGTTTTATTTTATCTAGACACTGTAGTAGTCATTAAATATTTAAAGAGATGTTGTAGTATATTTGAACTGGATTTGTATTAAAAGAGTTATATATATATGAGATGAGTATTTGATTTAAATTCCCTGGTGGTGGAATATTATTTTGACACTTATGATTTTATTTCCGCTGCATTAAGAGCTATTATTATTATTATTGTATGTTTATTTTATTTTTAGGCTTGCTACGGGTTCCGAATTCAAAAGAATTCCCGTTCCCTAGTGCCGGTCATGGCCCCTGTTTTGGGTCATGACAAAGTTGGTATCAGAGCGGAGTTCTGTGTCAGGGCTTTATTGTGTGAGTTGTGGCCCTAGTTTTCAGAGTTGTGTTTTCTGTTTAACTACTACAGTGAATTAGGTTCAAGTACGTCTTGATAAGTATTCCTTGATTTAGTTTTCTATATTATTCTTCTGTTGTCTATTTTGTCTGAATCTTTTCGTCTGTGTTTTCAGAATGAGGAGGCGAGCGCGTGTCGCTCCACCGATCGTTGAGGTCGAGGATGATTAGTTTTTTTAGGATGAGGTTTTACCTCCTGAGCAACCAGTTAGACGTAGAGGTCGTGGCAGAGGTAGACCTTGAGGAGCGACAGGGCACTGTAGGTAGAGAGAGTTACAGGATGAGGAGCCTATTGAGCCTGAATTTGATGTTCCTGTACCTCCAGTTGTTCAGCCTGTTCAGCTTGCCTATCAGCAGGGTATGTCTGACCCTGAGGTAGCTTTGTTCTATGCCCGAGTTGGCAGGATTGTGTTCGATGGTACTTCCAATCCGTTAGACTTTCTACACGTGATTGAGACGAGGACTCGGACTGCTCATACCGAGTATCAGCGGATCATGATCGTGGAGTTGTCTGTCGAGGGACTAGCCCTAGACTGGTTTATTCAGATGATCCAGCCTTACATAATGACGATGACCTGGGCTCAGTTCAGAGAATTATACATGAGGAGATTCTGTCCAGAGCCTTTTCGTATGAGTTATCATCTCCGGTTGACCAGTATTTCTCGTGGAGATCGATCTGTAGAGGAGTACACCAGAGAGTTTCTTCGACTGGGTAGATATGCAGAGGATCTGATGCGAGACCAGTATTTCGCGGTCACTACGTATGTCACTGGTTTGGGTTCAACATTTGCTGGTATGCCTACAGTAGGCCTTACTCTGGAGTTTATGATAGAGTTAGCCAAGGAGATTGAGCTGAGGTTAGTTAGGCAAGGAGCGATACCTGATTATTACCAGTTGGGAGTTCAGTCGAGTGGATTGCAGGCTACTCCGTATTCGAGTTTTCATGTTGGTTCGAGTAGTTAGCAGCGAGGTCTGACTCAGTAGAGTCAGAGACAGCAGCAGCGAGTGCATCGGAGCAGTAGACATAGCCATGGAGGTCAGCGTAGATCATTCAAATTTGGGTCAGGTGCTTCGAGCAGCAGCAGTGGTCGTAGTTCTGGATCAGCTGCCAGTGTATAGCAGACCTACGGTAGAGTCCATCAGGGACCGTGTTATCTGACACCACTGACATGCTTTAGATGCGGGCAGACAGGACATTTTTTTAGATCCTGTCCTTACTCCGGATATCAGCAGTCGCAGATTCCACGATTCCCACAGCAGTCGATTGCTAGTGCTGCACCAGTTCCATTTCAGTTACCTCCAACCCAGCATCAGAGTTCCACTCAGCTTGTCCCACAGCAGAGTCATGGTAGAGGTACTAGAGGAGGTGCCAGAGGTGTTGGCCAGGCTCTACCAGTCAGCAGGGAGGTCGAGGACAGGCTAGAGTCTTCCATCTCACTCAACAGGATGCTCAGGCATCTAATGCAGTCGTGGCAGGTATTTTTTCTGTTTATTACCTGGATGCATGGGTTTTGTTTGATCCGAGTGCCACGCATTCGTTTGTTTCTCCCATTTTTGCTTCTAAATCTTGTTGGCAATCTTCGAGGATGGCTATTCCTTTATCCGTTGCCACTCCTCTGAGCGATTCCTTAGACACCGATATTGTTCTTTCTGGTTGTCCAGTTCTCGTGGGAGATAGAGAATTACCCGCTGATTTGATCTTATTGGATGTGATGGAATTTGATGTTATTTTGGGAATGGACTGGTTATCTCAACACTATGCCATGGTAGATTACAGGAATAAAGAGGTGACGTTCAGAATTCCTGATAAATAAGATTTTAAGTTTGTTGGTGATAGGAGTTTAGCACCTCAGAATCTTATTTCTGCTATTACGGCTAGGAAGTTATTGAGGAAAGGTTGTCAGGGATATTTGGCATTGGTCAGGGATACTTCAGTGGAGAAGTTGTTACTCGTAGATGTTCCTGTTGCTTGTGAGTTTCCTGATGTTTTTCTCGAGGAGTTACCAGGTTTAACACCTCACAGAGATATTGAGTTCTGTATAGATGTGGTTCCAGGTACTACTCCTATATCTATGCCACCCTATAGAATGGCTCCTGTAGAGTTGAAAGAGTTGAAGGAGCAGTTACAGGAGTTGTTGGATAAAGGTTTCATCAGACCTAGTGTTTCTCCTTGGGGTGCACCAGTCCTGTTTGTGAAGAAGAAGGATGGTACCCTGAGACTGTGCATTGACTACAGAGAGCTGAATAAGATGATAGTGAAGAACAAGTATCCTCTTCCAAGGATAGATGACTTGTTTGATCAGCTACAGGGTGCATAGTTCTTTTCTAAGATTGATTTGAGGTCGGGTTATCATCAGCTGCGGATTAGTGAAGCCGATGTTCCTAAAATGGCATTCCGCACTCGATATGGCCATTATGAGTTTCTGGTGATGTCTTTTGGTTTGACTAATGCACTAGCAGCTTTTATGGACCTGATGAACAGGGTATTCAGACCGTATGTGGATCAATTTGTGGTAGTCTTCATTGATGATATACTGGTTTGTTCAAGGAGTATAGAGGAGCATGTATATCACTTAAGGATTGTACTGCAGACATTGAGAGATCATCAACTTTATGCTAAATTCTCGAAGTGTGATTTCTGGATGGAGAGTGTTTCTTTCCTTGGACACGTAATGTCTAAAGAAGGTATCCAGGTTGATCCACAGAAGATTGAGGCAGTGTCTGAGTGGCCTAGACTGACTTCTGTTACAGAGATTCAAAGTTTTCTAGGTTTAGCCGGGTATTATAGGCAGTTTGTGCAGGATTTTTCCAGAATTACAGCCCCTATGACTCGCTTGACTCAGAAGAATGTTAGATTCGAGTGGTCAGAAGCTTGTGAGAATAGTTTCTAGTTGTTGAATGAGAAATTGACCACAGCACCAGTGTTAGCTTTGCCTAATGGTGTGGACAAGTTCACAGTTTATTGTGATGCCTCTAGAATTGGCCTTGATTGTGTGTTGATGCAGAATGGAAGGGTGATAGCCTATGCTTCAAGGCAGTTGAAGAAGCATGAGCAGAACTATCCCACACATGACCTTGAGATGGCTGCAGTGATCTTTGCTCTGAAAATTTGGAGACATTATTTGTATGGGGTGACTTGTGAGATATTTACTGATCACAAGAGCCTTAAGTACATTTTCCAGCAGAGAGATCTGAATCTAAGGCAGAGGAGATGGTTAGAATTATTGAAGGATTATGATTGTGAGATTTTATATCATCCAGGTAAAGCTAATGTGGTAGCAGATGCCTTGAGTAGAAAGTCCTCAGGCAGTCTTGCTCACATCAATGTTGAGAGGAGACCGTTGATCCAGGAATTGCATTTGTTGGTGGTTCAAGGTCTAATGATGAAGATTAGTAGATCAGGTGGACTGCTAGCTCAATTTAAGGTACGATCTGTACTGAGGGATAGGATTAAAGCAGCTCAGAGCTGAGATCCTATTCTAGAAGAGCTTGCAGAGAATGTCAGAGAAGGGAAGTTCACTGATTTCACACTCGATGATGATGGTGTGTTGTGGATCAGTAGTAGATTGTGTGTTCCTGATGTGGATGATTTGAGAGAAGAGATCCTAGAGGAAGCACACTCTACAGCCTACAGCGTTCATCCGGGCATTACTAAGATGTACCACAGTATCAGAGATTTATACTAGTGGGATGGATTGAAGAAGGATGTCGCTGATTATGTTGCTAAGTGTCTGACGTGTCAGCAAGTGAAAGCTGAACATCAAAAGCCTTCTGGGAAGCTTCAGCCTCTTCCTATTCCTGAGTGGAAGTGGGAAAGGATAGCTATGGATTTTGTGGTAGGTTTACCTCATTCTAAGGATGGATACGATTCCATCTGGGTGATTGTAGATAGGTTGATGAAGTATGCACATTTCTTGCCTGTGAAAGCCACTTATTCTGTAGCTAGATTGGCGAAGTTGTATGTGAAGCATATCGTATGCCTTCATGGAGTACCTGTGTCCATTGTGTCAGACAGAGGTTCGGTGTTTACTTCTCATTTTTGGCAGAAGTTGCAGGAAGCGATGGGCACTAGGTTGGACTTCAGTACTACTTTTCATCCTCAGACAGATGGTTAGTCTGAGAGAACGATCCAGACACTGGAAGATATGTTGAGGATGTGTGTCCTGGATTTGGGAGGTAGCTGGGATGATCATTTGCCACTTGTTGAGTTTGCATATAATAACAGCTACCATAGCAGTATTGGCATGGCACCGTATGAGGTGTTATATGGAAGGAAGTGTAGATCCTCTTTGAGTTGGGATGAGATTGGTGAGAGAGCTTTGACTGGACCTGAGATGGTTTAGGATGCTGCAGAGAAAGTCGTCGTGATCAAGCACAGATTAGAGACCGCAGTTAGCAGACAGAAGAGTTATACGGATCTTAGGCGTAGAGATGTGGAGTTTCAGGTTGGAGATTTAATTTTTCTGAAAGTATCTCTGATGAAGGGTATTATGAGATTTTGTAGGAAGGGTAAGTTAGCACCGAGATATATCAGACCGTTTGAGATTCTGGAGAGAGTGGCACTGTAGCATATCAGTTGGATTTGCCTCCGAGTATGTCATAGGTGCATCCAGTATTTCATATCTCGATGTTGAGGAAGTATATCTCAGACCCTTCACACGTGTTGCAGCCCGACAGTGTAGAAGTGAATGAAGATTTGACGTTCATGGAAGAACCTGTGGCGATCGTTGATTATCAAGTTCGACAGTTGCGTTTGAAACAGATTCCGATGGTCAAGGTTCTATGGCATAGCAACAGAGTTGAGGAGCATACATGGGAGACTGAAGCTGAGATGCGAGCTTCTTACCCGTATCTCTTTCCTTCCTGATCCTGTTTTCTAGAATTCAGGGACGAATTCTTGTAAGGGGGGAATACTGTAATATCCCGTGTTTTTAAATATTTTAATACTGCATCGGGATATGTAGTGTTAATAATTTTTGTATATATATTATGATATTTTTACGAGTTGATGTGTATTTAAAATCTATTTTAATTATTGTGTATTATTTAAAGTCCTTTACGTAAAATTTTCCCGGGACTTGCATTTTTGGGGAAATTTTCACGTAAATAATTTACTATTAATTATTTTAAATAAATTTATGGACTTGCATGAACTCATACGTATTTTTAAATTACTAAATAAAGCCTATGTGTGTATATATTTATTTAATTAGGGTTTAATATATTACCCTAATATTTTATTATTTATTTATTAATTTTATTGTTATTTAATTATTTTTATTTATTATTAAATTTTAAAATATTAAATATTAAGTGTGTAGTGTATATTTAATGTGTGTAATTTAATATTTTTTTATTATATAGTATAAAGTATATATATATACATATAATATGTCAAAAAACAAAACTTTTGAAAAATTATCGAATTGCCCCCGATTTCTTCCTTCTTCCCCGATTCCGTTCCCCATCGTCGTCCGATCGCTGTCATCCTGATTTCTTGCCGTTGGTGTGCCATCTGGCGTGCCACCACCTTCCTCAGCCTTCCTTGCCACCTGTAGCAGCCGTTTCCGGCGTCTGGAGGTCGATTTTGGCCGGAGAAGCAGAATTCCTCTTCACCGTCGATCATGACATTTTCAGCCACCATTTTCGACACCCGCCAGTCTCTTTCTTCTCCTTGAGCTCCGGTGAGTGTGATTCTAGCTTTGGTTTGAGCTTAAATGGTCTTGATTTGCTTAGGTTTCGAATTTTCGATTTTGGCCATATTAGGGTTCGTGAATTTTTTGGACTTCAATTTGATTGATTCATGAAAAATTCCTTCACAAATATTATCCCCTTAGCTTAATCTACATGTGTGAATTTTTTTGGAATTTTTGGAGATTATTTTGATTTTGGGTATTTTTGAATATTTTAATATTATTTTCTAATTTTCGGAAATTAATTAAATAAATTATGAAATTGTGTTTTATGATAATTATAGGTGTTTAAATGAATTATAGGAATTTATTTGGAATTTTTATGAATTTCTATGTATTTATTTTGAATTTAATTAGTTTATGGAATTTTTGAAAAATAGGGTTAATTATGTTTTTAATTTAATTTAATTGGTTAATTGAGTTTAATTATTGATATTATTGATAAATATGTTGAGAAAATTAATTTTTGGATAATTATACTATTTTTGGTGAATTTTTGAAGTAATTATAATATATTTATATATATAGGGGTATTTTGATAATTTTACACAAAATTGGCTAAAAATGTAATTTAATTGGTCTTAATAGTTATTTAAGGTATAAAAATAATTTCTACAAATTATTTAGTATTTTTAACTAATTAAAACTATTTTTCGTGAATTATTTTCAATTATATATATAATATACGGTTTTACTAATAAAATGAGTTTTTATCGGTTTTTACTGTGTTTAAAGGTTAATTATGTAATTTCTATTTAAAAATGAATTTCTATGTTATAAGGGTATTTTTGGTATTTCTAAAATTATTCTATGATTGTGGACCTCGGTCGGTAGACTGTAGTTTGGAGTCCGACCGAGGGATTGTGGACGAGTGGTTGAGCCTGTTTTTCGAAGTGTGTTTCTTTGCAGGGTCGGCTATACTCTTTGAGTAGAGAGATGTCCGTTTTACAGGGGAGGTTCTGCCGAATTTTTGGTAGAATTCTCATAAAACGTGATGTCCGGTCGAACCCTAATTCTGTTTCTGTGTTTAATATTCTAGATTGAGTTCTAGGATTTTTTGTTAGGTTTATTATGATTTCGTTGTTATTTATTGTTTTTTTAGTTGCGCTGAGACCGAGGCTTAGTGGACTAGGCCCGTCGGACCCATCTCGTGGAGCGCACTAAGTGTGAGTTACTATTTTATATATATGTGCTTTAGAATGCATAATTTTAGAAATATATGTTTTATTTTGATTAAATATGCATAAATAATGTGATTAGTATTTAAGTATATTTTTAGTTTGTTTTTGGTATATATTAAATTATATGCATGTTTTATTAATGAATTGTGTTTAAAATGTTTTCAAATATATCTCTAGTTTATTTTGTAATTTAATTGGATTTAATTGACGTATATATACTCGAAATATACCTGGTTTACTTTTGGTATATTTTCAGTATATATATGGTTTATATTGTTATTTTATTTAAATTCATGCATCATTTAATTGTGAATGAATGTTTTATATTTATTAATGAAGGATATCAATAGAACGTGCTACCTAGTGGGCAGCACTAGGACTGAGTACGTACTGGTACGCTTATAGCATTTAGGCTATACTACTAACCATTTGTGGATATTGATTGAATATGATTATTATATGTGTGAGATATGGTTTGGAGGTGTGATTGCTGGAGCTCGATTGACCTAGTGTCTCAGGGCCAATCACACTGACAGTCAGACTGCTGGAGCTCGGTTGACTTAGTGTCTAAGGGCCAATCTACTGTCTAAATGGATTAAGTGGATATATTTGGAATAAGTGAGCCTGTATGGCTAGAGTGTTGTCTAACACTGCTTTGAGGTTGCGATATTCTAGGGTTCTATTTGATCCTTCATAAATGATAATTTTCAATAAAAATATATAAAATGATTTTACAGCATCTGTATGTATTTGTTTGTATATATACATATTAGATATATACTGTTGATTGTATGAATTATCATTTAGTATGCATGTATATATATTATAGTAATTCACTCAGTGAGGTCTGACTCCCCTCCGTTGACTAATTTTTCAGGAGAGTCATCATCTTCAGACTTCAGTAGCAAGCCTGTACGCCGGATTTCTTCCGCCCCGGCTTCCTTGTGTAAACTGCTTCTCTGAGTATTGAGTTTTATTTTATCTAGACACTGCAGTAGTCATTAAATATTTAAAGAGATGTTGTATTATATTTGAACTGGATTTGTATTAAAAGAGTTATATATATATGAGATGAGTATTTGATTTAAATTCCCTGGTGGTGGAATATTATTTTGATACTTATGATTTTATTTCCGCTACATTAAGAGCTGTTGTTATTATTATTGTATGTTTATTTTATTTTTAGGCTTGCTACAAGTTCCGGATTCGAAAGAATTCCCGTTTCCTAGCGCCGGTCATGGCCCCTGTTTTGGGTCGTGACAACTACTATACCTTTCCTTTTTCTTATACCAATATTGGTAGTCTCCACAGTATTTGTAATATCCCTTGTTTTTTAAAATATTTTTACACTGTACCGGGATATGCAGTGTTAATAATTTCTGTATATTATATGATATTTTTATGAGTTAATATGTATTTAAAACCTATTTTAATTACTGTGTATTATTTTCAGTGTTTTACGTAAAATTTTCCCGGGACTTGCATTTTCGGGGAAATTTTCACGTAAACAATGTATTATTAATTATTTTAAACATATTTTCGGACTTGCATGTACTCATGCGTAATTTTAAATTATTAAATAAAGCCTGTGTGTATATATTTATTTAATTAGGTTTAATATATTACCCTAATATTTTATTATTTATTTATTCATTTGTTGTTATTTAATTATTTTATTTATTATTAAATTATAAAATTTTATTTTATTAATATTTAATTATTTTATTTTATTTTTCTTTTTCTTTTTTCTTTTCTTTTTCTTTTTCTTTTCTTTTTCTTTTCTTTCTTTCTTTTTCTTTTTTCTTCTTCTTCTTCTCCTTTCCTTGTCTCCCGCGCGCCCGACCACCATTCTTCCTTCCCTCCCGCTGCAACTCCGGCCACCTACCATCGGTGTGCCTCCCGGCTTGCCATCGCCATTCCCAGCCGTCCCCCGCCACCAGCAGCTCCCTTCCCCGGCGCCGGCAGCTTCATTTTCCTCTTTTGGCCGAAATCTTCCCTTCGCCGTTTCTCCCTCCTCCGGCCACCGTTTTCGACACCGCCGGTCTTCATCGACTCCTTGAGGTCCGATAAGTGTGATTCTAGCTTTGGTTTGAGCTAAAATGGTTTAGATTTGCTTAGGTTTCGATTTTTCAATTTCGGTCACATTAGGGTTTTTGATTTTTTTGAGCTTCGAATTGGATGATTCATGAAAAATCCCTTCACAAATGTTGATCCTAGTAGCTCAATCTACATGTATGAATTTTTTCAGAATTTTTGAAGAATTTTTGGATTTTTGGGTATTTTTGAATATTTTAATATTATTTTCTAATTTTCGGAAATTAATTATTTAAATTATGAAATTGGGGTTTATGGTTAAATTAGGTGTTGAAATGAATTATAGGAATTTATTTGGAATTTTTATGAATTTCTAAGTATTTATTTTGAATTATTGAAGTTTATGGAATTTTGGAAAAATTAGGTTAAATGTGTTTTATTTGAATTTAATTGGTTAATTGAGTTTAATTATTGATATTATTGATAAATATGTTGAGAAAATTAATTTTGGATAATTGTATAATTTTTGGTGAATTTTTGAAGTAATTATAGTATATTTATATATATAGGGGTATTTTGGTAATTTTACCCTAAATTGTCTAAAAATGTAATTTAATTGGTTTTAATAGTTATTTAAGGTATAAAAATGATTTCTATAAATTATTTAGTATTTTTAACTAATTAAAACTATTTTTCGGGAATTATTTTCAATTATATATATAATATACGGTTTTTCTAATAAAATGAGTTTTTATCGATTTTTACAGTGTTTTAAGGTTAATTATGTAATTTTTACCTATGAAATGAATTTCTATGTTGTAAGGATATTTTTGGTATATCTGGAATTGTTCTGTGTTTGTGGACCCCGGTCGGTGGATTGTAGTTTGGAGTCCGACCGTGGGATTTTGGTTGTGGATTGTGTTGAGCTTATTTTTCGAAGTGTATTTATTTGCAGGGTCGGCTCTACTCTTTTGAGTAGAGAGATGTCCGTTTTATAGGGGAGGTTCTGTCGAATTTTCGGTAGGATTCTCGTAAAACGTGATATCCAATCGAACCCTAATTCTATTTCCGTACTTAAATACTCTAGATCGAATTCTAGGATTTCTATTAGGGTTTATTCTGATGTCTATTATTTATTGTTTGTTTAGTTGCGCCGAGACCGAGGGCTAGTGGACCAGGCCCGTCGAACCTGTCTCGTGGAGCGCATTAGGTGAGTTACTATACTATATATATATGCTTAGGATGCATGATTTAGAAATGCATGTTTTATGTTGATTTAATATGCATAAATAATTTGATTATTTCTTAAGTTTATATTAAGTATATTTTTGGTTTATTTTTGGTATATAATAAATTATATACATGTTTTGTTAATAAAATATATTTAAAATGTTTTTAAATATATTTTTAGTTTAATTTATAATTTGATTGGATTTATTTGACGTATATATACTCGAAATATACCTGATTTACTTTTGGTATATTTCTGGTATATATATGGACTATATTGTTATTTCATTTATATTCATGCATCATTTATTTTTGTGAATGAATGTTTTACATTATTAATGATGAAGGATATCAATAGAACGTGCTACCTAGTGGGCAGCACTAGGACCGAGTACGTACCGATACGCCTATAGCTTTAGGCTATATTACTAACTATTTGTGGATATTGGTTTGATATGATTAATTGATATGTGAGATGTGGTTTGGAGGTGTGATTGTTGGAGCTCGGTTGACCAAGTGTCTCGGGGCCAATCACACTGGCAGTTAGACTGCTGGAGCTCGGTTGACTTAGTGTCTCGGGGCCAGTCTACTGTCTAAATGGATTAAGCGGATATATTTGGAATAAGTGAGCCTGTATGGCTAGAGTGTTGTTTAACACTATTATCTGAGGTTTGCGATATTCTAGGGTTCTATGTGATCCTTCATAAAAGATGATTTTTAATGAATATATATAAAATGATTTTATTGCATCTGTGTGCAATTGCCTGTATATATACATATTATATATACTGTTGACTGTATGCATTATCACTTAGTGTGTATGTATATATATTATAGTAATTCACTCAGTGAGGTCTGACTCCCCTCCGTTGACTATTTTTCAGGAGAGTCAACTTCTTCAGACCTCAGTAGCAGGTCGATACGCCGGATTTCTTCCGCCCCGGCTTCTTTATGTAAATTGTCTATTTGAGTCTTATTTATTTTATCTAGACACTGCAGTAGTTGTGAATTAAAGTATTGGATTTCATGTATCTTATTTTAAAGAGATGTATTATATTGAAACTGGATTTGTATTAAAGAGATTATGTATCTATGAGATGAGATTTTGATTTAAATCCAGTTTATGTGAATAATATTATGATATTATGATTTTTATTTCCGTTGCATATTATATTGTTATTGTTATTATTGCATGATTTATTTTATTTTTAGGCTTGCTACGGGTTCTGGATTCGAAAGAATTCCCGTTCCCTAGCACCGGTCATGGCCCCTGTTTTGGGTCGTGACAGTATTATATATAGCGAGAGGTGCTTTTCCTTTATCACTTGGAGCTTTATTATCTACACTTCTATATCTTATATAATTAGTACTACAAGTTTGCTCCTGAATGAGTAATTCAACTTTCACAGTTAAATTCTTAGCCTTTTTGCACATTGAAAACCATCTCGCCCCAATTTTGTTTCTAATATTCTGCTTAAATATGCTCATATATCTTGCCACCTATTAGTTCTCATTTTCTAATTATTAATTCCTCTTTGTCAATCTTAAAAATTCAATAGTATATTCATTTACACTCCTACTACCATGTGTACATATTTAATAAGTATAAAAAAATATAATATTTATAGTCCAAAGGAAAAAATCTACCTCACAATAATTGCTTCATCCTATGCTAAGTTTGCACTGGACCATGTCCTTCTCTCATCCTCATCTCCCTCAATTTATCCCTCTATATTGATGCTCCCCCTTTTAACTTGTAAACAATAAATTTAACTTTCCTATAATCGAGCAACTCAGTATATTTAAAGAACCTATATACTTTAGTCAACCAATCTAAAAATTCCTTAATATCAAGATCACCATTGAAGTTAAAGATATTTACCTTTAGTTTGTAGTCATCATCACCTTTATAGTTTGGTTGCCACTGTCTTATACCTCTTTGTCTATCACGTGTGAGTGAAATTTCATCAAAGTTAGCCTTCTTATTTGAAGTGTCATTAAATCCTACAACTGGCCTTCTTTAATTTTGTATATTAAGGATGGGATTGATAATGGGTCTAACAGGGTCAACTCCTTTGCCTTGTTCCTCATAATCATTCTTGTGCCTTTATCCATTAATCCTTAATAACGTTTGTAATTGGGTTTGTATTGTTTCCAACTGTTAAGTTAAATTTTGGATTTATTATTGCTACCCTTCAAATGATTGATGCTGCTCATCAATTGATCTCCAAGTAGCCTGCAATTCCTAATCATCGTCTTGGGATTGGTTACCACCACTAACACCAGTATTAGCCATCGATTAGGAGAAACTTGCTCTGATGCCACCTGACGCCGCTCATCAATTGTTCTCTAAATAGCTTGTAATCCCTTATCACCATTTTGGGATTAGTTGCCACCATTAGCACCAGTATTAGTCATCTATTGGGAAAAATCTGCTATGATACCACTTGATGCATGTGTAGTGTGATTGATCAACACATGATTGATTAATAAGAATAAACATGTTGCAATCTAGAGATCAATTCTTAATCCAGAGACTAATTCTCAATTCAGAGAACAAGTAAAAGCTTTAATTTTAATTAATAAATTGATAAGGGATAAAAGTCTCTAAAACACACCCTAAAACCTATATTTATACCATAGGCATAATTGAGTATAATAGAAATTAAAATAATATTTTAAAACAATCAAAATAAAGAATTCATGTACTTTAAAAAAACACTGTCCATCGCGCACGATCGTGTGCGAATAGACACACGATCATGTACCTAAAATCTTGCTCACGATCATGTACCTAAAATCTTGCTCTCAGGTATAGCCATACAAAGAAAGGCACACAGTTATCTTTGAGCCTTCACAATCAGGCACAACCATGCCATACACCCACATACTCATGCGTAGTCTTTAATGCTTGATTTAACGCTCCGCGTCAGTAGATTTGAAATTTCTCTCCAATTAAAACTACACGTCGTTCCTCTAAGGACAAAACAAGTGGATGAAAATGATTATGGAAATGATTGATTATGACATCCTGCCCTTAAAGTCAAGGGAACACATGGTGGTGGATTTCTTACAACAGGTTTCATCAATTATATGATTTAATAATATCACAATTTATTTTACCAAATAAAATAATATACAATTATAAAATATAAAATCGTCAATTTTAATT
This sequence comes from Mallotus nudiflorus, assembly GCA_947683625.1. NCBI lineage: Eukaryota > Viridiplantae > Streptophyta > Magnoliopsida > Malpighiales > Euphorbiaceae > Mallotus > Mallotus nudiflorus. Next base: position 285,489 of record CANTUR010000171.1, read on the forward strand.
TCAATTTCCATATCATATTTCAATTCAAAAATTCACAAATCATACCTTCAATCGTAGACATGTACTTCATTTCATTGTTTTTAGTACTAATTTCTAATTAAGCTCTTAGTTGTTCATCAATCTATGAAAGTGACAAGAAAGTAGATGACTATGAAAACGGCAAGATAATTAGACAAGTAGATGAATATGGTTCATTTACTTTAAAAAGCTTGATAATGTTAGTAGATTTGTAATATTTTTAAAATTTGTCTTGCCTTACATTTGATGGGGAGGAGGACAAGAATCTCGTACCTTAAAATTCCATTAATTAATATTTAATTATATTATTATTTATATTATAATATTAAATATTAATATCATTATATTATATTTTATTATAATATTAATTTATTAGGTGTTAAACTTTTTTTTGTAATTTGTAAATGGAATTAAATGTGAAATTGAGAAGAAAAATTCTGATTTATTACAATTAAGTTCCTTTATATATATATATATATATATATATATATATATATATATATATATAAAAGCGTGTATCATATAATTTTATTTTAAGAAGTTAGAAATTCAATTAAGCTTGCATTATTTTTCCTTCATGATTAAAAGATATTTCATTTTCAAATGAAGCCGTGAAAGAAATTGCAATTCATACTATGACCTTTTTCTATAGGAAAAATAATGCTAAAATCTTATTAATATGTTCTCAATAATTTCTCTAGGGTGAAAATTTTGCATTCTTATACTTTATATTTAGCACATCATTATTAAATATTTTAAAATATAAATAACACAAATATCACTTATTTTATTGATAATTTTTTAAGTTGCTCTATTTATTACTTACTCAAATAAACTACAACTCTGTAAAAAATAAATTACTTTTATATTTTAATATATATATACAGGCATATATCACATAATTTTACTGATTATGTATTTCATTTTAAGAAGTTAGAAATTCAATTAAGCATAAAAAATAATTTCATTTTCAAAATGAAGCTGTGAAAGAAATTGCAATTCATACAATGACCTTTTTCTATAGGAAAAATAACGATAAAAACTATAAATGTGTTCTCAGTAATTCTTCTCGGGTGAACATTTTTGCATTCTATTATTAATTTTTAAAATATAAAAAAACACAAATATCCTCAATATGAACATTTAATTATTTTTGTTGATAAATTTTTTTAAGTTGCACTATTTATTACTTACTCAAATAAACTACAACTCTTTTCCCAAAAAGAAAAAAGAAAAAAGAAAAAATAAAAATACAACTCTTATAAAAAATAAATTATTTTATATTTTAACATATATATATATATATACACACACATGTGTGTATGTTATAATTATAACTGAATTCGATTATTAATTATGTATTTTATTTTAAGAAGTTAGAAATTCAATTAATCATGTATTATTTGTGAAAATTCCCTAAAGAGGGGTGAATAGGGCTAAAGAAATTAAAATAATGACTAATGGAGTTCAAGGAAAATTGAAGAAGATTAAGAAGAGTAAAAGTTGAGACACTTGATTTAAGGGTTTATTGCACCAATAGTACCTTAACTTTTGCCTATATTTCATTTTGATATCAGATTTTTAGTTTTTCTTTTTAATTTTTAAAGTTCTATTTTTATTTCAGGTTAAAGTATCTCAAATATATTTGATTAAATTTATCATATGTGGTAGCCGGAATGAGCATATTTTTTAGTATATTCGTCATCTAAACATCCCATTAAGTAGTTTAATAATCTTGTGAGCCTAAGAAAACAATTTTGTTTTCTCATTTTTAATTTTACTATCTTTAGTAAGCAGTTTAATTTCGGCTACTAATGTTTTTCATTTAATTAAAAGCGGGTATGAAGATTATTTGGCCAATGTGTTGGATGTATCCAAAGTTAGTCTAAAAGTAATAGATGATTTAGTAGTGAAGGAATTTGTAGATGTATTTCTAGAAGATTTACCAGGTTTACCTCCATATCAAGAGATTGATTTTGAGACAAAAATCATACATGGGGTAACACCAATATCAATTGCACCATATATAATGGCACCCTTAGAGTTGAAAGAATTAAAGAAGTAGTTGGAAGAATTATTGGAAAATGGGTTTATTATACCAAGTACATCACCATGGGGAGCTCCGATGTTGTTTGTAAAGAAGAAGGATGACAGTTTAAGATTGTGTATTGATTATAGGCTGTTAAATCAAGTTACCATAAAGAACAAATATCCTTTGCCGTAAATTGATGATTTATTAGATCAGTCAAAAGGAGCAACCGTATTTTCTAAAATTGATTTAAGGTCTGGATATTAACAATTAAGAATTATAGTGGCACACAAACCAAAGGCTATAGTTAGAACACGATAGGAACATTATAAATTTATTATGATGCCATTTGGACTAACAAATGCTCCTGTTGCTTTTATGTCCTTAATGAACAAAATATTCCAAAAGTATCTTGATCGATTTGCCATTATATTTATCGATGATATATTGATTTATTCTGAAACTAGATAGCAACATGAAGAACATTTGAGAATAGTATCGCTAATTTTAAGAGAAAAGTAGCTTTATGCAAAATTTGGTAAATGTGAGTTTTGACTATAAGAGATTGCATTCTTCTGGCATATTGTTTCTAAAAATGGTGTATAACCTGATCCTTTAAAGATTGTAGCTGTAAAGGAATGAAAACCCCTTAAAAATGTATCAGATGTATAAAGTTTTCTAGGATTGGTATGATATTATAGGAGATTTGTTAAAGGATTTTCAATCATTGCCAAACCATTAACAAACTTACTAAAGAAGAATATGATATTCAAATGGGATGCTAAATATGATGAAATTTTTTAAGAATTAAAGAAAAGATTAATTTCTACACTAATACTAACCAATAGAAAATGGTGGATATTTTTTTATAAATGCATCACAACAAGAATTGGGGTGTGTATTAGTACAAAATGAAAAAAATTATTACTTATGCTTCTTGACAATTAAGGAATCATGAGCTGAATTATCCGACTCATGGTCAAAAATTACCAACAATTGTCCATGCTCTTAAAATATGGAGGCACTATCTGTACGGAGAAACATTTTAGATTTTCACTGACCATCAAAGGCTAAAATATATTCCAACATAAAAGGTGCTGAATTTGAGATAGAAGGTGGAGGGAGTTGATAAAGAATTATTATACCATAGATTACCATATGGGAAAATTCAATAGAGTTGCTAATGCTTTAAGTAGGAAAGCCATTGAGAGAAATGCTAGAATGACTTGTTATACAATAAGGTCATTAGTAGAGTTTAGTATATTGCATGTAGAATTTTGATTTTGAGATAATATATTTATTGTAAGTATGCATGTCAAGCCTTTATTGAAGAGTAAAATTTAAGAAAAATAAATGAGTGATCCATATTTAAGAAAAATGACAAATACAATGCAATAAGGAATGAATAAACAATTTACATTGAGGCAAGATGAGATGTTGTTAATTAATGGATGTATATGTGTTTCAAATTTAAGGGAATTGAAAGAAGAAATTCTAAATGAAGCTTATTATGCACTATACATAATAAATCATGCAAGCACTAAAATGTAAGGATTTATGACCTTTTTATTGGTAGTCGATAATGAAGAAAGATATAGTAAAATGTGTAGTGAAATGTTTAACATGTCAACAAGTAAAAGCTAAATAACACTGACTAGTAAGCTTCATCCATTATTTATCCTGGAGTGGAAATGGGAAAAGATAATGATGGACTTTGTTCTTGGATTGCCTCAAAACTTCAGGAAGCATGATGCCATACGGGTAATTGTTGATCAACTTACTAATCAGCTCATTTCTACATGTGCAACAAAATTTATTAGACAAATTGTCTAAAATATATGTTTCAGAAATTGTAAGACTACATGGTGTGCCAACATCAATTATGTCAGATAGAGATTCGTGGTTCACATCTCATTTTTGGGGAAGTTTACAAAGAGCTTTAAGAACAAAGCTACATTTCAATACAATATTTCACCCTCAGACAGATGAATAATTAGAGAGGACAATTGAAACATTATAAGATATGCTAAGAGCTTGTATGCTTGAATATAAAAGGAATTGGGATGAACATTTACCCTTACTTGAATTTTCTTACAATAATAGTTACCATTCAAGTATTGGTATGGCTCCATATGAAGCTTTATATGGCCAAAAATGTAGAATTCCTGTTTGTTGGGATATGAAAGGGTTATGACAAATAGAAGTACAAAAAACTATGGACAAGATTCAAATGGTCAAAAATTGTTTACAAGCTGCACAAGACAGACAAAAGAGTTATATGGAAAAGCATAGAAGAGAAATAGAGTATGATGTGAGTGAAAAAGTGTTCTTGAAAGTATCACCATGAAAGGGCATTATACGATTTGGTAGGTAAGAAAAATTGAGTCCTAGGTACATTAGCCCTTATGAGATATTAGAGTGAGTTGATCCTTTGGCATACAGATTAGCACTGTTACATGATGTGTTCCACTTTTTCATATTAAGAAAATATAGATATAATCCTAGCCATATATTACAAGAATAAAAAATACAATTGAAAGAAGATTTAAGTTAATAAGAAGAACTAGTTGAAATTCTTAATGGACATATAAATAAGTTACGTAATAAGGAAATTCCAATAGTAAAAGTTAAGTGGAGTCAAAATTCACTAAAGGAAGCTACATGGAAAGTGGAAAAGGACATGGGAATTCAATACCCCTACCTATTTTCTGAGATTGGTGAGTCATATATGATTTTGGGGATAAAATTCTCTAAGGTGGAGAGAAATGTAACACCCACCTAATGCATTTGCATTTATTTGCATAACATGCATCTCATATAGACATAAGGAATGCATGAAATATGTGTGGTATTATTTTCAATGTTTAATAGGAGAAGACTATACATGTTTACAATTAAATTCATAATAAGAAATAGGAAGTTAAGGATTTAAATTGATCTATGGCAATATATATATAACAAAAAAAATGATGACGTAGAGATTAGAATTAGGTATATGGCAACAATTTATTTTAAGAAAAAAAAAGAAGAAGCATTCGATAGAAAAGTGAAGGAAGGAAAAATAAGTTATATTTCTTCATCTAATTATTCTTTTTCTTAAAAAGAAAAGTTGAGAGTTGAATTTTCAAGAGAAAATTTAGAGGTTTAGAATTCATTTATGATTATAATCTTTATCTTCAAAGGCCTTAGAGGTTTATTCAGTAAATAGTTTTAATATTTTTGTTGAATTGAGTTAGTGTTTAGAAGATGTAGAATTTAGATTTTAGTACCTAGTTTTTCAGTCTTATTATTTTGATCATATCTTGAACTAGAAAGTTTCAAATTGAGTGTTCTTTGATGATATGGAAACTCTTATGAGTTATCTAAAGCTATCCCTCATTTATCTTATCTAGTTCATATTCTATGTTAGTGTAATAAGAGGAAACATTTTATTGCTTAGTTTAGATTACTGGTCTAAGTATGATAGATTATTTCTTAAGGTTTTTCCTTTATACACATCCAATTAAAGTAAAATTAATTTTAAATTATTCTAGATACATAGTGTTAGTGGTATGGAAAGTTGTACCTTGAGATTCATTGTATCAAATTATTGGCGAATTTTTAAATTCGTTCTATTAAATCTATTAAATTGGTAGTCTCATATGTTTAGGTAGTTTATTGATGTTATCATGCTATATGAGGTTTCATTATTTTTGGGTGTTTAAAAATAAATGAATTATAATCTATTTCAGCTAAACTAAATCGAAATGAGGCTGTTACACAAGTAAATGCAAGCAAAAGGAAGGAAACAATAAAGGTAGGTGATAAGTTAATGTTCTATATAAATATAAAATATAAAATAAGTTATCATAAATTTATTTGTAAAGCTGATTGTTTAAAGGAATATGTATATTCTAATTCATAGATGCTTATTTATAATTATTGTGATTTATAGTTATTGGGTTGATGGTTGATCATTCTTGAAATGATATTGTACATGTAAATGAGGTTTGTTGAATTTGGGTGTCTTGTTTAGGTGAGAACATAACCTTTGTTGAAGCCATATCTAGAGTCTTATAACTCCAAATTGGGTGCTGTTTGCTCTTATAAAAACTTGGAGATGTTATTTACAAAATTGATAGAACTAGAGAAAGCTTGATTTTGCTGTTTTGATGGCCATTTTGAATTATACTTTTTGTTGCTTAATTTAGTTGACAGCTTGACCATGGTTGATTGTTTTTGATGATTCTCCTTCTCTACATATCTAATTGATGTAAAATTAGTTGCAAATTAATTGAGACTTATAATGTTACTAATATAAAGAACATAGTTTTGAAATTCATAACGTGGAATTTTTAGTATATAATTGAATTTACCTTATTAAATTTGCCATGTTGAAGTATGATATATTTTTGGTATATAATTGAATTTGCACTATCAAATATCCCATGTTGGAATATGACATTTTTTTTGTATATTATTGATTTCTTATGTATTATGAGATGTAAATGATTTAATGCAATGATATGTGATATATATGTAAATATAAGATATATGGTTGGTTGAGTATGAAGACGCGATGCTACTTTTGAATGAGGCAATGTTGTGTACATTATGGAATCCCCTTGTTATGCCATAAAAAGGCTAAAAAAATGTCATACAAGATTATGATAGACTGTGTGTGTATGGGGATTCATAAATAAATAAAAGAAGTTTTGGTTTCACATATAGTCCACAAGTTTATTGCTGTTCAAAAGCAAATATTATGCTATGTACGTACTATAAATTCATAGCCAAACATTGAATGGATAAATAATTGATTATATTATATTTTTAAGTGTGTTATTTTTCAGAAGATATTATATTATTCATTTACTGAATTTTAGGCTCACTCATCTGTATTATTTTTCAGGATTAGAAAAGCCGTAGTCGATCTTGAAAAAATAATTGCATCCAGTACACTAGTATTGTGTCAGGTGGGTCAGCAGGAGTCATCCTCAATTTCTAGAATGTAGCATGTTTTATAACTTTTCATATTTTGCATCAAGGCTAATGTATTGCATATAAATAATCTAAGGAAAAATGTGAATTACTTGATTCCGTGAGCATTTTGTAGTATGTGATATGTGTATTTTTTTTTTAAAAAAACTTAATACATATATTAACTCGTGAACTAAAATTTTATATATATATATATATATATATATATATATATATATATATATATATATATATATATATATATATTAGCAACTAAAATCAACATTAATTAAAAAAAATATATTTTTTAAAAATAATAGTGGAAAATATTAAAAAACTCAAATATACTAATTAGTTTAAATTACTTTAATTTTTATGTAGAGTTAAAAATATGAAATTTAATTTAATTTCAAAAATAATTAAACCTCAAAACTCTACAAATAATTCATTTATTAACTTAAAAATAAAAATAAATTTTCATACACGCAAACAATAAATTTAAAATTTTAAAATTAAACTCCTTAATAATGAAATTAAAATGAAGAACAAATTTATTAAAAATTTATGTATTTTTTTAAAAATAAAAAGTTATGTCTTTTTATAACCTTCAAAAACCTGAAATAGTTTGGTATTTAGTAAGAAATAAATAGATTAATTTATAAATTTTTACTAATGAAAAATAGACATTTAAATTGAAGACATTGATCTTATTCATATTTTAAAAACGTTAACAATAAAATGTAAATCTATAATGATGTAACACAAAGAATTCCCGCCTATTCCTCTTCTCTAGTACAATTCCAGTGAAATTAATTATTAGCATCTATTATTTACCGTTGCGCCTAATAGTCATTTTCAAAAAACTCTTTCAGACCTACTATAAAAGATCAATTCAAAAAGATAAGAATGCAATGAATATTTCATTTTTTAATTTAAGATAAAGATGGTTTGACTTTCTTATTTTTAAGGATGTAATTGAGTAAAACCGAACTGAGCTATGACTAGCACATAATTATTTCATTTATATAGCTATCTTACAAAGTATTCATAATATGTTTGTGAGCTATATATTTAATAAAAATTATAATTTTATTCTAATAGTATATTATTTATTAAATAAATTAAAAAAGTTAAAATAATATAAATTATAAATTAAAATTATACATTAAAAAAGTAAAAATAAATTATTTATTAAATAAATTACTATGTATTTAATAAAAATTATAATTTTATTCTAATAATATATTTTTTAAAATACAATTAAAATTACTAACTGAGTTACAAACTTCTATTTGAGCTTATTTGTGAGTTTCACGAGTCAAACTTTATATATCTTGAGCTTGATTCGTTTATTAAACGAGTTTTAATATATAAATTTGAACAAATTTTTATCAAATCAAATATTGAACTGTTTGCGAGCGGCTCGGCTTATTAACATCCCTACTTGTTTCTACATAAAAAGTCAAATCTAATATGTAACTATTTTAATCAATAAAGTGTTTCCATACACTATATTATTAAAATTATTTCTTGTATTGATATCTTTCAATTTCAATTAATATAATAAAAAACGAAAACAGAAAAAATAAAAAATATTGTAGAAAAAAGTAAAATAAAGAATTAAAATTTAAATAATTTAATGAACTTTTTTTTCATAAATAGGAAGGATATAAAACCTAAACATAGTTAATATAATAAAAATATTATTTTTTAGTTTAAACCACTATCCTATTAAATTTTAATTAATTTAGTTGGATCAAATAAAATTATATTAATGATAAAAGTCACTAAACAATTAATTATAAAAAATAGTTTTTATAATAATAAAAATATTCTTTATTTTAAAAAAGTAATATTAGATTTATTTTAAAAAAAGTAATATTATAGGTGGAGAAAAATTTAACAAATCGAAAAGTTTATCACATTATACGCAAAGAAAAGCGCAGAAATCTTATTAGGATAGGACATATATATATATATATATATATATATATATATATTGTTTTTATGAACAGAAAACGATAATATTAAGCAAGTGAAAAGTCTGCTAAAGCAGCTTCTAACACTTATCAGGATAGGATATTAGGTAGAAACTAGTAGGCAATTACCAATGGTTCAAATTCCACATACGTGTCACCATTTCTGTGAGGCAAAAGCTTGAATATTTCATCAGTTAAAGAACCTTTGACAACAAACACACTAATTAACAAGATTCACAAAGATTAGATAAAAAAAATCATGGAGGTTTCCTTCTTAATCCTCTTGCTTACCTTCTTTCTCTTTTTGTACATGCTAATAAAGTTACTGAACCCCTTTTCGTCATCAACAAATCTGCCACCAGGGCCAAGACAGCTACCCATCATAGGAAACCTGCACCAGCTGAAAGGTTCACCCCATAGATCTTTTAAAGATTTAGCTGAGAAACATGGGCCTATAATGTATCTAAGGCTTGGTGAGCTCAGAACGACTGTAATTTCTTCAGCGGAATTTGCAAAAGAAGTGTATACTACCCATGATACAATCTTTGCTCATAAGCCTAAAACTTTAGCTTCTCAGATCTTGTCTTATAATTTCTTGAATATCAGTTTTGCTCCTTATGGAGGTTATTGGAGACAGCTGAGGAAGATTTGTAAGTTGGAGCTGTTAAGTCCAAGCAGAATTAAATCATTTCAAGCTATTAGGGAACAAGAAGCAGGTGATCTTATAACGGAAATAGAAGCAAGTTCATGTCAAGGATCAGCAATTGATCTGAGCAAGAAACTGTCTAAAATGACGACTAATATAGCAATGAGTGCAGGTTTGGGGAAAGATTGCAAGTACAAAGAAGCATATATATCTATTGCTTCAGAGATCATAAGGAGTTGCACAGGTTTTACACTTGTTAATCTTTTCCCTTCTTTTAAAGTTCTTGAATGGATTTCAGGTGCTAAGCCGAAGCTTGAGAAGTTGCATGGAGAGAAAGATAAGATTGTTCAGAAAATTCTTGATGAGCATAAAGAAAGGTGGGAGAAAACAAAGATCAAGAAATTAGAAGTAGAAGATGATTATGTGGAAGACCAAATTGATGTTCTTTTGAAGCTTAGAGAGCAGGAGGATGTTGAATTTCCATTTACTGATGACTCTATCAAATCTATAATCTGGGTGAGTAATATTTTGCTTCCTTAAATTGATTTAAACATTTTTTTTTTTTGTGAATCAAATTTCTTTTAAGCCTATTTTCTAATTCTGCTGCTATTTATTTGTGTAATTAATTTAAAGAAAAAAATTAGTACATAAAAATAAGAGTGATGATATATTTAGCGGACTACTACATTTATTATTACTTTTTTACCGAACTGTCCCATGCTGTCAGGGGGCAATTTATTTGTGTTCATTTTTGTCAAATTACACCCCACCCCATTTTTGTAATCCCACTTGCAGCAGGCCCGCGACAAGAATCATTTGTAAAAATAATTACAATTACAAATGCCAGGAGACCATTGAAACTGACTAGTGTATTTTCTTGCATGTATTATACTAAGGACATGGTGACTGCTGGATCTGATACATCATCAGCAACAATGGAGTGGGCAATGACAGAACTGCTTAGAAATCCTGATGCAATGAAGGAAGCACAGAAAGAGGTACGTCGAATTTATGGCGAGAAGGGAAATGTAAATGAATCGAAGCTTCATGAATTGCCATACTTAAAAGCAGTAATCAAAGAAACCTTGAGGTTACACCCTCCAGCTCCTGTACTAGCGCCAAGGGTCTCCAGTGAGGTGTGCAACATTGGCGGCTACGAAATACCCGCCAACAGTCGATTAATTATCAATGCATGGGCCATCGGAAGAGATCCAAAATACTGGTCTGAACCTGAAAAATTTAGTCCTGAAAGGTTTCTTGATAGTTCAATTGATTACAAGGGTATGAATTTTGAGTATCTGCCATTTGGTGCTGGAAGAAGGATGTGTCCTGGCCTAAATTTTGCGCAAGCTAATATTGAGATAGTACTTGCCCAATTGTTGTACCATTTTGATTGGAAATTACCTGAAGGAATGAGGATAGAAGATATAGATATGAGCGAATCATTTGGTTTAGCGGTTTGTAGAAAAGTAGGTCTAGAGGTAGTTCCTGTTTCTTGTCATCCTTTACCTGGTATTTGAGAGGGTGTGGTTTAGATTATTATGCATTATATGCTTGTAAAATCAATGTAATATTATATTATATATAGGCACGAAGCTGAGTGAAGCTTGAAGCGTGTATTGAGACAATATGTATACACACATACAAATGTTATATTTAGCGATTAATATATATCTATATATATCGTATCAAGTGATAAGAAGTTTGAATTTATTTAAATAAGATATCAATTCAATTTTTGTATATGGAAAAAAGGGCTGAAAGAGCGTTTCTCTCATGGTTTCTACCTCAATTCAGATTAGTGAATTTGGATTAGTTAGAGTCCATATGGTTACATAATCATTATACCAACTAGTGTGTGGCCTGCGCAATGCGAGCTATTTTATGATAAAAATATTTTATTTTAAAATGTGAAATGAAGTTATATTTAATACTAAGTTCAAATTAATTGCTTTTTGAATTTAGTGAAAAAATAATAAGATGGTGATGTTTGTTATTTTTTGTAATGGAAATAAATATATTTGACGTAGATAATTATTTAACAATAATTTTTCTTTTGTGAAATAAATTCTATAATATTAATTATCAGTCCTCCAAATTTTAGTTAAATTACCTCTTTTTAAAATAATTTCAATACTGATCAAACCTAATCTAATTCACATTTACATGCAAAACTATTGAATATGTAAGCATCCAACATTCAAAATTTTAATAATATATATATATTTTTTAACTTGTTCAGTCACCTCTAAAATATGGTAATACTTTACAATTGGATTAGATAAGAGCAGAGCCTTACGTAAAGAGTCTTTTAGGATTTGAGTTAACTTGCTAATTTGGCAAAGAATAAGTGAAATTTAGAATTGGATAATTGAAGTTTGATAGAAGAGGACCATTAAAGCAAGAGCATGACAAAGAATCTACCTGTAAGGCACATGAGACCCCTTCCTTTTAAGTGCAATAATAACATCACCCAAAGCCAAAAGAGAGAAGTAAAACACCCACCAAAATGGTGCAACCGTACGGGATTGATCCTTGTGGGCTTCTCTTCCCCTTAATCTAACATAATAACAACCAAGTATATCTTTGGTAATCTTCCCGAGAAATCATATTTCAAACTATCAAAAGCCTTTTGAGAATTAACCTGAGTAGTATTTTGTGTCAATAACATTCTATTTGTTTGCTATTCTTCTTTTGTAACAATTAATAAGCTTTCCTAATTAGAAAAATTGATTGCCTCTCACATTAGTGTTGACAAAAGTATTGTGATGCAGTTACTTGTTTTCACCTTCTCTTCGTTGTGCTCCTTTTTCTTATTGTTCTACAAAGAAATGTTAACAATTTCATAGAAAAACAATAGTTCCAAATAAATTAATAGTTGGATTACAATGTTTGTATCTATATAAATAAAATAAAAATTTGTCAATTAATTTTTGTTTAACTATAATTATCAATTAAATTTTCTTCTACATCTATTTTTGAAATATATATATTACTACTACTAATTAAATAAAAATAAATTAATTTAACTGTTTATATATATATGTGTGTGTGTGTGAAGAAAAGGATATAATGAAAAGATTATAAATAACTCAACACAATTACATTTTGATCTTAATTTCTAGATTAATTAAAGACAGACACTAATAAATTATGGGTTTGATCCTTACTTCTCATTTCCTTCCCAATTATAAAAACAAAAAAAATCAATTATGGGCAGCAGTTTAATTTTGTGTTTTTTTCCTCACTGGACATATATGCATCCACTTATATAATCAAGGGCTACATATAAAATCCACACAATAGAATAAACCAAGTAATGATGTGATTTAATGATATGAATTAATCAAAATGATAGAGCAAGTAGTTAATCCAACACTGTGACCAATATCACACTTCTTTTATTGAAGCTTAATGGTCAGCTGTGCTTAATTATTTGATAAAGTTGTGCTCTGATCCATTAGCATAGTTATGAAGTAGATCATGCAAAAAAACTAGATTTAGGAAGAAATGATTTTAAAATTGATACCCCCATATCAATACCCTATTCTAATAAGAGTTATATTCCCTTAAAGAGGAGGATTACTTGAATAAGAAGAAAGCTTAATAAGGAAGTTTGTTTTAATTAGTAAGATTACTCTACAAAGGAAGTCTACTTCTCTCCTAAACAAGGCAAGCCTACAAGTGCAAGGAATCATATTTCTAAGAGGTTTGAGTAATACCTTCTCCTATAAATACATCTCATGACATCTCATGACATCTTATGCTATTCATTCTCATATTCACTAATCTCCTCATTCCCATCATGCAACATCATCACATCATCAAGCCATCACTCCATACAAGTAATCACTCTTTATTTTCTATTTTATTCTACCTATTCGTTTTATTATATTTTTTCTTATACCATTATTGACTTAATCTTTAGAGTGTTTATGGGGGAAACCTTGCCCCTTTACACGTTTTACTTGTCAATGGAGGTTCCATAAGCAAAATAACAATTCAGAGTTATCAAGTGGTGCAGTCTATGGGAAGCCTAACTCATCTTAATCACCAAAAATGATCAAAAGTTAGGCACAATCGAAGCAAATTCTGAATTATCATTGTTTGCTAGGAACCTAGCCCGACAACTCAACCATTCAACCAAACCAATTTTTCTCCAAGTCCTTCCATGTAAAAATAAGTAAATAGTAGTGGAGTAAGATGTGAAGCTTGTTCTTATCGGAGAAGAAACCTTGATAAATATGATAATTAACTTTAGGCTTTTAAATTCATCAGGCCAATAGGAATTGCCTTTTCTTCATCCAAGGCTTGTAAATGTACCACTATGATCACTTAAAAAGCCATAATGCAATGCATTTCTGCATTCAACTATCGAATTATGGGATTTTTGCTTAATTCAAGTGATAAGCTATTCAAGAAGATCAAGATTTCAACCTTAGTCATTACCCAGTATGATTACAAGTCCTATGAACATCATTTATGAAGCAAGACTATACAGAGATGATAAATACTACTAGAGTCTTTAAGAAAGCTCAATTAATTGGCTAAAATTCACATCCAAATCGTCTTTTCTTGCACAACTTGATAGGGCATACAATTGTCAAAGACAAACTTTGATATAAAACTAAATGGGTTCAGGATCAAGAACTAAGTCCCGAGCACCAAACTTGTTGATTGTTAAAGAGCTGAGCTATAAACATCAACATGTAGATTTAGTAATAAAATAGAAAGGTTCCATTAGCCTTTTGGATAGAAATGGTACAAAAGATCATAAGCTTTGAATGCTGAGCAACCATCTACCGAGCTCTGAGCATTGAGCTTTAAAGTACCAACACCTAGAATTAGTTGGGCATTAAAGTTTGGGTTATAGCTTTACTTTTATATGAAACAAGTGCCAAGCTTGATAGATAATTCTGGATTCCTTATTATAGAATATGGAGGTTATAATGGTTAATATATAAGCATAAAACATCATGTACAACATGACCAAGACCTAATTTTTATGCTCTTAGAGATGATTATACCCTTTGATGATAACTTAATGTCATCCAAAACTCTTGGATCATGAGCATCAATTTCCATTAAGCATAGAGTATCATGAAGTGACTTCATAAGCACCAAATGAGATTTTTATGATAGTTAAATAAAGAGGGAGCTTACATATACATAACATTATACACTTGTAAGTATGATAAACCTATAAAATTCATAGTATAACCGAGTATCAACAAAGAAAAAGAAAAGATGATGAAGAAATAAATTACGTCCAAGTGAACATGGAAAAAGATAAGTTGAACACAAAAACAAAAAAAAATAGAGAGAGATTCATCCGATTAAATATTCAAGTGCATGCTAAGGTCTAAGTCTAAGCAACAGAGCATCATATCTTCGAGTCTACCTCAACTTGAATTTTTTTAATAGGACCATGATAGTATAGAAAGTTGTCATGGATCAATAAGTAGTGGTATAATTAATAGGTACAAAGTCTAATGATTTAAAGGATTTAAGTTAATAAGTTATCGCCCATATTACAAAGCCTATGATCCTAAGCTCAAATCAAATATATAGTAGCTAAACCCAAAAAATGACGTAATTGAGTATTAAAACAAGGAATTATTTTTGATTGAGTAATTAAAAGTTTGATCCAAGAGTAGCTTTAAACTCAGACCATGAGAAGCTCAGTATATGTACAGAAGCCTTTACATAGAAAAATCAAGGGTTGTAAGAAAGATGTTGAGGATCAACATGTGAAGAAAAGAAGAAATATTGAAAAGCCTATGACAAGTGACATTGCAACAACTTCAAAAAACTTATACTCAACATGCTAACAAATAATATAGCAAGTTAAAGATTGAACTATGAGTTTCAATAAGGAAACTTTGATTTTAATTCACTCAAAAGTAACCAAGAGATGAACATAAATATTTGTTAACTTAAAGGCGGGATAAGAGGTCATCAAAGATAAGTTTTCTCATAAGAGGTCATCAAAGATAAGTTTTCTCTTTTTTCTCAATTATTTATTTTCACTTCTTAATTATTTATTCTTATATGAATATTTATAGCTTGTCACACAAGCACGTTTACACATCTATACACAGATGTTCATCCATGAATACATGATTATTATCCATGCAAAACATACATCAATCCTATTGATATATTTATTATATGAGGATTGACCATCAATTGAGATTAATTAAAAGATCCTAACATTGTTGTTCTTTTGTCTATCAATACAAATAGAAAAAATATATTTACTAGCTACAAGCAACACTAATGAAAACAAGCACTCATTCATGCTCAGACAATAAATGATGGCCCCTTAAGTCATTTTATAACATTGAGATTTTAAGCATCTAAGCCTTAAATCATAGCATTGAGCATCTAAGCCTCGAGCATTAAAACTCTAGTAACTAAAGCTAGTACCCTCAAATTGCTTCAATAGTACTAAGGTTCCGAGCATGAAAGCCTCATGTCATAGCATTGAGCATATAAGCCTTGAGCATCTAAGTCTAATGACTGAAGCTAGAACCCTCAGGTCACTTCAATAGTATTGAGGTTCCGAGCATGTAAGCCTTGGGTCATAGCACTAAGCATCTAAGCCTCAAACATCTAAGTTCAGTAAGTGAAGCTGGTACACTACGATCACTTCGATAGCACTGAGGTTCGACACTTGGGCCATGCTTTTAATGCACTAAGGCTATAAAACACTCGGGCCGCACTTTTAATGCATCGAGCATCAAAACTCCAATGATTGCTGGTCCCATTAGGTCATTTCTATAATACTATTGGGTTAATCCCTCGGGTCATTTTTATAACATCGAGCATATTTTATTGCAGGTTTTGCACTTCTAAGTCCAACTGGCACTTTATGATTATAATATTTTGATATTGTGTTTCTAAGACTTGGTATACCGAGCATCTTAATGTTCAATGACTGAGGCTGGCCACCTCAGGTCATCTTTCAATAATATATAAGATTTTAAGCAAAGGTTCTTATCCCAGCACATTAGTCATCTTCATGTGATTCTTGGAAATCCAAAAATCTCAGACATAAATATCTGAACAAACTTTCAGGAGGCACTCTTAATACCCCATATTAGTGTCCTATTCTAATAAGAGTTATATTCCCCTAAAGAGGAGGATTACTTGAATAAGAAGAAAGCCTAATAAGGAAGTCTATTTCAATTAGGAAGATTACTTTACAAAGGAAGTCTACTTCTATCCTAAACAAGGCAAGCCTACAAGTACAAGGAATCATATTCCTAAGAGGTTTGAGTAATACCTTCTCCTATAAATACATCTCATGACATCTCATGTCATTCATTCTCATATTCTCACATTGACTCATCTCCTCATTCCCATCATTCAACATCATCACATCATTAAATCATCACTCCATCACTCTATACAAGCAATCACTCTTTATTTTCTATTTTATTCTACTTATTCACTTTATTATATTTTCTTCATACCATTATTGACTTAATCTTTGGAGTGTTTATGGGGGAAACCCTGCCCTTTCACACATTCTACTCATCAATGCAGGTTCCATAAGCAAAATATCAATTTAGAGTTATAAAAAAACATAAAAGAAAAATTAAAAATTAGTAAAAACATAAAAGATATTATCTTCAAATGTGTTTTAATCTTTAATAAAAAGAAAACTGCAAAGAAAGGAAAGGTTCATTTCCTTTTGCTTTCTACCATCAGAAAAATTACAGTATTCTTAAGCAACCTCATCATCATCATCCTAGCCTAATGATATCATCCTTACTTTTTCCTCCTACTTTCAAGCAGTGATCGATGGAAGAAAGGATTCTTCCAACTCATTATGTGAATCATCTTCTTCTATTGATCCACCTCCTAGGGCCCCTCTAGATCTCTGATATACAACTACATTGATAGGGTTGTAAATAACTTTAACCTCTTTTAGCTTCTCTTCATAGTCTTCTTTCTCAGAGTTATGGTTGTCATTAATCCATCTAGAGCTTCTTTAATAG
Organism: Mallotus nudiflorus; assembly: GCA_947683625.1. NCBI lineage: Eukaryota > Viridiplantae > Streptophyta > Magnoliopsida > Malpighiales > Euphorbiaceae > Mallotus > Mallotus nudiflorus. The sequence goes on from CANTUR010000171.1 coordinate 303,126, forward strand.
CAATTTCAATTTTCTCCTTCTTGTCTGACTCAAGCTTGTCAGTAAGCTTGTCTTTGTAATTAATTTGGTTTTTCATATTGTAGATGTAGGTTTCCAAACTGTAATAGGCATTAATTCTCTCCTTCACCTTTTTCTCCTCCTCAATGAACTCTTTTGCTTTATGGACCATGCACTCAATTTCCTTTTGGCTTAATAGTTTTACATCGGTGTAGTGGAAACAAACTTGGACCAGGGCCCCATCCATATATGCGACTGAACCTAATAAAAAGATTAGCATCAGCTAGTAGACAAGATATGTAATGACATTAAGAGGAAAAAAATTTAGCTTCAAGGAAATAAAAGTAAAAGGAAAAGTCAAGCAAGTTCACAAATTACAGTGTTCTATAGGTAAGATCATGAAAAAGGCAAAAAATTTTACAATAAAAAATGTAGACTAAATAATATAAACTATTTTTTGATAAATTAGGTCTCATAAATCACTTAAAATTTTACTTAAAATTAGTTTCCAGTGGCTCTCATTATAATTACAGATCTTTCATTTTTCTACCACAAAATAAACAAAGAGCATAAAATCTAACAAAATCATTACAAAAATAGAATAACAATTCACAATCTTCCCAAAGAAAAGCAAACCATATAAGATGCTAATATAGCTAAAATAAAATAAACCTAGAAAAGAAAAAGCAAAAATAAAGAAAACCCAAAAGCAAATTAACTGAAAGCTATAATCTTGCACACATATACAAAACTATGAGAACTAATCTAACATGGATTTTTAAGAAATGGTCATATAGTTACATGGAAATGAAGAGGAAGAGGAGAAGTAGAAAGGAAAAAGAAGAGCTATAGCTGACATAAATAATGACTTGAGTTATGACCTACCAATAAATGAAAAAAAAGAAGGATAAGTTTTGTAATTTTTATTTAATATTAGAGATAAGGGTGACCTTTAAAAAATGAATAGTGATGTCTAGTTGTTTAAACACCTTCAAAACTTTTTGAAATTGTTTATCAAGAGCTCCACTTCCCATCTTTTGAGGAAAAGGTAAATAAGGAGTTTTTTTTTTGCTTGGACTCAGGTTGTCACTCTTTGACTTGTTACTTTCCACATGATCTTGCTTAGGTACATCTCTTTGCTCCTCAATCTTGCACTTAACTTTAGGTAATTATTTTCTGCTCCTTAAGGTGACAGCTTTTGATTGCTCTTTGGGATTTTCAGTTTGGCTTGGAAAATGGCCCATCTGGTTAAAGTTAGAAAAGCTCACTTATGATGTAATTTGATGTTCTATCGTCTTATTGCATATGGATAATTATTCCAACCTTACATCCATCCACTTGAAATTCTCTTTATGCTACTTAAAACCCTCTTAAAGTGTTTGATTTATTTTGCTCTGTGATTGGATGAAGCTTTCCATCATCATCTCAATATTTGATTTAGGTTCGAGTTAAGGATAAGTGCTCTTTTGCTGAAAACCTAATGGTGCTTTGTACCCTTAGTTTACATTTGAGTTTGAGTTCCCCCTTTGATTTGACCATGAGAAATTTAGGTGATTTCTCCATCTAGGGTTATAGGTATTGGAGTAGGGATTTCCGTAGTGTCTGCCATTAAAGTTATTCAAGACGTTGAGTTGTTCAATTGAGTAGCCTTGGGAATAAGATTCACCTTGTTGACATTTTATAGTAGAATGTCCTCCTCTAAACCCTTCATAAGATAGCACGTGTGATGGATAACTTGAAAAATTTAGCTTTTACAACTATTTTATAAGGGAATCCAATTTAGCATTGACCATGCTTAAACTATCAATATCATGTACGCATGCTACTTTTTGAGGCTGATTTCTCTCTCCATGCCACTGATAATTATTCAAGACCATCTTTTCTAAGAGTGCATATGCTTTATCTAGTGTTTTAATCATGAAAGAGCCTTGTGCAATAGCATCTATGGTGATTTGCAAAGACATAGATAGTCCTTGGTAGGATGTTTGCATAAGGAGCTAATTTAAAATGCCATGATGAGGGCAATGTCTTTGTAGGTCTTTAAATATGTCCCAAGCTTTGTAGAGAGATTCTCTAGGTTATTGCCTGAACCTTGCGAGGTCTAGGTGATATTTAGTAGTCTTTCCAGGCGAATAATACTTAGTGAGAAAGGCCTTAGAAAGTGTATCCCATGAGGTGATGGAATTTGGTGCTAATGATTACAACCATAATTTCGCCTTGTCCCTTAATAAGAAGGGAAACAACCTAAATCGAATAGCATCCGTGCTTACTCCATTGATCTTGTAAGTGTCACAAATGTCAAGGAAAGAAGCTAGATGAGCATTAGGATCTTCCAATAGTAGTCCACCAAACTGATATTGTGAAACCATTTAGATGTATGTGGGTTTGATTTCGAAGGTGTTGGCTTCGATAGTCAACTTCACAATGCAGTTTTGGACTCTTGAAACACTTGGAACCCTATATTCTTTTAAAGCTTTTACTGTTTGGTTAGTCATTCTTTTGTCTTTTTCTCTTTTCTCCTTTTGATTTTTTTGCAAGTCTTTTCAATTTCTAGATTTACTTTCTTTAGTTTAAGACGTTTTGATCTTGTCTGTATAAATAAGAATCAAATACTTGAAAAGAAAAAGTAAGAAAATAAGATAAAATAAAATAAATGTTAGTCTAGCAGAAATAAAAAGTACGCTAATATTGGTATTGCCAATCTCCCTAACAACGGAGCTAAAAACTTATTAGGGAAATTCTGAAAGTGCATGGTTCGTAACAAGTAGTAAACTGATGAATATGAGTATCATTCCTATAAGGAGATTGATACCAAGTACTAGCCATAATTTTACTCCCACAATCTAATAAAATAGAATAATTGTAATGATAAATCAATTAACAAGAAAAGAAAACTTAAAGTTGAAATAACAAATTTCAATAATTAAAAAGCCAGAGTTTGGATTTGTTTCACTATCTATTACTAAGATTATAGGATCTTTTCACAATTCAATTCATTAACTTAGTCAAAGGTAAATAAGTGAAATTATATAGAGTCTCTTTTGAGTTCATCTAAGAATAGCAAAGTTAATTATAACCTATTTTCATGGTCATATTAATTAACTAGGGTCCATTAAGTTCCTTAGTGATTTATTTTTCCTTGAAGGATTCATCTACTTCCATGATTAAGGTTCCTAAGTTTTACAAGTCTATGACCTAATAGATCATACAACTTTTATTGTCTTTAATCTACCTAAAAACATGCATTCAATTAGGCTTAAAATCAAATACAAGACAATAACTTGTAAAATTAACTAAAAGTTTTTATATTGAAAGGGAATAAGAATCCAAACAAGTAATACACTAGCTACGTAAATCTAAACCCTAAAGAGAGTTTAGCCATGCATGGTTGTGGCGATGAACATAAACAAAATAAAGAGGATTAAAGATATAAAAGAAATATTGCTCTTGAATCTTGTATAACTCCTTCTTCAATCTCCTTTAAATGTGTCTTCAAAAGTGTTTCTCTAACTAAGAATGGTTTTGAATGATCTGCTATCTCTAAAAACACCTTTTTATCTCCTTTTTATATTGCCATTTCAATGGAAACCTCATTTGACTTGAATTCTAAATTTCCTTTAAAAAGGAAATGTCTTCTACGCATCACCACTTGGATCATGACCGTGACACGTCCTGAAATTTTTGTCACCACTTGGCTCATGGTCATGAGTGAAGTGGTGATGAACTTTTATAGTTTTTTTAATTTGGTTAAAGGAGAGCATGACTTGAGGCACTCTCGTGAGCTATCCCATGACTCTTGAATGCTTTTTAATAAGTGATTTGGCATAAAAGCTTCCAAATAAGGTCTTGTCCAGGTCTCTTTAATCAACTAAGCTTCCTTATTTATCTTGCCTATAAGAGAAGGGAAATCCTCATTAAATTCAAATAAAAATCTTAAATAAACGAAGATTAAATAGGAAACTAGAATGAAGGTCGTATATAAACAAAATACCTAATTAAACACAAATTCTTCCCAAATATTATCAACTACTATTCAATATTCATTAAAATTCAACTCTAGAATAAGTGTAAAATTACACTTTACAAATTCCCCCCACACTAGAGCTTTACTTGTCATCAAGTAAAAATTAAATTTTAAATTTTAAATGATAGCTCAATCACAATCAAAGAGTTACAACTTCTAAGATATGCAAGTTGACAACACTAAGATTGAAAATAATTTAGTAAAGAAGATAATCAAACAAAAGTGCAACATATACAAATAATTTACTAATCACAACCCAAGCACTTAACTTTTTGAAATCCACTAAACAAAACTTTAGAAGAAGAGCATTAAAGTTTACAATTTCGTCAAAAATAAAAATTGGTTGTAAATGCATTTTACTCTCTATTTCACAACATCTTTTTTTATCTCTTAAATTAATTCTTCCTCCTTTTAGTAATTCCCCTGCCGTTCTTGTATTCCTAAGTGTGGATACCACCAAGTAGGTCCTTTGGATACTCTTACTCTAATTAGAGCATTAAAGTAGATTCAGAACACATAAAGATTTGAATTTAAATGTTGCTCCCATTAAGAAAAAGAGAGTTTTTTTGACTAAAGGTTAAAACAAGATGCATTCTCTCTTAAAATCAAGCTTAATTTTATCTTCAAGTTTATGTTCAGGTGATAAAAACAAAATTATTCATACATAAAGACTATGTCCTACTATCTTAATTATTAAATCATTCAATATTTCAATAAATAAGTAAAAATGCACACTTATACACTGTCACCCCCTGATTGAAATTAACTTTAACTTTGCATAAAAATAAAAGGTTTTAAGGACATGCATCACAAAAAGTATAGAGAAATCAAGTTGAAGGTTAATGAGTAGTAAAATTTTTTTAATATGCAAAATGGGACCACATCACACATCTAAATAGCCTAAATGCACGGGTCATGCAAATAGGAGAAATCCATGACCATCCCCTACACTAGCTAAGGCATTGCCCTTAATGACTGAAAAAATAAAAAAAAAACACAACGAGGAAGAAGGTATAAGAAACATGAATAAAAGAAAACAATACTGCCTTAAATTGTGTAGTCATGGAAATAATGTGGAGTAGCACCCAAACTTTAAGAAAAATAGCAGGGAAAATTAACGTAAAATATAAATAGTAACATAAACTAGAAAAGTTTAAAATATAAACATAGACATAGGCAAAAGTACCATGGAAATATGAAATAATATGAAAAATATCCAAAATAAAAGAAAATAAAACTAAAATATCCAAAAGAAAAGAAAATAGAAAGATAATCAATTAGTAAGAAGGGCATCATCATCATCAGCAAAATCATCATCATCATTAGTGGTGTACTCAACATCATCATCAGTAGTAGACTTATCAGCCTTGGAGTGTTAGTAGCATAAGGCTCAGTAAGAGATGTAAAAAATGGGGTGAGGTGTTCTATGAAGACCATGGCTATTTGACAGGTTGGAAACATTGTCACAAAGCTAGTACAGGAGTGTAAAACAGTGGTGCAAAATGGTGTCAATGGAAGGAGTTGAAGAGGAAGAAGGATCATCAGAAGCTAGGGTTGGAGGTGGGGCAACTTGAGGAGGGTAATCATTAACTAGAGCAATTCAACAGGGTTGGCTAAAATATATTACCCATCTCTCATATCAACAGTCAAATTTTCCTTATAATAGTCATATTAAACTGCATTATATCACACACTTCAGTTATGTATGGAAAGATAGCAAAAACACCTAGGTTCTTAGCTATGTTGGTAATATAAGAACCACCATAAATAACACCCTTCTTTTTCCTAGACATGCTATCCATATACATCGTAAACCCATAACCCAAATGTGGTATAAGACCTCTATCAAAACAACATAAATAGAATAAATCCTGATGAGATACTCCACCATGACTCTCTCATCTACCATAAATAGTGAATTTAATCAATCTATGCAAAAAATAGAGTGTAGGACTAGCTATAGCAATGCTTTTACTAAGCCTAGGGTCATAGGTTTTGTTAACATTGTCAGGGTGAATAATCTCTCACCAGTATACTGAGGGACTATGTTGCCCAAAATCGATAATAGAATTTGTGCATGCATCTCTAGCAACAAAATTAGATTCATAAAATCCACAGCCAGTAGCAAATTCATTTAAGGATGGAGAGAAAATTTTACCACCCAATTGAAATTTCATAACTTAAGGTTTATCAAAGCTCATTACCCCTTTAACCATAAAAAATGTAGATAAAAATTCAATAAACAATTCAGAAAAAATGGGTTAATGAATGTTTGAAAGTCCTGCCTACTTAGACACTTCAACTATTCACTTAACGCTATCGCTTAACCTAACTAAGCCTAAAGTAGGATAATCAATTAGGCAGGAAGGGTGAATGGGTAAAGAGAGTAAAGTATAGCATACCTTTCCTGTGGAGAATTGAAGGAGAGGATAAAGTGGTAGCGAATGAGGACGTTGGCATGAAGTGTATAGCTTATTAGATGAAGACGTCACCATTGTGCACTTGGTTTGACAAGGAGGGCTAGGCAAATAAGATCTTAGGTGCTTTTAGGGTGGTTTGGTCTTCTTCCCTATAGATTTGCTCATACCCATAGTGAATTCATGGAGAAAATGACAAGAATGGAGATGGGGTAGAGGAAAGTTAAAGGAAAAAGAGGGGAAAAAGTAAGGTGAGAGAGAGGAGAGAAAAAAAATTTTAAGGAAAGGTTAATGGGGATGGCTAGGGCTCAAAAGTGCACTTTTATAGAAAAAGACATGTCACAGGCATATGTAACCCATGACCAAAGTCATGACAAAGGCTGTTGAAGAACAACAATGAGGTTCATGATGGTGAGCCATGGTGTGAGAGATATTGTGATTGAATCTGTGCAATTTTGTTAATTAGCAATTTTGTTGCTCTCATTAGTGTGTGTAAGCCATAATCGAAGTCTTGAGAGGGTTTGGATTGAATTTAGAATTGCAAGGCAATCAGGGTTATAACCATGAGGAATGTCATGATCGAAGTCATGAGAGGGTCTGGATCAAAAGTGAAACAACTGAAGAATTGGCACATGGTCATGATGAAGTTGTATGCATGTCATGAATGGAATTGTTTAGCAATTTGTAAGGATATGATATACATACTGGAATGTGCTTAAGGAATCTAAAAATTGTTATTATATATGCAAACCTGGGCATAGTGAATGGCATAGTTATGCTTGAAACCTTATTATCTTTGGAATCCACCTTTGCTTCCTATTTATTAATGCTTTACATCCAGTCTAAAAAAAATCCAAAGAGAGAAAAAAAATAAAAGGAAAATTAATTAGAAAAGAGAATAGGAATAAGATTTAATAAAGGAAGAACAAATAAATAAAAGGCAAGCAATGAAAAGAAAAGAGTTGGGTTGCCTCCCAACTAGCACTTGTTTAAGGTTATTAGCTCGATTTTCACTTAAATTGCTCAAATGACATTAAGGAGTGCAAAAGAAGCATTAGATGGAACACTTTCATCATTGAGGTAGATCTTTAGTCTCTGTCCATTGACCTTAAATGCTCTGGACTCCTTGCTCCAAACTTCTATGGCACCATGAGGGAATACTTGTTTGAGTATGAAAGGACCTAACCATCTAGATTTCAATTTTCTAGGAAAAAGCTTAAGCCTTGAATTGAATAGAAGCACTTGATCCCTTGCTTGGAATTCCTTTTTTATGCTATACTTGTCATGCCACTTCTTAGTTCTTTCTTTGTAAATTCTTGCATTTTTATAAGAAGTGAGTCTAAACTCTTTAAGTTCATTTAGTTACAATAACCTCTTTTCACCAGCTCTTTGAAAATCAAAATTAAGGAACTTGGTAGCCCATAATACTTTATGCTCTAATTCCACAAGCAGATGACATGATTTTCCATAGAGCAATTAAAAGGGAGAAGTACTAATGCATTCCTATATGCCTATAAAGCATTATCAAGCTTAGAGGACCAATCTTTTCTTAAGGCACTTATAGTATTCTCCAGTATTATTTTGATTGCTCTATTGGAAATTTTGACTTGACCACTTGTTTGGGGATGATAAGGAGTTGTAACCTTATGAGTGACTCCATACTTCTTAAGCAAGCTTTCAAGCTGGTGGTTGTGAAAGTATGAGCCACCATCACTAATAATTGCTCTAGGTGTTCCAAACCTTGAAAATATATGCCTGCAAAGGAACTTTATCACAACTTTAGCATCATTGGTTATGTATGCTATTGCTTTAACTCATTTGGACAAATAATCTACTCCCACTAAAATGTACTTATTCCTATAAGAGCTCGGGAATGGACTCATGAAATTAAGTCCCCACACATTAAAGATCTTAACCTCTAAAATTTTATTCAAAGGCATCTCATTACACCTTTTGATGTTCACCATTTGTTGACATCTATCACACTTCAGCACAAAGTCTTTAGCATTATGGAAGAGAGCGGGCCAATAGAATATGCATTATAGCACTTTTGCTATTGTTTTGGTAGAATTGAAATGTTCCCCATATTTAAGAGAATGATAATGCTTAAGTACATCATGGACCTCATCTTCAAGTAAGCATCTTTGAATTAAACCATCTCCATACCTCTTATAGAGGAGGGGTTCCTCCTAATAATAGTGTTTGACATCCGAAAAGAATTTCTTCTTTTATCAGTAAGAGAGGTTAGGGGGTAGGACACTGCAAACTAAGTAATTGACAAAATCTGCATACCATGGTGTCGAGCTTTGAATTTGAATAAGATGTTCACCCTTGAAGTAATAATAAATTAGTAGGTCATGTTCTCTATGAGGCAACTCTAGTCTTGAGAGGTGATTTGCTACCACATTTTCAACCCCAACCTTATCCCTTATTTCCAAATCAAATTCTTAAAGAAGTAGAATCCATCTTATGAGATGCAGCTTTGTAAATTTCTTAGAAAGGAGATACCTTAAGGCGACGTGATTGGTAAATACAATGACCTTGCTACTTGTCAAGTAAGAATGAAGTTTGCCAATTATAAAAGTTATAGCTAAAAGTTCTTTTTTAGTAGTAGCATAATTCAATTGAGCTTCATTTAATGTGTGACTAACATAATAAATGGCATAAGCATGTTTATTTCTATGCTACCGTAAAATAACTCCTATAGTATAGTCACTTGTGTCACGCATGACTTCAAAAGGGAGGCTCCAATTGGGAGGTTGTAAGATTAGTGCATAGATTAAAGCTTCTTTTAACCTACAAAAAACATCAAGACAATCTTTATTAAATATAAATTGAATATCTTTAGACAAAAGATTAGTAAGAGGTTTACTTGTTTTGGAAAAGTCTTTAATAAATCTTTTATAAAACTCGGCATGTCCCAAAAAGCTATGAATCCCCTTCATGCTTGTGGGTGGTAGGAGCTTCTCAATTACTTCTATTTTAGCCTTGTCCACCTCTATGCCCTTGTCAGATGCTAGATGACCTAAAATGACTCCTCTTGTGGCCATAACACGCAATTTCTCCCACTTTAGCACCAAGTTAGCTTCTTCAAATCTCTGTAACACTTTAGACATATTATTTAAGCAGTCATTAAAAGAAGAATCATACACTAAAAATTCATCCATAAAGACTTCCATAGTGTTCTTTATGAACTTAGAGAAAATTGCCATCATGCATGTTTGAAAGGTCATAAGGGCATTGCATAACCTGAAAGGCATGCGTCTTAAGCATAAGTTCCATAGGGACAAGTGAATGTGGTGTTCTCTTGGTCTTCAAGGTGAATTAGGATTTGAAAGAATCTTCAATACCCATCCAAATAGCAAAAGACAGAGTGTTGAGCTAACCTTGCTAATAGTTGGTCAATAAAAGGAAGAGGAAAATGGTCTTGTCTAGTGGCTTTGTTCAACCTCCTATAGTCAATGCACATCCTTCATCTAGTAACTATTCTAGTTGGGATCAATTCATTTTATCATTTTTAAAAATAGTCTTCCCCCTTTCTTAGGAACTATATGAATTGGGCTAACCCAATTACTATCCGAGATTGGATATATGACTCCTGTATCAAGTAATTTCATGATCTCTTTCTTAACCACTTCTTTCATGTTAAGATTTAATCTTCATTGATGTTCAATAAAAGGATTACTTCCTTTTTCCAAATGTATCTTATGCATGCAAAAAGAAAGCTTAATCCCTTTCAAGTCATTAATTGTGTATCCTATACTTTTCTTATGATCCCTAACTCTTCTAAGCAACTTATCAACTTGTTCCTCATTTAATTTAGCATTGATAATAAGGGGAAAAGTAGAGTTAGGACCCAGAAAATCATACCTCAAATCGGAAGGGAGCTTTTTAAGTTGTACCTTTAGTGCATCTTCCTCTCTTAAAGCATAGAGAGGATGCATTTCATAGAGTTAAAACTCATACCTTTGAGATTGATATCATGGAAGCATATGAGTAGCATTTATAGTATTAGTATAGGTTACTACCTTAAGGTTTTCTTCATCGGATTCCACCTCTTGAACAAAACATGCTTCTAGTGGACCTTTTGAACAAGACATGCTTCTAGTGGATCTTGAAATTATTATTTTTTGAAAACTTTTTCAATGCATCCTTGTATTGCATCCACCCTAAAACATGATTTCACCATTGAAGGATCCTTGGTCATCTTGAATACATCAAAATATATTATTTCATCCCCTATTTCAAGCTTGATTTTCCCCTCACTTTACATCACTTATGGCATCAGCTATAGTTAAGAAAGGTCTTCCCAAGATTATGGGAATTTGAGAATCTTCTTCCATTTCCAAGATCACGATGTCATAAAGCACATAAAATTTGCTAACTTTAATTGGTATATCTTCCAAAATCCCCTCATGATAGACTATTAGCTAATCTGCTAGTTGAAAGGAAATGTTCGTCAGTTGAGGTTCACCTATATTTAATTTCCTACACAAAGAAAAGGGCATTATGGTGACACTAGCTCTAAGATCATAAGAGCTCTACTCATACAAAATTTACCAACAACATAAGGAATAGTTATACTTCCTAGATCTTTAAGCTTTTGGGGAAGCTTATTTCTAATTATTGCACTACATTCATCATTCATTGGTATGGTCTCATGATCAGCCTAATTCCTCTTGTTAGACATGATATCCTTTAGGAATTTGTCATACTTCGGCATTTGGATGATCACCTCTAAGAAAGGAATGGTGATGTCTAGTTGCTTAAACACCTTCAAAACTTTTTAAAATTATTTGTCAAAAGTTCCACTTCCCATCCTTTGAGGAAAGGGTAAACAATGAGTTTTTGTTTGCTTGGATTCAGGGTCATCACTCTTTGACTTGTCACTTTACACATGATCTTGCTTGGGTACATCTCTTTGCTCCTCAATCTTGCGCTTAACTTCAGGTAATTGTTTTATGCTATTTAAGGTGACAACTTTTATGAGCTCCTTGGGATTTTTAGTTTAGCTTGGAAAATAGCCCATTTGGAAAAAGTTAGAAGAGCTTACTTATGATGCAATTTAATGTTCCAGCATCTTATTATGTATGGCTAATTATTCCAACCTTGCATCCATCCGCTTGAAATTCTCTTTATGCTGCTTAAAACCCTTTTGAAGTGTTTAATTTATCTTGCTCTATGATTGGTTGAAGTTTTCGATCATCATCTCAAGATTAGATTTAGGTTTAGTTTAAGGATAAGTGCTCTTTTGCTGAAAACCCGATGGTGCTTTGTACCCTTGGTTTGCATTTGAGTTTAAGTTCCTTCTTTGATTTGACCATGAGAAATTTAAGTGATTTCTCCATCCAGGGTTGTAGGTATTGTAGTAGGGATTTCCTTAGGGCCTGCTATTAAAGTTATTGAAGATATTAAGTTGTTCAATTGAGTGGCCTTGGGAATATGATTAACCTTGTTGACATTCTATAGTAGAATGTCCTCCTCCACACCCTTCACAAGATAGCTCATGTGATGGATAACCTGAAAAATTTAGCTTTTATAATTGTTTTATAAAGGAATCCAATTTAGCATTGACCATGCTCAAACTATCAATATCATGCACGACTACTACTTTTTTAGGTTAATTTCTCTCTCCATGCCATTAATAATTGTTCGAGGCCATCTTTTCTAAGAGTGCATATGCATCATCTGGTGTTTTGCTCATGAAAGAGCTTTGTGTAATAGCATTTATGGTGATTTGCAAAGACTTAAATAGTCCTTCATAGAATGTTTGCATAAGGAGCCAATTCGGAATGCTATAATGAGGGAATGTCTTTGTAGGTATTTAAATCTCTCCCAAGCTTTATAAAAAGATTCTCTAGGCTGTTGCCTGAACCTTATGAGGTCTTTGCATTTTTTAGTAGTCTTTACAAGTGGATAATACTTGGTGAGAAAGGCCTTAGAAAGTGTAGCCCATGAGGTGATTGAATTTTGTGCTAATGATCCTAACCATAATTTTGCTTGTCCCTTAATGAGAAGGGAAACAACCTAAGGCGAATAACATCTGTGCTTACTCCATTGATCTTAAAAGTGTAACAAATGTTAAGGAAAGAAGCTAGATGAGCATTAGGTTCTTTTAATGGTAGTCTGCCAAACTGATATTGTCAAACCATTTGGATGTATGTGAGTTTGATTTTAAAGGTGTTAGCTTTAATAGTCGGCTTCACAATGTAGTTTTGGCTTCCTATAAGACTCAAAACCCCATATTCTTCTAAAGCTCTTACTGCCTGGTTAGCCATTCTTTTATGTTTTTCTCTTTCCTCCTTGTAGCTCTTTCTGTAAGTCTTTTTAATTTCTGGATTTACTTTCTCTAGTTCAAGATGTTTTGATCTTGTATGCATAAACAATAATCAAATACCTGAAAAGAAAAAGTAATAAAATTAAATAAAACAAAAATAAATTTTTAGTCTAGCAGAAATAAAAAGTGCGCTAATATTGATATTGCCAATCTCCTTGGCAACAACACCAAAAACTTGTTAGGGAAATTTCGTAAGTGCACGGTTCGCAATAAGTAGTAAAGTGATGAATATGAGTATCCTTCCCATGAGGAGATTGATACCAAGTACTATCCCTAATTTTACTTCCATAATTTAACAAAATAAGATAATTGTAATGATAAATCAATTAACAAGAAAAGAAAACTTAAATATGAAATAATAAGATTTATTAATTAAAAAGCTAGAGTTCAGATTTGTTTCATTAGCTATTACTTGGATTATAGGATCTTTTCACAAATCAATTCATTAAATTAGTTAAGGGTAAATCACTTAAATTACCTAGAGTCTCTTTCGAGTTCATCTAAGAATACCAAAGTTAATTACAACCTATTTTCATGATCATGTCAATTAACTAGGGTTCATTAAGTTCCTTAGTGATTTATTATTCCCCGAAAGATTCATTTACTTTCGTGATTGAGGTTTCTAAGTTTTATAAGTCTATGAGCTAATAGATCATGCAACTTTTGTTATCTCTAATCTACCCAAAAACATGCATTTGATCAGGACTAAAATCAAATACAAGATAATAATCATAACTTGTAAAATTGACTAAAAGTTATTGTATTGAAAGGGAATAAGAATCCAAATAAGTAATAGACTAACTATGCAAATTTAAACCTTAAAGAGAGTTTAGCCATGCATGGTTGTAGCGATGAACACAAACAAAATAAGGAGGATTAAAGATGGAAAAGAAATATTATTCTTGAATCTTGCATAACTCCTTCTTCAATCTCCTTTAAATATGTCTTCAAAAGTATTTCTCTAACTAAGAATGATTTTGAATGATCAGCCATCTCTAAAAACACCTTTTTATCTCCCTTTTATATTTCCAATTCAATGGAAACCTCATTTGACTTGAATTCCTATATTTCCTTTTAAAAGGAGACTACTTCTGTGCGTCACCACTTGGATCACGACCGTGACACATCTTGAAATTTTCATCACCAGTTGGCTTATGGTCATGAGTGAAGTGGTGATGAACTTTTATAATTATTTCCATTCAGTTAGAGGGGAGCAAGACTTGAGGCATGCTCATGAGCCATCCCATGACTTTTGAATGCTTTTTAATAAGTGATTTGGCACAAAAGCTTCCAAATAAGGTATTGTCTAGGTCTCCTTAATCAACTAAGCTTTCTTATTAATCTTTCCTATAAAATAGGGGAAATCCTCATTAAAATCAAATAAAACTCTTAAATAAACCAAGATTAAATAGGAAACTAGAATGAAGGTCGAATATAAACAAAATGCCTAATTAAACCCAAATTCTTCCCAGATATTATCAACTACTATTTAATATTCATTAAAATTCAACTCTAGAATAAGTGTAAAATTACACTCAATAATGCAGAGTAGTGAAATTTCAATGCCTCAAAGAAAAAATAAAAAAATTCAATTTATTTCTCTCTTGTAGATCGTACCTGCTTGTAAAATACCACTGTAATTAAAAAATGACCAATTATGACTTTTAATTTAGCAAAAACTTAGAAGAGCTTATTAAATAATCTAATAGTCAAAAGTGCTAGAAGATTAATGCAAAAAGAATGACAGAAATTTCCAAACATAAGAAAGTTTTGAAGATTCTTGGCAGTAGCTTACAATGGTAGCTTGGATACAAAATATGCCAGTGTGATGGTAAACGTTGCTGAATGTTGTGAATGATTTAATCTATGGATGGCCATGCAAGACTCATAGATTTGCAGATACAAACCATAATCAATAGCAAATAAGAGATATCATTAATATAAAGACAAAATTATGCATCCATGCACTAATATAATCGCTAACAAATTTTATGCGCTTGAATCCTATTCCATAAAGGCAAAAAAAAAAAAAGAATAGATGCAAAGAAAGTAATGACTACATAATGTGGATATCCCTACATCTTGGTACATATGTTTGATTCTTGGCTAAGGCAATATTTCATAAAAAATAAAGCACCTTGAGTACGATCCATGACCACCTGTTGAGAATGTTCCACCTCCACCCATTAGCGTCTACAATTAAATTACCCTTATAATTATATTTACTATTTAATTCAAAATGAAAACATGCAATATGGAATGTAGAACTACATGAAAATTGAATATAAACAACCTATAAATAGCAACAACAACAAAGTCATAAGGTAATAAATTTTAAATACTTGAAGAACAGTCAACGTTATAGCACTCTTGTCATAAGTCCAACCCCTAGGAAATTCAAATGTGAGAGCAAAGTGGGTTCTATGTTCTTGCAAGGAAATGTCAATTAATATCTCCTAAATGAATGGATAAGATATATAAAAAGATATCTATGAAAGATATAGATATATACCCCCCGAATCTGCTTGACAAAAATAATCAACTTTAGTGTACATAGACTGTGGAATTGGAGTTCCAATAACTTTAGGAAGGTCAGACAAAAGGCGCTCTACAATTGATATAATTTCCTCATGTTCAAATCCAAAAGCCATAAGCACTATACAAGGAGCAGTATAAATCCTAAATTTACAAAGCAAACATCAATTGATCTCACAGATTAATGGAAATAGACAATAATTATATTCTTAGATAGACATATATAGATACATAGATATACATTAACTTACAACTACAAATTCCTTTAAAATTGTACTATTCAACATATTTATCATAGATTCATGTACTAAAAGAGGGTTTGCCAATAGACTTGAGAAACTTTCTGCCACTTCTACTTTAATCTTTTTGCCACTTCAATTCCTCAATAGAAAATGACTTGCTTGAATCTTCAATCCTTAAGAAATTGAAATTAGAACAATTAGTCATAATGTGCTACACTTTGCTTTACAAAATTAAAATAACACCAAACCTAAAAAAAAAAAATTAAGTGCACCAGAGCTAATTATCACGCTATAAAATTAAAAAAATAATAAAACTTGCAATTACCTCAAGGTGAAGAGTGCAATTTTGAAGACTTGGTAAGAAAGCATTTTGGAATCACTATTTTCTCCATTGCAATTGCTATAAATTTCTTTCAGATCTTTAATTTCACTGTAATCAATCAATTAATCAATTGGTTAACTGAAAAAATCAAATAATAATTTGAGTGAAGATAGAGAGATTATTATGGTAAATTCTATGAATGATAATATAACTTTACCTTTGATTACAATATGGTACCATTACTTCAATTTGTATATTTTTGGTTCCTAAACTTCAATTTTAGTTTCACATGAACTTTACCCACAACAATCCGACTAATTTTAAAGATGTGGTAACTGGAATTGCCACATCTTATGCCACATCAAAAGCCATATAAGAAGCCACGTCAGTGAGACTTAATTTTTTCTTTTTTTTTTTCAACTTTTTCCAACAAAAGGGCTAATTAAGTAATTTTAACTTTTTCTTTTTTTTTTTTGGTTAAAAAAAGTTGAAAAAAAGAAGAAAAAGTTCAGTTATACTGACGTGGCTTCTGATTTGGCAACTTTGGTTGCCATGTCATCAAAATTGACTGGATTATTGTATTATACTTGTAAAACTAAAATTGAAGTTTAGGAACTAAAAAATTCAAATTGAAGTAATGATACCATTTCGTAATCAAGAACAAAGTTTTGATATCGTTCATAGAATTTACTTGAGATTATTATGAAGAAAAATGGAGAAGAATAAAAGAGAGGTGAAAAGGCAGTAAGCTAAAGAAAAAATGCTAAAGATAATTTTAAGAAGAAGAAGAGATGATTTGTTTTTAATTGCAATGGAATAAGAATCATACACTATTAATAGGATGAAGCCAGTTTTAAGAGATGACAAGTCAAATGGAAAGGAGAGCTGTAATCCTTCACTTTCTCCATTATCAACAAAGAGGCTTCTAGGTAGAGAAGAAAAACTAATAGGAGAGAGTGCCACGTGTTAAAAGGAGAGGGCAAAGATAGTAGTGGTGGAAAAATTCATGCACTTAGTTATTATATATTTTATATAGAGATGGAAAGTTAAATGGGAAGGAGAGCTATAACCCTTCATGTAATACCCTATATTTTTATTTAAATAAAGTAATTTCCAAATTGTGTTATTAATAATTACTTTTGAATTATATTATACAATTGTTAATATTATTTTTAGGGTTATTAACTTATGAAATGATTATATGTAAGTATTATTTATTTATTGTTTAAAATTTCATTGTTTATTTTTGTTATTGTTATTATTATTATTATTATTATTATTATTATTATTATTATTTTAAACTACATTAACTTTATAGTTATTTTATGTGCTACTATGTACATGCATATATACGTATATATATATATATATATATACGTATATATATATAAGTATATGTATAGATATAGAAACAAAACAAGAAAAAAAAAGAGAGAAAGAAGAAAGCTTACTCCCCCGTCAACCCAAGCTGCTGCCATCCCCCCATCTCTGCCTGCCCATGGCCTCCGTCTTCCCCCTCACTGTGCCATCTCCTTCTTCACCACCAAGATTCCATTGCCACCGTGAGCTTGAAGCTTCCAGGTGGTGGTGGTGCTGCTGTTTCTCTTCCTCACCTTCGGTCCCTCTCGATCCGAGCTGATCTGGTGCCACCAAAGCTTCCCCAACTTCCCTCATCCTCTGTAGCATCAGTCCAAGCTGGAAACCACCGCTGCAACTCACCTCCAGCGTCAGAATTGGAGGTTGAAGGTGAGTTGTGCTGGGTTATTTTTAGGTCATTTTCTAGTTGTTGAATGGAATTGGGTGTTGATCTTGAGTTGTTCTTAGTTAAATGATGAGTTATGCCATTTAGTTGTTCAAATTCGAATTTTTTAAAGTATTTTTCTGAATTTTCCTTAATTTACAGAATTTTGAATAATTTTATTTAATTTTTATTTGAATTTATTGGATTTTTCTTTGGTTTAATTAGTGAAATTAGAGTAATTAAGATTTTATGTTTGTAATGTTTGGGTTGTTTTTAAGGTTTTAGAAATTTGGTGTTAATTATAAGTTTTTGTAAATTTAGGGTATTTAATTAATGTTTTTATTAATTTCAAAAATTATTTGTAAAAATTATAAAATTTTAATATTTGAGGTTATTAATAAATGTTATTAATTTTAGAACTCAAATTATAATTTTTGTGATTTTTAAACTATTTTTATAAATATTTTGAGTTTATGTCAAATGTGATTAGTAGGTTGAATTATATATTTATTTATTTTTAAAAGAAATTATTAGTTGATATTATGTTTTAATTATATTAAGAAGATTAATTTTTAGAAAATAATTTTTAAGATGATTAAATAATTTTAAGGATTTTTTTTTTAGTACTAATAATACATTATGTAAATTATGTATTTAGGGGTAAAAATGTAATTTTATGCTAATTATAGTTAAATATATATTTTAGTTAGTTTTATCATTATTTAAGAGGTTTAGACAATTTTTATAAATTAATTGATATTTTTAATTAAGTAGTGTTAATTTTGAATATTAATTCCAAATATTCTATATATATTTATAATACATTATTAATGTAACAAAAAATTTAATATAAGGTTGTATTTAGTATATTTGATGTAATGGTTTTAATTTAGGTCATAATTATATTTTGATAATGACATGCAAAGTGAGTTGTTTAATTTTTGAATAATTGAGATTTTATATATTTTTAGTATATATGTATGTGTAATATGTATTTTGGAAAATAAATGATATCATTTCCTGATGTTTTATTGAAGTTGTGATCTCGGTTGGGACTAAGTATAGTTTTTGAAGCCCGACTCGAGTGGGTATGTCTGTGGTTATTAGAAGTGTGTTTTTTGTGCAGGTTTGGCTCTACCTTTGGTAGAGAGATCTCCATTTTACAGAGGAGACTCTATCGAAATTTCGATAGATTTTCTCGTAAAATGTGATATTCGTAATAATTTCTATCGTTAGTTAGGTTCTATCCTGTCTATCGAGTCTTGTTTAGTCTTCCTCGAGTCAGCCTGGAATTTCATTTTTTTGTTGATTTATGATTTCAATTCCATAGTCATGTTGTAAAATCAATTTGTTATTTTCTTTCTAGAGCATATCGAAGCAGAAGCCGTGAGACCGAGGTAGCCGCGTGGTCATTAGCCTTCGCATTCATCTTGTAAGTCAATAGAATGATCTGTGCATGTGTTTATTTAAAGAATGCATGCGCTCATATTTTTAATATTGATTATATGATTTATTTAATTTAATGTTGTTATTTAAGATTTAAAATGCATTTTGTATTTATTTAAAAGTCAAAGTTGAGAAATTTTGGTAGAATGGGCTACCTGGTGGGCTTCACCAGGACTATGTGCACATGGTAGAGATTGAGAGATGGATCCAAAATATATATGACTGGTGAATGTTAAACTGGGACGGGTGCCTCGGTGGAAGCCTATTCTCTCGGGGACCGCCAGTGATTGTAAGGTTAAAAAATGGACTGGGATGGGTGCCTCGGTTGATGCCTTAGCTCTCGGGGACCGCCAGTGCCATATATTTGGATTAAGTGGATGGCTACGAGTTGGTGCCTCGGGGATCGGTAGTCTAGTTGGAATAAGTGGGCCCAATTGGCCAGTTAGATTTTTTGGTTTAGGGTTCTACTGAGATTTTTCAAAAGCTATACCTTTACATTATAAATTATTTTCACTATAATTATATAGTTTTCAAAAAGGTTTTCAAACCATACAACTCTTTTATTGACTTACTCAGTGAGGTCTGATTCCCCTCAATTTATTTTTTTTCAGGAGCTTGGGAGTTCAACCTCAGACTACCTCCATGCTGAATTTCTTCATCACCGGCTATTTTATGTGGGTCATTATAAGCTATACTGTTGTATTACTCTAGGATGCTACAATAGTATATGTACTTAGAATTGTATGGTTTAAGTATGTTTGTGTAATCTATTTGTATGAACCACGCTTATGTATAAGGATTTAAGTTTGATTTATAATATGTAACACCGAAGCATATTTTATTTGAGCATCTGATTTAGTTATTTATGAGAAAAATCAGTTTGATAATGTGTTCTATTTTAAAATAAGGTTTTAAATTGTAAGGTGTTGTTTATCTTTTCTTTAAGGCTTACTACGGGTTTCAGGGGCCTTATGCCTTCCCATTCCCTAGTGCCGGTCACGTGCCCTCGGGTTTGGGTCGTGACAAAGTTGGTATCAGAGCATAAGTTCAATTAATGGTCCATGTCTGTCTTTCTGTGTAACTACTGTAGATTTAGGGTTGATGATTGCCTTTGAGATGTTCTTGTTTCTAATACCGCATTGCGTTAAATATTCTTACCTTGTTTTCAATTCAATTTTTCCTTATTTTGTTCAGAATGAGGAGTGTGCGTACCGACACTGATGTCGATCTGACCCTTACACATGATGAGCAGTCTGTGCATGATGAGGCTCCCCCTCCTGCTCCATGTCGTAGGGGCAGAGGCAGAGGCAGAGGTCAAGCCAGGGTAGCTGCAGCTGAGATTCCTGATCAGCAGCCAGTCGAGCCTGAAGCCCTAGCTGTTGACCCCACAGCCTTTACAGCTGGACTGGTAGGGATTAATCAGGGTCTTGCAGCATTGAATCAGGTGATGCCCCTTATACAACAGATGCTACAGCAGAGGAATAAGGGGATGACAGATACTGAGGCAACACTTCTTTACTCTCGGATCGGTAGAGTTTCTTTTGATGGTACGGGTGATGCCTTAGAATTCATTAATGCTATTGAGGAACGTACCAGGATGGGACACATAGATTATCAGAGGATAATGATTGTGGAGTTGTCAGTTCAAGCTGCAGCTCAAGATTGGTTTATGCAGTCGATTTAGCCATCTATGCATGAGTTGACTTGGCCAAAGTTTAAGGACTGCTTCTTGAGATTTTTCTATCCTTTAGCCACCAGAGATGCCTACAGGTGGCAGTTGCTCCACATCACTAGAGGGGATAGATCAGTGGAGGACTACATCAGGGAGTTTAATAGGCTGTCTCGACATGCGGAGGATATCAGGAGGGACCCTTACAGAGTAGTGGAGTTGTATGTTACTGGATTAGGACCCACTTTTATTGGTATGTGTACCGAGGACGGCACCCTAAAGAGTGTGATTGAGGAGGCCCGTTTGATTGAGAGGCGACATATCCGCCAGGGCACCATGATAGATCCTTATATGTTGGGGGCAGTGGATTTGGTGTAGCTCCCGGATACTAGCAGCCAACATTTCACATTGGTAGTTTGAGTCAGCAGGCTGTGGGTAGTTCACAGTAGGGTGGTAAGAGGTCCAGGACTCACCGAGTTGGTCGCCGTGGTTATGCCACGAACAGGAGAAGTGATAGGGGTCATAGATTCAATACTGGAGTCAGCAGCAGCAGTAGTGGGCAAAGCTCCGGACAGAGTAGTTCTGGGTCTGGGGCCAGTTCATGTGCGAGTTATGGACGATTCCATCAGGGCCCGTGTCATCTATTGTCGGGCACTTGCTTTAGATGTGGACAGGTTGGTCATCTTGTCAGAGCTTGTCCTCACTTCGGATACCATGCACAGTATGCTCAGGGTTCATCTTCATTAATGGCTCAACCCTACTATCTGATGCCTCAGCAGTATCGAGCACCAGTATAGCCACAGCAGAGACCCGCCACAGCTTATGGGTCAGCAAGGTCGAGGTTTAGTTGGTAGGCCTAGCGGTTGTGGGTTTGCGTAGCCTTTAACTTCTCAGCAGGCAGGTCATGGTCAGGCTCGAGTGTTCACTTTGACACCACAGGATGCTCAGACTTCGAATGCAGTAGTAGCAGGTATTCTCTCAGTCTGTGCATGTGATGCTAGAGTATTGTTTGACCTCGGTGCTTCACATTCCTTCATTTCTCCCGTGTTTGCTTCGAGAATCAAGTGGTAGCCTTTTAGGTTGTCCTTTCCTCTATCTGTGTCAACTCCTCTTAGTGACGAGTTGGAGACATATATTTTCTTTCCTTCGTGTCATGTGTTGGTGGATGGTAGAGAATTATTGGCTGACTTGGTGTTACTTGATGTGCTGGAATTCGACGTCTTTTTGGGTATGGATTGGTTGTTGAGGTGCTATGCTTTGGTGAATTATCGAGAGAAAGAAGTGGTGTTCAGAATTCCAGATGAAGAAGAATTTTGTTTCAAGGGTGAATAGAGCTCCATGCCTTGTAATCTCATTTCTGCTATTATTGCCCGGAAGATGCTTAGAAGAGGTTATTAGGGTTACTTGGCAGTGGTAAGAGGTGTTGAGAAAGAGAATGTGGCAATTGAGCAGGTGCCAGTGGTGTGTGAATTTCTGGATGTCTTTCCTAAAGAATTACTAGGATTACCACCAGACAGAGAGATAGAGTTATGTATCAATGTTATACTTGGTATGTATCCTATTTCTATGCCACCCTACAGAATGGCACCGGCTGAACTACAGGAGCTGAAAGAGCAATTGCAGGAGTTGCTTGAGAAGGGTTTCATCAGACCCAGTACATCGCCTTGGGGTGCTCCGATGTTGTTTATGAAGAAGATAGATGGCAGCCTTTGACTTTGTATTGATTATAGGCAGTTGAATAAGGTCACCATCAAGAACAAGTATCCACTTCCGAGGATCGATGACCTGTTTGATCAACTTCAAGGTGCTAGATGCTTCTCTAAAATAGACCTGAGATCTGGGTATCACCAGTTGAGGATCAAAAGAGGTGATACGCCCAAGACAACCTTTCGAACAAGATATGGCCATTATGAGTTCTTAGTAATGTCCTTTGGGTTGACTAATGCTCCAGCAGCCTTTATGGACTTGATGAATTGGGTGTTTAGGCCATACCTGGACCGGTTTGTAATAGTCTTCATTGATGATATCTTGGTTTATTCCAAGAGTGAGGTTGAGCATGTTATGCATATGAGAAGGGTACTTTAGACTTTAAGGGAGCACAGGTTGTATGCCAAATTTTTGAAGTGCAAGTTCTGGTTAGATCAAGTGGCATTTTTAGGCCATGTGGTTTCTAGAGATGGCATATAGGTAGACCCTAAGAAGATAGAGGCTATTACAGAGTGGCTGAGGTCGACTACAGTTAGAGAGGTATGGAGTTTCCTGGGTCTAGCAGGCTATTACAGAAGATTTATGAAAGACTTCTCTAAAATTGCCGCACCTTTAACAAGGTTGACCCAGAAGAGTGCTAAGTTTGTGTGGACAAACAGATGCAAAGAGCACTTTTAGTTATTGAAGGATTTGTTGATGTCAGCTCCAATTCTAACTTTGCCCTCTGGGAATGAAGGATATAAAGTGTATTATGATGCTTCCAGAGTAGGATTGGGTTATGTGTTGATGCAAAATGGCCAAGTGATTGCTTATGCTTCGAGGCAGTTGAAGAAGCACGAGCAAAACTATCCTACTCATGACTTGGAGATGGCAGTTGTAGTGTTTGCTTTGAAAATATGGAGGCGTTACTTGTATAGGGTGACATGTGAGATATACACTGATCACAAGAGCTTGAAATATATCTTTTAGCAGAAGGACTTGAATTTGAGGCAGAGAAGATGGATGGAACTCCTTAAGGATTATGATTGTTCCATTTTATACCATCCAGGCAAGGCGAATGTTGTCGCGGATGCCTTGAGTAGAAAATCAGTGGGCAGTCTTGCCCATATTAGCACAGAAAGAAGGCCCATTATCAAGGAGTTGCATGGGTTGATTGATCAAGGGTTGCAGATAAAAGTTACTTGGAAGTGCCTTTTAGCTCAATTCAGGGTACGATCAATATACTTGGATCGAGTTAAGGCAGCTCAGAGTAGAGACCCCCAGTTGTAGAGAATTTTGTATGAAGTGCAACAAGGGCAGTCACGGGACTTTATGATTGACAGAGAAGGGGTATTGCAGTTGGGCACTAGGATTTGTGTGCCAGATGTTGATGACTTGAGGAAGGAGATTATGGAAGAAGCACATTTTTCTACATATAGTGCTCATCCAGGTTCTACCAAGATGTATCATTACTTGAAGGATACATATTGGTGGAATGGAATGAAGAGGGATATTGCTGTATCCAAGTGCCTGACTTGCCAGCAAGTAAAGCTTGAACATCAGAGACCCTCGGGACTGTTGCAACCTATGCCAATTCCTGAATGGAAATGGGATATGATAGCCATGGATTTTGTGCCTGGGCTACCTCAAACTATAGGAGGTTATGACACTATTTGGGTGATTGTTGATAGGCTAACTAAGTCAGCACACTTTCTACCAATAAAGAAGACGTACTCTACTGATAGACTGGTGAGACTTTATGTCAATAGGATTGTTTGTCTATATGGAGTACCTGTGAGCATAGTGTCGGATAAAGGAGCCACATTTTCCTCAATTTTTTGGCAAGAGTTACACAAGGCCTTGGGTACCAGATTGGATTTCAGTACGGCCTTCCACCCTCAGACAGATGGTCAGTCAGAGAGGACTATCTAGACATTAGAAGATATGCTGAGGATGTGTGTAATGGATTTTGAAGGACAGTGGGATTCACACTTGCCATTGATTGAGTTTGCTTACAATAACAACTATCATGCTAGCATCGAGATGGCTCCGTATGAGGCACTATATGGTAGGAAGTGTAGATCACCTTTGTGTTGGGAGATTGGTGAAAGGCAGTTAACGGGACCAGAGTTGGTGCAAGTGACTTCAGAGAAAGTCCCCATTATACAGCAGTGATTGAAGACAGCCTTCAGCAGACAGAAGAGCTATGCTGACCCTAGGAGGAAGGATGTATCCTTCATGGTTAGAGACATAGTGTTCCTGAAGGTGTCTCCAATGAAAGGAGTTATGAGATTTGGCAAGAAGGGTAAGCTAGCTTCTAGATACATTGGACCATTTGAGATTCGGTCTAGAGTGGGTGAAGTGGCGTATAGGCTGGTGTTACCACCAGAACTGTCGAGAATCCATCCTGTATTCCATGTATCCATGCTGAGGAAATACATTCCTGATCCATCTCATGTGTTGCAACCTCAGACCGTAGAGCTTAGTGACGATCTGACTTATGAGGAGTACCCAGTGGTGATTGTGGATCACCAAATCTGACAGTTATGGACTAAGGAGATATCGATGGTGAAGGTGCTATGGAGTAACAATTCTGCTGAGGATTGCACTTGGGAAACTAAAGCTGAGATGCGAGTTTCTTTCCTGTATCTCTTTCCTTCCTAGCTTTGTAATTCTTCTTTTCTTTCTTTTCTTGAATTCGAGGACGAATTCATATAAGGATGGGAGACTGTAATACCCTATATTTTTATTTAAATAAAGTAATTTCCAAACTGTGTTATTAATAATTACTTTTGAATTATATTATACAATTGTTAATTTTATTTTTAGGGTTATTAATTTATGAAATGATTATATGTGAGTATTATTTATTTATTGTTTAAAATTTCATTGTTTATTTTTGTTATTGTTATTATTATTATTATTATTATTATTATTATTATTATTATTATTATTTTAAACTACATTAACTTTATAGTTATTTTATGTGCTACTATGTACATGCATATATACGTATATATATATACACACACACACACACACACACACACATACACACACACACACACCCACATATATATATATATATATATATATATATATATATATATATATATAAGTATAGGTATAGATATAGAAACAAAACAAGAAAATAGAAAAAAAAAAGAGAGAAAGAAGAAAGCTTACCCCCCCGTCGACCCAAGCTGCTACCATTCTCCATCTCCGCCTGCCCACGGCCTCCGTCTTCCCCCTCACTGTGCCATCTCCTTCTCCTCCACTGAGACTCCATTGCCACCGTGAGCTTGAAGCTTCCAGGTGGTGGTGTTGCTGCTGTTTCTCTTCCTCACCTTCGGTCCCTCTCGATCCGAGCTGATTCGGTGCCACCAAAGCTTCCCTAGCTTCCCTCATCCTCTCTAGCGTTAGTCCAAGCCAGAAACCACCGCTGCAACTCATCTCCGGTGTCAGAATTGGAGGTTGAAGGTGAGTTGTGCTGGGTTGTTCTTAGGTTGTTTTTAGGTCATTTTCTGGTTATTGAATGGAATTGGGTGTTGATCTTGAGTTGTTCTTAGTTAAATGTTGAGTTATGCCATTTAGTTGTTCAAATTTGAAATTTTTAAAGTATTTTTCTGAATTTTCCTTAATTTATAGAATTTTGTATAATTTTATTTAATTTTTATTTGAATTTATTGGATTTTTCTTTGGTTTAATTAGTGAAATTAGAGTAATTAAGATTTTATATTTGTAATGTTTGGGTTGTTTTTAAGGTTTTAGAAATTTGGTGTTAATTATAAGTTTTTGTAAATTTAGGGTATTTAATTAATGTTTTTATTAATTTCAAAAATTATTTGTAAAAATTATAAAATTTTAATATTTGAGGTTATTAATATATGTTATTAATTTTAGAACTCAAATTATAATTTTTGTGATTTTTAAACTATTTTTATAAATATTTTGAGTTTATGTCAAATGTGATTAGTAGGTTGAATTATATATTTATTTATTTTTAAAAGAAATTATTAGTTGATATTATGTTTTAATTATATTAAGAAGATTAATTTTTAGAAAATAATTTTTAAGATGATTAAATAATTTTAAGGAATTTTTTTTAGTACTAATAATACATTATGTAAATTATGTATTTAGGGGTAAAAATGTAATTTTATGCTAATTATAGTTAAATATATATTTTAGTTAGTTTTATCATTATTTAAGAGGTTTAGACAATTTTTATAAATTAATTGATATTTTTAATTAAGTAGTGTTAATTTTGAATATTAATTCCAAATATTATATATATTTTTATAATACATTATTAATGTAACAAAAAATTTAATATAAGGTTGTATTTAGTATATTTGATGTAATGGTTTTAATTTAGGTCATAATTATATTTTGATAATGACATGCAAAGTGAGTTGTTTAATTTTTGAATAATTGAGATTTTATATATTTTTAGTATATATGTATGTGTAATATGTATTTTGGAAAATAAATGATATCATTTCTTGATGTTTTATTGAAGTTATGATCTCGGTCGGGGCTAAGTGTAGTTTTTGAAACCCGACTCGAGTGGGTATGTCTGTGGTTATTAGAAGTGTGTTTTCTGTGCAGGTTTGACTCTACCTTTGGTAGAGAGATGTCCGTTTTACAGAGGAGACTCTGCCGAAATTTTGATAGATTTTCTCGTAAAACGTGATATTCGTAATAATTTCTACCGTTAGTTAGGTTCTATCCTGTCTATCGAGTCTTGTCTAGTCTTCCTCAATTCAGCTTGGAATTTCATTATTTTATTGATTAATGATTTCAATTCCATAGTCATGTTGTAAAATCTATTTATTATTTTCTTTCTAAAGCATATTGGAGTAGAAGCCGTGAGACCAAGGCAGCTGCGTGGTCGTCAGCCTTCGCATTCATCTTGTAAGTCAATAGAACGATCTGTGCGTGTGTTTATTTAAAGAATGCATGCACTAATATTTTTAATATTGATTATATGATTTATTTAATTTAATGCTATTATTTAAGATTTAAAATGCATTTTGTATTTATTTAAAAGTCGAAGTTGAGAAATTTTGGTAGAACGGGCTACCTGGTGGGCTTCACCAGGACTATGTGCACATGATAGAGATTGAAAGATGGATCCGAAATATATATGACTGGTGAATGTTAAACTGGGACGGGTGCCTTGGTGGAAGCCTATGCTCTTGGGGACCGCCAGTGATTGTAAAGTTAAAAAATGGACTGGGATGGGTGCCTCGGTTGATGCCTTAGCTCTCGGGGACCGCCAGTGCCATATGTTTGGATTAAGTGGATGGCTACGACTTAGTGCCTCGATTGATGCCTTTGCTCTCGGGGACCGGTAGTCTAGTTGGAATAAATGGGCCTAGTTGGGTATTTAGATTTTTGGGTTTAGGGTTCTACTGAGATTTTTCAAAAGCTATACCTTTACATTATAAATTATTTTCACTATAATTATATAGTTTTTAAAAAGGTTTTCAAACTGTACAACTCTTTTATTGACTTACTCAATGAGGTCTGATTCCCCTCAATTTATTTTTTTTCAGGAGCTTGGGAGTTCAGCCTCAGACTACCTCCACGCCGGATTTCTTCATCACCGGCTATTTTATGTAGGTCATTATAAGCTGTACTGTTGTATTACTCTAGGATGCTACAGTAGTATATGTACTAAGAATTGTATGGTTTAAGTATGTTTGCGTAATCTATTTGTATGAACCATGCTTATGTATAAGGATTTAAGTTTGATTTATAGTATTTAACGCCGAAAAATATTTTATTTAAGCATCTGATTTAGTTATTTATGAGAAAAATCAGTTTGATAATGTGTTCTATTTTAAAACAAGGTTTTAAATTGTAAGGTGTTGTTTATCTTTTCTTTAAGGCTTACTACAGGTTTTGGGGGTCTTATGCCTTCCCATTCCCTAGTGCCGGTCACGTGCCCTTGGGTTCGGGTCGTGACACTTCACTTTCTCCATTATCAATAAAGAGCCTTTTAGGTAGAGAAGAAAAACTAATAGGAGAGAGTTCCATATGTTAAAAGGAGAGGGTAAAGATAGTAGTGGTGGCAAAATTCATGCACTAAGTTATTATATATTTTATATAGATGTTATATTTAGTAATCATGCTCTCTTAGAGTACATTAATTTCGATCTTTGTTATGTTTTTTGAATCTCCACTGTCATTAATTTTATGTTATCTAATTTATTCTTAGTTGAATTATAGTTAGCTTACATTGTATATAGACCAAAACTTTTAATATTACATGTGCAAAATGCACATTATTATAGCTCATTTACCATAAGCAACTAATAAATGTTACTAACACTAAAGGCCTCTCACCTATCATGGTGTCTTCTGCTACTCTTTTAGACAATACCTAAATAGCCAATGGCATATAAAACCAACTGTGGAGAATAACCTAACAAGCCATTACCCATGAAAACCATATGCATGTGCTTGCTCTTTAATAGAGCATAATTACAAATTCTCAATTATACTATTAGTTGTGTATTTCCTTTTATGGATATATAACTTAGGAAACTAATCATTGTGTTTTAGGAAGTAGATCATTGTACTTTAAGAAGGTAATTATGTATATATTCCTAGTTACATATGAATGAAATACATCAGAATTTCACATGCAAATTCAATTCCTTTATGGTATCAAAGCACTACTATCTCTAAATAGTCAATTCTCCATTGCTTCCTCTTTTATTCCTTCTTCCTCTCCATTCAGTTTCATTCTTCAATTTCAAAACTATTAACAATGGCTTGTGATTCATCCTTGTCTAACAAATTAGTCTCAACTCAAAAAGACATGACTACAAGTGGAAATCCCATTGTGCTCACACCAACCTCTAATTCTAGAAATAACTATAGCATAAGTTCATTAAGTGGAAATCTAATCTCTCTAAATACCTCTTCTCAAATACCATTCATATTAACGAAAGGTGGAGGGAATTACTCCTCATGGAAATTATAGATGACTAATATGCTCTTTGGGTATGATCTTCTTGGTTACGTGGATGGCTCTCATGTCTATCCTTCAAATATAGAACCTGATCATCAGCTATGGCTTCGATAAGATAGGTTAGTCCTCTTGGGAATACACACCATCGTTCATAGCACTATCTCTCCTACTGTCAACAATTGCTTGTCTTCAATTGAAGCATAAAATAAATTAGAGTCTAGCTTTGCTAACAAATCCAACACACGCATGCTCTCTCTTCTTACCACACTAATGAACATAAAAGAAAAAGGTACATGAGTTGCTGAATATGTGATAAAAATCAAAAGCATCGTGGATGATCTAACATTGATTAGTCACTTACTAAGCAATGCTGAAATCATAGCTCACACTGTAAATGGCCTTGACAATGAATTCAAAGAATTGAAGGCTATGATAAGAGTTCGAGATACTCCCATAACCTTTAAAGATCTCTATGAAAAACTGCTAGATGAGGAACTATCTCAAAAATTGACTAATACAAATGATACTCAACTTGAAATCACTACTCAAGTTGTTAAAAAAGGGTCAAATTAACATGGCAAGGGCAAAAAGAACTACAAATATTACCAATATAACCTATCATATGGATCTAAATATTCAAATCAGTACATGAATCCTAAACATACTACCTATCCAAGACATCAACAACAATCTCATCCTACTTATTATCAAAAACAGAACTCGAGATTCCCAAGTACAAGTCCCAATCTTAATTATTCTTCATACTCTAATTGGCAGTCAAATTCTTCTCTAGGACAACAAAGAATTGTCTATCAACTATATGATAAACCTAGGCATGGGGCAAAAACATGTCGTACAAGAAGCAAACCTTCCTGGCCACAAGCTTATTATGTTGATGCTATTACTAGATCATTAAACAATAGTTAGGTGGTAGACTTTGGAGCTACGCATCATATAACATTTGATCTTTAAAATCTGTCCATGCACTCTGACTATACTATCAGTGAGGATGTAATAGTTGGTAATGGTAATGGAATCTCAATCTCTTAAATAGGATCTACACCATTGATTCACCATATGTTATACTTAAATTGGAAAATATTTTGTGTGCACCTTTAATTAAAAAAAAACTTAATTTCTATCTTACAACTTTGCAAAAAAAATCACACCTTTGTTGAATTCTTTCCGAACCATTTTCTTGTGAAGGATTTAAGCATGGGGGCATCCTTAGTCTGAGGCTGGACTAGGAATAACTTGTATGAGTGGCCATCCCATTTTTAACTCGTTGTTAATAACTCTTAACCTCATGCCTCTCTTGCCTCTTCTTCCCAACTATAGCACAAACATCTTGGTCACCCTTCATAATTAGTTCAAAGGAAGTTACTTACTAGTTAAAATTTTTTAGTTTTGAATAATAGTGAACACTGTGATTCTTGTCTATGCATTAAGAGTTATAAACTCTCCTTTAAATCTTCATTAATTATTTGTGATAAACCCTTCCAAGTAGTTTATTAAGATGTTTAGGTCCTGCCCCTATTAAATCTTTTGATCATTTTTGTTATTATAATACTTTAGTTGGTTATTTCATTAAATATACATAGTTTTATCCTTTGAAATTGAAATAAGATATGCTTACTATTTTTGAACAATTTAAAAACTTGATTGAAAATTTCTTTGACACTAAAATTAAAACTATGTATAGTGGTGGCGGTAATGAGTATCAATCCCTTTTTCACCTTCTTTCCTAATTTGGCATTTAACATCTCACTTCTCCACCTTATACACTTAAACATGTTGGCTTAGCTGAACACAAGCATCGACATATTGTTAAAACTGGTATTGCTTTACTTCATATAGCCTATGTTCTAATTAAATTTTAGTCATATGCATTCCAAATAGCCACATACTTAATTAATCGCCTCCCCACACCGACTATTAATTATGATACACTGTATCACAAATTGTTTAATCATCATCCTAACTATACATCCCTATGATTGTTTAAGAGCTTATGTTACCCTTGGTTATAACCTTATAATACTCATAAGTTGGAACCATGTTCTAGACCATGGCCTTTCTGGGTTATTAAATTGAGAATCATGCATTTCAATGTTATGACCTTCAGTCTTATAAAATTTTCATTTCAAGGCATGTTTTATTTTAAATTTTTTTCCTTTTACCAAACTTTCTTATAATGAAATTTAGGTCACTTAAAACCTATATGAAAGATTAATTTCCTCATTTACAATAAGAAGTCTTGCAGAATCTTTCGTGGTTCCTTTTTCTTCTTTTTCTCCATCCAATGAATTCATTCCTTCCTAACTCCATCCTAAATTGTTGTCTCCATCACCAATGCTGCTCCATCCACCCTATCAACCTTTGCCCAACAGTGCCACTTCCTTTACCCATGTGTCTAATATTGATACTATTATGTCTCTCTCCCCAAATGCTGCTTAGTCTTCTTCCTCACAAGCAACTTCTGTTCCTTCTCATTCTTCCTCATCTCACTCTGCACAAGACCTCTCCTCTTAACCACCTCCACACATATATATATATATATATATATATATATATATATATATATATATATATATTATAAGATATTTAAACCAAAAACAATTTTTAATCATCACACCACCATATCCCCAACACCTTCCCCTAAACCTACCTCCTTTTCCTAAGCCAAAAAAATTCAAGAATGGCGAACAACCATGTTTGAAGAATTCAAAGCTCTATATACCAAGAACACTTGGCCTCTTGTTCCCTATAACCCCAAAAAAAATATTGTAGGGTGTAAATGGGTCTATCGAACCATGAAGAATCCGGATGGTTCTATTGCTTGTTATAAGGCTTGGCTTGTAGCTAAAGGATTTCATCAATGACCAGGCATTGACTTCAGTAAAACTTTTAGCCTAATTATGAAGTGTGAAACTATTCATCTTGTACTAAGTATAGCATGTTGCATGGTTGGATTTTGAAACAATTAGATGTTAATAATGCATTTTTGCTGGGTACTTTCACTAACACTATTTTCATATAGCAACCTTAAGGTTTTGTTCACCTATAGTTCCCAACTCTTGTGTACGAACTACATAAAGCTATCTATAGTCCTCGACAAGCTCCATGAGCTTGGTACAATGAACTGTGCTCTTTTTTGTTGAGTTAAGGCTTTTTTAACTCTAGATGTGATGTGTCTCTCTTTATCTTTCACAATTATCATCATGTTATCAATACACTTGTCTATATTGATGATATTATTGTGACTAGCAGTAATGCTACTGCCATTAATGAATTTATTTAGTCCCTTGCTCTGAAGTTTTCCTTGAAAGTTCTTAGTGATCTTGGTTACTTCTTAGGAGTAGAAGCCACTTCTACTTGCTCTGGCTTATTTCTCTCTCAACATAAATATATTCATGATCTTCTAGTCAAGACCAATATGCAAGAGGCTCATCCAGTTAGCACTCCAATGTCCTCTAGTGAAACACTGAAACTTGATGATGGTTCTCCTTCTCATAATGCCATTGAGTATCGTCAAGTACTTGGCTGACTACAATATTTATCCCTTATTCGCCCGGATATCTCCTCTGTGGTTAATAAACTATCCCAATACATGCATCGTCCATCCAACACTCATTGGAATGCTGTAAAATGAGTCATTTGGTATCTCAGAGATACCTTGGGTTATGGACTGTTCTTGCGTCATCAATCTTCCGTTTCTCTTATTGCATTTGTGGATGCTGATTGAGCTGGTGATATTGATAGTCGATCATCAACTTTTGCTTACGTTATGTTTTTTGGTGCCCATCCTATTAGTTGGAGTTCCAAAAAACAGTATACTATAGCCTGTTCCTCTACTGAGGCTGAATACAGGGCCATTGCTTCCACCATAGCTGACGTCAACCGGTTAACTCATCTTCTTCAAGTACTTGGTTTTCAGTTACCTAGTCCCCCTACTGTCTATTGTGACAATGTAGGTGCAACATACTTATTCTCTAATCCTGTCTTTCACTCTCGCATGAAGCATGTTGCCATTGATTTTCATTTTGTGTGTGATCAAGTTGCTAAGAAATTACTCCATGTGTCCCATGTCCATACAACAGACCAACTTGCAAACTCACTCACAAAACCGCTCGCTCGAAAGTTGTTTGAATCTCACCAGTCCAAGCTGGGTCTCCTATTCAGATCCTTGCGCTTGCGGAGGCGTGATATAGCATAATTACAGATTCTCAATTATACTATCAGCCGTTCATTTCCTATTATGGATACATAGCTTAGGAAACAAATCATTGTATTTTAGGAAGTAGATCATTGTACTTTAGGAAGGTAATTGTGTATATATTCCTGGTCACATATGAATAAAATACATCAGAATTTCACACGCAAATTCAATTCCTTTACTCTCATCATCTTGTTGGTTTTCTCTTCTTGATGTGACCAGACTTGCACCAAAACTCTACCTGATATTCCACAAGGGTACTGCATTTATCTGCATTAGTTTATGCAATTTCACGACTACAGGATTGAAATCTAGCATCTCAAAATAATTATGTGGCTGCTAATCACTTCCTTACCGATGTAAAACTTAGAATTTGAATTTTTTTTTAAAGAAATATAAGATTTCAGACCTATCAGCGAATAACAAATCACATATAATGACTGGGGAAGAAAGATCCCAAGTCACTAGCTCTGGCACAGAATTTGGGTTTTTTTTGCCAATTTATGAGAAAAACTTAAAAATTTTATCATTTTATGGTGCACTTCAAAAAAATTTACATTTTGTGGGGGAATGAAAAAAATTAACAATCAGACCAGGTAGCGATCACAATTTGAAAATTTAAGCATAGATTAAAATAAAAGTTTAAACATAGTAAACTATTCAGATGCAAATTCAGCGACAAAGATATGGGACAGGAACTACAAGGAGATCATGTTTTCTTCTAACTGTTAAACCGTAGGACTCACTCATGTCAAGATCTTCATTTTTCACTCCGTCGGGAAGTTTCCAGTCAAAATGAAAGAGCAACTGTGCAAGTGGTAGCTCAATATTCGCCATAGCATATGAAATGCCAGGACATATCCTCCTTCCACCACCAAATGGGATGAACTCAAAGTCCCCCCCTATGTAAGTAACTGAACTATCAAGAAACCTTTCAGGGTAGAATATTTCAGCTTCAGTCCAGTACTCAGGATCTTGGCCAATTGCCCGTGCATTAATGCTCACTTTAGTCTTGGCAGGTATGAAGTGTCCATTGATTTCAACACTCGTTCTGCTCTCTCTTGGAATAAGGGGAGTTGGATTGTGTAGCCTCAGTGTCTCTTTGATGATGCAGTTTAGATATTTTAGTTCATGGATGTATGTTTCATCCACATTATTTTTGCACTTGAACACTTGTCTTACTTCAGCTTGTGCTTTCTTTAATGTCGTTGGGTTTTTCAACATTTCAGACATTGCCCATTCCACTATTGCTGAGGATGTGTCACTTCCAGCAGAAAAAATGTCCTGAAAACATTATAAAAAAAAAAAAACATGTCCTGAAACTTTGATCAGCCTGTTCAGCATTAGACATGTTATAAAAGTAGATTCTGAGTTTGAGTTCTATTAAGCTTCTCTAAGACAACAGTAGGAGCCACTATATCTGAAGTCCAAAAAATAAATAAACAAAAAGCCTCTTAAGTCTGTTTTTTTGTTTTTTTTTTTTTTCAATAATGCTGCTTGTCACGAGTGGCTACGTCACTACTCGTGACTTTCATGTTAAAAAAAATGAAAAATAAAAAAATTATTTACTTCATTGTAGGGTTCACCTAGTGCACCTTAGGTGAGTTTGCGTTTAAGATAAGCCCTGGCTGTCAGAGGTACCAACATCCTCCCCCGGAGATGGCTGCATGGTTGGAGCATGATGTAATTGGTGGATATAATAGAT
Source organism: Mallotus nudiflorus (assembly GCA_947683625.1). Lineage (NCBI taxonomy): Eukaryota > Viridiplantae > Streptophyta > Magnoliopsida > Malpighiales > Euphorbiaceae > Mallotus > Mallotus nudiflorus. Next base: position 338,448 of record CANTUR010000171.1, read on the forward strand.
TATTTCAGTTGTAGCTGCTGTTCGGATGTTTCCTCTCACTCTTATATATATATATATAAAGAAATTTCAAAAAAAAAAAAAAAGAAAAAAGAGTTGGGAAGCAAAATGAGAAATGCTCTAAAATTTTTTTGTCGTGACACCTATTGGTATCTGTTTTTTTTCAAAAAAAAAAAAAAAAAAGCATTAGAGGAGATTGGCCCAAATTTGTGGTGACAAAATGAAGATGCTATCTTTCTCTTATAATCACCACAAAAATGATAAAATAGTGCTTACATGCATGATTCGATCCTGTTATATTTTTCCGTTGGATAAGTGAAATTTAAGGTAGATGCTTTACCCTTGAGCAATAATTTTGATGCATCCAAATATCAAAATTAATTTAATCCTTGTAAGAAATTGCAACAGCTGAGTGTAATTAAAATTAGTGAATAAATTGGATTAAATAAGAGCTAGTCTTGGTTTGATGTTACTAAACACATTATAAGAATGTTGAAATTACTATTTCAAATATAGCTAGTTCTTAATTAGTTACAAAAATTTAATTAAAGACCGTGGAGCTATTAATTAAATGGTTAGAATTTTATCTTACAATGTATGGGGTTTAGGATTTAGTAGGTAACATCTCTATTTTATTTAAATTTAAGAGATTTTTATCTATACCGAAAAGATACATTATAATAAACAATTTGAATTGAAGATATTTCTGAGTGTTTTACATTTATATATTAGATAATTGTCAAATACTTGTTATAATTCAATATTAACAAACATATATTTTTTTATAACATCCAGTGATCATATTGATTGTGAATATTTTAGAGTGGGGATTTAATGATTTAATATGATACATGTTGGTCATAAACTTATGATGCAACAAAGTATAAAGGACCAGAAAGAAGGGGGGGAGGAGAGAAGAAAAAGAAAATGAAAAAGGAAGTAATAACATACTAACCAAGATGACTGCTTTAATGTTAATGTCAGATAGAGGAATTTTAAGGTCACCGTGTTCTTGATGCCCCAGAAGAACATCAACTAGGTCTTCCTCCATCTCCTCATTGCTCATCTTGGCCATTGTTGTCTTGTCCTTATGCTCTTTTATGATGTTTTCAAGTATCTGGTCTGCTTTTCTATGTTCCTTCTCAAGTTTACGCCTGAGGCCACTAACATATTCAAGAAACTTAATAGAAGGGAACAAATCTGCAAGACAAAAACCAGATGATAACTTTGATACTTCCTTGACAACAGACATGAATGCTGCTTGATCCTTGTATTTCTTTCCGAATGCAGCTCGTGACGTAATCCCATATATTAATGAAAAGATCATCTCACTAATATTTATTGGCGTCGAGTACCCTTTTTGCGACAACGAAACTGTTGTGATGAGATTCAGGACTTCTTCTTCTCTTATTCGTCGAAAAGATTTGACACGATTCGGACAAAAAAGTTCCATCGTGCAAATCTTTCGAAGCTGCTTCCAGTAGTCACCATAAGGAGAAAACACAACGTTAGTAGCATTATAAAACACGACAGCGGGAGAAAGAAAAAGAGGTCTCTGAGCGAAATCGATATCATGAGTTTTCAAGAATTGCTTCGCAACTTCTGAAGAAGAAACTACAATGGTGGAAACTTCACCAAGTTTTAAGCTTATCAGAGGTCCATATTTCTTAGCCAATTTCGAAAGGGCTTCATGCGGTGATGAGTCTGACATCAACTGGTGCACGTTCCCAACAACAGGTAGCTTCCATGGCCCTGGAGGTAGCTTTCGGTTCGAGGGCTTGCCTGCTTTTCTACATGTCAAGAAGAAGACTATAAGAAAAAGAATGAGCAAGTGGAATGATGTAAACTGAAGCTCATTCATGGAAGTCATATGATGATCAACAGAGATTTTGAAGAATGGTTCGTTAGCTATTTAGCTGATTTTGCTAAAATTCAGGCTGTTCCAAGCTTAATCGGTAGTGTTATATATAGGCCACTGAGTAAGTTACTATTTACTATAACTGCAATTTTTGTCATAAATTTTTCAGTAAATCTGTTCGCCTTATAAAATCATAAACTTGTTGGTATAAACTTAGACAAGCCCTTAAAGTTAAACATTTAACATGATTACTTTTAACATGTTTATCAATTTTTTATTTAAAATTATGAGCTATTTTCTAAAATAATAATATATGTGGCACAATTTATTAATTCTAAAATTAAATTTAGTTAAATTATTTAATTTTTTATTTAATCACGGGGCCTCAATATGGATGAAATTATGTTTCCTTTAGAGATGAGTAATATCTTTCAATAGTTAAAAATCATTGAAAATATTTATAACTAAAAACAGTTTAATTAAATATACTTAGCAATTAATATGCCAAAAATAAGGTTCATATGTGCCTATAATATAATGTATAGAAGGGAGCTAATTGTCATGGTACCATGATTTTTTTTTTTCTGGAAGATTAGTCTATTAGAGTGTGGGATTATAAAATGCTCTCATTGCATTGGTTTCATACATTGCTTTGATACTCCGATAGTTCGAGACTATCTTACCTTGTATCTCTCATGGAAAAGAGTAGAATTGGCTCTTAAAGTGTGTAATGCCATTATTATCATATCTTCTCTCCAAAAAAATTAGTTTATTAAGATGTGTAGTGTCCACATTTATAAGCTTATAACCTCCTCTATTACTTTCCAATATGAAACTCTTACTTTATTCTCGACATAATGCTCCCTTTTATATACTGTCTTAGTATATGTGTGTGTCTATATATATAATTAAAAACTATTGAAAGGTTTACAAGTGAAAACAGTCTAATTAGATATATTTAATACTTAATTAATATGCCAAAAGTAAGATTTATCAACATGTCAAACGTAAATAATTTAATTAGATTTAGTTTTAAAATCAATGAATTATGCCCCATGTCATAATTTAGAGAATAACTCAAAATTGTATATGAATAAAAAAAGTTTCGTAAATGTGTCAACAGATATTTAACTTTTAAAATTAAAATTAATGAATGTTATTTACTTATATCATATGTCAAGGTTATAACGAAGAGTCAATAACTTAAAGTGGCCAATATAGTCGATCCAAAAACTTCTTCATGTTTGCAATGTTCTTAAAACTATATCCCGCTTGTAACACTTGCTTGCAGTTTTCAACCTATCTAGTCGGACTGATTCAACAATTTAAGCGAAAATATAATATAATTGTTTAAGTTTGGTAATATAATTTAGCATAAAAATTAATAATTGTATAAATAAGAATTAATGTTTTGCTTATATTACTAATTTTCATCTTAATTAAAATTCATTAAGTTTTGAATATTTATAATTTAGGAAAAAAAAAATGCATCGGAAATGAAAAGTGTGTGCCGTTTTTCAAACAGCTCTATCATTTTGGCAAGTGTGTGCTGTTTTTCAAACAGCATTATCACTTTGGCAAAATATGCATCCTACTTATAATTTGACAAAAAAAAAAAAAGCGTGAAAAAATGAAAGCATGTACAGTTTTTTTAAACAACTGCATCATTTTGGCAAAACATGCATCTTACTAAAAATAGTACTTTTGTACGGGGCAAAATTAATTAGAACACACCTGTAATAAATTAGATAAATTATTATCAATGTTTCAAATGAAATAACATTTGGCATGAGTTATAAAACTAGTATTTAGTTTTTATTGTGTTCTCCATTTGTAACATAATAGGTCAGATGATGGATATTATAAAATGAGATCATGAGTTCAATCTTTCATTCTATTTTATCTTCCAATTGTTGCAAAAAAAAAATTTAATTTTTATTATCCAATTTAAATCAAGTCAAATTAATTAAAATTTAATAAATTTTAAATTTCTATAATTTAAACAAAAAATGTGTGGAAAATGGAAGCATGTACCGTTTTTTAAACAGTTGTATCATTTTGGCAAAATATGCATCCTGCAAAAGATAGTAATATTGGACGGTGCAAAATTAATTAGACCCACACTATAATACATTAGATAAATTATATCAATGTTTGAAATGAAATAACATTTGGCATGATGCTCACCCTTCTAAAACTAGTACTTATTTGTATGGTGCAAAATTAATTGGACCCACACATATAATACATTACATAAGTTACATCAATGTTTGAAATGAAATAACATTTGGCATGATGCTCACACTTACATGTATTGCATGGTGCAAAAGTAATTAGACCCACATTCACAATACATGTGGGCAAGCCAAGTGAAGCTTTTGTCCTGAAATGGTTTAAAAGATGGATATGAATGTATTTTTGTGTGTGTCCGTATTTGATAATTATTCAAACCCGATTGCATCATAAATTCTCTGTATTTTATTCTTTATAAATAGTTAAATATAAAGAGTAAAATTTAATTTTCCTTCCCGAAAAATTCAACCTCGTAAAAAAAATCTACTTGTGTTTTACATTGCATAAAAATTGTGTATATAATACATAATTTTATATTTTCATTGTTAAAAAATAATTTTATCTCGTTGCTAGACTGTAAATAATCTATTTTAATAATTTACATGTAATTTCTCACTTGATGATTTAATCTAATAGTATCATGAATAATTTCTGAGTGATATAATTAAAAAAAAGGATCCTAATTAATGAAAATTATTCACCAACTCCAATAAAAAAATAAATTAGAAATCTGTATTTCCAATTTAGTAATTGGCTTTTAAAATTGATTATAAATGTCTTAAATAATACAAATTCACATATTTGTCCAATAAGAAATTTCATCAAAATATAAAGTTTTTACTCATGTTAATTACTTTGGAGATGTTTTCATGGAAGGGGTTGAGACTTCAGCATCAACAACAAAGTTGGCAATCCACAGTTGATGACAAAAATCTTTGGAGAATGTGGATAAAACAGGAATCGGCAAGCTATTAATTATTCCTAAATTAGTCATTAAAGAAACGTTGAGGCTCCACCCTTCTCTATCTTTGATCCAAGAAAATGGGGCACAGATTATAAGATTAATGGTTGTTATGATATAATATACTTGTCAATGTGAAATTTTCATTAATTTCAATTTCGATAGCATCCTTTTGGTTCTGAGAGGAGGATTTATCCTGGAATTTCAGTGGCCATGGCTAACATTGAGTTATATGCTGCCACTTGCACAACTAATAATGTATTATTTTGATTGGCAGTTTTCAGATGGATTAAAGCATGAAGACGTTGACATGACCCAAGCCAATGACTTAACAAATAAGCAAAAGAGAAAAATTTATCGTACTCAATCCCCATCACTCATCATCTTTCATTTGCTGAATAAATTTAGCTAGTATTAATGTAATGTTGAGCGATGAGGTTAGCTCAATTAATTAGTAGGCCATAAATAATTGCAAATATGACTTATATGTTCAACACCACAATCTTCTTTCAACAAAGAAAAATATTAGTCTAATATTCCCTTTTTTTGCAAAAAAAAAAATATTTTTTTAAAAATATTTTTTTGAGAAAATATTTTTCAAAAAAATATAATATTTTTTGATGTTTATCTACAACACTAGAAAATAATTGAAAAATATCAGTCTCTATGACATCAATACCTTTTATTTATCAAATTATCTCTTTGTAATGGATCTGGTGTATTAATACAAAATATATATAATAATTAATGTTGCCTATGTTTTAGAGCATAACTTTGCAAGTATACGGATCACAATAAGTAATAAAGTGATTAGTAGAGTATCATCCCACGAGGATTGATAATCAAGCACCTATTGTTTCTAATTAGCTTTGTTTAGAGCTTACAAATGAATTGAATTAAAGTCTAAGTTACAAGTAAACTAACAACCAACTAAAGTAAATACTAAGCTAAATGATTGCAAAGAGAATTCAATATATTGGTTGGTTGCTAGGAGTTGAATCAACATATAGTTATTAAGTTATCAATTAGAGTCATTTACACTACTGCACATCCTAGGTTTCCAAAGGTCTCAATTAATCTTTGTTGACTGTAGCAAGTTATCAATCTTGATTTTAATCTTAACAAATTTAATTTTGAATAACTAATGTATTTGCTTTAAGCGTGTATAAGTTAGGAATAATTTAGAAGTTAAAATAATAATGACTCAAAGAAGAATTATTTTGAAAAGACATCACAAGCACTATCTCGATCGGACTTAACACATGGACTAAATTGCACAAAAAAGTGCAAATCCTGTCATGGTCCCAACTGGGACCAAGTCAGACCAATTTCTGTAAAAAATCAATTTTAGGCAGAATTGATCCTGATCCAATGTCCCAACTAGGACAATGCTTGGGAAAAGGTGATCCTAACTAGGACCAATGCAAAAATTCAAATAGAATGACACTTAAAGGCTATTCAATGCTTGTCCCAACCAGGATTGATGATATCCTGATCGGGACCTAACAAATTATAGTTCAAAAGTCTAAATTATATTCAAATGGACATTGATTTTGCTGGGAACAAATTTTTTACTTCCAACAGCTATAATTGAATTGCTCAAGTATAAATATAACCTCAAAAGATTATTTTGAGGTTAAGAAACTTGTTTATTCATTATATACTTTCAAGAATTCAATTAAACTCTCTGAACTCTTTCAAATTCATTTTATTTTTGTATAATTCTTATGAGAGTTGGTGAGTGTTAGAATATATATTCTTATTCTTTTATTTTCTAGGATTAGAAAACAGGAAGTGAGATTCTATTCTAATTGAATTGGTTTAAGTGTTTAACCATTAAAACACTTGGGAATTTGGTTTTAATTTGAGCCTAGAAAACACTAATGAATCAGTTTTTAAGTGAGCCTTGAAAACTCAAGTTGTAAGGTTTGAGTTGAGCCTAAAACTCAAGTTGTAAAAATCAATCTATGGAAATAGATTGTGGTGATTTAAAATCCTAACTTAAGGATAAGTTAGGTGGAGACATAGAATTGTTAAGAATCTGAACTCCTTAAATTCTTGTGTTATCATTCTTCCTTCTCAACATTTCTTTTAATTATTGTTTAAATCTTTTTAATTTTTTTATTATTATTTGATAGTCCTTTTCAGCCCCCTCTAAGACTCTTTTAATTGGTATTAGAGCTTGGATTCTAAGAACTTAATTGCTAGAATATAAGATTATAGGGAGTGAATATCAAAACATGTATTCACTTAGACCATTCTTTGATGGTAGTGATGAACCTCATTGGAAGTTAAAAATGGAATTATATCTAAATAGTGATTCCATTAGATGTTGGGAAGTTGTTCTCAAAGGTTGGTAACCACAAAATTATCATTGATGGTGTATAAAATACTCTTTCAAGAAGTGATTGGAGCAATAATCGAAAGGAAGAAAACTATAAAAATAAGAAAGTTATGATCACTCTACTTTCTTCTATGACAAAAGAAGAAGGAGACAAGCTTCAACATTGCATTTTGGCTAAGGAAATATGGGAGACCTTGGAGAACCATTATGAAGGTAATGTGCAAGTAAAAAGCAAAAAGGTTCAACTTCATATGTATGAATATGAACTATTCAAAATAAAACCTCAAGAATCAATCACAGAGATAACAAACCATCTTAATGCTCTCCTTATAACCCTCAAGAAATCTGAAAAACATTTCTCCAACGAAAAGGTGAACAATAAGATTTTAAGAATCCTACCTAAAAAGGATTGAGAATATTGAGTTGCTTCAATTAAGGAAGCTCAAAACCTCTCTACCCTCTCAACCGATGTTCTTATTGGTAAGCTCTTGACACATGAGCTCATAATTAAGTAAAGAGGTGAAAAGTAAAAAGAGAACGAAGAAAAGAAAAAGAGCATAGCATTGAAGGTCTCATAAAAAGAAAATAAAGATGAAAATATTAAAGATTCTAGTGATAAAGATAGTATTATTGTCGTGTTCATTAGAAACTTCAAGAAGTTTTTGAGAAAGAGAAATTTCTCAAGAACAAGGGACTTCAACAAGAAGTTTGAAGGAGAAGGCAAGAAGAGAACTAAAGAAGTTACTTGCTATGAATATAAGAAACCGAGACATATTCAAAGTGAGTGCCCCAAACTCAAATTTAAGAATAAAGAAGCAAAGGATATGAAGAAGGCCTTCAAAACTACTTGGGATGACTCCTCCGAATCTGAAGAGGAAGAGGAACAACAAGAAGTGGCCAATCTTTGATTCATGGCTCTTGAAGATGAAAAAGAGGTACCATATACTTCTAACTTTTCTTATGATGAATATTGTGCATATGATGAATATATTGATGATGTTGTTGAGAGCTCTATTATGAGCAAACTGTTACTTAAGTGCAAAAGCTTGCTTTCTAAAAAGAAGCATTATAAGTAAGAGTTAAATAGCTTAACTAAGGAATTTGAGAAGCTAAAAATTGAATTTTCTAATCTTGTTAAATCAAATGATAAACATGCTAGTGATTTAAAATCTTCTAATTCCTTGGAAAAGAAACTTAAGAAAGCAAGTGATGAAAATTATAAGCTTTCTAATGAAGTAGTTGAGTTAAAAAATTCCATATCAAAAATCTAAAGAGTAAAAGAGAGTTTAAATAATTTACTTGACTCTAAAAAATTTCATGGAAATACTCATGGAATTGGATACACTAATAGAATGGCCTCATCATCATCATCATCATATATTAAATTTATTAAAGCATGATGCAATTCCATTCTCTCTACTTCAAAATCGATTGAGACTCGTGTGTCAAATATTAAAGGAAAGTCTCTTAAGTCTCAATCCTATATGACACAAAGAGGTAAATCTCAACCTAAATATGTTTACATGTACACTAAATACAACACTCATAAGCATGTTACACAACATAATGCACCTAAATATGTTGCAAAAACATGTCAAAATACACATTTCCATTACCAATATATGTCTCACACTCCAATTAATAGGAGAACACACCGTTACAACACAAAAGTCATGTTTCACACACTAGGAAATCATATCATCCTAGGAGAAATAAATTTGAAAATATTGTATATTCAAATTGCATGATCAAAGGACATACCAACAATGTGTACTTCTATATAAGACTACACATGAATTTGTTTCCTATGGATTATCTTGAGACTAACCAACCTAGACCAAGAAATGTTTGGGTTGAAAAGAACATTTAAATTATTTTGTTAATAGTCTTGATAAAGATAAAGTAATTTTTAATTGAGAAAGAATAAACAATGTTTATGTTATTGATTTGAATAAAATTGATAACAAATATATCAAATGCTTAATGTCTATTTCCCATGACACATGGACATGACATAGACGGTTAGGACATGCAAATTTTGAGCTTTTGAATGATTTTTATAAACATGAACTTGTGATTGATTTACCTAAGCTTGAATTCACTAAGGATAAATCTTATGATGCTTGTCAAAAGGGAAAATAGTCCAAGTCCACATTTAAGCTAAAAAATATAGTGTCTACCTCTAGACCACTTAAACTTACACATATGGATTTATTTGGACCAACTAGAGTTGCTAGTCTTGGTGGAATGCACTATGCATACGTATTGGTTGATGTCTACTCTAGATTTACTTGGGGTGTGTTTCTTGCTTATAAGAATGATGCTTTTAAAGCTTCTAAAAACTTTGCTAAAAGAGTTCAAAAAGAAAAAAGATTTTGTATTTCATCTATTAGAAGTGATCATGGAACTGAATTTAAAAATGAATTATTCAAAACCTTTTCTAATGAAAATGGTATTTCATATACATTTTCATCTCCTAGAACTCCTCAAAAAAATGGGGTAGTCGAAAGGAAAAGTAAAAATCTTGTGGAAATGGCTAGAGTAAAGCTTCATGAGTATAATTTACTTCTATACTTTTGGGCGGACGCCATTAAAACATCTGGTTATATTTCAAATAGAGTTTTCAAAAGACTAATTTTAAATAAAACTTCTTATGAGCTATAAAATAATAGAAAACCCAAAATCTCATATATAAGAGTTTTTGGATGCAAGTGCTTTATATTAAACACCAAGGATAATCATGGGAAATTTGATTCTAAAGCCTATGAAGGAATTTTCCTATGCTATTCTATTTCTAGTAAAGCATATAGAGTTTTTAATAAAAGAACTCTAGTAGATTAAAAGTCAATGCATGTTGTATTTGATGAATCAAACTCACTTGATCCTGAAAAGGATGTTTGTAATGTTGATGATTTTGTAGATGAGCATGTGTATGTAATCACTCAAGAAGAAAATACTAGCAAACCTTTGGAACTTGAAGGTCCAAGTAAAGAGGACAATAAAGAGACATCTTAACCTACCTTGAAGGATGAACTTCCAAAGGATTGGCAATTCAAGAAAGCTCATCCTTAAGATCTTATTGTAGGTGACACTACAAAAGGGGTAACTACTATATCTCAATTAAAGTCAATTGTTAATTTAGCCTTCATTTCTCAAATTAAACAAAAAAATGTTGATGATGCATTGAGTGATGAATTGTGGGTCCTTGCTATATAAGAGTTAAATCAATTTAAGAGAAACAAGGTTTGGACCTTAGTTCCTAAACTAAAACATCATCCTATTATAGGCACCATATGGGTATTTAAAAATAAGATGAATGAATAAGGTGTCATAACTAGAAAAAAAACTAGACTAGTGGCTAAAGGTTATAATCAAAAGGAAGGCATTGATTATGATGAAGCATTTGCCCCCATTGCAAGGTTAGAAGCTATTAGAATGCTACTTGCATTTGCATTATACATAGATTTTAAACTTTATCAAATGGATGTTAAAAGTGCATTTCTAAATGGTTTCATTGAAGAGGGGGTATATGTTAAGCAACCTTTGGGTTTTAAAAAATTTGATCCTCCAAATCACGTTTTTAAATTGTCAAAAGCATTATATGGATTGAAACAAGCTCCAAGAGATTGGTATGAAAGATTGAGCAACTTCTTATTAGAAATAGGTTTTTCTAAAGGAAAAGTTGACATAACTCTTTTCGTAAAGAAATCCAAGCATAATTTATTAATTGTTTAAACATATGTTAATAATATCATTTTCGATGCTACTAACCATTACTTATGTGAGGAATTCTCCAAATTAATGCAAAGAGAATTTGAGATGAGTGTGATGGAAGAACTTAAGTTCTTTCTTGGACTTCAAATAAAGTAATGTAAAGATAGGATTTTCATTAATCAAACTAAATATGCAAGAGAAATTCTTAAGAATTTTGGCATGGATAGAGCTAAGATGAGCAAAACACTAATGAGCACCATAACCAAGCTTAGCAAGGATGAGAATGGCAAACCCGTTGATAAAAATGATTAAAAGGTATGATCAGATCTCTTCTTTATTTAACTGCTAGTAGACCCGATATTATGTTTGAAACTTGCTTGTGTGCTAGGTTTCAATCTAGTCCTAAAGAGTCTCATTTGAATGCTATCAAAAGAATTTTCAAATATTTTTGTGCTACAATGCATTTAAGACTTTGGTATCCTTTGACTTGATTAGTTATTCTAATATAGACTTTACTGGTAGTTTACTAGATAGTTTGGGCACTTCTGGAACTTGTTAATTTTTAGGATAGTGTTTAGTTTCTTGGTTTAGCAGGAAACACGTTTTGGTTGACTTGTCTATTGTTGAAGCTGAATATATTGTAGCAAGTCTTTGTTGTTCATAAATCTTATGGCAAAAACAACAATTGTTAGACTATAGTATAAAAATTGATCACATTCCTATCAAATGTGACAATACAAGTGCTATAAACCTTAGTAAGAATCCCATTCAAAATTCTAGAACTAAGCATATAGGCATTCAACATCATTTTTTGTGTGATCATGTTCAAATATGTGATATTTCACTTGATTTTGTTGATACATATAATCAACTTGCTGATATCTTCACCAAACCTCTCAATGAAGAGACATTGAATTTCACTAAACACGAACTTAACATGATTGATGGTTTCAATCAATCTTAATTTTGTGTTAATTTTGCTATATTAATGTTTGGGTTCCTTTAAGTTTTCTTTATATTTATTTTTGGTATATAACACTTGCTCACTAGGTATATTTTTAGTATTTGTTTTAATACCTTTATTTTTTTTGTAAAATCATATGGTGTTTATTTGAATTACATTAATCTTTTTGAATTTGATCTTCTTTATTTTTTTTTAACTTTTTTTTTTGTAAAATAAATTTTCAATTCTTCCTATTTTGCAAAATTAATAATTAATTAATGAAATTTTTATATACTCATTTAATTATTCTAAAAATCTTTAATTAATTCAAAATAAATGCAATTAAATTTGCATGGACTTAATTGTAAGATATTTTGGACTTAATTGCAAAAAATTTACAATTTTTTATTATCAGGGACTTGGTCCCTCTTAAGATTAGATTATGTCCCAATTAGGACATCATCTTGTCAATTTTGTATTTTTACATAGAACTAATCTTGAACGGATATCCCAATTGGGAGATTAATAAGGACATCATGTCCCGACTGGGATAAGAGCATCTCTTGTTCGGGACATTGATTATGACAACATTAGGATATCAAATCCTATTAACCTTTTGACTCCCCAATCAAAATCAAGAACAAATTTTGAGGTTCCTATTTAATTCAAATTCAAAATTTGAACTATTTATTGGGTTTTGTGATACATAACGCATCTGAAAACAAAATTTTTAACCATAAAACCCATAACTCTGATCCATGTAATTCAACCTAGATTAATTGAGAGGGTTTCCAAACACAAACCAACATAATCTAATGACAAGATAGTTGAAAGGAAGAGAGGGGGTTCACTTCGATGACACCCTACCTTGAGCTTTTTATGTCTTCTTATCAGCTTAAGATGTCACCAAAAGATCACGCCGTCTATGGTATCCACACGAACAAGCTAATCCAAAATAAAGTACACCTACTAGAACCTTTGCTGTCTCACAACATGTTTTCTCTCTATGTCTTTTCTTTTCACAAAAGAAGTGTAAGAAGAAGGAGGAGAAAAGGTGGCTTAACCTTCTTCATAACTAGAGAATGAGATGTATTTATAGCCATTCTTCCTAGGGTTTCATACATCTCCACTTACTAAAATAGTTTTGGTAAATTTAAACTTCTTTTTCTATTTTGATTATAATTCCAAATTAGAATCCTTTCCTATTTATTTTAGATAACTCTTACATTAAATAAATTAAGAAATAAATAAATACTAATATAAATATATATACACACATATATTCATTTATTTAATTTCATATAGAGATAATTATTGGGCTTATTAACCTAATTCTGCTTTGGGCTTATTCTAAGTGTGCGACCTGATAGGTTCACACAATATTGGCAATGGGCCTAAAATTCCTATTTTAGCTCATAAGTTATAATTGGTCTTTAGCAAGAAATTATGACTACCTAAGTTTTGTGAAGGCCGATAATCTGAGATAACCTAATACATAGTGTGACTATAGTCCTTTTGCCACATGATATTCTGATTGAACATAAGACATGGATTGTGTCATCCTTATATTGTTCAATCATGTTGTTTCTCAATCTCAAGTAGACTGGTACTGAGAACTCTTTATCATTATAGCACGGCCATGCATTTCTCTTTAGTCTAACTCATTGAGGGGCCTAACAAATATCTTCTGAAAGTAATTGAGGGAAAAATTCTATCTTAACTACTCATATTCCTCACACAGCTCATTCTATATCTAATCACAACATGTTTTACCATTTGGTTAAAGTATGGTGTAAGGATGTGTCAAAATACATAATTTATCATGCAAGAAACCATGGTAATCTCAGGTCAGAGGACTCAAATCATACTACAGTGATGAGAATTACCTCTGAAAATAATCCATGTGGTATTCTCATAATAGGTCGATCCAGTACATCATTTCCCTAAATATGTATCTATGAGATAGACTTAATATCTCATATACATTATCAATAAAACTTAACCATTAGTCAACCTTATGATAGTCTTTATTCATTGTTATTCCCACAACAATAATCGGCTAGGGATATTTATATTAGAATTCAATTATCACATAAGAGTTTTACTGTCAAGTCACGTACTTGATGATCTTAATATAATTAACTAATCAAGGATAATACTAGAATTAGCTAGTAATAATAAAAATGCCTCTTTATTATTAAAATAGAAATATGATAATGTCAAAGTATGGCCATTACATAATTAGCTAGGGCATATCACTAACAATATTTCTAACCCTAATCTCTTGCCTATAAATACCATTTTATTCCTACTAGATTTTTCATCTCAATCAAAAATTTCCTTTCTCTATAAATTCTTTATATAATTTTCTTTTCTCTCCTTATGGCTCCTAAACAACCAAATAAGGTTCCTTTATCTTCTTAAGATCCTCCTCTTAAGAAGGATAAACCTAAGAGAACACATGTAGACGGCAGGGTTTAGCGCGTGTCCAAGATTTTAGCAACCACGACACTATTTAGGCTCAGGGCCTTAGAGAACACACTAACCACTGTCACAAAGACAGGACGTGGAGATAAGGAGTCGCCACCCAGGATAATAATTGGGACAAATTGAAAAGGTGGTACTTAATTCCCTTAAAGAAAGCTAGTACCACAATTAGGAAATTCTGGATATGGAATACTAACTTCTCTTAGTCTTGTGTTCATTTAGAATAATTTTATAAATGATTGTTTCATCCTCTAATTACATGAAAATTTATTAAACCCTAATTAACATCCATCTAACCTAAAAGGCAACAAGTCAATAAAATTACAAGTAAAAAATGCATAAAAAAGGCAATGTCCCTGTGTCTAAACTATGTTAATTTTATTTTATAAGTTAGCTAAATCTACATTTTATTTACAAGTGAAATGGACTAAAGGTGGGCCTATATTTTTATTAATTAGTGAGCCTAGATCTATTTATTTGAGTATGTCTAAGATATGGGCTTAAGTCTATTCAATTTTAAAGGAAAATTAAATTAGTGGGCCTAAGTCTAAATTGGTTTTATTTTAAATGAAATGTGAGCCTAGGTCTATTTATTTTAAAAGAAATGAATTTAAGTGGGCTGAGCTAAGTCTAAACAAGTTTTTAGTTAACTAAGTGGGCCTAAAATCTAATTAACCTAATGGGCCTAAATTGATTTTAATTATTTAAAGTCCTAAATTATTTTTAAGCCTATATATTGGTGGGGGGGGGGGGACCTAAACATAGGCTTGGGGTAAAAAAATAAAAATAAAAAAACATAACAAAATCAAATCAAAACACATTCACAAATGATTTCTAAAAAAACCTAATTTAATTACATATAAACCCTAATTAACTAAAGCCACCATTAAATTTAATAATTTTTACCCAGTTGAACCTAATTACTAATTGATTTTAAATGTAGAAAATTAAATCTTTTACTATTCCTACTACTGGGGCTATTACAAACTACGTACAACAAATTAAAATTAAACAATTATATGCCCATGAATAATTACATTGAATACATAAAGGTAAAATCAAAATTAAAACCCTAATATCTACTGGAAATCATTACAGATTATTCCATGGCTTTCCATGGATCTTTTGTTCATTTGAATACAAGCAATATCCTCCCCAATCTACAATCGAGCATCAAAACAAAAAGAAAAAAGAAAAAATTAGATTAGTAATGATATTGAAAAACAAAACAATAACAAAATAAAATAAAAAAATCACAAAAGGAGAAGAGAAGAAAAAAAAAGGGAATGCTATGCATATGCTTTGAGATAACCCCTCAGACTAGGATTTTCATCGTTGTTTTTGACTTGTTGTTTGATTATGGACTAGAAAGAGTGTTCTCAATAGCTTTTTGATTTTTAAGGTTTTTTTTATGCAGTTAGGTTTTTTTACGCTGTTATTTCTGTGAATCTTCAAATTTTTTTCAAAAAAATAGCCCCCCCAGCACGCATGCAGACTCTACTTTTAAATTCAGAGTCTGCATGTACTGGCCTCCTCTAAAGGAGGAACAGACTCATCTTTTATTAAAACAAACTGATAAGGATTTAATTTTTGAAAGTTGTGTGTTTTGAATGCATCAAAATCTTTTCTAGATAAAAAATAATTATAAAAATTTAATTTTTAACCAATCAAAACACTGAAAAATTGATAAAAAATATGCAAAAAATTGAAAAGAGAAAAGGAATTTTACGAGTTGGAATTGTGCAATGCCAATTGGAAAATTGGATTTTCGAGTAGAAATCCAGATTTTCGATTGGAATTTTGGATTTTCGATTGAAAATCCATAATTCTGATCGGCATTATGGATTTCCAATCGGAAATCCATAATTTTGATTTTCAATTTTTTTAACTTTTAATTACCAAAAGACCCCTGCAAAATTGACTTATTTGCAATCAAATCTTTAAAAATGTTGCAATTTAGTCCTTAAAGTCCAAAAAATCAACAACCAAGTTCAATTTTTTTGAATGAATTTCATCATAGGGGCTTACGTCGCAATTGTGCACAATTGCATCTCAAAATTAGGTGCTTACAATTGCCCCTTTTTGTCGCTCTTTGCTTGAGAAATTGTGGCAAAATAGTAGAAGCACACAATTTTGAAAGAAAGAAATTAGGACACTTGATTGTTTCCTAAGTGATAGATTGATGCTCAAATTGCTGAGCAAAGTATGATGTTTAGCAAGTCTCACTATATTTCCTACTGAATGTCTAGTGGACTTTGTGCAAATGAGTTTTCACTATATTCCCTTTAGGACGTTTAGTGATGATAAATTGAAAACTTGCTATAGTTCCTGTGGAACATCTATCAATGATGAATTTTGTTATATTCCCTGGATGTATACTATATTCCCTGTGGGATGTCTAGTGTAGTTTAATTGAAAACTTGCTATAGTTCATGTGAAATGTCTAGCAATGATGAATTTTGTTATATTCCCTGTGGGACATCTAACGATGCACACTATATTCCCTATGGGACATCTAGTGTAATTGAATTGAAAATTTGCTATAGTTCCTATGGAACGTCTAGTACTGATGAATTTCGTTATACTCTCGGTGGGACATCTAACGATGCATACTATATTCCCTATGGGACGTCTAGTATAGTTGAATTGAAAATTTGCTATAGTTCTTGTGGAACGTCTAACACTGATGAATTTCATTATATTCCCTGTGGGATGTCTAATGATGCACACTATATTCCCTGTAAGATGTCTAGTGTAGTTGAATTAAAAATTGGCTATAGTTCCTATGGAAGGTCTAGCACTGATGAATTTGAAAGTTTATGTCATAATTGCTATGTAGTACATAACATAATGAAGGTTATGACTACTGTGCATCACATAACATAATCATTTGAAATTCATATCATAGCTATTGTGCAGCATATGAATCCTTTAATTAAAATGATGCATGTAGAATGCAAAATGAATTCTATAATCTTGTTCTGTATTCTATACTTGACAAAAAATTCAAAATCACAAATTAATTATGCATTTTTAATAATTCAATGAATTATTAATTTGATGAATGTCATGATTTAATTAGGAATATGTTCTTAATTCGAATGCAATTATGGACCAAATTGCAAGAAATAAAAGAGGAATAAAAAAATATAAATTGGAAGGATTAAAATGAATATTTCCATTTTATATACCCTTCCCATTCCTTTTGTCGATCACTTCCCTTCTCTTCCTATTCTTTTCCTTTTTGTTTCTTTTCTTTCCAATTGATTCATAATTTTCTTTTCTTGATTTCTTTATCATTTGTGGTCCGATTTTCCATTTGTCCAATCCAATGGCTAACCCATAACATGGGCCACGTGGGAGAGCAAACATGCAAGCAAATCCAATTATTTTGAGTCCATGTTTTCCACAGAATAAACTTGGACTACGAGAAGGTGATATCATCCTTCCATTGACTTGTTTGCATCTTCACAGGTCTTCACAGATTGGCAATGAGGTATTTTCTATCCCTTATGCTTCATTTTGTAAGATTAATTCAAATAATTAGCTATAATGATTAATTTTTACAGTGTAAAAATTTACATGCATGCTAACTAAATTAAAATTAAAAAATTAACTGGGATATGTAAGAAAAAATTCAAATTAAACATTGAAAAATAGTTGGGAGTCATTGAAATTGTGTGCATGATTGATCAATTTTCTAGATTACCGATCGAAAAATTGGATTTCTAATCGAAAATTTGGATTTTTGATCGAAAATCTAGATTTTTGATCAGAAATTTTCGATTGGAAAACCATAATTTCGATTTCCAAAATAATTTTTTTACATTTTTTTAATTTTATTTTATACATAAATAACAAATAAATTAAATAGATAAAAGCAATGTAGAGAATGATTTTTGGTTTCTGAATTTTATTCAGAAACCATTGAAATTCGTGGGATGCTTCCATTTGGCACGAGAATTGTTCCATGGTTTGCCAGAGAATGTGACGCAGATCATCTGGGCCTTGGGCTTCAGACATTTTATTGCTGCTCTTTTGACTGCTCAGGGTAGATCAAATCATTATTTCTTGTTTGCACTGATTGAGAGGTGGATGGACACCACTCACACCTTCCATACACCTGTAGGCGAGTTAACGATAACACCTATGAGTTTCTATACTATTACTGGTATTGCATTTGGAGGAACTCCTGTACCCTTTAACATTAGCTATTCTAGTCTTCCAAAGCATAGATGGAGTCAGTACGTGTGAGATTTGATTGGGTTGGCTCCAGCGTGGAAGAACCGTAAGAACGTAGTTCTTTCCTCTTTGGTTGAGGGCTTCAGACATCTACCCACTACTACTCCTCACCAGATTGCTCAAAAGGCGAGATGTTTCCTCCTCATCTTGCTAGGCACTACTCTTTTCTATGAGACTGTTCATGAGGTGAGTATTGCTCTTTTAGGCCCCTTACGTAACTTAGACCAGGTCGTCACTCTTGATTGGGGATCTACAATACTTATTTATCTCTACTACATACTTGACATTGTTTACAAAGGCGCAGTGACTATGTGTGGCTTTTGGCATGCATTACATGTATATTCTTATTTGCCTTTAATTTTACATATTTCCTAATCCCTCTCCTAATTTTACTAACTCCTTTTATTTCTCAGATCTGGAGTATTGAGCTTGGGCTAGTTCATGGTTTTGGCATTGTTAGCCTGGACAGGAGCCTGCCTTTAATGCAGAGATGGGGTTCATCTCACCTTGCCAATATCAGGAACACACTTCAGACGTACCGTGACCATCTAAACACTCTAGAATAGAACCTGGTAAGAAAAATAATAAAATCATTAATATTAGTTAGTGAAACTTAATTTAGTAATGAAAATGAAAATCTGTAGGTTGATTCTAGTTGGTTGGAAGGTGCTAATGATTTCCAGCGATACGACTTCATGGTTGGTGTAGCGAGGCTAGAGACACTGAGGATTCCACTTCCTAGATATGGTTACAAGATGTGGTATCTTGGTGAGTGAGTATATCGTTGGTTTGTAGGACCTACTAGGCAATGTGTCCCTTTTGGTATTCTTGCTTCTATGCTATGGAGTTCTGATCTTGCTGGATCAGAGTTGAGGGAGGCACTGCAAGGGTATGATGCTTTGACTTTGCTTGAGCGATCCCGCCATTATTGACAGTATATCCAGGAGAACCTTTTAGAGCAGATTCCCATTGGTGATGTTGAGGTATCTCTTAATGATTTCAATTATCTTTCTAGAATTTATGAATAACTTCTTTTTTTTTAGTTTGATGTTTTCTGTGTATGCAGAGCTATTATAGCGGTTTAGAGCGGGAGAAGAAGATGCTTCGTCGGTAACTTGTACACTTGGGATTTGGTTCGTATAGTGCTAGGACTTCATCTGCCAGACCTCCAGACACTTATCATTATGATGACCCTACTAGAGGATAGAGCCCATGACTTGATACTAGAGCATAAGATAAGTGATTTAGAGTTATTGTATTCCTAACTTTTGGCATGTCTATATCTGACTATTCTCTATTGTACTGTTGGTTTTTATTCTTGCATTGTTTTGAACACTGTTAGATAGAACTAAAATAGTGTTTACATCTTAATGGATTTTTTTTCAATAAATAACTAATTAAAAAATAGTTAATGAACATTATCCTTTTTAATTAATCATCCATTTATCTTAATCCTTGTCCAAGATGGATAATATTGGATAGATAAATAATTAAAAGACTGGGTTATCTTCCCAATTATCTAATTTATCCTAATCCTTTTCAAATTTTATCACCTTATCCACATCTTTCTTTGCTAGCAAAATCCTTTTCCCACATGAACTCATCTTCTTTCCCTATATAAGACTATATAAAGGGCATTCTCCTTTATTCTTTATACCCTCATCATGACTCAAGCATCTCTCCAAACAATGAAGAAATTTCTTAAAAGTCTCAATGGTGATGACTGGAATAAGCTTCAACCTTTCCACATCAAATCCTTGAAATCTCTTCAGCACCTGAATATTACTAATAATCTCCTACATGTTATTGCTACCTTCTGGAATGTCAAGGACCATGTATTCAGGTTTAATAAGCAAGAGCTTTGTCCAATGATTGAAGAGTTTGTTGCTATTCTGGGATTCACATTAGCCTCGACTACTATGATAGCCCTTCCTGATTTAGAGATGCAATTTCCTGGTAGATTGGTTACATTTTTTATTTGCCCCTAGCTAATATTTACATGTATACACATAACCCTAGGACCATCAATCTTTCTTCTCTGATCACCATCTATAGGACTCGGGATAAGAACACTGCTTCTTGGACTAGAACAGTTGCTTTCTGTTTATATGCTCAATTTTTGCTAGTTTCTCACCATGGTGGTGTCAATACATGCATTGTTAGTATTTTGGAATAGGTAGAGCTTGGGGACCCTATGCTAGTTATCCTTGTTGAGACCATCATTGGGCTAGACAGTTTCAAGACTCATAACCGTTTTTCAGGCAGCTTACTTCTTCTTCAAGTATGCAACCAAAACTTTTATTTATTTTGCCTAAGCTGCCCTTTCGAGTTTTCAACTTAGCGAGCTTTTATTTTATTATTCTTATATCTTTTTTTTTAGATTTGGTTACAGGAAAAGCTGAGCTTGCTTACTATACCACTCAGTCGTTTGACTTATCAACCTCATCAGCTACAATCTCATCTTCTGAAAATGAAGGAAAAACATTCTATGGACCAATGGGTTGACTGGTTGAAGAAGATTTTAAATGCTGAGATCACATGGGTTTGCCCTTGGTGGAGATTGAATTTCATGACTATTGAGCTGTATGATCACTGTGTTCCTATTCCAGGGCTGCACTTCTCTACCTTTTTTACCCCTTTACGCCTTTATTGTCAATATAGTTGCCCTCAGTTCATCATTAGTATTCTGACTAACTTTGAAGGCTTTCCTTTGAGGAAAAATTCTCTGGATAAGATTAGGAGCTTATGGCCTTGTAGAGCCCTTGAACGGAACATACACCTAGATGCTGATGTTACTACTGATGATGATTACAAAACTTGGGTTTTTATCCAAAAGACAGAACCACCAGGATTTACTAGGTACAAGAGGACTCAAACTTTGTATAATGAGTCGTAAAGGAAGAAACAAAGACATCACTAGATAAAATGGTATCATAAAGCTAGTCTTAGGCTTTCTTATGTTTTATTATCCCTTTGAGTACTTATGCTTTATAAAGGATATGCAAAGTTTAACAAAACTTCAATTTCAATTTCATTCAATAATTAGGGCCAAAATGAGTACATTTAATATATCACATGATATAACTCCTGTTATCAGCTAGTCCTCACGGATTTTCTAACTGAATATTTTTCGCTCACATTTTATTTCCCTAATTTTTGCATGACTAGCCTTCTGCAGGTTTTCTAATCAGCGGGACCAATATTTTTTTTATTTATTTCCCTAAATTTTGCCTGTCAACCCTTTGTGGGTTTTCTAAACAGTGGGAATGTCTTAACTTTTGTCTAACTAGCCTTTTCAGGTTTTCTAGCCAGTGGACTTTATTTTCTTTATTCTACTTTTATTCATATTTTTTATAGGTAGTACTTCTTGAGGCAATCCAGATTAACAGGTTCCATAAACTCATTCCCTTCAAGATCTGATATCTTAGAAGCTCCTTTAGGTAAAGCCGATTTGACCAAGTACAATCCTTCCCAATTCGGTCTAAATTTACCTCTCAAATCGAACACCATGACTCTAGACTATTTTAGCACCATATCTCCAGCTTTGATCTTCCCAGGCTTAACCTTTTTGTTGAATGCCCTTGCTATCCTTCTCTGATATATCTAAGTGTGGAATAAAACATCCATCATTTTCTCATCTAGAGATACTAGATGATTATATCTTTTCTGCGCCCATTCATTCTCAGTTATTTTAGCTTCCATGACTACTCTCAAGGACTTAATCTTAGTTTTTATAGGAAAAATTGTTTCACAACCATATACTAATGAGAATGGTGTTTGGCTTGTAGTGATTCTAGCTGTAGTCCTATATCCCCATAAGGCAAAAGGAAGATATTCGAACCAATCCTTATAATTTTTGACCATCTTAGAAAGGATCTTCTTGACATTTTTATTAGCCGCTTCTACTACTCCATTAGCTTGAGGGCGATAAGGTGAAGATTTATGGTGCTCAATCTGATACTTTTGTAGCAACCCTATTTTTTCTGCTTGAAATTAAACCCCATTATCTGTCATAATATGATGTGGAACCCCATATCTACAGATAAGGCTCTTCTCGATGAATCGTGCCATCTATTTTGCTTTCAGAGTGTTGAAAGATTCTGCCTCTACCCATCTTGAGAAGTAATTGATTGCCACCACTATGTATTTATGCCCATTTGATATTGTCGGTCTTATTTCTCCTATGATATCAATTCCCCATACTGCAAAAGGCCAAGGGGATGATAAACTATTTAGCACTATTGGAGGCATGTGACTAAGATTCCTGTGGATCTAACACTTATGGCATTGTCTTACTGTCCTGATACATCCTTTTCCATAGTCATCTAGTAATACCCTTATCTAAGTATTTTCTTAGCTAGAATTATCTCATTCATATGAGAACTGCAAGCCCCTACATGAATCTCTTGCATCACCTCTTCAGCTTCATCCTTTTTAAGACACTTGAGTTGCATCACCTATTCAGCATTCTTTTGTATAATACCCCATCATGACTTGCATAGTTATATGCAAGAACATGAAGAACATATTTTTCCTTTGAGGTTGCTTCATCTGGATAAGTTCCTTCTTTGATGAATCTCTAGACATTATAAAACCAAGGCTTTTCTTTAGGCCCCATTTGAACATTCATAATTTGCTCACCCCCATAACACGGTGCTCTAGACTTCATGATCACTAAAGGTTTTATGGCCAATCCAGTTGCACTATCCCACATTGAAGAGAGTGTTGCCAGTGCATCTGCCATCTGATTATCGTCTCTAGATAAATGGATAAAGAGACATTTAGTGAAATTCTTTATTAAGGCTTTCAAATAGCAGATATATAAGGCTTCAGATTTTCCTCTTTTACCTCCCATTCTTCATTAGCCTGATTGATGACTAATATTGAATCCCCATAGACTAATAAATCTTTCACTCCAGCTGTCACAACTGCCTTGACTCCATAGATACATGCTTCATACTCGGCCATGTTGTTTGTGACCTTGAAATCCATTTTTTTTGCCATTGGTATAGTTTCTCCTTCCGGTGTAACAAGAATCACTCCCAATCTAGCTCCTTTGTTATTTACAGCTCCATCAAAGTAAAGTTTCCACTCCCGGTGCTTTACAACTGCTAAGTTCTCATATGGAAACTCCAAATTCCGCTGCTCTTCTCCTTCGATTGCATTCTGAGCTAAGAATTCTGCTACTACTCTTCCTTTGGTTACCTTTATAGTAATGTACTCTATATCAAATTCAGTTAAGAGTACTAACCATTGAGACATTTTTCTAGTTAGAGCCGATGCTTGAAATAGATACCTTAAAGGGTCTATTCTTGAAACAACTTGAACCCTATAAGATTGAAAATAATGCCTCAATTTTCTCGTAGCCCAAATCATGATCAGACATGTCTTTTCTACTAAATCATATTTTTCCTCGTATGGCAGAAACTTCTTACTTAAGTAGTACACTGCGTGCTCTATTCCATCTGACCCTTCTTGTGCTAACATTGCCCCCATTGCATCCTCTTCTAAAGCCAAGTATAGAACCAATGGCTTACCCTGTCTAGGTGGTTTCAGAATCAATGGATTAACAAGAAACTCCTTGATCTTATCAAAAGCTTTTGGACAATCATCATTCCACTTAACCGGTTGATCTTTCCTTAAGAGCTTAAAAATAGGGTCACAAATATTAGTGAGTTTTGCGATAAACCTACTAATATATTGTAACCTGCCAAGGAATCCTCTTACTTCTTTCTCCATCTTTAGTGCCAGCATTTCCTGGATGGCTTTCACTTTATCCGAATCCACTTCAATTCCCCTGCTGCTCACTATATGCCCTAACAACTTCCCTGAAGTAACCTCGAAAATGCACATCTTCGGGTTGAGTCTCAGGTTGTACCTCTCAATTCCGGCCAAAAATTTTTCTAAAGCTTTAAAGTGTCCTTCTCTTGTCTTTGATTTGATCATCATGTCATCCACATACACTTTAACCTCCTTATGCATCATATCATGGAAAAGTACAGTAGTGGTTCTTTGATAAGTTACACCTGCATTCTTCAGTCCAAAAGGCATCACCTTGTAGCAATAGGTCCCCCATTCTATGATGAAAGCTGTCTTAATCTTGTCCATGACTGCTATCATTATTTGGTTATACCTGAAAAATCCATCCATAAAAGAATACATTACACTTACTGCAGTGCTATCCACTATTACATCAATGTGAGGTAACAGGAAGTCATATTTTGGACTGGCTTTGTTCAAATCCTTAAAATCTATACACATCTGTACTTTGCCATCTTTTTTCGGAATAGGTACTAAGTTTGCTAGCCATTAAAGGTAGTCTACTACTTCTAGGAAGTTAGCCTGTATTTGTTTAGCAATTTCCTCCTTTATCTTTTCTGTCCATTCTGGTCTTAATCTGCACAATTTCTGTTTAATCAGCTTGGTTTCTGGATGAGTTGGAATGTGATGCTCTGCTATTTCCCTATCTAAGCCTGGCATGTCTTCATAAGTCCAAGCAAATACTACCTTTATTTTTATTAATATTCTCTAAAAAATTTTCCTCTCTTCAGGAGTTACATCATGTGATATAGAAATGTTTCTTTGGATTATCATTTGTTCCCATGTTAAATGAATCAAATTAAATTGAATTAATGTCCAACGTGCATGATTGATCAAAATTATAATGCACAGAACTATCAGGATGCACATCACACAAGTAAGCAAAACCAACATTCATATCATTGACCATAGGAAAAATAACATATTCATTCGCATAAAGACCAGACGTTATTACATTAGTTTCTTCATAAATAACATCAATAAAACTATCACTAATGACAGAAGCTAAGTCCTAGGGTGGTTCCTCCTCAAGTGGCAGACATAGCAGCTCCTCAAGAGCATCATCACCCATCCTTTTAGTTACTTGCTTCATAACTTCCTCTTTGTTGTTGGCTACTAGGTTTTCCATAATCTGCTCCTTGAAGATCTCAAACCCAGGGACATCCTTTCCAGCCACGTTAACAGATTCTTTGGTGCCTAGATAATACTTGCCTTCCCCTAGCTTGATGAAGTTCTCACTTAATGGTCCAATTCTTCCTAAGGGCTTATTTCTTTTTGCTTTCTCCTTGTTCTTTGCTCTTCCCCTAGCTGGTCTAGCTTCAGTATATCCCAAACCCTTCATATGGTCTTGGGTCTTAATGTTCGAGGGTCTAGGACTTCCTTGTTCATTCTTCTCGAGCCCTTATCCAGGTCAATAATTCATGCTTTCCATCATTTTTGCAACCCTGGGATCCATTTTAGTCCCATTAAATATTCTAGTAACTTGGAAACTAGGCAGAACACACATTTACTTCTGTTTATCAAGTATGGCTACCACAGTTGCATTGGTTCCAGCT
Organism: Mallotus nudiflorus; assembly: GCA_947683625.1. Taxonomy (NCBI): domain Eukaryota; kingdom Viridiplantae; phylum Streptophyta; class Magnoliopsida; order Malpighiales; family Euphorbiaceae; genus Mallotus; species Mallotus nudiflorus. The sequence goes on from CANTUR010000171.1 coordinate 364,443, forward strand.
TCTATTGTCACGACATCTCCTTCATGAGGGAATTTTATTTTCTGGTGCACAATTGAAGGTACTCCTCCCAGGGCATGAAACCACGGCCTTCCCAATAGTAGGGCATAAGTAACAGGGATGTTTAACATAGTAAATTCAACAGTCAACTCTACAGGCCTTATTTTGACCAAAGCCTAAAATGTTCCCTCCACATTCTTGGTATTGTCATCATAAGCTCTGATTATGAGGTTTGAAACTGTAAAGTCATCTACTTTCAGATACAGATTAGATACGATATTTAGCGAGCATACATTTATAACTGAACCATCATCTACCATTACAAAGTTAGTTCTCTTCCCTTTTACTTCAGTTGGGATAAATAATGCCTTATTATGGTTTCTTCCTTCCAAAGGCAATTCATCATCTGAAAATGTTATCAGCCCTTGTTTCTTTTCTATATCCTTTGCTACTATAGCCTCAGGCATAGTTACTGTTTCAATGCTCATATTTAACAAAGCTTTAACAAGAACCCTTCTATGACTACTCGAATGCATCAGTAATTCCCAGACGCTCACACTCGCTTTAGCCTTATTGAGTTATTTCAGGATTAGATCTTCTTTGTGTCCTTCCTTTACTTCTGCATCTTCTATTTCTTCCTTTTCTGCAGCCATTTCATTTTGCTTTTCTACTGCCCGGTAATTCCTCCTACCTCTAGTAACATGATTCACATTTGGAGTATCACTCCATACATCAACTCCAGTGGGTTTTTCCTTATTAGAATCATACCAGATGTCTGCGGCCCCAACGATCCGTTCCTTTTTCCCATTTTTCCAAACTTCCACTATCCATGTTTCTTTTCCTTTCAACTCCCTCAGGTTGTCCATATATTGGCTTAGCAGCTCTTTAACCTCTTCTTAGAATAGTTCTTGGGTTAAGAATTCATCTTCTTCTACTCATCACCCCATCCTGTTGGCATGATCTCTTCCATGGGTATGTCAGTAGAAGCGGGTTTAGAATAGAATACTCTATAATCGAACTTACCTAAAGGTTGTCCCAATAGTTCTTCAAGTCCTCTTGGTGACTGCTTGGGAATTTTAGGCTCTTCTTTTATTGGCTCATAATCAAACTCATCTCCCTAACTTGAGGGCTTAATTGATTCAACAGGGATATCAGCAGAGTGTGGTTTTGAGTAGAATACTTTGTAATCAAACTTGCCTAAGGGCTGGCCCAGTAAATCTTCCACTCCTCTCTATGGCTGTTCAAAAGGTTCTCCATTGGGTATAAGGTTGAGGTCCTTGAAGGAGCTTAGCACTTCTTCTTCGCTAACCTCTGTGATCATTATAGTGGCTGGTGGTGGAAAATTTTGGTAGTTTGGGAAAGGGTTATTTTTGGCATTTGGGTTGGAATTGGATTTCTCAAGGTCGATGATTTTTCCAAAGTCTATTAGGTTTTGGATTTTGTGTTTTAGGTAAGTGCAGGTATCTATGGAATGGCCAGCTACTTGATGAAACTTGCAGTAACTATTTGGATCATAGCCAGGGACATTTGGATTCGGGGGTTTGGAAAAGGTCAAGGGTTGGAGCAAGCCTTTTTGAATTAGCCTCTTTAGGACTTTAGAGAGTGGTTGGTTGAAGTTGGAGAACCTTTGGGGTTGCTGAATTGCACGCACCTCTATAGCTCGGCTAGTACTTCCTTGTTGTATGCCCCCAGTTGGGTAGTTTCGGGTTCCCATGCCTCTAGTAGTTTTCTTTTTCTCACTCTCAATTTCCTCAGCTTGTAACCCATCATCATACAAATCCATAAAGGTTTTGGGATTCATCATCTATAGCCTCTCGACCAAATTAGGTGACACATTATGAACTATCATTCTAACTTGATCCTTCTTAACAAGCTTGTTTTTCATCATCCCTACTTTATTCATGAAATGAGTTAAGAAATAAAAAAAAAGATTCATTTGATTTCTATTTAGTCAAATCCAAATCCCTAATTGACACTTCCAATCGAGTGTTATAATCATATTTTTTCAAGAATGCAGTACATAGTTCCTTCCAATTAACTCTAATAGATTTTTCTAACCCATGGTACTAGTTCACAACCATTCCTTCTAGAGACAGCATAAATAGCCTAGCAACTACTGACAATGGTGCTTTAATAGTGCTTATGGTTGTTGTGTATTGGCTCAAATGAATTCTAGGGTCTGCTCTCTCATCGAATTTCTGCAGTTGAGGAATTTTGAACTTGTCAGGCAGCTTGTCACCCTCCATTTGTAGCATATCATCAAAATCAAAAGAATATCCTATTCCTTGTCCTCTAATCAGCTCTTCCATCTTGGACATATTCAGAGTTAATGCTTACATCTGCTTGGACTCAAAGTCTTGAACCAATTCAAGTGATTCTCTCTTTATCTTTTCTACCATGTAGTTTTCAATGTCTTTTAGTCTCACATCAGTAGCAGGCACATTTCTAGCAGTAGGTTGCCCCCCAGCATTATTAGCAGCAAGTGGAGGAGCTACAACAACAGGTAGAGCTCCTACAGCAGGTGGCTATTCAACAATAGCAGCAGGTGGTTGTCCAACAACAGGATGCACTAGTTCGGTCAAAGCCTGTCTCAGGTCATCTTACATCATAGCTCTCATGTAATCCATCAAAGCTCCCTTAATGTCCTCTAAGGTCCACATCTTTGGTTGTTGTTCCACTTCAGTCTGTTCAGTCTAAGCTGGTTCAACTTCTAAGAATAGTGGATTGATTGGACTCCCCTCTAGTCTTTCCAGTTTATGAAGAATACTTTGAGCTATGGACTCCGGACTTAAATCAACTCTGGTCAATCTACCACCTCTTCATCCCCAGACACGAGAAGACCCAGATGAATCTATGATGGCTGCAAAACAAGGTATTAATATGATGCATGGACTGTATGTATGCGTGTATGCATGATGCATGTGTTTATGCAACAAATAACATGTGTTTATGCAATAAATAGCAGGAAAGCACTTAGCAAGTAGCAAGTATTAAGAAGCAATCAATAGGCAACATGCAAGCATAAGCCTTCCAACCTTATTCCACCCACACACGTGTTCAATTGCGAGTTTCTTTTCCTAGGATTTTTTGTCTTGGCCTTCATATCAACAGGGGATATTAAGCGTTGACGCGCATGCCAAATCTCTCTTTAAAAGATAAAAGCACAAAAATAGCATTTCTAAATATAAAGGTCTAGCCTAATCCTTATTAGCCTGAATGAGCTTCAAAGGTATAGTCCTGGGCTTTTATAAATAGAAATACCTCATTTAAATTCAAACAAACAAGCATTTTGGGTAAAGATCCTAGGGGAAGTAACTAAGCCATTAAATGTGGTTAGGGTCTGGTGAAAAATTAGGGCTCCTTTGGCAAGATGCTCTCCATTATGGACTTTAAGTTATAGGCCAAGGTCAGAGGGGCCCAACATCCTTTACCAACTCGAGAGAAGATCACCCCCTTAGAGACTTGGGTTACAAACTCTGGTTAGATGAGCCCAGTAATCTCTCTTGAATCGAGTTAAGGCTAAGAGTGATGGTTAGCTAATCTACAACTCCATGAAGCTAGTGGAATCATGGAATCATAAACCAATGCTATCGGTTTAGTAGGGATATGCAGAATGAATGCAAGAATGAAACAAGAATCGATAAAACAATTCTAAAGAACACAATTATAATCAGTATCTCTTATCCCTAGTGAAGTCACCACTATAGACGGTGGGTTTAGCGTGCGTCCAAGATTTTAGCAACCATGACACTATTTAGGCTCAGGACCTTAGAGAACACACTAACCACTATTACAAAGACATGGCGTGGAGATGAGGATAACTGGGACAAATTGAAAAGGTGGTATTCGATTCCCTAAAAGAAAGCTAGTACCACAACTAGGAGATTCTAGATACGAAATACTAACTTCTCTTAGTCTTGTGTTCATTTAGAATAATTTTATAAATGATTATTTCATCCTCTAATTACATGCAATTTTATTAAACCCTAATTAACATCCATCTAACCCAAAAGGCAATAAGTCAATAAAATTACAAGTTAAAAATGCATTAAAAAAGGCAATGTCCCTATGTCTAAACTATGTTAATTTTATTTTATAAGTTAGCTAAATCTACATTTTATTTACAAGTGAAATGGACTAAAGGTGGGCCTACATTTTTATTAATTAGTGAGCCTAGATCTATTTATTTTAGTCTGTCTAAGATATGGGCTTAAGTCTATTCAATTTTAAAGGAAAATTAAATTAGTGGGCCTAAGTCTAACTTTTTTTTATTTTAAATGAAATGTGAGCCTAGGTCTATTTATTTTAAAAGAAATGAATTTAAGTGGGCTGAACTAAGTCTAAACAAGTTTTTAATTAACTAAATGGGCCTAAAATCTAATTAACCTAATGGGCCAAAATTGATTTTAATTATTTAAAGTCCTAAATCATTTTTAAGCCTATTTATTAAGTGGGTTAGACCTAAACATGGGCTTAGGAAAAAAAAAACATAAAAAAACCTAAAAAAAACATAACAAAATATAAAAACATAAAAAAATCAAATCAAAACACATTCATATATGATTTCTAAAAAAAACCTAATTTAATTACATATAAACCCTAATTAACTAAAGCTACCATTAATTTTTACCCAGTTGAACCTAATAACTAATTGATTTTAAATGCAGAAAATTAAATCTTTTACTATTTCCACTACTAGGGCTATTAAAAACTACGTACAACAAATTAAAATTAAACAATTATACACCCATGAATAATTACATAGAATATATAAAGGTAAAATGAAAATTAAAACCCTAATATCTACTAGAAATTAGTATAGATTTTTCCTTGGATCTTCTGTTCATTTGAGCACAAGTAGTATCCTCCACAATCCACAATTGAGCATCAAAACAAAAAAAAAGAAAAAATTAGATTAGTAATGAAATTGAACAAGAAAACAATAATGAAATAAAAAAAAATCACAAAAGGAGAAGAGAAGGAAAAAAATGGAATGTTGTGCATATGCTTTGAGATAGCCCCTCAGACTAGGATTTCATTATTGTTTTTGACTTGTTGTTTGATTTTGGATTGGAAAGAGTGTTCTCAGTAGCTTTTTTATTTTTAGGGTTTTTTTGCTGTAGTCAGGTTTTTTTACACTGTTATTTATGGGAATCTTCGAATTTTTTTCCAAAAAAAGGGCCCCCTAGCATGCATGCAAACTCTGCTTTTAAATTCAAAGTTTGTGCGTACTTTCCTCCTCCAAAGGAGGAATAGACTCATCTCTTATCAAAATAGACTGATAAGGATTTGATTTTTGAAAGTTACGTGTTTTGAACGTTTCAAAATATTTTCCAGAAATAATTATAAAAATTCAATTTTTAACCAATCAAAACACTAAAAAATTGATAAAAAAATATGCAAAAAATTGAAAAAAAATAGGATTTTACGAGTCGGAATTGTGCAATACTGATCGAAAAATTGGATTTCCAATCAAAAATCTAGATTTTCAATCGGAATTGTGGATTTTCAATAAAAAAATGTAGATTTTTTTATCAGAATTTTGGATTTCTGATCGGAAATCCATAATTCCAATCGGCATTATGGATATCCAATCGGAAATCCATAATTTTGATTTTCAATTTTAAATACCAAAAGACCCCTAAAAAATTAACTTAATTGCAATCAAATCTTAAAAAATGTTGCAATTTAGTCCCTAAAGTCCAAAAAATCAACAACCAAGTTCAATTTTTTTTTGAATGAATTTCATCATAGGGGCTTACATCGCAATTGTGCACAATTGCATCTTGAAATTAGGTGCTTACAACACACTCCCCATTCTCTTATTCTACTCAAGCTCTTAAGAAAAGAATGTCTTAATTCCAAAAAAGAACTTTCATTCCCTTAAGATTCATGTATAAACCTACTCTTAAAGCAATTGGTTGCTATGATGAAGTCAAGGGTCTTCTTCTCAAAAGTAGGATATATGATTTTTCTTTCTTGCCTTTTCCATCATATCTTTCTCTCATTATTGAATTTCTTTCATTATACACTTTTTGTTCTGTTAAATTTAATGATGCTAATCCCTACTTCTCTATAAGATTCAAATTAGGAGGAAAAGATCGCTTCATGACTCATCAACCGTTTGAAACTCTTTTTAGTTTTTCCTAAGAGGGACACATTCAAATTAGCCCTCATTGGCTTGCTCTTTCTTTTTATGATGAAATCAAAGCTCTTAATGCTCCTCAATTCTCCACTGGACATACTAAAGCCTCACACATCAAATCTAAAGCACTTTGGTATGTTTACCGCTTCATTACCTATTCTATTAATGGTAGAGCTCTTTCCAATAAAACTCTTTCTTTTAATGATCTTTTCATTATCTATTGCCTTTATTATGATGAAAAGATTGCATTAGGAAGATTTTTACAATGGAAATTTTGGCTAATTAATGATAGTAACACCAGTGCAATTTGTATTGGTGGAATTGTTATAAAGTTGGCTAAGTTCTAAAATATTCATCTTGATCCTTTACCTTATACCAAGCCTATACTTCTTGATCCATCCTTCATAAAAAACACTAAACAATTCACCTCTATTAATGTTGTTTGGGTTTGGAAATATGACCTTGGAGCAAGTGAAAATATTGAGGCTATGTTTCAAAAATTGGAAGAACAAGAAGGCTAAGACATTAGGGAAGAAGAACAAACTCATAATGCTCCTCTAAGGAAAAGGACAAAAAGTGAAGGCACATTAACTGAAGGTGCTCAAACTCAAAATGATGAACCTCTTTGGGTAGGAAAAATCTTTGAACACATGTCCTTGATGGAATCTAACTTCAATTCTCACTTTGATGAAGTTGAATCCAATTTCAATGTGCATTTTAATTAAATTGATGACAACATTGCTCATCTTCAACATGATGTCCATCATATTTATGAGTAACAAGGCTATATTTGCACCTATCCTTCTCCTCTTTCATCTCATCCTCTAAATAGATATTATATTTATTTTTCATTTATTTTTAGTATCTGTTTAGTTTATTTTCGGTATATGAGCCTCTGACTACTAGTTTGTTTTCAGGCTCATTTTCTGTTTGTTTATGTTTTGTTTGAGTTGTGTTTATTTTTAGTATCTTACCTTTATGTTGTATGCATTTTTATTACTAATGAAATTTTCCTTTCTTCAAAATGTCAATTCCTTTAGTATCCATTCTTTTTTATTTTTGCTAAAGGGGGAGAAAATATTTGAGTTTGCATTTAAAAGGGAGAATTTTTTTTTAATACACACCTATGTGAAAGTGTGTCCTTAATATCAAAGTTTTTTTATTCTTATTTATTATTTAAAATAAGGGGAAAGAAAATTTTTTTGAATATTATTTTTACATAATTTTATTTATGCATGCATAGTAACATTGTAAGTGTGGCTAGTTTTGTCATATATCGTATATGATGCATAGTAACATTATAAGTGTGGCTATTGTATATTGTGTATGATACAAAGGCCTTGCTTTGCTTACTTTATTTATATATGCCATGAATTTTATAAAGATTTGATGTATCTTTATTTTTCATTGTTTTGGTTTTTGGTCTTTTAACTCCTCTATGATTTTTTCCTATAGGTTCTTCACTTTTATATCTCTTTCTTTTCCTTTTGTCTTTGAAAAAAGGGTGAGAAGAAGTTATGTGATAATTATGCTTAGTATTTGTGTTTGTAATATGTTGTGAGAAGAAGTTATATGATAATTATGCTTAGTATTTGTGTTTGTAATATGCTAAATGCCACGTGATAATGTATGATTAGCTAGCAAAGCTCTATATGATCATATGAGGTTGTGCTATATGTATTATTATTGTGATGTATTATATGCATATATGTTTGAAATTATTTCTTTCATATTGCCAAACCTTTTTTAATGCATTTGTTATGTTAGGCCATAATTCTTCATGATATAATTTATATTTTTTTCATGGAGAATAAATTATAAATTTATATTTCTTATTATGTTCATATTCATAGGGGAGAAATAAATAAATATATTTGATTTTATTTGATATCATCATTATTATCATAATTGTTATCTAATAGACACTTCACTTGGTATTATTTTTATCAAACTCAAAATAAGTTTTTCAAAATAAAAAAGGGGGAGATTGTTGATCTTATCAAGCTTTCAATCTTGATTTTAATCTTAACAAACTTAATTTTGAGAAACTAATGTGTTTGCTTCAAGTGTGTATAAGTTAGGAATAATTTGGAAGTAAAAATAATGATGAACTATCAAAGAAAAATCATTTCAGAAAGACATCACAAGCACTATTTTAATTAGACTCAACATAGGGACTAAATTGCACAAAAAGTGCAAATCCTGTCATGGTCCTGATTGGGACCAGGGTAGTCTCGATCGGGACCAAGGCATATCAATTTCTATAAAAAATTAATTTTTAGTAGAACTTATCCTGATCCAATGTCCTAACCAGGACAATGGCCGGGACAAGGTGATCCCAGCCCAAACAAATGCAAAAATTCAAATACATTAGCTTGTAATCATTATTCAATGCTCATCCTATCTAGGACTAATGATATCTCGACTAGGACTTGACAAATTACAGCTTAAAAATCCAAATTACATTCAAATGGACTTTAATTTTATTGGGAACACATTTATTGCTTCCAATAACTATAATTAGATTGCTCAAGTATAAATATAGCCTCTAAAGATTATTTTGAGATTAAGAAACTTTTTTATTCATTATATACTGTCAAGTATTCAATTAAGCGCTCTAAACCCTTTTAAATTCATTTTATTTTTGTAGAACTCTTATGAGAGTTAGTGAGTGTTAGAATAAATATTCTTATTCTTCTATTTTTTAGGATTAGAAAACAGGAAGTGAGATTCTATTCTAAAGGAATTGGTTTAAGTGTTTAGCCATTAAAACACTTAGGAATTTGATTTTAGTGTGAGCCTAGAAAACACTTATGATTGGTTTTTAAGTGAGTCTTGAAAACTCAAGTTGTAAGGTTTGAGTTGATCTTAAAACTCAAGTTGCAAAAATCAATCTAAGGAAATATATTGTGGAAATTTAGAATCCTAACTTGGGGATAAGTTAGGTGGAGACATAGGGTTGTAGAGAATCCGAACTTCTTACATTCGTGTGTTCATCATTCTTCCTACTTGATATTCCTTTTAATTCTTATTCAAATCTTTTTAATTTTTTTATTATCGTTCGATAGTCCTATTCACCCCCCTCTAGGACTTTTTCAATCTCTCTTAAGTAATAATTAATTGAATCTACTTGAGTTCAATTACAAATCTAAGGCTTAACTCTCATCATCACTTAAGATTAAGTAATCTCCATCAAATAAACCATTAAGCTGACCCAAAGGGAATTGGTTAAAGGTCAAGTTATCTTTAGTTATCAACCCATCAACACATGTTCATAGATCTATTAAAGTCAACATCTCTCAAGGCATAACTTTAAATAAGCAAGTTATGGTAACTATCCATAACATAAATAATTATCATAATGAATATATCATGCAATAAATATAAATAAGATCTAAATTAATAAACTTAAATCATATGAGTTTATCTATCCTACCAACGAAAGTGTAATAGCCTTAGAGGGGGGCTGAATTGGGCTTTTAGGAAAATGAAAGGTAATTGAGAGAAATTAAAAAGATGATTAAAGATTGAGAAGATTGAACACAAGAACTTAAGGAGTTTAGTTGATCAACAAAACCTACGTCTCCACCTAACTCTTTTAAGTTGGGATATTTTAATCATTACAAACTATGCCTTAGATTGATTTTTACAAGTTTGAGTTTTAGGCTCAACTCTAACTTTACAACTAAAGAGTTTTAGGCTAGTTTCAACCAATTTCTCAAGTTTTTTTAATAGGAGAACACTTAAACCTTTCACACTAGATTAAAACCTTACTTTTGTTTGTCAAATCCTAGAAAATAAAAGAAGAAGAGACTTAATTCTAACACACAACCCACTCTCAAAAGAGTAAATGAATACAAAGAATGTAGATAAGGATTTTGAATACTTAATGAATGCTAAGGATAATTTTTCAACAACCGAAATGTGTAACTCTTGAATGATCCTGCGCACAGTCATGAAGAGGTGCTCATGGTCATGAATCATGAAAATATGACCGTTGTGGCTGGAGGGATGTAAAAAATAGCCATTGGTTACTTGAGTGTTATGCCTCACAAGCTGGTCATGATCACAATAAGAGATTATGAGCAATCCAACTCATTGAAGTCTTGGCCTTTCTTCAGCAATTGAATCTATAGTTCTCATGAATTAGTCACGAACACGAGCATCGCTTATGAGCATTCCAATGAACTGAAGGCTTGAGAGAGGCATTTTGATCATGAGCTGAATCAATGAATCGTAATATGGATCACTCCTTATGATCTAATCATGATCTTAAGAGAGGATCATGAGTAATGCTGACTCCTTGAACTTTATTGAACTCATTTAAGCCTTCAGCTCATTATTAAGGCTCCCAATCATGAGGGTTGCTCGTGAGCCTTTCATATATGTTTGAATTGACTTGAAAGTAATGTGCAATTCTTTCTATTTAGCTCTAATTATTTTTTTCAAGTCTTAGGGAACTTTTAGGATTAATTTTGACTTCATTTAAAAAGAAATTTGATTTGCAACACTTAGAAAACTTCATTAGCAAGTTAAAATTAAGAGGTCGATCGTGTATAAGGTCAATAAAAAGAGTACTTAGCCACTCGTGCTATAATATTCATCATCCAATGAATACTACCCAAAGAAATATTCATCAAAGTGTTAGAGAGATGAGAAAGGATTAGAGAAATGTTATTAAGAAGCTCTAAAAACTCTTTAATGGCTCCTTTTTCCTCCTTCTTCCTTGCTTGTATTATCTTCTTGTTGATTGGGTAAGAGTTGGCTATTGAAATCTAAGGCTCTTGTCTTTTTATACCCCTTTCTAAAACATCATTTCCTATTCCCTTAGATTTTCTCTTTTAAATGGCACACATCAACATTTTACAACTATAATTAGGTTATTTATAATCACAATAGAGGGGTCTACTTCTAAGACTTAGTGCTTACACTTATGCCACACTTGCCATAGAAAAACTAGGTACATAAGAACCAACAATCGCCTTAGAAACTCAACCTCTAACTACTTGCTCTGGTCTACATCAGGTAAACTGAGATTGCCACAAAATGTTGATATGGGCTCTCTCCCCTATTTTTGTCTTTGTTTTGCTTACTTTGGCTCCATTTTTGCACAATTCACCCTTTAATTCCTATTTTCCTTAAATATCAAAACATATACCTAAAAGTATGTATTTACGTTAACGTAGCTATCCTAAATGCACTTAAAACCACCAAATGCATGCTAAAATGAATTATAAAAATATATATAATTTAGCACAAACAACTAATCTATTAAAAAAAATGAAAGGAAAAAAGAATGGGATGAGAGGAAAAATGAAAAATAAAAAAGAGGAAAATAAGAAAAAAAAAGGAGAGAAGGCAAAAAAAAAAGAGGAGAAAATAACAATTAAAAAAAAAAAGAGGAAAAGGGAAAAAATTATTTGTTGTCCTGCTATCTTATTAATCTAAGACTCTTATTGGCCTTAGATGTTCCCATTGCACTTTTTCTTCGCACATTTACTCAAGAATTTTTGTAATGGAGCTATAATTCATGCACTTGTCCTTGCTCCAAGCCTATTTTAGTTTTTATTTGGTGTCAAGGATAATTTTATTTAGATTTAAGTTCTTTTTTCCCCATTTCTTGGCTAATTTAAGTGTTATTATTATTAATTTTTTTTAATAATGATGAAATTTTCATTTATCATAAGAGATATACAATTAATAATATATATTAAATCATAAGATTAGGGGATAACAGTATATTCTAACTGTGAAAATTTGAAAATGTGACTGAGAAGTCAAATAAGAACTTGATTTGAGCTATAATTCTTCAAAAATCTACCAATTCAAAACATAATTATCATAGTCTACCAATAAATTGCCCTATTAATAGATCAAACAAACCAAAAGTATAAATAAAATATCATGATAACTGATAAGCTATATCTAAAGATCTAGCACTAAAGGATAAACAACTATGAAGATAAGAACAATAAATCATAAATGACTAGATTATTGCTAGATATTACAGAAAAAAGCAGAAAATGACAGAGGGGAGGATAGTTTTTTGGTCATTTTGGCCAAAAAAAATCCTAACACTGTACTAAAGGAGAGGAAGAAGCAGAGCACCATTATTCTAACTTTTCTTAGTACTTTGCTAATTTGTTATTTAAAAAAAATTGAGGCCACTAATTAGTAGATACACCCAATTATTCTAACTAAGTTGGTACAAGTTTTAGCATCCTCATCATTTTAGAGGACTCAGAATATTATTAATAAAAAAGAAAAATTGGCACAATTTTACTAATTTGCTATTTATATAACATAAGTTACAAAATAACTATTTAAAATTATTATATAATTTTAATACAAAGAAAATAATTTTTATATAAGTTTATTATATTTTTAAGAATATATAAATAAATAGTAAAAAAAACCCTAGCCTCCTCTTTTTCTCTCAACTTTCATTTTTTTTCCTTTTATAGCCGCTCATCTTCCTTAAGAAAGGAGGGATATTTTTTACCATTCTTGGCCTAAAATCACCCTTCTACATAACTTTTTATCGATTTATTTTTAAATAAGTGGTTATTCAATATAAATTTAGGTTTTATTTTATTTTTCATGATTTCTTCATTTTGTTGCAATGTTTGGTTTTCGTCGTCTTGTTAGAACATTTTGTTGCGGCTTTTTTTATGTGGACAATTTAGAAAGATAAAGTATATTTGATCATATAGAAATAACGAATCAGATTATGACCATCAGTATGTTGTAGAACTGGAGTCATAGGTATTTTAGTCATTATAGTATTATGAAATTTGTAGATTTTGAGCCAATTTATTATGCTATTAACCTGAGTGTTATTTCATCATTTATGGGTTTTAGTAAATTTGTATGTGTTTCTATTGATATATTGCTAGTTTGAATTAATAAAATTATTTTTCTTTTTAAAAAAAGATTATATAAATAGTTAGATTAATAATAAATGGCATATAAAAATAATTTTTTATTAATAATTAATATTTTATTATAAAATAATTATTGCATTAGTTGGTAAGGTATTAAAATATAATTAAAATGAAATTATATTTTTAAATGTAAAGGAAAAAACTAGATTTTTTTTATACATATGTGTGACTAATTTGATAACTAAATGCTTGTCCCATTGAAATAAGGGGAAAAAAAGAAGAAGCTAAGATAACATGATTTCAATTGAACCAACATAAATGGGTAAACCCAACTCACTCACTATTAAAATAGTGACAAAAAAAAATCTTACACCATACATGCAATATACTGGGAAGGGAAGGAAAGATTTTATAAAAGAAAGACAAGAGAAGGGAAGGAAAGGAAAGGAAAAAAATTATTTGAATTATATTTGAATGGTAAAAAATAAATAAAAAGGTAAAAACGAAGGGAAATATTATAATTATATTTGGATTAATTGAAAGGGAATGAAATAATAAATATGAAAAAAATAATTAAATTGTTACAAATAAAATAATATTTATATTATTAACTTTTTTATTAGTTCAAGTGGTAAAATTTATGAACATTTAAATGTGGAGAGTAGGATTCAAGCTTCTATTCTATTTTCTTTCCTATGCTCTTCCTGTGGGGAATTAATCACTGCAATTTACTTCTTCAACTAGCTCTCTCCTATTTAAATAAAATAATTTTAGTTTTAACTCACTGGATTACTATTATTATTTTGAATAATTAGTACAAATGGTTAAATTTCCAACACCATAAGCAGGAGGGGTGGGAGGTTCGAACCCTGTTCTTCTTAATTTGAATGTTCACGTATTTTGTCACTTGAGTTATTCGTGGGAACTATATGAATTACTATTATCTTAATAAATAAATTTTTACTGGAGAAATAAAAATCTAGAGAAAAACATTCATAAATATCAAAGAGATATTTTAGAATTATTGATAAAATAATAAATATAAAAATGTTTATGCAATTAAACTTATTTCATTTCATGAGTTGAAATTTTGTATGTTAAATGTTAGAGTATCCCTAATCTTTGTCTCGTTTTGTCTAACTTCCTGTGTTATAATCATTTTGTTGTATGTCATAGTGCCATATAAAAATGCTATTTATATGTTACGAAGTTAACCTAAAAAAGATTAAAGTGAGGGAATGAGTATTTTCTGGAGAAAATACCCAGTGAGTGATAGAGTACAATAGGGAATATGAATAGCAAGGAAAATATAGCACAATGTAAGATGAAATGTGATTATTTAACAAAAATAATAAAATCCTTGTATTAAAACTTTTTTAATAATTCTCACTTAAATCACATTTTATGTATATATATAATGTTTAACATTTTTATCAACTAAATTTTATTTCATCTTATACCGCAAGCTTTTCCATTAACATAACAGTATAAAGCTCTCAATTTTAGGCTCCTAAGTTTCAAACTATATCAAAAACTATATTTTCAAATAATATTATCGATCACCAGTTTCATAATCACAACGTGTATAGGATTATTAGCACAAAAGTATTAAAACATATATAAGAGCATGAACATAGATGCACAATTTCACAAGTTGCTATCAATATGACGGGTACCATTCGGCATATTGAAGCTTCAAAACAATTGTATGCATACAAATAATACCACTTGGATTCACCACAATTGCAAATTGAATCCCAAAAGCTGTCCATAAGACTGTTATAAAATATTTGGCCAGTACAAATCTCAATTTCCGTCAATTCATAAACACACTATAATTAAAAGTATAAATAAACTCTTTAAATAACATAAGCTGCTGTGTCTCGAACACAGTATGATGTCTCGCAGAACCCAACCGTACCCCAGAATACGGTCTTACTATAACCTTTCTAGTCAAGTGCTATAAGTGTTCTTACATATATTTATATTCTTCATTTATTATTTATTTTCGTATTTTATTCATTCATAACTATTATTATTATTATTATTATTATTATTATTATTATTATTATTATTATTATTATATGTTTAACTTGGTTCATTCAGTTATCAGCATAAACAATTAATTAGATCAATTATAAAATTCTCCTTTGGTTCCATAAATTTATTGGTTTGTCCTTGGTAGTTAATTCACTCATTACTTATTACTAGAAAAATGCCTATGCAATGTGCAGATGAATTTATTTTTTAAATAATGAAATACTAATCATAAATTTATATTGTTCTATTTTTAAAAAACATAACATGCTAAAGTTTTGTCAATATCCTTTATATTAGATAATAAAAAAAATACAAACTACAATTAAGCTAAAAGAGACTTCAAGAAAATAATGAATAAATCAAATATATTCTATAATATTAGTTATTAGTTCTACAAATTTTAGTAAAAGTACCTCTTTTCAAAATAATCTTAATACTAATTAAACCTAATCTAATTTACATGCAATACTATTGAATATGTAAGCATCCAACATTCAAAATTTTAATCATATATTTTTTAAACTTTTTCGGTTGCCTCTAAAATATGGTAATACTTTACAATTGAAGTAAATAAGAGCATGGCCTTACATAAAGAAAGAGTCATTTAGGATTTAAGTTACCTTGGTATTTCTGCAAAGAATAAGTGAAATTTAGAATTGGATAACTGAAGTTTGATAGAAAAGGACCATTAAAGGAAGAGCATGACCAAGAATCTACCTATAAGGCACATGAGACCTCTTCCTTTTAAGTGCAATAATAACATCACCCAAAGCAAAAAGAGAGAAGTAAAACACCCACCTAAAAATGGTGCAACTATATAGGATTGATCCCCATGGGCTATGTTGGTGCCAAATTACACATAGAATTAGCACACATTATAGCATTCATTAATGCATTCATTTTAGGTAGCATTTAGTGTAGGTTATCATATAGGAATACATACTTTTATTATTTTGTTTTGTTTTAATAGGGAAAAGAAGTATGAGAGTGTTTGGTGGTGTTTGAAAGGAAAAAGAAGAAGAATAAAAGCAAAGCCTACATACTATTATGATTATGGATTGATCAATGCTTTATGCATTTCTAGGTCAAGGCCTTTTTGAGATTGTAGGTTCCTGATAGCCAAACTCTTTATGGCAAACACAACATTTCCACAATTGCCACCCCTTTTTTAAATGCCCCTCTTTTATGATCAAAACTTAACCCGCGATCGCAACAAGCTCATTTTCAATATAAAATATGCTAATGTGGACATTTTTAAAAAAGGAAAATAGGGGAGGTGAGTAGTCATTCTAGAGAGGTTACATAAGGACAAGGACCATGATTTGGAGAAGGAGGATTTCATAGGGGAATCAATTTTCAAAGAGGACTACCCATAACAACTAAGAGAGAGAAAGGAGCAAAAGGAGAAAAAGAAGTTAAGAAGAAGAGCCTCCATTGAAGACCTACAAGCTTCTTGATAACATTTTCTTCTTCATTCTCTTGTGCTTATTAGTTTGATGTTTTTTTGGGTTGTTATTAAATATTTTATAATGGATTTTAAAGCCATATTTGGCTAAATTTATTATTTTTGTTAGGATTTTTTTAAAACCTATTTGATTTAAGTTCATTTAATAGATATAATTTTTATTTATCTTACATATTGTATTTGTTGAGCTTGTTGTGTGTTGTGTTATAGCCAAATACATCCTTTCTTTAAATCTATACACTAAGAAATGGTAGATTTAATAGACCCATATGTACTTGTTAGATCTATCAATGACTTGAGAGAGCTTGAGTAGATATAATCCTTTATAAGTTTGCTTAATGCCTTGCAAGTTTGATGTTGTCTTATTTTATGGTGATGATGAGAGTTAAGCCATACTTTGAGATTTAATTGATGCTTATTTGTGGATATTATCATTACTCGAGAGAAAGTGTTAATTGATTTATAAAAGCTTAAGTTGTGCATTGAACTTGAATTAATTTATTACTTGACTTGAGGATAATATGTTGTACAACTTCCCAACATGTTTTTTATATTGATTCACTCCCATATAAATTGATTAGTTATAGTTGGATTTACATTCCTTTATTTACATATTATTTTCTTATTAACTATTTTATTCAAATCCTATTTGCAATCTTTAAACATACTAAACTAAACCTAATAGTTGTTTAGTCCTTAATCCTTATAGGAATCATACTTTACTCACTACTTTATTACTTATTGACTTTTATACTTATGATGTGCGGGTTGAAGCAAACAACTTTTTGGTACCATTATTGGGGATTGATAGTGCTAACATCATAATTAGTGATAGTTTATTTGGATTATAGTAACTTTCCTTTTTGGTACTCTATTTTTAATATATATTTACCCTATTTTTATGTGCTCTTATTGCTGTGTATGTACACTAGACATACTTAGAAAGAACCTTTAATTTTCATTCTGGACTTATTTAAATTCAAAAAAGAAAATCATAGGAGAAAGAAGAGTGTAGTAGAGGAAATGGCAGAACAACAACAAGCAGTAGCTAAAAGAACTCTCTTAGAGTTTGTAATGCCCATATTAGAAGGTGCTCAATAGAGAATAATGAGGCTAAATTTCAAAGCCAACAGTTTTGAGATTAGGCCAACACTTGTGTAAATGATCCAATCCACAAGTTAGTTTCATGGCTTACCTTTAGAATACCTAAACACACATATAGGGAACTTCCTTAAGATATGTGACACTTTTAAATATAGTGGTATGTCAGAAAATGCAATAGATCTTTGACTTTTCCCTTTCACTCTTAAGGATAGAGCAAAAGCATGACTTAACTCATAGCCACCTACATTTATTACCACATGGGATCTCCTTGCAAGACTGATTTTTGCAAAATACTTCCCACTCGCAAGACAGCAAAAATTATTAAAGACATCATAACTTTTCAACAATTTAAGATCGAATCTTTATGTGATGTATGGGAAAGATTTTAAAAAATTTAATGAAGTTTCCCACACCATGGTCTTCTAAAGGACTTCCTTATCTGAACTTTTTATAATGGTGTAATGAGGACCACTAGAGACACAATTGAAGTAGCAGCTGAAGGATATCTTATGCGGAAGACTATATATGGAGCTTTTGATCTTTTGAAGGAAATGGCCAACAACAATTCCTTATGGCCTTCGAAAAGACAAATGGCTCCCAAGTAAGGAGGGAAGATAGGAGTAGATGTTGTCACTTCCATACAAGCTTAAATTGTAGCCTTATTAAAGCAAATTGGAGACTTGACAGCAAGAGGTAATGTTGTCCCACCTACAACTGCTTTGGCTTATGAACATTGTCATATGCTTGGTCATTCAACATTTATATGTAGCCTTGGAAGTGGAAACATGCATAGAGATGGTATATTGGAGAATTACAACTATGTTGGGAACTAATTCCAACCAAGGCAACCAATCAACAATCTATTTTAAAATACTTACAACTAAGGTTAGAGAAATCACCCCAACTTCTCATGGAGCAATAATTAAAATGCATAAGGCTTCTCAAATCAAATCTCTAAGCCACAACCACTAGGATGCTAAGCTGAATCAATTGATGAAAAATTTATAGCTATGGAAACAAAGCTTGAAAATTTCTTTAATATTGTTACTCTAAAATGACAATCCAAGATGAGAATAAAAAAAGAATGAAAGTAAAATTTGACCAAATTGTTAAGAATCATGCATCTTCAATACCCAACATTGAAGTTTAGTTGGGGTAATTGGCAAATGTTGTTGCCATAAGAGCTCAAAGGCCATTTACCAAGTAATACGAAGCTTAATCCAAAGGAACAAGTGAAAGCAATCACCCTATGAAGTGGAAAAGAGCTTTTACCTAAATAAATTCCATCAAAGGTTGATGATGATAAGGAAAATGAAGGCACAGGAAGTGAAGAATTGCAAGAGACATCCAAAGAGCATAAGTATAAAGAATCTTAAAGGAAGCAAGTTAAGAAGCAAGTGGAGCAACTAGTTATTGTTGATACATCCAAATATGCTCCAAGATTGCCTTTTCCTTTAAGACAAAGAAAGATGAATAAGGATAAGAAACGATTTGCTAAATTCCAGAAATGACTTTCAAGAAATTAGAGTTGAACCTACCTCTTTCAAAAGCCTTGAGTGAAATGCCAAACAATGCAAAGTTTTTTAAAGATATAATCACAAACAAGTGCAAATGGAATGACAATATGTGCCTCTTGCAGAAACATGTAGCTCAATCTTTTCAAGCAAAATTCTAATCAAGGAGTTTTACAATTCCTTGTATTCTCGGTTTATAACAATTTCCTAAATGTTTATGTGACTTATAAGCTAGCCTTAACCTTCTGCCTTTCTTACTTTTTAAGGAATTAAAGCTAGGAGATGTTATTAATACTAATATGACCCTTCATCTTGCTAATTATTAAATCAAGAAACCATATGGAGTATTTGAAGATGTGTTTATTAAAGTTGATAAATTTATGTTTTCAATTGATTTTATGATCCTAGACTTTAAGCAAAATAGGAATTTTCCTCTCATCTCGGGGTGGCAAGTTTTTGGTCCATGGGTTTAACTCGACACTTTATGATTGAGAAGGTGGTCTGAATAGCTTAAAATTTGTTTTCCAACTAAACTTGGAGTTGATTTATCATGATTCAAGTTGGTGGCTTAATTTGGCCTTCTTTATCATCTTTAAGGGCTGTAATTTTAGGGCATTTCTTTAAAGTAAAAGAGGCTTCATCTTCTACCATTTACTGGAATTCTGGTATGTCACGTGCACACCAAATTGTGTTCCTTGACTTTTCCACTTCTCACTAATAAACAACACCATTTATATTGAATTTTTTTTTAATTGTAAAAATTTCCATAGTAATGGCTATACTTAACAAGTAATCACAAAGATTTTTGTCAAAGCAAGTTTCTTCCCTTGTTCACCACACCACAGAGCAAACAACTCCAATTTCCTAACATTTTAATGGCTTTCCTTTCTACTAAGAATAAATAGGATATCCAACAATATTTCTTCATGAATTTCCAAAAACTCCTTTAACTTCATTTTATCAAGCAACTCAGTCATCTAATCCTCATATCCTAATGCTCTCACATAATCCCAATCAAAGATAGAATGAATTGGGCAAGAATTTTTAAAGGTTCAGCCCTCAAAGACTACTCCTCTCCTCAACCACAAGTTAAGAGTTTCAATCCACTATTAATCTACTTCAAGGTGTAGATCAAACCCTTTCAAGCTTAAATCAAAGCTACCTAAGTGTTTTCCCAAGTTTCACATTCAAACCTAAGTGTTTTCATAAGGCTCATACTCCTAAGTGTTTTTAATGGCTCACACTTAAACCCACTTGCTAAAAATAATCCTCTTAGCTTACAACCCTAACCCAATTCACTTAATCTGACTATTGAGCTTTTGAATAATGGTTTTAATGGCTTTAAACACTCACCAACCTACACTCAAGAGCACTTTTGAGATAAATAAAAGTTTCAAGAATTAAAGATGAAGATTTAAGTGGTTAAAGAAATAAATTCAATATGAATGCTTAAAGATTTGCTTTAAATGTGTTTACTCAACTTCCTTCTCTTATTCCAGCTCTGTTCTTGGTGGTATTTAAACCCTCTAAGAGAAAAAGAGCTATTGGAGATGCACTTAATGCAAATAGAGTTGTTTGAACCACTTAAAAAAAGTAGGTTTTTAAGTCATCATGATAATGAAAAAATCATCATGACCATAACTTTGAAAGCGCCAAGAAGAGATTTGAATTTTCACACATTCATGATCATAACTATAGTGGTGACGATGGTCATGACAACTCTTGATAAACTTTTGGAGTTGGTTGTCATGATAATAATTTTGCATGTCATGATCATAACACTGGTAGTGATGATGGTTGTGATACCTCTCAGGAACTTTTTGAATTTTATAATTTGGAACTTCATAATTTTTCTTGAAATTTTGTTTTAATGATTGGAATTTGCTTGTGACCATTTATAATGAATATTCCCATCGAATATGATCAATTATTACTTTGGATCTTGATAAAAATTCAACCTTCCATTTTACCATCATTTCATGATCATGATGAGTTCGTCATAATTCATGAGGGAACTGTAGACTTCAAAAATTAATATATTGACCCTTTATTGCTTAAGTCCAAACTTGAATTTTGTAATATTAATTAACCTAAATATAAACACTTAACACATTGATTAAATATAATTTTACTTAATTACTTGTGACCATCAAAAAATATTATTTTACGCCTTAAGGTTAAACACCATTTTATATAAAACATGTGTTGATGGTTTAATACGGAGATGTGTGCCAAGTTTAAGGACAACTTCTATTCTAACACATTGTTATAGCTCTCCATATAGTGGACATTTTAGTGCCTCAAAAATAGCAACAAGACTTCTTAAGAGTGGGTTCCATTAGCCTACATTTTTCCAAGATGCAAGGGAATTTGTTTAAAGGTATGATAAGTGTCAAAAGATGGGGAATATTACAAAGTGGGATGAAATACGACTCAGCAACATAGAAGAAATTAAGCTTTTCGATGTGTGGGGTAGTGGATTTAATGGTTCCTTCCTCTTATAGTAATCGTTGTATTATTGTGGGGGTAGACTATGCCTCTAAATGGGTGGAAACCATAGCTTCTCTAATAAATGAATTTCAAGTAGTGGTTTAGTTACTCAAGAAGATATTCATAAGAATTGGTGTTCCATGAGTCTTTATCAATGATGGTGGTTCATATTTTTATAAGCAAACTCAAAAATCTAAGTGGAGTGGACCCTTTAAGGTTGTTCAAGTATTCCCACATGGTGTTCTTGTTTTAACAAATGCTAGTGGAGAGCAGTTCAAGGTTAATGGACAAAGGTGCAAACTATATTATAAAGGAATGGTAGTCCAGAATAAAGAGGCACTCCCTCTTCACTTCAACAATTGAAAGCACTCATGAATAGTCAAGCTATGGACTAACAATTTAGCCTGTTTTCCTTTATTTTCTTTCTTTCTTTTTCCATTCTTTTATTCTCATTTATGCTTTTATAATTCCTCTATGTCCCTTTGTTATTTGCTATTATTATTATGCTTAATTATTTATACTTATTTTCATATTACAGGTATAAGTATGGATGTTGCATTTGTCAAAACTAGAACTTTACAATTTGGTCCTAAGTTGCGATCACACTTGGTCCGCAGTCACTGATTCATCGATGTAATACAGAGCCTCAATCGTACACTTATTTTTTATCACTAGCCTTCCCATTCTCTTGCTAAGCTTCTTTTCTGTGCCACAGATTTGTGATTGCCATCCTAGCCAAGCATTGATTCACATTGCAATCGCATCACACCTATAATTGCCATAACCATGATATGGTCAAATTGCTTTCTGGTTAGTCTTATCCATGATTTCATATATGTTACACTCACTAATCCTCATTTTCTTAAATCTTTAATCATAATTACAGAAAACCTATGTTTGTAACTTTAGCCCAGATGAAGAGGTGGCATTTAATCAAACTCTCTTCATTTTAAATTCTCTTCTTCATTTACTAATATCTTCCCCTCAAAACCCTACCCACCCACTCTTCTCCTACCTCTCACTCTCCATTGAAATCATCACCCACTCGTTCGAATGTTATACCATCTCGAGCCAGAGTCACTCGCTGCCATCCATCATGAAAAGGCAAGGAGCCAATGGTTAGTTACTATTCATCAATGAGAAAGGATCACTCATATTTGCCACCATCTCCCCTCTGATGCCCTCTAATCCGAATTGATTTTTTGGGCAATTGTAATGCTCCCTTCCATATTTATTTTGATGATAAAGGAAAGAGGCATGTTTCTCTATCTAGTCGAAAGATTATAACTTGCAAATTCCTTGATGATGATTTGTTAAAGTCTTCAAATTTATGAGAAACTCTAAAAGATTTGTTTAATAGATTGGGTTGGAGAAATTTTATAACCATGAAACATGACACATATAAGGAGCTAGCTCTTGAGTTTTTCACCATTCTCCAACCTAAAGGCTCGAGCCACTCCACTTTCATTTGTCATTTTTTGGGAAATCCATATAAGATTGATTATAAATTGATGTTTAGGGTGTTTGGATTTCTCAAAGAAGGGTTGAAAGTGTTCCCTAGTGATTTTGATAGTTCATAATTTTGGAGAATCTCTCAGGATTATCTAACTATCCAAGAAGTGATGCTACCCTAAGTGGCTTAATCTAGGATCATTTTTTCTTATTTTGCATTAGTTCATGGGCTCTACCATTTTTGGTAAAAATGAAACAATTCATATTTCTAAGAAAGAGATGTTTCTCATGTGGTAATTACACACCAAAACCCCCCATTTCCACCACCCATTTCATTTTTCAAACCTTGCTCAACATTAGCATAAATTTAAAGACTATGAAAGTTATGGGTCACATTGTCACGGCCATTGCATTGCACTTTTGTGTTTTTAATCCATAAAGGACATTCATGTCTTTAATCAAATTGGGTTTAATTAATAAAGTCTTTCTTTATTGTGCTAAGGTAATAACTAATAAGGGGGAGCTCTGACTATAACAAACAAGGACATGCTACACTACTTAGCACAATATGAACCACCCTGGGGAGCACACCAAGGTTTTCACTCCTATTTTCGAAGATCTAGAGGAAGAAGTGCTATAGGAAGTACATGAGGAACCAAGGCACCAAGAAGTACCTTCTTAACATGACGATGGATGGAAGTAAGTGATGATTAAGTTAGAGAAAATAGAGAACAAGCAGAAGTATAGATATAAAAGAATAAAAAAGGAGGTGAAGTACATCAAATCGTGCTCCAAAATTACTTTAAACTATCAGGGTATGTTGTTTCATCACCATCTCCATCACCTTCAGACTCTCCTCTACAAGAAGGGGAGTAAACTCTTTTCCATATTGTCTTTTATTTTTTGTTTTAGTTTAGTTTTTAATGCATTTCATTTTTATAATTTTTGCTTGTGATTTTTTATTTTGGTTTTGAGTATGTTTGTGCATAGTAGATGTTCTATGTTTTTCATTTAGGTGCCCCACACACATTGAGGACAATGTGTCATTCAAGTGTGGACCCGGGGGGGGGGGGGGGAGAGGGACCATTTTTACATACTTTTTGCATATCATGTTCATATTTTTGTATATAACATGCATTGCCTTTACATTTTTATGATTTGGCCCAAATTTTTGAAAATTTCAATGCTTGACACTTGAATATTTATGAATTATCAATGTGATGAACTTTATGTATGTTTTTTTTTATTGAGCCTATGTTATTTAATATTTTTGTTAATGGCTAGTTTAAATTCTTTTTTTTTTATTTTGTTAACACTTTGAGTTAAGAATTTTGAGCTTTTAATCAATCTATTGTGTGTTGTTGTTCACTTGAGCATGTTGTGAATTTTTGTTTTGGGTTTGAGTATAATGAATGAACTAGATTCCTTTCTAGGGTTGTTTTTGGTTTTTTGTAAAAGGAATTATAAAAATAATCTATCCCATTCTAAAAAAAGGAGAATAAAATAAATTATTCTAGGAACTTAAATTCCTTTTTACTCCAATACTCTTATAAAAGAGTAAGAGTATTCAAAGAAACCTCTCAAGGTGTTCACGTCGAGTATTTCAGGAAAGATGAGGAACTACTAAGAGAGGGAAGAATATTATAAATTAAAAACAAAATAAAAAGGAAAAGAGTTGATTTCTATATGCCAAATTGAAAACCACCTTAGTTTGAAATCTTTTTCATTCATTTATACTTTGCTTAAGATTTTGATTAATGATTGTGTGATTTTGAATAAATAACATGTTATTCACTTGGTAATATATGTTTCTCGACTTGATTTGTTAGCTTTGCTTTCGGGAATTATAAGCTAGCTATTAAAAGAAGATTGTGATGTGGGCTTGATGAAATTTAAATATACATTTTATTCATTGCATTGATGGTTTATGTTCTTGAGTTTGCTTGAGGATAAATAAAGATTCAAGTGTGGGGGTATTTCTTAGTGTTTAATTACACATAGTATTAGGACACATATTAGCATTTAGTCATTCATTTTAGGTAGCATTTAGTATAGGTTATTACATAGGAATACATAGTTTTATATTTTAATTTATTTTTATAAGGAAAAGAAGTATGTGAGTATTTGGCGGTGTTTGAAAGGAAAAAGAAGAAGAATTAGAACACAGTAGTAGAGCCTTCTACAATGATGATCGATGATTGATTGAAGTTTTATGCATTTCCAAGTTGAGGCCCTTCTACGATCGCAACATAATCCACGATCATAGGTTCCTTATAGCCAAACTTTTTATGGTGAGTGCAACATTTCCGCGATCACCACCCCTTCTCAAAATGCCCTTCTTTTGTGATTGTAACTTTAACCTGCAATCACAATAAGCTCATTTATAATATAAAACTTACTGAGATGGACATTTTTAAAAAAGAAAATCTAAGGGAGGTGAAGGGATGTTCTAGAGGCTACAAAAGGACAAGGACCATGATTTGGAGAAAGAGGATTTTAGAGGGGAATCAATCTTAAAAGAGGATAACCCATAATAACCAAGGTAGAGAAATGAGCAAGATCAGAAAAAGAAGCTAAGAAAAGGAGCCTCCATTGAAGACCCACAAATTTCTTGACAACATTTTCTTTTTCCTTCTCTTGTTCTTATTAGTTTGATATTTTCTTTAGTTGTTATTGAATATTAGATAATGGAATTTAAAGCCATGTTTGGCTAAGTTTACTAATGTTGTTGATTATATATTAGGCATGGTAGTTTTTTAGTTTGGTTCATGTTTATGGTGTTTATTATTATATTTTTATTAAAATTTGGTTATTTCTATGTTTATGGTATTTTTGTAGAAGTAAAAAGGGTGATAAAAATTTTAGTGAATTTTCTTGAGATTTATAAAGTTTGCTATCACCATGCGACTACGACTGAAATTGTCCTAACATTCAATAAACACAAGTTTTCTATCACTATGGTAGCCTTACTTTGGTTGTATCTCTTTGTTGAGTTAAATTTTGATGATCTGGCATCAACTTACTTTTAAGACAATACTTGCACTCTTTAAGGGGGCTATAAATACATCATATTGGGAACATTTTTTGGGAGAGGAGGAAGGACGAAGTAGCTGGAGAGCTTAAGAAAATTTGGAGAACTCAAAAGAGATTAAGAGTGAAGATCAAAGAGCACTAAATTATAGTTTTATTTTCTTCTCTCCTTTCTATTCTTATAATTTTCATGGGTTGTTTTTATTGTTGTGTTGAATATTTTTCTAATATGTTAGGCTAAGTATCTATTTGTAGGAGTTGATAATCTAAACATGAATTAGTTGATTTTCATTTAATGTGTTTATTATTTTCTTGCATACTATGGTTATTGTGGTTAATTTATGTTGATAGTTGATCACCATTAACATAATTAAAATTAAGGTTTTAGGTTGAAAGATCAAAACCTTAATGGATCTATAATATAGATTTAATTCTTTTATAGGTAGAGATATCGTAAAGGTACTAAATTTCATATAGGTATGGTGAATTAATTCATGATTTAATTTGGGGAATAGGTTTACAATGAGAATTGGAACTTTGTATTCTTGAGTTAATTCATGAGTTAAAAACAATAGTTAGTTCTTGAGAAAGGCTAATTAACAATTTAAAAACCCTTAGATTATGCAAGCTTCATAACACATTAATTGAAAATGACTAATGATTGTGAAGAGAATCAATCCTTAGCAACTTCATATATTGATAGTTCCTTTTTATATAATTTTAAGAAGTTTATTTTACATTTATTTGTTTAGTTTACTTTAGTTTTAAAAACCAAATGAATTTGATAGCCTTAAATAATAAAGAATTGGGTTAATAGGTTATTAGAATGAGTCCTCATAGGAATGATATTTTTTATACTATTTGGTGATATCATGCCCTTGCGATTTTGCAAAAATAATTTTTTAGCACAGTTGTCGAGGACTCAATTCTAACATCATAATAAATTAATTTTTGTTGGGTTAAGTAACCAAATTTGAATTCTTTTCTTTTAAATCTATTTCTTTTGTTCTTTAATTTTGCAGAGTTCTTTGGTGTATGTATAACACCTAAACAATAAGAACATAACCTCTCACCTTCATACTGGAGCTTAATAGGTTTGAAACAGAGAATAGAAAGCATTCTTAGGTGGAATCACACACCATGGTAGAAAAAAGAGCAAATGAGCAGACACTTTTGGAATTTGCTATGCCAGGATTAGAACGGACACATCAGAGCATTACAAGATTAACCATCAATGCTAACAATTTGAAATAAAGCCAACTTTATTACAGATTATTCAATAGAGTGCGCAGTTCCATGGATTAGCAAATGAGGACCCTAATGCTCTTATTTCTAATTTTCTTAAGATATGCGACACATTTAAGTACAATGGGGTGTTAGATGATAATATACGCTTGAGGCTCTTTCCTTTTATACTGAAGGATAGGGATAAAGCATGGTTAAACTCATAGCCACCGGCCTTTATCACCACATGGGATCTATTGGCAAAATCTTTTCTAGAAAAATATTTCCTACCATAAAAAATAAGTAAGATTATCAAAGATATCTCCACCTTTCAATAATTTGACATGGAATCCTTGAGTGATGCTTGGGAGAGATTCAAAGAGTTGTTAAGGAACTGTCCTCATCATAGTTTGCCAAAGGATGTGCTCATTATAACTTTCTATAATAGTGTTACTTGATCCACTAGAAACACCATTGATGCAGTAGCTGGATGTTCTTTGATGTGAAAAATAATTGAGGCTACATTTGCACTTTTAGAGGAAATGGCAAATAATAACTACCTTTGGCCATCAGAGCATAAAAATCCACCAACGCAAATGGGAAAATTTGGGGTAGATGTTGGGGTACATGTAGTGACTTCTCTTTAGGCTCAAATAGCAACACTTTCAAAGAAATCGAGGGATCTCAACCATATAATAGCAATGGGTACAAAAAATTCATGGTTGCCATATGAAAATTGTAATATGGT
This sequence comes from Mallotus nudiflorus, assembly GCA_947683625.1. Classification (NCBI taxonomy): domain Eukaryota; kingdom Viridiplantae; phylum Streptophyta; class Magnoliopsida; order Malpighiales; family Euphorbiaceae; genus Mallotus; species Mallotus nudiflorus. Next base: position 392,536 of record CANTUR010000171.1, read on the forward strand.
AGGGTACTCAATTGGAGAATGTGGATGTGTCAACAATGGTGTGTATGGAGATACAAGCTTAGAATAAGTCAACTTTATGGGAAACCAATTTCAATGAAAATAAGGTAATAATCCATTCTCGAACACTTACAATCTTGGATGGAGGAATCACCCAAAATTTTCTTCGAACAATAATAAAAATTTGGTTCCCTAAGGCTTTCAAAACAACATGGTAAGGCAAGCACCTTTGGGTTTTCAACAACCTTATCAAGAACCTATGGCCTTAATGGAAAATAAAATGGAAAATTTTTTGGAAGCTATGTCCAATAAAATGAGCTATCAAGATGAAAATAAAAAAAGAATGGACGCCAAATTTGATTAGTTAGCTAAAAAGCATGACTCCTCAATTCACAACATCGAAGTACAATTAGGATAGCTTATTAATGTAGTAACTTTAAGAAATCAAAGGAGTCTCTTGAGCAATACTAAAACAAATCCAAAGGAGCAAGTGAAAGCAATTACACTTAGAAGTGGTAAGGAGATAAGGTTAGGAGCTGAAATGAAGAAAGAAGTAGAGAAAATACAAGATAAGAAAATTTTAAATGGTGACGATAATTCTAAGGAGAGCAAGTAGCAAAAAGCAAAGGAAAGAAATGGAAAGGAGCAACTGTTTGTACTAAATTCACAGAAATATAAGACAAGGATGCCTTTTCCTTAAAGACTAAAGAAGCCTAATAATGCAAAGAGGTTTGCTAAGTTTTTGGACAATTTTAAAAAGCTTACACTTAATATTTCGTTTACTGAAGCTCTTATAGAAATGCCAACATATGCCAAGTACTTGAAGGATATTATCATCAATAAAAGGTGATGGGATTATTGAAAAGAGTCCTAGAAGGGGGTGAATAGGACTATTAAATAAAAATGAGAAATTAAAAAGAATTCTTTGCAAGAATTAAATAGAAGTTGAGAAGGAAGAGTGAAGAACACAAAGATTTAAGGAGTTCGGATTCAACAACAATCCTACATCTCCACCTAACTTATCCCTAAGTTAGGATTTTCAATCACCCACAATCTTATTCATAATATTGAGCTTATACAATAATTTTATGGCTCACTCTTATGACCATACAACATGAGTTTTCAAGGCTCACTTAAAAAAACTAAAACCCGAGTGTTTCAATGGACAACACTTAAACCAATTTTCTTTGAAAATAAATCTCACTTCCCTTTTCATCTAACCCAATATTTAAGATTAAGAGAAATTTTATTTCTAACACACACCCAACTCTCACAAGAGTTATACAAACAAAGAATTATTTAAGAGAATTTGAGAGCTCAATGAATGCTTAAGAAATAATGAACTATAAATAAGTTTCTTAACTTTCATTCAGCTCTAGAGATATTTATACTTAAAAATATAGCTGTTGGAGGTGCAAATGATGTGTCCAACGTATATATTTTGAATCATTGAAAGTGATACTGTCAAACAGCTATTCATGAATTGAAATCATGATTGGTTGCCCAATACATTTGAATTGCCCACACTTTCTTCATAGAAGCTATATATATTTGAATTATATTTCCATATCATTTTGAATCACCTAAATTGAATGTATGTATCTCAAGATATGTCCAAAATACTAAGAGCTATGCAATTTGAAATGCAGAATACTATTAGACAGCTATACCCAAGTTGAAGTTGTGATTTGCTCTTGAAGAAACTTGAATTTGCCCATTCTTGCTTCAAGAAAGCTGTAGATATTTGAATTATATTTCCATATAATTTTGAATCACCTAAATTTGACTTCTTTAGCTTAGGATATGTCCAAAATACTAAGAGCTATGCAATCTAAAATGCAGAATACTGTTAGACAACTATACACAAGCTAAAGTCGTGCTTTTATCTTGAAGAAATTTTAATTTGCCCATAATTTCTTCATTAAAGTTGTAGATATTTAACTTATATTTTTTTATCATTTTTAATCACCTTAATTGTACTTATGAAACTTAAGATATGTCCAAAATACTAAGAGATGTGCAATCTGAGATGGCAGACGTATACATGATTTCGACCAAAAATTTGCATAACCAAATGAACTTTGATTTTGACAAATAAGCCTAATTCAGAAAGCTCAAGATGTATAATTCAAATGTGAAGAAGCTCATTTTCTCATTTAAGAGCTCTAAAGATGTCAAAAGCCTTTTTGAATCTTAGAGGTTTAATTTGCCCAAAAAGTCACTATTCATCCAAAAGTATATATGCTTGGTATATGTTGGGTATATAATTCCCTACACACTTAATTGAAATTATTAGTATAAAAATTATTTGTCAAAGTCCAAAATTTGGAGTTTGATCATGCAAATGGTTAACAATCTCCCCCTTTTTGGCTTTGACAACCAATTTTAAAAGATAATAAATAATGTGTGTAAGTTTGACAATAAATAACATGTATAAGCATGCTAATTAAAATAGCTCCCCCTTTCAAATTAAATAGATACAAAATGAGAAATTATTTTTATCCTCCTTAACATATGCATAATTTCAATATTTATTATGTATCATAGTTTATAAATGGATTATCATAGCATGTATATAGGTTTAACAAATCTATTCCTTTAAGAAAATATATTTCTTTATTTCTTCTCCTTTTTGGACATAATAAGAAATGTAAATAAATTTTATTATCCTTCTTGTAAAGAATAAGGACAACATAAAAATATTATCAAGAACATGGCTTAACATAACAAATGATGATAACATGATCATTAAAAAATGTTAGACAACATGAAGGAAATAATTTCAAACATATATGCATATAGTGCTACTATAATGCATCACAAAATAGTACATATTCTATATTGAAACATCACATGATTATAGAAAGTTTAGCTATTCAATCAATCATACATAATCATGTGGTACTTAGCATATCTTAAATACAAACACAATTATTTATCCCTTAAGCACATAACTTCTTCTCCCCCTTTGTCAAAGAAAAAAAGAAAAGAGAGAGATATAAGGGGAAATAGACCTAAGGGAGCCAATAATACTAGAGGGAATAAAAGATCAAGAACCAAATTAATGAAAACAAAGATACTCAAAATCTTTATGAAAGTTATTTCATTTTTAAAGATAAAAATCATTCCCAAGAAGAATTTATACATGAATATGAATTTTGTAGGTATAAGCACAATTGATAGTCATGCATAAATAAAAATATTCATGTCATATATAAACAAAGTAAGCAAAACAAGGCTTTTTATCATAAGGACAAAACTAGCCACACTTACATTGCTACTATGCATGTATAAAAAAAATTATGTGAAATAAAATCAAACAATTTTCTCCCCCTATTTCAATGAATTAAAAAAATTTTAAAAAAAATCTTGTTGAGGAGGAGAAATATTTTTGCTAAATTAAAATAATTATTTAATTGAATTTAGCTCAATAATTAATTATTAATTTGAAAAATATGAGGGCTTTTGAAAAAAATTGAAAGAATCCACATAAATTCAAATCAAATAAAATTAATACAGAGATCATGCAAATGGGAAATACAATATATCATGTATTTGAAGTAAATTTCCAAAAGCAAATACTTTTAAAACAACATATATACATGATGCTAAAAATAATTTTTCTAAAGCACATGATCACATAAGAATCCAAACATCAATTCATCAATTTAACAAGTGATCAAGACAAGCTTGAGCCATCAATCATACCAAGTTCATGCTTAATAAAATTCAATATTTCCTCACAAAGAGGCTTGGTAAAGATGTCTGCTAATTGATGATTAGTATCAACAAAATCAAGAAAAATACCACCATTTTTCATATAATCACGCAAGAAATGATGTCTAATGTCAATATACTTAGTTCTAAAATGCTGAATGGGATTTTTACTAAGGTTTATAGCACTTGTATTGTCACATTTAATTGGAATGTGATTAATATCAATGCTATAGTCCAAAAGTTATTGTTTTTGCCATAGAACTTGGGTGCAACAACAACTAGCCGCCACAAATTCTGCTTTAGCGATGGACAAGGCAACTGAAACTTGTTTCTTACTAAACCAAGAAACTAAACAATTTCCTAAAATTTGACAAGTTTTGGAACTTCTTTTTCTTTTTAGTAAGCTACCAGTAAAGTCAGCATCAAAATAACTAATCAAGTCAAAGGAAGAACTCCTAGGATACCAAAGTCCTAAATGCATTATACCATAAAGATATTTGAAAATTCTTTTAATAGCATTCAAATGAGACTCTCTAGAACTTAATTGAAATCTAGCACACAAGCAAGTAGGAAACATAATATCGGGTCTACTAGCGATTAAATAAAGAAGGGATAAGATCATACTTCTAAATCACTTTTCATCAATCGGTTTGCCATTCTCATCCTTATTGAGTTTGATTATAGTGCTCATTGGAGTTTTGCTTGATTTAGCTCCATCCATTCCAAACTTCTTGAGAATTTCCCTTGCATATTTGGTTTGATTAATGAAAATCCCATCTTCACATTGCTTGATTTGAAGTCCAAGAAAGAACTTGAGTTCTCCTATCATACTCATCTCAAAATCTCCTTGCAATAGCTTAGAAAATTTCTCACACAAGCAATGATTAGTAGCACCAACAATAATATCATCAAAATAAATTTGAACAATTAATAAACCATGCTTGGATTTCTTTATAAAAAGAGTTGTGTCAACCTTTCCTTTAGAGAAACCTTTCTCTAGTAAAAAGTTGCTCAATCTTTCATACCAAGCTCTTGGAGCTTGTTTCAATCCATATAATTCTTTTGACAATTTAAAAACATGATTTGGAGAGTTAAATTTTTCAAAACCAAGAGGTTGTTCAACATATACCTCCTCTTCAATAAAACCATTTAAAAATTCTTTTAACATCCATTTGATAAAATTTTATAATCCATGTATGATGCAAATGCAAGTAGCATCTTAATAGCTTCTAACCTTGTAATGGGGGCAAAGGTTTCATCATAATCAATGCCTTTCTCTTGATTATAACCTTTAGCTACTAGTCTAGCTTTATTCCTAGTTATGAGACCTTGTTCATTCATCTTATTTCTAAATACCCATTTAGTGCCTATAATAGGATGATGTTTAGGTCTAGGAACCAAGGTCCCAACCTTGTTTCTCTCAAATTGATTTAAATCTTCTTGCATAGCAAAGACCCAAAATTCATCACACAAAGCATCATCAATATTTTTGGGTTCAATTTGAGAAATGAAGGCTAAATTAACAGTAGAATTTAATTGAGATCTAGTAGTTAGCCCTTTTGTAGTGTCACCTATAATGAGGTCTTAAGGGTGAGCTTTCTTGAATTGTCAATCTTTTGCAAGTTCATCCTTCAAGGTAGGTTGAGATGTCTCCTCATTTTCCTTCTTGCTTGGATCTTCAAGTTCCTAAGGCTTACTAGCATTTTCTTCTTGTATTTCCATAATCTCATTGTCACCTATAAGATCATCAACACTACAAATATCCTTTCTAGGATCAAGTGAGTTTGATTCATTAAATACCACATGCATTGACTCTTTAACTAGTAGAGTTCTTTTATTAAACACTTATTAAAGACCCTATATGCTTTGCTAGAGATGGAATAGCCTAGGAAAATTCCTTCAATGACTTTGGAATCAAATTTTTGAAGATTATCCTTGGTGTTCAATATAAAGCACTTGCATCTAAATACTCTTAGATATGAGATTTTAGGTTTTCAATTATTCCATAGCTCATAAAATGTTTTATTTAAAATTAGTCTTTTGTAAACTTGGTTTGAAATATAACAAGATGTGTTAACGGCTTCCACCTAAAAGTATAGAGGCAAATTATACTCATGAAGCATTGTTCTAGCCATTTCCACAAGATTTTTGTTTTTCCTTTCAATAACCCCATTTTGTTGAGGGGTTCTAAGAGATGAAAATGTATGAGAAATATCGTTTTCATTATAATATTTTTTGAAAAATTCATTTTCAAATTCAGTTCCATGATCACTTCTAATGGATGAAATACCAAATCATTTTTCTTTTTGAACTCTTTTTGAAAAATTTTCAAAAGCTTTAAATGCATCATTCTTATGAGTAAGAAAACACACCCAAGTGTATCTAGAATAGTCATCAACCAATACATAAGCATAGTGCATTCCATTGAGATTAGCAACTCTAGTTGGTCCAAATAAATCCATATGTATAAGTTCAAGTGGCCTAGAGGTGGACACTACATTTTTTAGCTTAAATGAAGATTTGGATTTTTTTTCCCTTTTGATAAGCATCACAAGATTTGAACTGAAATTTAATTTTTAAATTTTTTATTATTTTTTAATTTTATAATTATATTTAAGTAATTTAAAATATTATAATGTTAAGTAGTGAAATCATTTTAAAATAATTTAGCAATTTATTTTTCATTAATAATATTGATTCTTATGAAACTAAATCAATCTCATTCTCTTGCATAACACCAACAATATTAATACATTCAATTAATAATAAGAGATGTTAATAATAAACTTCATTTAATGATATATATATATATATATATATATATATATATATATATATATATATATAAAATCCGATTCATGGTTCAAAAAATTTTAAACTGACCTCGAATCGAAAATAATATGATTTTGATTCTAGTTCAACTCGATTCTGAACTTGAACCAGCCTATGGCCACCCCTAGTCCTAGAACCACCATTTTCACAACCAATCTCATTGATAATTCCCACGTTTTCATTTATTCATTAATAATTTTGGTTAAATATTTAAAAAACAAAATTATTATCAAGCTGATTTCCAAGAGCAAATGATTAAACATACAATCCAAGCCATGGTATTTGCAGGTAACCCAAACAATCAAATTTACAAATGGACAGCAGGAATTGAACAAAGTTAATGACAAAACAAGGCTTATCATTTAGAGATTGAAACACAAAAGATCAACTTAAAGAAATAAAAGAAGGTAGCCAAACCCTTGACAAACCAAGCAAGGAGTAGGAGAAAGTTCTAATCCGAGAATTACCAAGAAGAGAAAGACAAAAAATGCTGAGGACATCTAAACCACTCACCAACAAGAAGTATTCAATTCAATAAAAGTTCAGAAATTAATCTCAAGGAGGGAAGGATAGAGTTCACTCACTGGATTGCTCTCAATCTCGCGTTCTTCTTCTCAGTCGCCCTGCGTTGTTCCTTTTTTTTTTCTTTTTTAATTACATGACAAACACCAAATAGAGATTTTTATCTCGAAATTAATGGATAAGTATTGCATCTTAAAGCCACAAGAGAGTGACACCTAGACTTATTATTATTTTTATAATCAAATCCTTTTTAATATTTTTTTCCCATTGCAAATTAAGTCCTAATTCTTATCCTTAATTTACTATTATTATTTTTATGTATATAAATATTTATTTAACATTCATTTATTAAATTTAATTTATTTATAAATATCAAATTTTAATGTTAATCCCGAGTACGGATGTGGCTTAAACATCATCTTTATTCAAATAAAAACACTTTTCTTTTTTTAACCTAAAAAGTGAAAAATGTGTAATTTCTCACTCATTTTCTATATATATTTGTAGGCACATGGCTTGACCCGACCCAAGTATGAAGGTTAACAATGAAAGTTCAAGCAAAATGAGCTTGATAGTACAAAATCCAACTTTTTTCTGCCTTAATGGGCTTGTAGCTCAATGAGGCTCACTTGCCTCATCAATGAGACGGTTGCCTCATCGATGAGATGACGCCTCAGTGACGCTAAGTTGTTTTTAAAATAACAGAGGAAACCATGTTTAATGTGATTTCTTTATCTGTTGGCATGGAAAGGCATTACTAAACATAAAGGGGAATGTGCGGGAAGTTAGAAGAGTTTCTAAACTAAAAAGTAAAGAGGAATTAAAAAAAATGGGAAAGAGGAAAGAAGATAGAAAAACAAAGAGAGTGAACAGGAGAAGGGGAGAGACATTTTTTGTGAAAGAAAAAAGAATATGAAGAGGGAAACAGAAGAAGAAAAAAGAGAAAACTTCATAGAAAAGAATAGCTTGAAGAGAAGGAAGACACTAAGGGAATTAGAGAAAGATAGCAGCTTTGCACTACTAGAGACCCATTATTGCAACAACCACTCTGAAACACTTCTGAGGGCAAAATCTTTTAAAAATCAAATTAATTTAAAACGAGTAAGAATTTTCTGTTTTACAGGTTTTTATTTAATTTTTTTCTTTTGTTTGCTTAGGTTGAAATTTTCATATGTGAAAAGTACTTATTCACAATCATTTATTAAAGTTGTTGTTGTTATTTGTATTTTGATCATAGTGCATGCATACTTTCATAGGTTTTCAAAAAGAAAAGGCCTGCTTGATTTTGATATTACAATCAAAGTTCAGGAGATTCCACTTTGAAGAGGCCTCTTCAAGGAAAGGCGAATTCATATCGCTTTAGTAACTCTTCGAAGAGGCATCACCATATCTCTTTTGTTCTATGTTTGTTTCATGAGTTTTATTTAAATTATTAGATGATTGATCTTGTTTATTTCATGAATATTTATTTAAATTGATCTATTGTGCTATGTGATTTTTTTTTTGGGCTTTAATTTTCTTTAAATATGCATGTATCAATACTTTAGGTTAATTTTTATAATTGTTAGGTTATATTTGTTTCAATTTTAATTTTTTTACATGTGTGGTATAATTTATGTTTTCTTTATATTTTTGTATTTTTTTTTATTTTGTTATCTTGATATTCACTCATGAAATAAACCTTTATTTGCTTAATTTATCTTTATTTGTATTTTATTTGTGGTTTGTTTATTTTTATGAAATTAACTTGATGGTTTTCCTTTTTATAGGTTTTTATTATCATTTGTGGGGAAGCTAATTGATACCGCTTATATATATATTCATGTTTAATTAAAGGGTTTTTGTTTTCTGAATAGGGTTACTCAGACAAGAAAGGTAGTAGAATCCATTCATGGAAAGGACTCTACCCCAAAGAGGATTCCTAACCAAAGAGGGAACATTCTCCTACTAGGATTAGGATTCCTATCCCACGAGGAATCTTAGTCCTTTCAGGTTCAAGCATCACTATAAATAGGACCTTATACCTCTCATTCTATATCTTTTCATTCTCTTATATTCTAATTATTCCTTGCTTTCTATACAAACTCTCTTTCTGTTCTTTGACTTAGGCATCAGAGTGTTTGTGTGGACTCTCCCCACCTCTCACCTTGCTCGCTATTCATTAATTGCAGGGTCTCAAGCTCAAGAGTTCTGGAAATAAGTTATGAAATGGCATCATCTATAGGGAACTCTTGGGAAAAGCCATTCATATACCTGCTAAGCTAAAGACTTCACACCATGACTTCTAGCCCACCACCAATTTAAACTCCTAAAACTAACATCAACCTTTTGCGCCCATCCCTTCGACTGATCTCTCAACCCCTCTCCTAACAATAGTGCTTCCAGCCACTTTTCAGTATGTCAGAACTTCATTCGGGCATACACATTCACTTCCTGACAACACCTAAAGATGCCTAGCTTTGAGCACAGACTGTCTACATTACGCTCCTTTACAACACCACCCTCATTCAATACCCTCCATACCTTTTCCAATTTTGACAGACACACAAACAATCACCACACCAAACTTGAACAATGTTAACCAAACACTCAACCTTAACCAAACCAACAAGGAAGTTATGATACAAAATATCCAAATGCAAATGGCCTTAATGTAGCAACAGTTAAATGCTTCAATACAAAGCGGGAATTCTGAACCAGCTCAAAATAATCAACTCTGACAGGCACTAGAGACAAGCAGGGGAAAAGGTAAAGCACCGAAAGGGGAATGCAGTTTAACAATTCCAGCTCTTGATGACTCAAAGTTAGCTCAGAAAGTTGAAGAGGTTATACACAGAGCTTGTACAAAATCGAGAAAAGAGGATGAATGTGTTATGGATAGCATAACTCCATTCATAAGAAGAATAATTTAGATAAAAATCCCTACTAAATTCAGAATCTCACCGCTTGATTAGTATAACGGGATAGGAGATCCAGTCAACCACATATCGATGTTCAGAATAAGGATGTTGCTCCAGAATATAAATGATGGAATCATGTGCAGAGTCTTCCCAAGCACACTCATAAAGAATGCCCGAAGTGGTTTCATCGACTCCCGAAGAATTTTGTCACTTCTTTTGAGGATCTAGCGGAGCAGTTTCATACTAGTTTTGTCACCAACATTCCCCTAGCTAAAAACATTAACGATCTTTGGATGTGCTGACAAAAAGTTGATGAATCTCTATGAAGTTATCTTGATCGGTTCAATAAAACAGCCATGCAGATCAAAAATCTTATTGATGATGTTGCTATAGAAGCTTTGAAAAATGGTACTAGACTCAGAAAGCTTAAAGACAAGATAATGATAAAGGAATTAGGCACCTTTACGAAAGCAATGGCAATGGTAGTCAAAATAATAAAAATGGATGAAGATAGATGGATGCAAAGGGAGGAGGAGAAGCCACCAGCCAAAGATGAAAGACCAAGATCCAGATGAGTAAGCTTCCCAAAAATAAATTTCAGAAACTTGATAGAGAGATTTGATAGGGAAGCCAACAGATACACACCCTTGAACACCTTTTGATCCAGAATTCTCATATGGATCAAGCAGAATGGCATTGGAATCACCCCTACAAAGAGAATTAGCCCCAATCAAAGATCCATATAAGACAGGGGACAATACTGCCAGTATCACCGAGAATATGTGCATGACACTGAGGCATACAAAGAGCTAAAGCATGCCATAGAAATACTGGTGGAAAATGGTAAACTCAATAATTTCATGAACACATTGAGGAGCAAAAAATTGGAAGCTCAGGGGCATAGCAGGCCAGAAGCGAAGAAAGCTCAAAAGGAGCCAATTTGTATTAGTAATATGATCATTGGTAGAGAAAATTCTAGGAAGAAATTGAAACAGAGTAGGGTAGAAAAGCCAGCTTTTGAAAAAAGGGAGATTGTATTCAACTCTAAAGATGGTTCACATGTTCGCCATCCCCATTGTGACTCTCTAGTGATTAATGCGTACATAGACAATTACCTGGTAAAGAGGTTATTAGTGGATAATGGAAGTGCTATCAACACATTATCCTGGAATGTATATAAAGTGATGGGAGGCTCTGTCACTAATTTAAAGACCATCCAGAACCTCATCACAAGCTTTGGTGGAGGAACTATACAACCAATGGGAGTCGTGGAGTTAAACCTAGAATTTGGGAATCAAGATGATGAAGAAACGAAAGTTATCTAAAAAGTATTCAACATGGTAGATCTCCTACTAGCATACAACGGAATCATAGGACATCCGGCGCTCTATAAAGCATATGCAGTCACTAATATCTGGCAACTAACTATGAAAATTCTAGTTGAGAAGGGAACTCTTACCATCTGGGGAGATCAACATATGGCTAGACAGTGTTACCAGATGGCCATGAAGCCTTAGGAGGAAGCCTTCCCCCTAGAAGCATAGGAAATAGAGAAGCAAGGTGCAGGTCCACAACCAGTTGAAGACACGAAAGCCCTACAAATTATGGATGGCAAAGTGGTAAAAATCGATAATGAACTCGACCGTGACATCAAGGAAGAAATAAAGGAGGTCCTCACCAGATACTCAAAAGACTTCACTTCCTGGGCATTTGAGATTATTGATGTGGATCCATAGGTGGCTAGTCACAGTTTAAACATCAGACCTGGAGCAAAACCAGTGGACTATAAAAAAAGAACCTTTGCTTATGAGAGGCAGAGGATAATTGCTAAGGAAACAAAGAAGTTGTTGGAACTAGAATTCATCAAGGAAGTTACTCATCCATAATGGGTAGCTAATATGGTGCTTGTCAAAAAAGCGAATGGAAAATATAGGATGTGCATGGACTATACTAACCTTAATCGGGCATGTCCCAAAGATAGCTACCCATTGCCCATGATCAACCAGCTCGTAGACTCCACTGCTGGCCACGAATTATATAGTTTCATTGATGTGGCACAAGGATATCACCATATACCGATGAAGGAAGAAGATCAATAGAAAATGTCCTTCATTACCCATGAAGGCCTACATTGCTACAAGGTGATGCCCATCGGACTAAAGAATGTTGGAGCAACATATCAATGGATGATGAACCAGGTGCTCCAAGACTATATTGGCACAAACGTGGAAGTATATGTAGATGACATCAACATTAAGAGCATGCATATAGAAGAACACCCAGCAGATTTGGATCGAGTTCTCTGATTACTGAGCAAGTATAGGATCAAGTAAAATCTAGAAAAATGTGTCTTCGGAGTCAAAGTGGGAAAATTCCTAGGATTCATGATATCCTACTAGCATATTGAGGAAAACCTGAAGAAAATGGAAGCCATACTCAATATGAAAGCCCCAAAAAATATCCATGAAGTATAAAAACTAAACGGTAGAATCACGGCATTGGGGCATTTCATCTCATTCTTAACTGAATGTTGTTTACCATTATTCTGAGCTCTAAAAATTTCCAAAAAAGTTTGTTTGGTCTGTAGACTACCAAGTAGCCTTCGAAGACATCAAGAAGTTCTTGTCCTCACCACCCCTACTCAGCAGACCTATCCCAGATGAAATATTGTATTTATATCTCTTTGTAGGTTAAGAATGCATCACCTTCGTACTGGTAAGAGAAGAGGGAAGATAGCCAAACCCAGTATATTACATCAGTAAAATGCTCTGAGGATCTGAAGTCCGGTATCCCATGTTGGATAAGCTGGCTATGGTTCATGCATCCTGAAAGCTCCGACATTACTTCCAAGCACATCCTATTGTGGTTTGATCCCTTTTCCCTCTATGAAAAATCTTACAAAGACCGAAGACCTCGGGCAGACTAGTTCAATGGTCGGTATTACTTGGTGAGTTCGACATTGATTACGAGCCCCGCCAACAAGTACAAGCCCAACCGTTAGCAGATTTCATACAAGAAATGGCTCCAGAAGACCTCACAATGAAAAAAGCACCAGAATGGAATCTCTATGTTGACAGACCTTCCTCCTCTCAAGGATCCTGCACTAGAGTGATTCCCAAAGGACCACATAAAATTCACATCCGGTATGCAGTTCGGATAGAGTAAAATGTAACCAATAATGCTGCAGAATATGAAGTACTCATCACATGCCTGAAATTAGCTGATGAAGTCCGAGCCGAACACCTCATAATACACTTGGACTCCTAGCTAGTAGTAAACCAAGTTAACGACATGTTCTAAGTTAAAGACATCGACATTGCCAAGTACGTGGAAAAAATCAGGCAACTCTTAAAACAGATCGAACAAAAAGAGGGCCGATGGGAGATTGTCCAGATACCCAGACAGGAGAAATCTCAGGCCAACCTCCTAGCCAAATCAGTAGCTGAAGACAATCAACCATTTAAGGATATGGAATTCATTGAGGCACTGATAAAACCAAGCACGGAAGATACTGAAGTTTTGGAGATATAGGAAGTCTCAGAATGGATGCATCCGATAGTCCAATACTTGGAACACGGAACTCTCCCTGAAGACAAATTGAAAGCTCAAAAACTAAAAATGAGAGTAGCCCACTATTCTATCCACCAAGGGGAGCTCTAAAGAAAATCCATGTTGCACCCATGGTCTAAGTGCGTCTCTCTAAAAGAAGGGAATTACATACTTAGGGAAATCCATGAAGGAATTTGTGGAGCGTATGAGTCCCACTACACACTAACCTAGAAAGCAATACTCTAAGGATATTATTGGCCTACTATGTCTAACGATGCCCAAAAGCTAACTTAAGCATGCAGCAAGTGCCAGTAATTTGCTCAACTCAATCATAGGCCTTCCCACCCTCTACATCCGATTGGCAGCCCATGGCCCTTCTCCATGTGGGGGATGGACATCCTAGGCCCCTTCCCAACTTCCACTTCATAAAAAAAAGTTCTTGATTATGGCTATAGACCATTTCACTAAATGGGTAGAGGTGGAGGCAGTTCTAACCATCACAAAAGCTCGGATACAACATTTCTTCTAGAGAGAGATCATTTGCAGATTTGGCATCCCTCACACTCTGATTATGGATAATGGCAAATAATTCAACATTGAAAATTTTAGAGGTTTCTATTCAAAACTCATAATAAAGCTTCATTTCACCTCAGTAGCCCACCTGTAAACAAACAGACAAACAGACAAATAGAAGTCACCAATAGAATTATCATGCAGGGGTTAAAGAAGAGACTTGATGAGAAAAAGGGAAACTGGGTCGAGGAGCTTAAAAATGCAATCTGGGACTACAAAACCACTCCTAGATCATCCACTGAGGAGACACCATTTAGGCTGACTTATGGCATGGATGCAGTAATACCAGTGGAAATTGGTTCACCAAGTTATAAGGTTAGCCACAGTCTCAATCACAACATCAACAATATTGATGCACGAATATGTATGGACCTATTAGAGGAAAGGCAAGAGTAGGCAGCAGCTACAGCAGAAGTACATCGGCAGAAGGTGGCACGGTATCATCTCCAACAATGTCGCCCAAGACAGTTCAAATTAGGAGACTAGGTACTCAAAAGGGTAGCTATTGGCAAAGGCAACTTAGGAACTGGAAAGCTAGGTCCAAAATTGGAAGGCCTATATCAAATCTCAGAACACACGACCAAGGGAGCATACAAACTAAGAGATGAAGGAGGCAAAGAGCTACCACGATTTTGGAACTTAAATTGCCTCAGAAAATACTATCAATAAATTGTACTCTGGAAGATATTCAATAAAGTATCTCTTCATTAAAGCAACAATATTTTTACAACCAATCGATTATAAAAAAAAAAGATGAGAAAGGTTCCTATTCTACAACTTGTATATTCAGACCATCAGGCCTGGAGATAGAGGGGGAAACAACATCAATGGCATCCGAAGGCACAGTAGGTTTAACAGTAGTGGCAGACTCTAAATTATTCCTCGTGTGAGAGGTACCTGCCCTTCGATGAGCATCCTCCTCAACAACAATCTTTGCAAGTTCTATCGACATTATTCAATCTAGCACGTCTAGGTCTAACTCAGAGTTCTGAGAAAGTAGGATCCTCCCATACTCAGCCCTGTAGGCCTTAAGAAATCCTCCTTCCATGTTTTAGTAGGACCTTTTTTTATTCTCTTAGGATTTCTCGACCTTAGACAACCTCTTCTCCATATTTTCAATTTGAAGATTCTACTCTTCAATCCTCCTCGTCAATTGACCTTGACTATAATCCAGATCTGCAATCTTCTTTTGGCCCCCCTCAGCCTCAGATTTTGCCTCCATATATTTTGTCTAGTAGAGCTCTAGTGCTACTTTTGTACCATCTAGCTTCTTCTCGAAGTCAATCGCTATCATCCCCACCTCCATCTCCTTCAGACTATACTGGCTTTTTAAGTAAAAATATTGGTCCTTCACCAATAGCAAGGCCTAAGTGATCTGTGATAGGGAAGTTTATGTTAACACAAGTAGACATGTAAGTAAAAAAGTGCAAGTAACAGAGATAACATTTACTTACTTCTAATGATTGGCCGATCATCAAATCAAGTAGCCCCTCCCGGCCCTCCTCATACCAGTGCTGCATATCCATTAGCAGCCTCAATGACTCGGCATATTAATCTCTTACTTAGTTGTTCAAGATGCTCAGAGGCTTCATTTTATTCAGTATCCACCCTTTTATATCCTGCTCAATCAACCGCCTTTTTCTCTGACCTACCTTCCTAACTCGGGTTGACTCAACTACCGCCTTACCTTTGGGATCAACAGTCATCTCCTTAGGGGCTGCAGGAGCTTCGGGTTCTAGAGAAGGGGATACCTATACTTCCTCCGAAGCTGTTGGCTCGTCGAGTAGGGAAATCCCATCAGCAAAAATAAAAAAGTCAGCCATCTACAAGTGAAAAGATAAAGAAAGTCATAAGGATACCTTTAAGTAACACAGACGTACCAACAGAATAAACATGGCCCAGACAGACTCTTCATAGATATCCTCTGGATACATCCTCAATTGATCGAGCTTCTTCAAGACCATTGAGATGCAGCAACAAGACCATCTCCACATCATGATTAGAAAGTCTCACGAGCCATCTGACCTTGTGGCATTCATTAGACCGCATTTACCAAACATTAACGAAGTCCAACGGGTTCTTGATGATGAAAAAATTTTGCCTCTACTTCTTATGGAGGTCCAAAAGCTTTACGAAAAGGGTATAGTTGGGAACGGTTGACAAGGAAAAAATTAGTTCTCCCTTCTTCCTAGCCAGACTATACAGATATCAAAAAAATGTCTAAATCAAGCTCTTTCCCCTCTTCATGCATCAGTTGGATGAACCTAGTCAGAATTCTATAGCTATTCGAATGGAGCTTACCAGGCGCTATGTTATACCTATTCATGAATCTCTTAACAAAAGGATCTAGTGGAAATTTTAAACCCCCCTCTAGCTGGTCAAAATATACCATTAATCTACTTAACCCTATCATAGGAGTGTGAGCCCTAAACTTCCTATCCACTGTATGGAGGGTGTAATCGGGGGGAATACATAACCACTGCCGATACCACCCTAGTAGTTCATCATCTATTTTTTATACAAACAGGTTAGAACTAACCTGTTCCCTCAGTGCCATAATGTTTTTCTATAAAGAAGAAAAACACACAAAAGGCAAAGGAAATAAGAAAAAGGAGAAAAACAAAGTTCACCTGGTTACAAAGTGCAAAGATCATGGCAAATAGGAAGAAAGCTGCAGTACTAATGCAAATATAACAATGGCGAAACAAAAAGGGAAAAATGCATCAGTTGACAGACACAAAGATATTTATAGAGTTATGGAACGATATGTTACATGCCATTAATTGCCCTTATCATTACTTCACTTCTTCCTATATCATTAAGGGCAAAATGGGAAAAGTGAAACCATTAATCGAGTGACCATTATGATGGTAGTGAAAATGTCTATTTACTGACACACGAAAAGATGCATCACTCACATGATTCAAATTTCAAATCCCTAGGAATCGAAGCGACATTGCCATGCCTCAACCTGCCCACATCTTTACCAAAGCTCTTTTTCTATTTACTAGGAATAAGCATTCGAGCTACGCTTTCATTAAATTTCAGATATCTGGCACTTAAGCTGCACCTCTAAGGCACTGAGCATCTAAGCCCAGTGACTGAAGCTAGCACCCTCAGGTCACTTCTATAGTATTGAGGTTCCAAGCATGTAATCCTCGCATCCTTGCACCGAGCATCTAAGTCCAATGACTAAAGCTGGCATCCTCAAGTCACTTCTATAGTACTGAGGTTCCGAGCATGTAAGCCTTACATCCTTGCATCGAGCATTTAAGCCTCAAGCATCTAAGCCTAGTGACTAAAGCTAGCACCCTCAGGTCACTTCTATAGTACTGAGGTTCTGAGCATGTAAGCCTCGCATCCTTACACCGAGCATCTAAGCCTCAAGCATCTAAGTCCAGTGACTAAAATTGGCACCCTCAGGTTGCTTTTATAGTACTAAGGTTCCGAGCATGTAAGCCTCGCTTCCTTGCATCGAGCATCTAAGCCTCGAGCATCTAAGTCCAGTGACTGAAGCTGGCACCCTCAGGTCGCTTCTATAGTACTGAGGTTCCGAGCATGCAAGCCTTGTGTCCTTATACCGAGCATCAAAAATCCAATGATGATTGGTTTCGTCACATTGTTTTTACATGGGTGGATTAATATATTACACTTGATCTCGCAGATTTAGTGAACTCTAAAGGTCCAGATGACACCTCAATAACACGATGTTTTCAAGACTCAGTACCGAGCTTTACTTTTTTCCTATGACTGAGGTTGGCCACCTCAGCTCACCCTTCTATGTCATTGTGCAGCACCTAACTACTTCCTAAATGGAGCCATAAGTGCTCTATTCGACTCATATACGATGGACATAAATATCCGAATATACCCGGGGAGGACTCTTGATACCGCTTATATATATTCATGTTTAATTAAAGGGTTTTTATTTTTTGAATAAGGTTACCTATACAAGGAAGGTAGCAGAATCCATT
Source organism: Mallotus nudiflorus (assembly GCA_947683625.1). Taxonomy (NCBI): domain Eukaryota; kingdom Viridiplantae; phylum Streptophyta; class Magnoliopsida; order Malpighiales; family Euphorbiaceae; genus Mallotus; species Mallotus nudiflorus. Next base: position 410,600 of record CANTUR010000171.1, read on the forward strand.
CATGGAAAGGACTCTACCCTAAAGAGGATTCCTAAGCAAAGAAGGAATACTCTCCTACTAGGATTAGGATTCCTATCCCATGAGGAATCTTACTCCTTTCAAGTTTAAGCATCACTATAAATAGGACCTTATGCCTCTCATTCTAAATCATCTCATTCTTTTATCTTCTAAGTGTTCCTTGCTTTTTATACAAACTCTCTTTCTGTTCTCTAACTTAGGTATCAAAGTGTTTGTGGGGACTCTCCCCACCTTTCACCATGTCCACTGTTCATTGATTGTAGGGTCTCAAGTTCAAGAGTTTTGGAAAAAAGTTATCACTAATTAATTTGAATTTGTTATGAAGAATTTAAACGGATGAATTATTCATCCATTAACTGATTTAGTTTATGGATCTTTAATTTAATTTAATTTTATTTTTATTTTACATGATCAAAGGTTGTAATTCTTTTATCCTTTTCCCCTTTCTTTGTATATGCATTTTATTATTTTATTTTATCTCATCTTAATTGTGTGTTAAAAGGGCTGTAATTCTTTTCTCCTCCCTCTTTCTTTGCATGTGAACTTATTTTATTTTATTATTTTATTTTGATCTTTGATGAATGTGCATAATTTGTGAAAAATGTTGTGAATTGGACTTAATTGGTATGAAATTGAATTAATGTGCAAATTTGGACCTAATTGTAAATTTTGGAATTTGTTTAGAGGAAATTATAATTTACAAGTTAATAAGGAAATAATTAAATAATTAAAGATAATAAAACACAAAATGCAACGGAGGCCAACCGTAAGGTTGGGTGAGCATTCCAAAAGTCCATACCCATTTTCCAAACCCAATATTTGAGGATGGCTACTGAGGGTTATTTGTAGGTGGCTATTGAGGGTTATTAATGGGATCTAGTTATTGTAAAATGTGTCTCGAGTCTTATCCGAGTGGCGACTCCCATCTCTAATATGAGCTTAAAGCCCATGTTATATTTTCTAGTGGGCCCTAAGCCCACACAGTGTCATAGTTGCTAAACAATGGGCGCACGCTGAACCCGCCGCATACAATATTTTATTTTATTTATTCAATAATTAAAAATAATTTTAAAAGTAATAAATGCTCACATTTTTACATTTGATTAATTTTTATTTTTCAATTATTTATTTTAAAATATTTATATTATTTACAGTCTGGGTAAGACACGGATTCACGACTAGTTTTTTATAAATTCCTTTCCCCTCTCAAAAATTTCTAGTAGCCAAATAATATAAAAATTAATTTTCCTCCTATTTTCTTTACTTTTGTATCAATTCATGTATAGTGTTAATCTTTTAAAGTTGAATAGTAAAATTCCACAAATATCTTAGATATAATATTGATATAAAGAAAAATTATTATTTATTTCAAGTTTATTATATTCAATAATTAAATTGAGATACACACTTATGTTAAACACTAAAACACTCCAACAACCTTAATTAAACTCTCTCAAACACTCAAGAACATAAAAAATATTTCTACAACTCTTATAACTCAAGCTTTTATTTATGAATTGCTTGCTTGATGATTACAATGCAAGAGAAGAGGGGTATTTATACTAACCCAAAACTAATATAAACCACTTAATATAAATTAATACAAAATATTTAAAACCACACACATTATTTTTAACACCTAATACCACATAAAAATATATAAGTGGCACACCAACTAATCATCACTAGTTTTTTTTAATCTTGCTGACAAATTTTCTTCTTTTGATTAAGACCACATAAATTAAAATAAGTTTAATTATTCAACACTCCCCCTTAAACTTGTTTTATTATGCCAAGTGTATTTCTCAATCTGACAAAATCTTCTTTCTTCAATGGCTTGGTGAAGATGTTTGCAATTTGATCTTGAGACTTCACATATTCTAGTTTCACATCTTGCTTCGTAATGCATTCTCTTATGTAATGATATCGAGTATCAATGTGTTTGCTCCGATCATGATATATTGGATTCTTGGTTAAAGCTATTGCAAATTTATTATCGACTCGAATCTCTATTGGTTCCACTTGTGACATATTCAATTCCTTCAACAAATTCTGAAGTCAAATTGCATGACTAACACATGTTGTAGCAACAACATATTCAGCTTCACATGTTGACAGAGTGACAATTGGTTGCTTCTTTGACATCCAAGTGAAAGCAGTATTTTCCATAAATAATACAAATCATGTAGTGCTTTTTCTATTATCTAAATCTCCACTCCAATCATTGTCACTATATCCAACAAGCTTATAATCATTAAAAATGGAATAGAACAGCCTAAATTTGATTGTACCTTTGAGGTAGTGAAGAATTCTCTTTGCAACTTTTACATGAGCAGTTGTTGGAAATTCCATGTAGCGGCTCACTAATCCAACTGCATAAAGAATATCAAGCCTCATGTAAGTCAGATAGCGTAAACTTCCAACTAAACTGTTAAAATATATTGGATCCATACTTTCTCCATCTTCATGCTTGGATAATTTAGCTCCACATTCCTCTAGAGTACTTATCGGTTTGCAATTCTCCATCTTGAAATTTTTAAGAATTTCCTTTGTGTAGCCTTCTTATGAGATGAAAATTCCATCCTTTTGTTATTTAACTTCAATGCCAAGATAATACACCATAAGGCCAATGTCTGTCATCTTAAACTCCATTGTTATTTCCTTTTTAAATTCTTTGAACATGTTGAGGTTATTTCTGGTGAAGATCAAATCATCCATATATAAGTACATGATCAAGAAATCTCCTTCCTTGATTTTGAAATAGAGGGCATGTTTATATGGACATTTGATGAAGCCATTCTATTGAAGATAGTTGTTAATTCTGCTATTCCATGCTCTGGGAGCTTGCTTCAATCCATAAAAGGGCTTTCTTCAATTTTAGGACTTTGCATTCTTGTCCTTTGACTTCATAGCCTGAGGGTTACTGAATGTAGACTTCTTCTTCAAGAACTCCATTTAGAAAGACAGATTTTACATCCATTTGGTAAATCTTCCACTTATTTTGAGATGCTGAAGAAATAATTAGTCTCACAGTCTCTAAGCGTGCAACAGGAGTAAATACCTCATCATAGTCAATTATAGCTTTTTAACTGTAGCCTTTTGTAACTACCTATGCTTTGTGCTTTTTGACCTCTCCTTTGGCATTCTTCTTTGTTTTATAGACCCATTTGACACCAACTGGCTTGTGTCCTTTTAGAAGAGCAGCAAGTTCCTAGGTGTCATTCTTTTTAATGGCTTTGATTTCATCATCCATTGCATTTCTCCATTTTTCATCTTGTGTAGCTTCTTGAAAGTTTACTGGTTCACAGTCTGTAAAAAGAAAAAAGAGTAATATTTTTGAGTCTATCAATCACCTCATAGATATCTTTAAGACTTCTTATTCGTTCTTTATTTCTTTTAGCTAGGAAAGATGGTGGTGAACTATCTTTATCACTTCGTATTGGTGAAGCAGGTGGTGTAGTAGGCTCTTGCTGAAGTTCACCTTGATGGTCTATTGGCTTTTGTTTTGCTTCATCAAATTAAGGAAAGAAATTGAATTCATCTGTTGAAGAATTGAACTTCCATTCATTTTCTTCGTCGAACATCACATTTTGGCTAATCACAAACTTCTTACTATTCGGATTGTATAGCTTGTACACTTTTAAATGAGTGGAATAGCTGATGAACATGTATTTTTCACTTTTATCATCAAGCATGGTTCTTTTTTCATCTAGTACATAAACATGGGCTACACTTCTAAATACTTTGAGGTGAGAAATTCTAGGCTTTCTTCCACTCCAAGCTTCTTGCGGTGTCTTTCCCTAAACACTTCTTATTGGAGATCGATTGGATAGGTAAACTGCTATAGCCATTTCTTCAGCCCAAAATTCTTTTAATAAATGTTTTCTTTTAAGCATGCTCCATGCCATATCAAGGACAGTTCTATTTTTTCTTTCTGCAATACCATTTTATTGTGGAGATTTTAGAATGGTGAGAAAATGTCTAATTCCATTTGTTGCACAGAACTTTTGGAATTCCTTTAAAGTGAATTCTCCTCCTTGATCTGATCTCAATGCTTTAATCTTCTCACCATTCTCATTCTCCACAGTAGCCATAAATGTCTTGAATGTTTCAAAGACCTCTGATTTTTGCTTTAAGAAATATACCCAAGTTTTTCTGGAAAAGTCATCAATAAAAAGAAGAAAATAGTTATTTTTACCAAGAGAGCTTAGAGTAATTGGCCCACACACATCAGTATGAATTAGCTCTAATGTCTTTTTGGCTCTTGAGTATGATTCCTTGGGAAAACTATTTCTGAACTACTTTCCAAGCAAACACCCTTCACAAAATTGATCTGGATGATTGATGCAAGGTAGTCCTCTCACCATTCTCTTCTTCGATAATAATTACAAGCTTCCAAAGTTGAGGTGCCCAAATCGAAGATGCCATAACCAAGATGCATCTTTGTAATAAGCTTTCAAATACTTTGCAACATCATTTTGAATATTCAAAGGCAATAGTCTATTTTTGGACATTTTTTATTTGGCTATCAAATCTCCATTGCCATTTGTTATAAAAAGACAATAATCTTTTGAGTAAAAATCATAGCCTTTTTCTAAGAGTCGACCCATACTCAAAATATTGCATGTCATATTAGGCACATGATAGACATCAAAAATTGACTGATGACTACCATCTTTAGCATGAATAAGGATGTTACCTTTTCCTGTTACTGATACTTCTGAATCATCACCAAAGGAAACATTGCCAACCACTGATTCATTGAGTTCCATGAACATTCTTCTTTTTCTACACATGTGGTTGATTGCACCAGTATCAAGGTACTAAGTACTTCCTTGATCTTCAACATTAACTTTGCAGGATAACATCACTGTCTTCTATTCAATCTTCGCTTCTACATAATTGACCTTTCATTGAACTTTACTATTGGGAGCTCTACATTCTGATGCATAATGCCCATATTTTTTATAATTATAGCATTGAACTTAGGATTTATTGTACCTTAAGTTTGGATTACCTCTCCTATGACTTCTTATAGAACTTTCACCTTTCTCATAGTTGTTGAAGTTTCTATTATAAGAACTCCAACCTTGTCCATAACCACGACTTCCACCTCATCCATGACTTTTACCTCTTCCTCGGCCACGTTGATTTCTTTCATTGCCTTGGCTTTCATGCACATCCTTGAGCTTCAGTTTGAGGAGTTGCTTAGTGATTCCTTACTACTTCTTGTGCTTCTCTTCATAAGCTTGTAATAAGCCAAGAAGTTGCTCAATCTTCATTTCTTCTAAGTCTTTTGTCTCTTCTATAGTTACTATAATATGCTCAAATTTTGGGTCTAATGAGCAAAGTATCTTCTCCATTATTCTCACATTTTCTAACTTTTCACCATTTCTTTTTAGTTGATTAAAAATAACCAAAACTCTAAAAAAATAATCAAAAATGGTTTTACCTCCTTTCATGTGCAGAGATTCAAACTCCCCTTTTAGGGTTTGAAGACACACCTTCTTCACTTTTTCTTCTCCTTTATATGATATTTGCAGCTTCCCACATGCTTGTTTAGCAAAGGTTATGTCTGAAATTTTCTCAAAATTATCATCATCATGGGCTTGATAGATAAGAAAGAGAGCCTTCTTGTCCTTCTTTCTTAAATCTTTTAAACTATCCTTCTTATATTGGGATAGTGATGTCTCATTTTGTGGTTCATTGTAGCCTTTCTCTATGATATCCCCAACATCATGTGCACCAAGGAGAGCCTTCATTTTGATACTCTTATTGTCATAATTGTTGTTGTTAAGTGTTGGAACTTAGAAGGATGCCACACTATTTTCCATATTACTTAATCTGATAAGAATTTGCAAAATCTGACTTCACAAATGGATATGGAACGCCGAAAAACCTTAAGATGGAATTTGGTCAAAAAGTCAACTTCGGTCAACGATCAAAGTCAACGGGGCAGCTGTTTGGTCAACGGCTCGGTCAAACGGCTTGACGGCTCAATCAATGGCTACAAATTCGGATTCAGACTCAGTTTATCTCGGTTCCAAACTCGGGTTGACTCGGTTTCAACTCAGTGAGTTGACTGGGTTTCTGGCAGCAACCTTCCGGTGGCAATTGGCGGCTCGTCCGACCTCTGATCGGGGTGATTCCATCGGCGTTGGATTCCTCTTTCCAAGAGCTTTAATTTGGTATACTATATGCCTATATTTAGCTTTGATACCACTTTGTTAAACACTCAAACAACCTTAATTAAACTCTCTCAAACACTAAAAAACATAAAAAATATTTCTATAACTCTTATAACTCAAGCTTTTATTTTTGAATTGCTTGTTTGATGATTACAATGCAAGAGAAGAGGGGTATTTATACTAACCCCAAACTAATCCAAACCACTTAATATAAATTAATACAAAATATTTAAAACTACACATATTATTTTTAACACCTAATACCACATAAAAATATACAAGTGGCACACCAACTAATCATCACTGATTTCTTTTAATCTTGCCCACAACTTTTCTTCTTTTGATTAAAACCACATAAATTAAAACAAGTTTAATTATTCAACAACTTATATTTAACTCTGAATAAAATACATTTGAAATATATAAGAATTTTTTTAATATAATATGTGTGAAATATCAATCCACTTATTACTATTATGGGCAGACATCAAAATGACATAATAATGCAGAATCCTATAACGGTTTTAACTCTTGACAAGTGCAGGGCGATAGGGAACAGGAATCACATAAAGTTCATTTTTCCTTTTCACTGTAATGCTTAGTGTTTCGCTCATGTCAAGATTTTCAGGCTTCAATCCGTCAGGAAGTACCCAATCAAAATGGTACAGTAGCTGTGCAAGGGGGAGCTCTACATTGGCTATGCCAAACAACACTCCTGGGCACATCCTCCTTCCAGCACCAAATGGAATAAATTCAAAGCTTCTACCCTTATAATCAACTGTACTATCCAGAAATCTCTCTGGATAAAACCTCTCAGGATCAGGCCAGTAACTGGGATCTCTGCCAATGGCCCAAGCATTCACCATGACCCTGGTATTTTCAGGTATGTTGTATCCGTTAATGACACAATTTTCTCTGCATTCTCTTGGAACTAAGAGTGGAACAGGAGGGTGTAATCTCAGAGTTTCTTTGATGATTGACTTTAGGTACTTCAGCTCATGAACGCCTGCTTCGTCTACGGTTCCTTTTGCTTCAAAGACTCGCCTTACCTCTGCTTGTGCCTTTGCCATCACTCCTGGATTTTTCAACATTTCTGACATGGCCCATTCCACAGGGGTTGAAGATGTGTCACTTCCAGCAATAAACACGTCCTGAAATACATGTTTCACTAGCTGGTGTAAATAGAGCAAATACAAACTTATAATACATCGGCAATTAGTTGAATTGGACATGTTTTGCCATTTTACTTTCTCAACTTATAAATTTACCATTATAAAATAATTACTTGATGAAAACATAAATTATAAATATTTTTTTAAAAAATAGTGCAGATGTTTTAATTGTTTATTTTTTCAAGTTATAAAAATACAATTTAGATACCTTAAGTAGTACTAAAAAAATGCCTATAAATCTTATTTTATGAAGTTCAGGTGTTTAGTTATTTTGGAAGTTGAATGAACCAACAAAAATGTCAAATTCAAGAGGCATATATATTGATTTATTTAAAAATTCTTAGTAAAAGAGAGAGATATATATCTGCTAACCAAAATGACTGCTTTGATATTGTCGGTGGTTAAAGGCATATCAAGGTCTCCTCCTTCCTGCAAATTCAAAAGCACATCAACAAGATCTTCTTCTTCTTTATTCTGATCAGCACCAGTATTTGATGCTGCCCTTTTTCTTCTGTGTTCATCAATGATGCTTTGGAATATCTCATCAACTCCTCGATGAAGCTTCCCAACTCTAGACTTCAGTCCAGTGATAACGGGAAGAAACTTGATGGAAGGGTACAAATCAGCGAGAACAAAACCTGCTACAGATTCTGACAATTTCTTCATACTTTTCACGACTACTTCTTCTCCATCCCATACTTTACCAAAAGCAGCTCTTGTGATGATGCTATAAGTTAAAGTATTTATCATCCTACTAAAATTTATCGGTGATCCAGCGAAAGAAGAGACATAAGCAACAAATTTAGCTGCCTCTTCTTCTCTGATTGATCTGAAAGACAGTACCCGATTTGCGGAGAGTAACTCGGACGTGCAAATCTTTCGCAGCATTCTCCAGTAGTTTCCATAAGGAGCAAAAGCGATGTCTGTTGAATTATAAGTGGCAAGACTAAATGAAATGACAAAGGGCCTTTGAGCAAAGATGAGATCATGGGTTTTCGTGATTTCTTTGGCTGTTTCAGGAGAAGAAATGACAATAGCATTAGATTCACCAAGCTGAAGGTGCATAATAGGACCATACTTCTTGGCCAGTTCTCTTAGCCGTTGATGAGGAAGTGACCCAGTAAGGTGATGCAAGCTACCTATCAAAGGCAGCTTCCATGGTCCTGGAGGTAGATTTCCAACTGAATTGTTGGACTTAGATTTCTTCCATATCCTTAATACAGACAAGATAATTAAGAAGAACGTGAAAAGCAATTGAAAGGAAAGAAATTCGTTTTCCATGGCTGGGCGGATTGTGGAAATGCATTGCATTCTTGCGCGCACATATATATATATACACATACACTGAGAATTAATTAGTCTTTTTTTTTATATACATAAAAAAGAGGAAGTCAAATGGATATGCATGGAAATTAATTGGTGGTCGAAGATCCAAAACTATATGAAAGTAATTATTTAATTAAGTTTGATTCCGTCTGAAATTAAAATTATTTGGTTGGATATGCTTTTAATGCAATTTGGTTGAATTTTGGAATTTTCTCCATCTCCTATTCAGCTCTAACTTGTACAGTGGAGTTAAGGAGCATATAATTCACTTAATCAATGCTTGATGATTTTAGTTATTATAAACTTTTGTTAGATTTTTTAAATTTTATTTTCAGTTTTAGTTATATCAATTTACTTTATCATAAATTTGATTTATATATCGACCATAAATTATAGTGTATAACTGATTATATGCTTATATGGCAGATCATATGCCTATTATGGTGCATTTGCATGGCTTTTTTATTTTTTGGGTACCATCGAGTTCATAATATCAAGAGAGCTACTTACTAATTACAGTTTAACTAAAATATATATATATATTAAATTCATAATGAAGTAAATTAATATCTAAATTAAGAGGATATGTTTGAAACTTTTGACTAAAATTCATGATAATTGAGATCCTTAAGCTGGCATATAAACTGACATTACATATAGGTGAATAACTAGAACTTATAATTTTTATTCAAATTAAAATGTACTTAATATCAGTCAAATAATAAGTTGTATTTATTTAAAACTTTGACACAATTAAATTACTAGATAATATTGGGTCAAATATATAAGAGGATACTAAACTTTATCTTTATTTCAATTTGGTTATCAAACTTTAATTTGTATTTTTAGATACCAAATTTATCTTTAGTTTCACAATAATCACCTAAAATTTTTTTTGATACTTGAACAATTCAAAATTACTATTTTAATCTATAATTTAAGATTTTTTTCCATATATGTCCATATTTTATATACATTTATAGGAAATAATGAAAAATTTAAAAATTAGTATGAGTGGAATTAGAGTTTAGGGGAAGGTTAACTTCTAAACATTTGTAATTTTCAGACTAAAATAAAAAGATAAAGGAATTGAAAGATTAAAATGATTAAAAAAGAAATTTAGACTAAAAATATTTGTCAGTATCATTTTTGAAATAAAATTTAAATTAGGTTATGAAAAAGTAACAATTTGAAATTTAATATCTAAACTGCAATAAGTATAAAATTAAGTGACCACTATTGTATTTAACTAGACTATATTGAGGTTGACTCAAATTATATTAATTTTCACATTTTAATACAACATAATTATGATTTTTCTTAAAAACAATATTGCTCAGTAATTTAATTAAGTTAAAATCTAAATGCCTCAGAAAAATATAATATAAAAATGTGACAACATTCTAGAAGTAGATATAGCTACGCAATAAATTCATATTCAAACTCTCATGAGTGAGAGATGGCTCCATGTTTTTTCTTAACTTTTTATGTGAAATACTCCTCTATTTCAATTTAATTGAATTTTAAGGATTATGCATTTAAATTAAAGAATATGATTAATATATGTATAAAATACTATATTACCCTTATAATAATTCCCTCAACTAATTATTAACTTTGTATATTCCTAAAAGAAATATATTTATTCAATTAATTTTCCTATATAAATAAGGAGAAATTCTTGAGTGAATCAAATTCGATACATAAGATTATAAACTTTTCATTATAAATTTGATATATAGTACAATTAAGTGGGTGGAGATTTTTACACTCTACCACTTTATATCCGCACTCCACAATTAATGTTTTTAAAATTTAAATGACACAAATAATCTTAACTTAAGTATTTACTTTTTATTATAATTTTTATTATCACACACTGTTATTAAAATTTTTAAAATTTGAATAGCACAAAATATTTTCAATTTAAATATCTATTTTTTCTTAACAAAAAATTTTAAAATCTATTGATTACTTACTAAATATTAAACCATATAGAGAGAGAGACAGAGAGAGAGGTTCACAAAAGGTATAAATTCTTAATAAATTTATTTAGTGTTTATGTGTAGGATAATTTATTTTATTTTTAAGTGTTAGAAATAAAGTATTTAAGGAGTTTTCAGCTTTGATTTTTTTAACTTCATTAAAATTACTATTTATTTCTACAAATAATTTAAACTAATTACTCGATTTGAGTTTTTATATCTTGGCATTATTTTCATAAAATGTAATTATTGTAATAGCTATTATTGATTTTGTTGTCAAAATTTTTATTTTTTATTATTTTAGCTTTGCAGAAAAATACTTGCTAAAATAAAATCATATAATATTAATAATGTAGAACTAAAGTATAATTGATTTATTTAAAACTAAAGTATAATTTATTTATCTAATGCCTTATAAAAAAAATTAAAAGATAATACAAATATATACAAAAAAATATGTTCAAGCACTCAGTAGTAAAAAAATAATTTATACATATATAGTTCTTGTTTGATTTATATAGTGTATAAATAATTTTCTTCCATAATATAAAAGTTAATAAGATGAAAAAAATTTCCTTAGTATGAAAATATTTTAAATAGTAAAAATTAAAGATAATTTACTTACCATAAGAGTTGAAATTTATGTGGGTAACTAAAAAATTAATAGAGAAAGTTAAAAATATTAGAATAAAAGGTATATGTTAAAGATGAGAATATTTAAAGTCTTTTGTACTTTAAAAATATTAATTATGAAGTGTAAATATAAAATGATACAGTGAAAAAATTTATTTCGAATATATTAATGTAGATAACTTTTCTTCAGAAGATAATGTAAGAGTTTGAAAACGGCACCCAACCAATTGAAAGGAGAACCGAATTAAAGTTTGTGATGAATTTAGCAGAGAAGTCCCACCACGTATTTAACATCCCCAAAAAAAAAGAAAAAAGAGTGGAAGAATCCCAATAATTGCATCCCAGGTCAACAGAAGTCTTTGAAAAACAAAAGCACCCGCTTTACATTTCATGGTGATTGTCTTTCAAAAATTTAACTAAATAATTAAAAGCGATGAGGAATACAATGACGAAACGAAAAGAGGAGACCAAAACCTCCTTTTTTTTCTCATTTATTATTGATAATTTGCTTTTGAAATCTCTAAGTCTAAATCTCGGAAGAAATCAATAAAAAATCAACAAAAGGTAAGATGAAAGGTGAGAAAGATGTCTATAAACTTTTTTGTGTCTAAATCAGAGAACGTAGAGAGAGTTTAGAGAGATAAGGAGAACAATGAGTATAAGAGAATATAATGAGGGATATGAAGTCTTATTTATAGAGATAGTGATACTCAAATATGAGAGGAATAAGATACCTCTTTGATGTGGGACTTGTGCCTATTTGGAGAGTGTTTCTTCCTATTCGAGAGTCTTCTTATTTAGGAATCCTTCTCCTATCTAATTTGGATATTCTTTATCTGTAAGTAATCCCTAAATAGGAAAATAAACCCTTAGTAGAATAAAAATATGTATATGGGGTATCAAAAGTCCCGTCCCCCGAAAGAAAGTTCGGATATCCTAATATGATAGATGTATATTGATGAATAACTCGGAATAGTGATTCTTATGTTGGAAGAGAGACCGCATGCGTAATTGCATCTAATACAAAAGGGTGAGTTGAGGTGGCCAGCCTCAATCACAAAGTGTGATGGTAATGATGCTCGATACCGAGTGTTGACATTGTTGTGTCTGAATATAAGAACGTGAAAATGCCAGCTAGACTTGTAGATGCTCGGCGTTTATATAACATCCCGAGGGATTAACTCGTCAGTATTATAGGATTGACTTGACAGAATCAGCTGTCGTTGGAGTTTTCGATACTTAGTACTATAGGAGCTATCAGAGTCTTCAGAACCTCAGTAATAGAATAAATTACTTGAGGATTAGCATCAGTTGCTAGAGTTTCGATGCTCAATGTCATAGAAACGCGACCTGAGTGCCGAACTTCAGTACTATCAAAGCGACTTGTGGGTGGAGCTTCAATCATTGGACTTAGATGCTCACTGTCATAGAAATGCAACCCGAGTGCCAAACCTCAATACTATGAAAGCGACCTATGGGTGCTAGCTTCAATCACTGGACTTAAATGCTTGATGTTATAGAAACGCGGCCCAAGTGCCGAACCTCAATATTATCAAAGTGACCTAAGGGTGTCAGCTTCAATCACTAGACTTAGATGCTCGGTGTCATAGAAACATGGCCCAAGTGTCAAACCTCAGTACTATCAAAGTGACTTGAGGGTGTCACTTCAATCACTGGACTTAGATGCTCAGTGCTATCCAAGTTTTGAAAAATGTATACAACTAGCAGCGAGATAAGTGAAATTTTTTTTATTGCCACGTCTTTTGATATTTCTTTTGAATTTTTAATTTCGTAACTACCACGTATATTCTTATGTCTTAGGATGAGACATTTTAGCTGCCATAATGATAATTGCTTGATTAGTGGGCTTTTCTTTTGCCTAGAAACACTTGATGTTGACTGAGAGATATAAATAATCATAAAGGTAGTAGTAGTCATTCTAGAACCTTCTACCTCTCTTTAAATAAGCCAATCCTTTTGCTAGCCTTACTTTTGCTTCTCTACTACATTTTTCTTACTAGTTTTGCTTTTAAGTGTTTTCTGCTCTTACTTTCTTTGCATTTCTGCAGACTTGCCTTCTTCCTTCTTTTTCAAGCTAAAGACTCTTCCCCTTTTTATTTTCTTCCGTTATTTCTACTTAATAGAATTTATGGCTCAATGACAGCAAGTAAAATTTGATATATTTGAATTCAAAGTGGATAATGACATGCTAGCATGGTATAGGAGGAGGTATGGTATTCCTCAAGAGTATATGATACATACCGTAGAAAGAAATTTTAGGGCTCACAAGCATTTCTTAAACATGGTGAGGATGGTCATTTACACTGACTAGTTAGAGGGAGGTTTAAGATTTCCCATGGACCTTTTTGTGAAGAATTTTTTTAAATAGGTTTAACATAGCATCTAGGCAATTGCACATTAATAGCTATATGATTCTAATAGGATATATAAAGCTTATGCATAGTTAAGGAAGAGAATTATAGCTAAATATGTTTTGGTGTATGCATAGCCTGAATAAAAAGAAAGGGGAGTTGACCTTTTCACTATCGATTGTACCCCAACATAGTTTATTTATTAAGTAACCAGACTTAGAGAAGTCATGGAGGTATAGATTTTTAATGATTAAACATCCTTCAAACTTTGTCGATGTCTGATGCCTATGGGTTGATGAATGTCAGAAGGTATTGTGCCCCCTACAACTGCCTAAAAAGGATATGGACCTAACATTTAGACTTCATCTCAAAAGCATAGTTGAAATGAGATTTACTAGAGATCTTTCTTAGAGATATATCTAGGGAGTTTATTCTAGAGATGAAATTATTGATGGTAGGTACTTGATCTTCTAAATATATATTCTAACTCTTTTATTTTTATTTGTAGATGACTACCTTTTTTGCATTTGTGGATGGGATATAACTTTTAGATAATGTACTAAAGACCCAAGAGGACGTTCATATGACTCCCCCTAATTATGAACTAAATGTTTCAGAGGTCCCAACTGATATTACACCCAGTTATAAAGGAATAACTATGGTTGATCCTTCTTAGAATGAAATATTTAAGACTCGTAAGAAGTGATCCTGGAATGAGGATTCAGATGCTGACGAGGAGGAGCTGACCGGTGAGATGTTTGTTAAATGGATAAAAAATTTTGGATACTTGGATATAAGAAAATGGGTCTTAAATAAAATGAAGCCTTTGAATATTCTGAATTCTCAAGTTAACGATTAGTATGCCAAGTCTTTATGACTCCTTGAAGACATCCAACAGTGGATGGATGTGCACAAGGAGGAATTGTTCAACTCTATAATTGGACATTCTCTGAAAGTAATTATCTTCTTCTTTATTTGCTTGTGTGCTTACATGTACAGGTATTCTTGGTTATAACCTTTTTCTTTCTTTTAGAAGACTCAGGCCTTGTTGTTGGCTAAGGAAAACTACTACTTCCTAAAGAGCTAATCTAGCTTGAAGGAGATAGAGGTTGGTACAATAGCCATAGATTATGAAAAGAAAGTGGAGACAGTAAAAACGGCACTAGAACTTTGCCAGACAAAGATGTTGAGGCTAGATCTGAGGTTGAGGCAAACTAGAAGAGGGTTGAAGAGCTGGAACATTATCAAGCCAAACTTACTTCAAAAATCAAGGGGCAGGACTTCAAGCTTACAACTTTAGAGAAAAAACTCACTGAAGTAGAGAAATCCCATAAAGGTGACAAGAAAAATTATTAAAAGATGGTCACGGGATTTCTTAGTGCTTACAAGTCTGAGTGTTGGAGGATCCTACTTGCTCAACATCCTCATATGGACTTCTCTGACCTTGAAAATATTACACCCACTAATTTTGAAAAAATAGCTACTGAAGAAGATGCTCTGAGTAAGTCTTTTTACAAGCAATCAAAGAATTCAAAGGTTGCTACCAGGAGGCCTACTGTTGAGAAATCATCTTTTGAGCAACTGTAGGATCTAAGGCATGCTAGAGAGAAATCTTCTTATAGTCCTATTGCTTCTAATTTTGAACTAACCCTCTTATCTAAGTCTCAAAATTTTGAGAGTGTGAATCTTATTCCTACTAAAAGGATTAAGCCTCTCAATACTGAGGCAAATTTTTGTAAATGACTTAGTAAAAATTCTTTTTCTTTTTCTTGTAATATGACTTTTTGAATGATAAATGAAGTATTTTATTTCTCAAAACTTGTTAAACTTCAAGTACATTTATTGATAGTATTTCCTAAGACTTTTTGAGTTTAAGTATCGAGGTAGCTCTTTACCCTGTTCATCTTTGATCTTGTATGCCCCCTTAATTATTTTTTTAATGACTTGGTAAGGGCCTTTCCAATTAGGTCTGAGCTTGCCTATTCTGGTGCTACCTTTACTAATGTCAACCCTTCTAAGTACTTAATCTCCGACCTTAAACTGCCGTAGACAAACATGTTTGTTATAATACCCCATGATCCTTTACCTCTAAGCTTATACTACAATGGATGCTTGTTCCCTCCTTTCATCAAGTAGATCTAGGCATATCCAACCACTGATGTTATTAACCTCCTAATCTATATTTCCAATTACCCTATAGCTTAATGACCTAATTTCCACTAGGATTACAACATCCATACCATAAGTCAATCTAAAAGGTGTTTCTCCTGTGGAGGTCTTGGTCGTTGTTCTATATGCCCAAATGAAATTGTTAAGTTCATCAACCCAATTTTCCTTCTTCTTATAATATCTTTTTTAGACCTTACATGATGATCCTATTGGTGACTTTTGTCTGACCATTTATTTGTGGGTAAGCCACTAAAATAAATCTAAGCTTTATATTGAGATTAGAGCATAACCTTCTGAACTTCTCATTGTCAAATTGCTTTCCATTATCTATTATCAAGCTGTGTGGTATGCCAAATCTGCAATTGACTTCCTTCTAAAAAAAAGTGTTAGATCTGAGCCTCAGTTATGGCTAGGAAAACTTCAATAGGAAGCTGAATATTGAAAGGTTTGTGGTTGAGGCGAGCAAACTATTGACACTTGTGGCATTCTTGGACCAACTTTTGAGCATCTCGGGACATGGTAGGCTAAGAGTAACCCTGGAGCAATGCTTTATCTGTAAATTTTGAGACTCATGAGCTCCATAAATTCCTTCAAGAATCTCTTTAATTATGTAATTTCCTTATTCTAGTGATACACATTTAGACCATGAATATAATAGGGACCTTATGTAGAGTTCCCCATTATACATGAAATAATTTACGATTTTCATTTTCAATTTTTTAGCCTTCAACTTATCTTGTGGGAGTACGCCATATTTGAGATACCAAATGATTGGCTTCATCCATTCTGCTACTTCCGAGATATCTAAGATCTCTACTTCCTAGGTGCTTGGCTTCATCAAATCCTCAATTAGCTCAAGCTCTTTAAATGTTTAATTGTCTTCTGTTGCTGACTTGGCTAATAAGTCTACTTTCGAGTTTTCTCTTATGGGAATTTGAATGATTTCCATTGTCCCCCTTCCTGTTCGAGCTTCTTCAGAAGTTGTCAAACTTTCTCTATGTATTTACCATGCTTGGTTCCTTAGTCTAGTATGTTCCTTTGAGTTGGTTAACTATTAGTTATGAATTAGAGTATATTTTAAGATGTTTGGTTCTAACTTCTATAGATAACTTCAATCTTATGATGAGTACCTTATACTCGGTAGTATTATTAGTGGCATTGTACTTTATTTGTATCATGTATCTGATTATGACTTTGCTTAGCCCTTTAAGGATAATTTTGGCACTGGATCCTCGAGTGGATGAATCTATGTATAGCTTCCATTTCAAACATAAAGACAAGGAAAATTTTTCCACTGTCATCTTTTGCATAAAATTTGCAAAGGTTTCTGCTTTGATCTATTGCCAAGGTTTATAACTGATATCAAAGTCTCTGAGTAATACTTACTATTGAACTAATCTTCCTAATGTCTCAAGTCTTTATAAGATTTTCCTTAATGTAAAGTTGGATCTTACAATGATTGAGTGACCTAGAAAATAATACTTGAGCTTTTAGGATATATACACAATGGTCATAGCTAACCTATCCAACTGTGGATACCAGACTTCTGAACCTCTGAGTATTTTGCTCATTTAGTACACCAAATTCTGCTGCCTTCCTTCTTCTCTAACCAGTAGTAATGCAATTGATTCTTGCCTAATAGAGAGATATGTGTACAAAACTTATATAGAAATTAGTATACTAAGTAGAGGTGTCGAAGATATGAACTTTTGGATGTCTTCAAAGGTAGCTTGGCATTCTTCATTCCATACAAACTTCTTGGATTTTTTTAGAGCTCGAAATAGTGGTAGACACCTTTTAGTTGAGCAAGAGATGAAAAGCCCCAAAGCTATTATTCTGCCATTTAGTTTTTAGAGCCCGATTAATGTTATTAAAGCTTTCATTTTGAGTATGGCATCCATCTTCTGTAGATTAGCTTCTATTCCTCTATGAGATGTCATGAATCCTAAAAATTTATTTGTTTTAACTCTGAAGACACCCTTATCCAAATTTAGCTTAATATGGTATTAGTATAGTATATAGAGGATTTGATCAAGATCCTCGAAGTGCTACTCTACATGCTAGCTCTTAATGATGATGTCATCCGCATATACTTTTATATTTTTTCTAATTTGATTTTGGAACACATGGTCTATCAACCTTTGGTGCTAGTATGTTGCTCCAACATTCTTTAACCCAAAGGGCATGACCTTGTAACAATAAAGACCTTCATTAGTGATAAATGATGTTTTCTCCTAATCTTCCTTCTTCATCAGAATCTAATGATACCCCTGAGTGGCTTCCATAAAGTTATACAAGTTATGACAAGCAATCAAGTTTACCAGCTGATCAATTGTTGGTAGCAAATAACTATCTTTCAGGCATGCTTTGTTAAGGTCAGTATAGTCAACACACATTTTGTACATCCCATTTGAATTTCTAACCAACACTATGTTAACTACCCATTTTGGGTGTGTGACTTCTTTGATGAATCTGGCCTTTAGCAATTTCTTTATTTCTTCGGTGATTACCTGTTGCCTTTTATATGTGAAGTTCCTTTTTTTTTTATGAATATAGGTTTTACTCATAGGTTAATGTTCATATTATATGAGGTAATATGAGGATCTACCCCAATGATCTTAAATGTTTTAAAGGAAAAGTTATTTGAATGCTTGATGAGGATGTTGCTTATTCCTCTTTTGATTTCATTATTGAGTTCGTTGCTAATTCTTGCTATCTTTCCTTTAGTAATTTATAAAGTTTGTACCTGATCAACTGGCTCTATATTGGCTCCTTGTTTCTAAATCTCTAAGGATTCTAGAGGGAATGCTTCCATATAGGGTTTAATAGCTAGTTTATAGCATTATTTAGCCATCGTTTGATCTCCATGGATTGTTATCACCTAATTTTCAAAAAGGATCTTCATGGTTAAACACCTGATGCTTGTGGTTGCTTCAATTCATAAAGGATTGGATGGCCTATGATTCTATTATATGTAAGAGGAAGGTCTACCATATTCAATAGAGCTCTAACAACTTTCATATATTTAGTTTCTCGGTTACCAAATTCTACCATTAATTCCAACAGTCCCATTGGTTGTGTGGTTCCTTCGTAGAAACATGTGATGGGGTTCTAAATGGCTTTTAAATCAGTTATAATCCCCCCCCCAATTGCCTTGTAGGCACCCCATGAGAGTGGATTGACAGTGCTTCCATTATTAATTAGCAATTTTTTACTAAGTAATTATTGATGAATGCACTTACCACAAAGGCATCATTGTGTAGATATTGAATATGCTTACCATTTTTTAAACCAAATGTGAAGGTCCATTTCTTTTAAAAGATAAGACTTTCCTCCTTTCGAGTTTTCTTGGGCTTCCTTTCTATTGCTTCCCCTTCGATTATCATGTTGATAACTCCAGCTACTTCATTTCAAGCTTTCTTTTGTTCTGGATTATCTTTATCTTGTTCCTCTAGGTCATAGGTTCTTCTAGTTATGTTAATGAAGTTTCTGAGTTTTCCATTCTATATTAACCTTTCTATAAAATTCTTCAATTCTTGTTATGCGTCAGTTTCGAGCCCATAGTCCTGGTGGTATTGATAATAGAACCTCTTATCCTGCCTAGCCCTTCTAGTAGGACTCAACATTCTAGCTAGTGTTATGCCTATTCCACTCTATCTTGTCCATATAAGGATTTTTTATCTAGAGGTGTTTAATAATGTGTATCTCTCAATTTACCTTCCGAGTCCTTTCACTAGTTTTCTGCAATTTGATCACTGAAATTTAGGCTTTCTTGGTTCTAACCTTTCATCTTTTCTGAGAGGTGTCTTCTCATCATCCCTGTGCATACTTCTATCTTCGTCTGTCTTTATAATTTTTATTACCATGGCCATTACTTTAGCAAAAGTGCCAAGTTCTTTAGTTATAATCTTATCTTTGAGCTTTCACAGTCGAGTTCTATTCTTTAAGGCTTCTATGGCTACTTTATCAATTAAGCTCTCTATCTGCATGGCCACCTTGTTGAATCTATCCAGGTAGCTTCTTAATGATTTTATGGCTTCTTGTTTGCATATCCGAAGATTATTAAAATTTTTACCATGAGTTACATTAGTAATGAACCAAGTTTGAAACTTCTTAACTAATTATTTGAAGGATGAAATAGAATTCTCAAGAAGATGATGGAACCATTTTTTAGCACTTTCAGCTAGTGTGCTAAGAAAGACTCTACACATGATTTCATAATTTACATTTTGACGTAACATCATGATCCTAAATGAGGATATGTGTTTGATTGGATTCCTAATTCCATCAAACTAGTCTAATTGAGGCATTTTAAACTTGGATGGGATCTTCATCCTAATTATTCTACTCATAAATAGTGTTTTTCCTTCCAGAACGCATTCATCTTCCTTCCTGGGTCTAGTACGAGCCTTCTGTATAAACTCTTCAACTTTCTAGGCTATCTTTGAGTCATTCAAGGCTAGGATTATTTTGCTAAATTCCCATTTTAGAGCTTTATGCCCTTCTTTATTTTCACTAATAACACTTAGAGTTGCTACTGGTATTATTGCTACATTATTCTCCATATGAGCTATTCTAGGATTACTACCTTAAATCAAGGCATTCAACTGTTGTTGCATTAAGAGCATATAGGCTTGGAGGTTTCTAATAATTACTTCTTTGCTTGATGGAGGTAGGTTGAGTGTATGGGTTACTATGTTTATGGTAAGGGTTTCTAGCAAACTTAGGAATGGTATAGAGGGTATAGGTCTGTTATTATACTATAGAGGAGCATAATAAAGGAAGTCATTGTCTGGTGTCGACCATTCATAGGTTAATACTAAATAGAGTATATACTTCGAGGGGAGCTTATGATGAGGGTCCAATATACTGAAAAGTTATTGATGGAATTATTGGCTAAATGGGTGCTGACAAGTTAATTGGAAGAATAAGTGTTGATATATTGATTAGAGGAATAGGGGCTGAAGGGTTTGGTTGAGTATTTGAGATTGGTGGTGGGCTGAAAGTCATGATATAAATGTTTTCTAGGTAGATAGCGATGGCCTTGACTTAAGAGTTCCCACAGATGGTGCCACTTGATAACTTACTTCTAGAATCTCTAAGTCTAAGCCCTATAAGGAATCAACAAAGGGCAAGGTGAGAGGTGGGGAGGATCCCCACAAACCCTCTAACGCTTATGTTAGAAAATATAGAGAGAGAGTTTAGAGAGATAAGGAAAGCAATGAGTACGAGAGAATAGAATGAATAAGAATAAGAGATATGGGGTCCTATTTATAGAGATAGTGATGCTCAAACCTGAAAGGAATAGGATTCCTCTTTGATGTAGGACTCGTGCCTATTTAAATAGTATTTCTTCCTATCCAAGAGTCTTCTTAATTAGGAATCTTTCTCCTATCTAACTTGGGCATTTTTCATTTACAAGTAATCCTTGTATAGAAAAATAAACTTTTAGTAGAATATGAATATGTATATGGGGTACTAATTATGGTTAAATAATAGGATAAATTTGACATATAAGAGAACATATTATACGTTAATTACAAAGAAATAGTTTTTCTATGCGATTAATTGAGCCAAGAAGGAAATTGGATATGTCACAATGTTTCTCTTTCATCTATGTAAAGCATTAACCTCATTTATGCCTTTATTTTCATGGTCTTTTTGGGCTGATGTTGCATGCCAACAATATATTATTTTTGTTGATGTATCTTTAAGAAAATTGGAGGAAAAAGAAAAAAAATGAGTTCAAACAAAAAATAATGAAAATTAAGATAGAACAAGGGGTTCTTGAAAATTAATGATAACAAAATTACAAGGCCATAATTGGTGGAAAATTTTGGACAACACATTATGATTGAGGAACATATTTTTTTTATCTGCACCATCAGTATTCGAAGTTCACTAAATTCTAATTAATTTAGTTTAATCTGAATAAAACTAAAAGAGTAGCAAAAAATTTTCATGTGTTGCAACCTTAAGCCGTAGAACTTAGTGACGATCTGACTTATGAGGAGTACCCAGTGGCGATTGTGGATCGCCAAATTCGACAGCTACGGACTAAGAGATACCGATGGTGAAGGTGCTATGGAGTAACCATTCTGCTGAGGATTGCACTTGGAAAACTGAAGCTGAGATGTGAGTTTCTTTCTTATATCTTTTTCCCTCTTAGCCTTGTAATTCTTCTATTTCTTTTTTTTTTCTTGAATTCGAGGTCGAATTCATATAAGGAGGGGAGACTGTAATACCCTATGTTTTATATAAATAAAAATAAACATTTAATTTGCATTATTAGTAAATAATTTTAAATTATATTAAATAGTTGTTAATTAGCTAGCTATATTGTTATTATTATTATTATTATTATTATTATTATTATTATTATTATTATTATTATTATTATTATTATTATTATTATTAACTATATGAAATTCATGGTTGTTTTATGTGTTACTAGTACCTATATGTATATATAAACATATATATATTTAAGGTTCATAATAAATATAAGTTATTATAATAGTACATGTATACTCATGTTTATTATAATAGTATGAGTATATATGCACATATACATGTATATATATATATGGATATGCATGTGTGTATACATATAAAGTATATACCATTAGAGTAATATACATGTACATACACCTATATTTACACACACATACACACACACACACACATATATATATATATATATATATATATATATATATATATATATATATATATATATATATATATATATATATATATATAGTTAAAGAACAAAAAAAAAAAAAAGAAAGAAGAAAGCATACCTCCCAAAAATGACCCAAGCTTCTGCAACTCCCCATCTCCTCCTGTCACTGTCTCTATCTTCCCTCTCACCGTGCCATTTCCTCCTCCACCATCGAGACTCCATCACCACCGTGAGCTTGAAGCTTCTAGGTGTTGCCGCTGCTGCTGTCCTTCTTCTTCTCCTTCTATCACCTTCGATCTGAGCTGATCCGGTGCCACCGAAGCTTCCCCAGCTTCCCTCATCTTCTCAGGCATCAATCCAAGCCGGAACTCGCCGCTGTAACTCACCTCCGGCGTCGGAATTGGAGGTTGAAGGTGAGTTGTTTTGGGTTGTTCTTAGGTCATTTTCTGGTTGCTGAATGGAATTAGGTGTTGATTTTAGGTTGTTCTAAGCTAAATGTTGAGTTATACCATTTGGTTGTTCAAATTCGAATTTTTAAGCATCATTCTGAATTTTTCTTGATTTACAGAATTTTTGTATAATTTTATTTAGTTTTTATTTGAATTTATTGGATTTTTCTTTGGTTTAATTAGTAAATTAGAGTAAATTAAGATTATATATTTGTAATGTTTGGATTGTTTTTAAGGTTTTAGAAAGTTTGGTGTTAATTATAAGTTTTTGTAAAGTTTGGGTATTTAATTAATATTTTTATTAATTTCGAAAATTATTGTGAAAATTACAAAATTTTGATAACTGAGGTTATTATTAAATGTTATTAATTTTAGAAGTTAAATTATAGTTTTTGTGATTTTTATACTATTTTTATAAATATTTTTGAGTTTATGTCAAATGTGATTATTAGGTTAAATTATATTTTTAGAGGAAGTTATTAGTTTATTTTATGTTTTAATTATATTAAGAAATTTAATTTTGAGAAAATAATTTTTAGATGATTAAATAATTTTAAGGAATTTTTTTTAGTATTAATAATACATTATGTAATTTATGTATTTAGGGGTACAAATGTAATTTTACATTAATTATAGTTAAACATATATTGTAGCTAGTTTTATTAATATTTAAGAGGTTTTGGGGATTTTTATAAATTAATTGATATTTTTAATTAAGTAATGTTAATTTTGAATATTAATTCCAAATAATATATATATATATATATATATATATATATATATATATATATATATATATATATATATATCTATTTATTTATTTATTTATTTATTTATTTATTATAATACTTTATTTTGGTAACAAAAATTGAATATAAGGTTATATTTAGCATGTTGGTATAATGGTTTTAATTTAGGTTAAATTATATTTTGATAATGAAATGCAAATTGAGTTTTTTAATGTTTTGAATAATTGAGATTTTATATATTTTTTTTGAATATATGTATGTGTAATATGTATTTTTGGGAAAATAAATGATATCATTTCTTGATGTTTTATTGAGTTATGATCTCGGTCGGGGCTAAGTGTAGTTTTAGAAGCCCGACTCGAGTGTGTGTGTGTCAGTGGTTTTATAAGTGTGTTTTCTATGCAGGTTTGGCTCTACCTTTGGTAGAGAGATGTCCGTTTTACAGAGGAGACTCTGCAGAAATTTCGATAGATTTTCTCGTAAAATGTGATATTCATAAAAATTTCTACTGTTAGTTAGGTGTTATCCTATCTATCGTGTCTTGTCCGGTCTTCCTCGAGTCAACCTATTATTTCACTATTTTTGTTGATTTATTTGATTTCAATTCTATAAGCATGTTTTTAAATCGATTTGTTAATTTCTTTCTAGAGCATATCGGAGCAGAAGCCGTGAGAATGAGGCAGCGCGTGACCGTCAGCCTTCGCATTCATCTTGTAAGTCAATAGAACGATATGTGCGTGTATTTATTTAAAGAATGCATGCGCGCATATTTTTAATATTAATTATATGATTTATTTAATTTAATGTTATTATTTAAGATTTAAAATGCATTTTTTATTTATTTAAAAGTCGATTTTGAGAAATTTTGGTAAAACGGGCTACCTGGTGGGCTTCACCAGGACTATGTGCACATGGTAGAGATTGAGAGATGGATCCATAATATATATGATTGGTGGATGTTAAACTGGGATGGGTGCCTCGGTGGAAGCCTATGCTCTCGAGGACCGCTAGTGATTGTAAGGTTAATAATGGACTAGAATGGGTGCCTCGGTTGATGCCCTAGCTCTCGGGGACCGCCAGAGCCATATATTTGGATTAAGTGAATGACTACGACTTGGTGCCTCGGTCGATGCCTTTGCTTTCGGGGACTGGTAATCTAGTTGGAATAAGTGGGCCCAGTTGGATTTAGATTTTTGGGTTTAGGGTTCTACCGAGATTTTTCAAAAGCTATACCTATACATTATAAATTATTTTCACTATAAATATATATAGTTTTCAAAAAGGTTTTCAAACTGTACAACTCTTTTTATTGACTTACTCAGTGAGGTCTGATTTTCCTCAATTTATTTTTTTTCAGGAGCTTGGAAGTTCGACCTCAGACTACCTCAATGTCGGATTTCTTCATAACCGGTCATTTTATGTAGGTCATTGTAAGTTGTACTGTCGTAACATTCTAGATAGATGCAGTAGTAAATATATTATGAATTGTATAACTTGAGTGTATTTGTGTTTTATTTATATGCACCACATTTATGTATAATGATTTAAGTTTGATTTATATATGTGACATTAGAAATATGTTAATTATGTATTCAATTATGTTTTAAATTTTAGAAAAATCAGTTTGATAATGTGTTCTGTTTTAAAATAAGGTTTTAAATTATAAGGTGTTGTTTATATTTTCTTTTAGGCTTACTACGGGTTTTAAGGGCTTTATGCTTTCCCATTCTCTAGTGTCCGTCACGTGCCCTCGGATTCAGGTCGTGACAACAATACATTAAAATAGATAAAAATTGCAATAATTTCTTCTTGTGGTCCATAAAATTTTCATTATATATATATATATATATATATATATATATATATATATATATATAATCATTATTCATATAAGAAATACATAGAATAAGCATGCTCTATCTAGGAATCAAATCCAAAACCTTAACGTACGTGGATTATGATTTTTGATAATGATATATTTAAGATAATATGAGTGATGATTTGATTCATATAATACAAGTATTTCTTATATAAATTCTGATTTGTGGTAGTAATATATTTGAGATTATGATTGATGTAATAATATATAATATTTTAAAAAATAAATTATTAAAAAATATATATTTTTATCCTGAACGTATTAACCAATTTAGCTGTATTTTGATCATCTATTGAAAGGGCAGATGATGATTTTCTCACCTATATTAGGAGATCTGCATGCAGGTCAATGCCCTCTTGCACGCGCTCATGCCGCTATTATTGTTAAAGTTTGACAATAATTATACAAAAGCTTTGAATATATATTTTTATATATAGGACTTAAGGTTGAATAATTTAATTGGTTGATCCCTTTTCCGTGGAACACAATGCAACTTACTTTTCTTTGAACCATTCAACAAAGAAAAAAAAAACAATTTTGAATTCCGTGTGCCTGTGAAAGTGACTAGACAATTTCTTTCTGAAATATATATAATTTCATGAGATTTTATTTAACACTTTTTAATTGTAGTATTATTTTTATTATTTTTTCATTAAAATGTATTTTTAATCTTAATGAATGCAAGGTTCATTCTTTTCTAATAAAAAATGAAGTCATAAAAAATTCCCAAGAATAAATTATGGAGCTATTAAGGCATATACAAGGAGAAAGAAAATGTTTTAGTTGAAGATTAATGAGATATTATCCGCAGACAATAAAATGTTTACATCGAAAAGTTAAATTTTAATAGTAGAAGACTAGAGTTAAATTTTACAAACAGTAAAAAGTGTGAAAATTCTGCTACTGAGGAGAGTGTAGCTCGAACATCGATCCTCTCTCTCCTCTTATAATGTTAGGAATTAATTATTTGTATTAATTTTTCAAAATGTGTTAATGCAATTAATTAAAATAAAATTCTCATTTAATTGAAAGTACGTATATTTGATATTTTAATTAGATTAATTTATTTCTTATCTCTAATAAAAATTAAATTAATTAAAATATAATTCTAATTTAATTTACAGTTTGTTTCCTATTTTAATTATGCTAACTTCTATTTGATCTCTAACAAAAATCAAATTAATTAAATTTTAGCAGTAATTTTGTTAAAAATGAATATTTTTTCTATTTTAATTAGGTCTACTTATATTTTATCTAATACAAATTAAATTAGATAACATAATTTCATAAGTATTATTAAATTTAATTTAATAAGTAGTAATTAAAATTAGAACATTTTATAAAATAATTAATTATGAAAATACTAACATAAAAAATGTTGCAAGATTATTGTGTTTAAATAAAAAAATTATAAAAAATGTAATGAATTACTATATTATAACTCTATCAAGTTTGTGAACCTAAATTATTATTTAGATAAAATTTTATTAATTAAAGAATCAAAATTAAATTAATTAAAAAATTTATTTGCCTTTATCTATAATCATATCTTAATAAATAGAGCATATAATTTATTTGAGAATAGTATTTCTGTTATATAAGAAAAATAATATAATAATTATTTTTAGACAAAAAAGTGAAATTGAAATTAATTAATTTTTATCATTTAATTATTAGATGAAATTAAAAAAATTAATATATTAAATTAATTTTTGAGTAAATAAAAATATTAATATTAAAAATATTGAAAAAACAACATGTTGCTGTTCAAACAAAAAATTTACTTAAATTGTAACAAATTCTAAGTTTAATGAGGTTTTATTAAATTGTTATATAAAGAAAATATAACTTTTTATTATTTTTTTATTTTTATCAAGAAAATAATTAATATTTCTTATAACCTTATAATTAATCATTATCATAATATTTTTTATATAAAATTAGTTTTAGAGTTATAAAAAATATTGAAGGAATATCATATAATTAATTGAATAAACAATTGATCAAAATTGCATAATAATAATATTAAAATATATGTTTAATAGTTTATTTATTATTACAAGTCTAAAATTTTTTTTATTCACGTGCGAAGCGTGTGATTATTTACTAGTAATATTAAAATTGGAAAGGTATAGAAAAAAATTGTAATACCCTATGTTTTAACTAAATAAAGTAACTTTATATTTAAATCTTTAATAAATACTTTTAGGTTATATCATATAAAAGATTTTTTTTTCTATCTAATGGAGGTATATATATATATATATATATATATATATATATATATATATATATATATATATATATATATATATATATATATGTAGGAAGTGGACCAAACGGGATTAAATAGACAAAAGAAGACAAAAAATCAAAACAACAGAAACAGAAAGAAAGCAAGGAAGAAAACAGCGAAGAAAAAAAAAGAAGGAAAAAAAAACACACAGAAGCTTCCTGAGCCTTGCAAGCCACCCTCTCTCTCATGGTCCCTCACCCTCCTTCTCTTCTTCTTCACTATGCTATTCATGCTGCCATCATCGGTGACACCATTGTCGTCACACCAAGCTGCCAAGGGAAGAGCTGCTGCTGCCATTCCTCATTTCCTTCCTTTGTCAGCTTCGATCCAAGCTGATCCAGCACCACCCAAGCTTCCCCAACTTCCCTCATCGTCTTAGGTGTCCGTCCAAGCCAAGAGCCGCTGCTGCAACTCACCTCTGGCACCGGAATTGAAGGTTGAAGGTGAGTTGCACAGAGTTGTTCTTAGGTTGTTGACAGGTTGTTTCTGGTTGCCGCTCGATTTTAAATGTTGATTTTAGGTTGTTTTTGAGTATATGTTGGATTATGCCAATAAATTGCTTCAATTTGGATTTTTTAAATATTTTTTCTAATTTTTCCTAATTTACAGAATTTTGCATAATTTTCATTTATTTATTTTAATTTTTTTAGTTGATTTATTGGGTTTTATTTGGTTTAAAAATTATAAAATTTTAATAATTGAGGTTATTAATAAATGTTATTAATTTTAGAACTCAAATTATAATTTTTGAGATTTTTATACTATTTTTATAAATATTTTTGAGTTTATGCCAAATTTGATTTTTAGGTTAAATAATATTTTTGGGAAAAAATTGTTGGTTGATTAAATATTTTAATTATATTAGGGAGGTTTATTTTGAGAAAATAAATTTTTGGCATGATTAAATAATTTTAAGGAATTATTCTAGTATTAAAAACACATTATGTAAAATTATGTATTTTAAGGGGGTAAAAATATAATTTTATGCTAAATATAGTTAAATATATATTTCAATTGGATTTATTAACATTTAAAGGGTTTAGACAATTTTTATAAATTAATTGGTATTTTTACCTAAGTAGTGTAAATTTTAAATATTAAATTCCAAATATTATATATATATATATATATATATATATATATATATATATATATATATATATATATATATATATATATATATAATACATTATAATGGTTTTGTATTTTGACGAAGGAATACAAATTTAGTTGTTTAATTTTGAATAATTGAGATTTTATATAATTTTATTTATTTTTAGTATATGTGTATGTGAAATATGTGTTTGAGAAATAAATATTTTTTAATTCTCGGTATTTTATTGAGTTGTGATCTCGGTCGAGACAAATTGTAGTTTTGGGAGCCCGACTCGAGTGTGGGTGTTTGTGGTTATTAGAAGTGCATTTTCTATGTAGGTCTAGCTCTACCTTTGGTAGAGAGATGTCTGTTTTACAGAGGAGACTCTGCCGAAATTTCGATAGATTTTCTCGTAAAACGTGATACTCGTAAACTTTCTACTGTTAGTTAGGTTATGTCCTGTCTATCGAGTTTTTGTCCGGTTTTCCCCGAGTCAGCCTGGAATTTCATTGTTTTGTTGATTATTGATTTTGATTCCTTAGTCATGTTTTAAAAGTCGATCTGTTATTTTCTTTTAGAGCATTTCGGAGCAGAAGTTGTGAGACTGTAATATCCCGTGTTTTTAAATATTTTAATATTGCATCGGGATATGCAGTGTTAATAATTTTTGTATATATATATGATATTTTTACGAGTTGATATGTATTTAAAACCTATTTTAATTATTGTGTATTATTTTAAGTGTTTTACATAAAGTTTTCCCGGGACTTGCATTTTCGGGGAAATTTTCACGTAAATTATTTATTATTAATTATTTTAAATAGATTTACAGACTGGCATGAACTCATATATATTTTTAAAGTACTAAATAATGTATATATGTGTGCTTATTTAT
The DNA here is from genome assembly GCA_947683625.1 of Mallotus nudiflorus. Lineage (NCBI taxonomy): Eukaryota > Viridiplantae > Streptophyta > Magnoliopsida > Malpighiales > Euphorbiaceae > Mallotus > Mallotus nudiflorus. The sequence goes on from CANTUR010000171.1 coordinate 440,512, forward strand.
TTAATTAGTGTTTAATTAATTATCCTATTATTTTATTATTTATTTATTAGTTTTATTGTTATTTAATTATTTTATTTAGTATTAAATTATTAAAATATTAAATTATATGTGTGTGGTGTATATTTAATGTGTGTGATTTTATATTATTTTAATATATAGTGTAAAGTATATATATATACATATAATATGTTAAAAAAATCAAAATTTTGGAAAATTACCATTTCAGCCCCTCCCTCTTCCTTCCTCTTCCTGATCGTCTCCTTCTCCCCCTCACCACTGCTAACTCCGTTCTTAGGCCGTCGGTGTGCCGCCAACAGCTCCGCCCTTCTCAGCCAGCAGCTCCGCCGCCCTTAGCCTTCTTCTTCGGCATCGTTTGGCTTGCTTTTTGCCGGAATGGCTGAAACTTCCCTCCTCACCGTTCACCGACTTCCCGACCACCAAATCTAGTGATTCCAGTGTCGTTGAACTCCCTAGCCTTCATAGAAGATGATTCCAAGCTTTATTTAAGCTTAAAACTTGATTTGGTAAGGTTTTTCTCAATTATTCAATTCGGCCATCTTAGGGTTTTTGATTTTTTTTTGAGCTTCAAATGGTTGATTCATGAAAATTCCCTTAACAAATGTTGATTCTAGTAGCTTAATTTACATGTGTGAGTTTTTTTATAATTTTTGGAGATTATTTGGATTTTTAGGTATTTTTGAATATTTTAATATTTTTTTCTAATTTTCGAAAATTAATTAATTAAATTATGAAATTGTGTTTTATGATAAATATAGGTATTGAAATGAATTATAGAAATTTATTTGGAATTTTTATGAATTTCTATGTATTTATTTTGAATTATTTAGTTTTATGGCATTTTTGGAAAATTAGGTTAATTATGTTTTTAATTGAAATTAATTGGTTAATTGAGGTTAATTATTGATATTATTGATAAATATGTTGAGAAAATTAATTTTTAATAATTATACTATTTTTGGTGAATTTTTGGAGTAATTTTAATATATTTATATATATAAGGGCATTTTGGTAATTTTACCCTTAATTGGCTAAAAATGTAATTAAATTGAATAGTTATTTAAGGTATAAAAATGATTTTTACAAATTATTTAGTATTTTTAACTAATTAAAACTATTTTTCGTGAATAATTTTCAATTATATATATAATATACGATTTTACTAATAAAATGAGTTTCTATCGGTTTTTAATGTGTTTTAAGGCCAATTATGTAATTTCTACATATAAAATGAATTTCTATGTTATAAGGGTATTTTTGGTATTTCTGAAATTGTTATGTGATTGTGGACCCCGATCGGTAGACTGTAGTTTGGAGTCCGACCGAGGGGTTGTGGATGAGTGGTTATGCCTATTTTTCGAAGTGTGTTTCTTTGCAGGGCCGACTCTACTCTTTGAGTAGAGAGATGTCCGTTTTACAGGGGAGATTTTATCGAATTTTCGGTAGAATTCTCGTAAAACGTGATGTCCAGTCGAACCCTAATTCTGTGTCTAATATTCTAAATCGAGTTTCTAGGATTTTCTGTTAGGTTTATTCTGGTGTCTGTTATTTATTGTTTGTTTAGTTGTGCCGAAACTGAGGGCTAGTGGACTAGGCCCATCAGACCCATCTCGAGGAGCGCACTAAGTGTGAGTTACTATTCTATATATATATGCTTTATGGTGCATGATTTAGAAATGCATATTTTATTTTGATTGAATATGCATAAATAATTTGATTAGTATTTAAGTATATTTTTAGTTTATTTTTGGTATATATTAATTTTTATGCATATTTTATTAATGAATTGTGTTTAAAATGTTTTTAAGTATATCTCTGGTTATTTTGTAATTTAATTGGATTTATTTGACGTATATATACTCGAAATATACCTGGTTTACTTTTGGTATATTTATAGTATATATATGGTTTATGTTGTTATTTTATTTAAATTCATGCATCATTTACTTTCACGAATGTATGCTTTATATTTATTAATGAAGGATATCAATAGAACGTGCTACCTAGTGGGCAGCACTAGGACCGAGTACGTACCGGTACACTTATAGCATTTAGGCTATATTACTAACCTATTTGTGGATATTAATTGGATATGATTATTTGATGTGTGAGATATGGTTTGGAGGTGTGATTGCTGGAGCTCGGTTGACCAAGTGTCTCGGGGTGAATCACACTGGCAGTCGGATTGCTGGAGCTCGGTTGACTTAGTGTCTCGGGGCCAGTCTACTGTCCAAATGGTTTAAGTGAACATATTTGGAATAAGTGAGCCTGTATGGCTAGAGTGTTGTCTAACACTATTTTGAGGTTGCGATATTATAGGGTTCTATTTGATCCTTCATAAACGATGATTTTTAGTAAAAGATATATAAAATGATTTTACAGCATCTGTGTGTATTTGTCTGTATATATACATATTAGATATATACTGTTGATTGTATGCATTATCATTTAGTGTGCATGTATATATATTATAGTAATTCACTCAGTGAGGTCTAACTCCCCCCCGTTGACTATTTTTCAGGAGAGTCATCATCTTCAGACCTCAGTAACAGGCCTATACGCCGGATTTCTTCCGCCCCGACTTCTTTATGTAAACTGCTTATCTGAGTCTTGAGTTTTATTTTATCTACACACTGCAGTAGTCATTAAATTATTAAAGAGATGTTGTATTATATTTGAACTGGATTTGTATTAAAGGAGTTTATATATATGTGATGATGAGGATTTGATTTAAATAAAGTTGGTGGATATTATTTTGATATTCATGATTTTATTCCGCTGTATAGTATTTTATTTAACTGTGATATTATTATTATTATTATTATTATTGCATGTTTATTTTATTTTTAGGCTTGCTACGGGTTCCGGATTCGAAAGAATTCTCGTTCCCTAGCGTCGGTCATGACCCCTATTTTGGGTCGTGACAGAGACTGAGGTAGACGCGTGGTCGTCAGCCTTCGCATTCATCCTGTAAGTCAATAGAACGATCTGTGTGTGTGTTTATGTAAAGAATGCATGCACTCATATTTTATTACATTGATTATATGATTTATTTAATTTAATGCTATTATTTAAGATTTAAATGCATTTTATTTATTTAAAATCGATTTGAGAAATTTTGGTAGAACGGGCTACCTGGTGGGCCTCACCAGGACTATGTGCACATGGTAAAGATTGAGAGACAGATCCGATGTATATATGATTGGTGAATGTTAAACTGGGACGGGTGCCTCGGTGGAAGCCTTTGCTCTCGGGGATCGCCAGTGATTGTAAGGTTATTAATGGACTGGGATAGGTGCCTCGGTTGATGCCTTTGCTCTCGGGGACCGCCAGTGCCATATATTTGGATTAAGTGAATGACTACGGCTTGGTGCCTTGGTTGATGCCTTTGCTCTCGGGGACCGGTAGTCTAGTTGGAATAAGTGGGCCCAGCTGGCCATTTAGATTTTGGGTTTAGGGTTCTACCGAGATTTTTCAAAAGCTATACTTATATATTCTAAATTATTTTCACTATAAAAATATGTATATAGTTTTCAAAATATTTTCCAACCGTACAGCTCTTTTTATTGACTTACTCAGTGAGGTCTGATTCCCCTCAATTTATTTTTTCTTTTTTCAGGAGCTTGGGAGTTCGACCTCAGACTACCTCCACGCCGGGTTTCTTCTTCACCGGCTATTTTATGTAGGTCATTGTAAGTTGTACTGTGTGTTAATCTAGGCTGCTGCTGTAGTATATGTACTAAGGATTTGTATGGTTTCAACATAATTGTGTAATTTATTTGTGTAAACTACGCTTATGTATAAGATTTAAATTCAATTTATAATATGAGATGTTGAAACACATTTTTATTAAGCAGTTGAATTTGTGTATTTTGAGAAAAATCAGTTTGATAATATGTTATGTTATTAATTAAAGTTTAAAATATGAATGGTTTTATTTTCTTTTCCTTTAGGCTTACTATGGGTTTCGGAGGCCTTATGCCTATCCATTCCCTAATGCCGGTCATGTGCCCTCGGGTGTGGGTCGTGACAAAAATTTCAAAAATTATGAGTTTTTTTGACACTAAGAATTTATAGTTTTCTTTTATTGATATTTACTGATATTATTTAAAATATATGATGCAATTTTTAAATAATGTAGATATTTGATATTCAAATATTAATTTACAATAAAATCAATATAAATAAATAAAATTATTATGTATTTTAAATTTATTATGATATAAACAAATAATTTTTAAATAAATTAATATATTTTTAAGAAATTATAAATAGTTAGATTGCAAAAAGATCACATAAAAAAACTTTCTATTTGAAAATTAATATTTTATTATAAAACACTAATGATATTAATTGATACTAAAACGCAAATAATATATGTCTGTTGACATATTAAAATGCAAATTAATTATATAATCTATTTAATTGAATACAAAATACACATATTTTAACATACCCACAATCAAAAGACACACCAAAAAGGTTATAGTAATGATGAATGTAAACGAAACTATTTCTAATTTAAAAATGGACTCTTAATTGATTTCTAAATGAACTCCAATTCTGTTTCTAAATTTTGAAGTTAAAATGTAAATTTCTATTATATATATATTTTCAATTTAATTTATCAAATTAATTTTATAATTTATTCAATAAAAATTATAAAATTAATTCTTTCAAAATTATTCTAGATCTATTATAAGAAATTTTATTATCTCTAATAAAAAACTAATTATTTTAAGTAATTGAAGTTTGGATTAAGGCTAATTTTATTTTTAACAATTTTTTTAAAAAATTAATTATATAATCTACTTAATTGAATACAAAATACACATATTTTTACATATTCGTAACCGAAGGACACGCCTAAAAGGTTGTAGTAACAATGAACGTAAACTAAACTATTTCTAATTTAAAAATGGACTCCTAATCCGTTTCTATTTTTAGAAATGGAATTATTGCCTATTTCTATCGTTGTCTGTTTCTAAAAATAGAAACGGAATTGGAGTATGTTTCAATGAATTAGAAATTAAATGGTAGTCCATTTCTAAAATTAGAAATAGACTACGATTCCATTTCTAAATACAAATAAAAATTTCCGTACCTAAATCCCGCTCTATTTTTCCACACAATATTCCTATCTTATATTTGCGACGGAAAATTTATCCGTTTCAGTTTCCGTCTCTAATTCCAATTCCATCGCTATTTTCATTTCTATTGTCCTACCAATTAGTCCCACCATCAATTAGCAATGAATTTTAATTCGTTTCTAATTTCGTAGCAATTTTAATTTTCCATTTCTATTTCATTTCAATTTTGTTTCTAAATTTAAAATTGGAAAATTCCGTTTCTATTTTCTGTGACAAAATAGTTAACTTATTTTAGTGATATATTTGAAAATTAATATTATATTAATATTTTATCGTAAAACAATAATATTATTAATTGATACTAAAACGCCAATAATATATGTCTGTTGAACACGTCTTTCTTTAGCATATTGATGTCTAAAAAAGTTAATGGAGTTTGGACTTTAATTACAAAAGTTTGAATAATTAGTAGGTGAACGAAAAGGATGTTAATGTTAGTGGAATTTTTTTAGGGAAAATCACACCCTATACTGATTTAAGCAAAATATTTTCAAAACTATGGTTTTTTGGGTTTTTTTTTTTCACGCGTATTTTTCTTTTTCTCAATTTGGCGTGATTCTTTTTTTTCCTCCTTTTTTTACTGTTTTTTTTTTTTTTGTGTTTTTATTTTTGTTTTGTATTTTCTCTTTCTTTTTTTATTTATTTTTTCTTTGATCTTTTCACTTGTACAATATTTTTTGGTGATTGTTTTTTATTTTTTATTACTTCAGTTCTATGTTTTATGTGGTTGTTTGTAGTGTTTGTTTTTCTAATTGTTCTTTGTTGTTTTTTTTTTATGGTTTTTCTAAAACAATAAAAAAAGAATCGGAAAAACACTAAAAAAAAAAGCTCATAAAATTGGAAAAATAACCAAAAAAACAAAAACAACCTCCAACAATCAAAAACAATTGCCAGAACAACCATAAAAAAAAAAAATCACTGCAAAACAATCTCATAGAACTGAAAAATGAACCAACTAAAACAATTAAAGAACAACAACAACCAAGATAAAAACAACCAAAAATAGCTTGAAAAACAATCATGAAAACAACTTGAAAAACCATTATAAGACAAGCTCATGAAACTGAAAAAGAACGAACAAAAACAGCCATTGAAACTATCAAAAACAAAAAAAAAAAATAGACATCCGCCAAAATGACCAAAAAACAACTGTCAAAAGAACCATAAAAAGAAAACACTCATATCAATCCTAAAAAAACTCAAACCTGACTCATTATAACATTCAAATTCCAACACCCAAAACAATTATAAAGTTCAAGTTTTTAGCTATGAAAACTTTTCTTTTTAAAAAAAAAACACACAAAGTATAATTTAACTCTTAAAGTCACTCACTTTACTTCTCTATTTCTTTGGTTTCTCTCTCTACTCTCTTTATCTTTAAGATCTTTTTCTAGCCATTGAAGGGAAAAGATTGAGAAAAATAAAAGTTAAATTAATGAATCAAAGAAAAATCAGCAGTCTCATTGACCATAATCAGAGGGTGGAGATTGAAACTTTGAATTTAACAAATGGTGGTGGTGGTGGCGGCAATGGTAGCAGAGAAGGAGAACGAGAGAGAATAGAGGAAGCCATGGTGTCACAACCCAAATCAGGAGTCATGACCGGCGCTAGGGAATGAGAATTATTTTGAATCTAGGAATTGTAGCAAGCCTTTGAAAAATAAAAACATGCAATAAATAAATAAATAAAAAGTATGACTGAATTAAAATTTTTTAATCGATATATAAAAATAGATACTCAATATCCTTTCATATAATAATGTTCATACAATACTCTGGGTACAAAGTATCAAAAATAAAACAATACTCTTTTGATACAATAATACTACTACTGTAGTTTCTAGAATACAAATTAGAGTTTAAAATATACATTAACATAAAATAGCTGAGACAGAAGAACACCTATGAAAATCTCTACTACTAAGGTCTAACAATATAAGATCTCCTAAAAAAAAATAATTGAGGGGGGTTAGACCTCACTGAATGAATTATTATAATATATATACATACAATCTAAACTATAACAATCAGGCACTTGTATATATATATATATATATATATATATATATATATATATATATATATATATATATATATATATATATATATATATACACACACACACACACACACACACATACACACATTACACACAAATGTCAAACTCTGCTTTTATATATATAATAAATACAGAAAACATTTATTTTTATTTAAGGATCAAATAGAACCCTATTAAATTGCAACATCAATCAACCATAGCATCACTCTAGCCATACAGGCTCACTTAATCCATATGGACAGTAGACTAGCCTCGAGACACTAAGTCAATCAAGCTCCAACAGTCTGACTATCAGTGTGATTGGCCCCGAGATACTAGGTCAACTGAGCTCTAGCAATCACTATCAATCATATCACATCTCAATCAAATCAATCAAATCATCTCAATCATATCATAATTACCACAAGTAATTCCTCACTCAAGCCTAAATCTATCACACCGGTACGTACATAGTCTTAGTGCTGCCCATTAGGTAGCACATTCTATCGATATCCTTCATTTAAAAGTAAAACATACATATGAAAAAATAAATAATGCAGAATAATAGTCATAATGATAAAATAAACAATATATATACTAAAAATATACTTAAAATAAACTAAGTATATTTCGAATATATATATGTCAAATCAAGTCAAATCAAACATGAAATATACCAAAGATAAACCAATGATATACTTAAAAACAATTTAAGTACGAATCAAAAGTAGAACATGCATTTATTTCAAAATATACCAAAAATATTTTAAAACTATACCTAAAATATGCTAAGTCTATAACGAAGATAAAACATGCATTTATTTTAAAATATATAAAAAATATACTAAAAATATACCTAATCATATAACATGCATATATCAAAATAACCCTAAATATACCAAAGATTTAGTAAATGTATATTGAAAATATGCAAACATATATATCAAGATATACGAAAAATAAACAAAAAATATACCAAATCATATTATAAATTAAAACACTTTTAAAACTTATAATGAAAATGAAAAATCCTAAGTCATGCATCCTAAATGCAATGCACATATATATAGTATAATAACTCACTGATTCGTACTCCACGAGACAGACTCAGCGCGCCTGATCTGATAGGTCTCAGTCTAAAAGTAGCTAGAAAAATAAAATAATAACAACAATCATAACAAACTTCTAATTTTTACACTTCTAGGATTGTTATAGACAAACTCAATCAAAAATTTCAAAACTAGACTCAGACTGGTTGTCACATTTTACGAGAAATCTATCAAAAATTCGACAGAGTCTTCTTTGTAAAACGGACATCTCCCTACAAAAGTAGGGCTGATCCTGCACAGAAAATACACTTATAAAATCATAAAGCGCAACACCTCGGGTTGAAACCCCAAACTCCACAAATCCCCAATCGAGGTTCACAATTCACAAACCAACAATATTAAACAGTAAAATAGTAAAAATAATCAAAAACCCATAAAAATATTTAAAAACCTTTATTTTCCAACTAAAACGTAAAAGTCTAATTTAAATAATATTTGATAATAAAATTTATAAATAGAATAAAATCCCCATTTCACAATTAAATTAACATAAATTGCAAATAATATTTACAATCACAATTTAACATCACAAAAATAATAAAATACACATTTAGTCTCAAAATAATAAATACACTTATTATTTACATAATATTCTAAAATTATTACAATTTAACTAATAAAATCTCAAATATTATATAATATTAATAAAAATTCAATTATACAATTATTCAACATAACATAATAAAATTCACATTTAACTGCTTAAATTGTTTAATTATATAATAAAATTAATTTAAAACCCAATTTATCACCAAAATAATAAACAATATATATTTGAATATAATTTTCAAAAATTAATATTAATTGGTTAAAAATTACAAATAATTTATAAAAATCATTTTAATACTCTATATAATCACAAAATCATTTAAGATATAATATTTGACTATATTTTTAACAAAGATTCATAATTAACCCATATTTTAAAAATTAGTATTAATTAGTTGAAACTTGAAAATAATTTGTAAAAAAATTCATTTTATTACCAATTATTAGTTTATAATTTAACCATAATTTCAACAAAAACTCATAATTAACCTATATAATAAAAAATGGCATAATATTAAGTAATTCCTCAAAAATTTATATAAAATCACAAAAATAATTTTACCAACATATTCTATACCAAAATTATCTAAAACATATAATTAAATAATATTTTTAACAAAAATGCTTATTTAACCCAAAATTCCAAAATTCCCATAATACAAAATATATTCCTAAAAATTATATAATATATTCAAAAATTATTTTCTCAACATTATAATTACCAACATACTATAATAACACTAAATTAATTAAATCCAAAATTAAAATAATTAATTAACAAAAATTCATTTTTAATTATTAAAATATTCAATAATAAACTAAAAATCAAATAAAATCAGAAAAATAAACTAAAAATACCTATGAGTAGATTAAGATGCACAAATCAACATTTCAAAAAGAAATGATCAAGAATCAACCAAACTCAAGCTAAAAAAAATTAAAAATGAAATTAGACAAACTAAAAATTATGTAAAACTCACCATCAGATAGCTTTGATCAAGCTCAGAATCGTCTTCCCCTCAGCTCAAGGAGTCGACCAAGTCAAGGAAGTCGAGCTCTTACCATCGGGAACGTCTCCGAAAACATTGAAGCTTGCTGCTTCTTACTGGTTTTCCGGCGTCGACAGAGAAGAAGAAAGGATAAGGTGGTGACGGCGGAGGAGAGATGACGGAGGGAGAGTGGTTGGGTGGTGTCCAGCGAAGGGAGAGGCACACCAAGGGTTATGGAATAGGACAGCATGCGGGAGGGAGATGGCTAGTAAGTCTTCTGTTTCTTTCTTCTTTATATATATATATATATATATATACACACACACACACACACACCACATGGACACGCACACATGCTCTAATATAATTAAATATAATACAACCACAGAAATTAATAATATTACTAAAATAATTGGATAATAAGAATAATATTCATAATAATATTAAACAATAAAAATAATACTAATGATAATAAAAACACACAATACATTTGAAAATAACAATAATATAAACAATATTTATGAAATAATTTAATAATGCAATAATGTCAATCAATAAAAATAAAATAATAATAATGTACTTAAAATATTAATATTAAAATAATAGTATGATAATGTAATACCCTACGTTTTAATTAAATAAAGTAATTTTGAATTTGCATCGTTAATAAATATTTTTAGATTATATTATACAATTGTTAATTATTTTGCTATCCAATGGAGATATTTTTATGTTAATATTATTTTAGGATTATTAATTCATATGAGTGTTATTTTATTATTACTTAAAAATGACATATATTATTATTGTTATTATTATTATTATTATTATTATTATTATTATTATTATTATTATTATTATTATTATTATTATTATTATTATTATTATTATGTTAAAACTACATGAATTTCATGGTTATTTTATGTGTGTTACTAAGTACATATATGTATATATATATGTGTGCATGTGTGTGTATATATATATATATATATATGTATGTATGTAGTATGCTTGTGTGTGTATATATATACATATATGTGTGTATAATGTGATTGTGTGGTGGAGAAGTTAGGTATAATATTATAATATAATGTTTTAATATATATATATATATATATATATATATATATATATATATATATATATATATACACACACACACACACACACAAATAAGAAAAGAAGCTTACCTCTCACCTGAAGACCCCAAGCCGCTGCCCACCTCCCCGTCCGTCACCGTCACCACTGCATTTCCTCTCCTTTTGGCATGCCTCGACCTCTTGGAGTGACAGTCACCACCGCCAGCCTCTCCTTCCTCCTTACTTTCTTCCTTTCCGGTGCCTATCTTCTGTCACTCTCGGTTGGAGCTGCCTCGTCACTATCGGAGCTAGATCTGGCGCCATTGTAGCTCCCTCAGCCTCCCTCACTTTCTCAGGCATTAGTCCACGTCGAGACCCGCCGCTGCAACTCATCTTCGGCGTCGGAATTGGAGGTTGAAGGTGAGTTGTTTTGGGTTTTTTTTAGGTTGTCCTAGGGTTGTTTTCTGGTTGCTTGAGTGGGTTTAGGATATTCTAAGCTAGATGATGAATTATGCCAATTTGGTTGTTCAAATTCGATTTTTGTGCATTAGTCTGATTTTTTCTTGATTTACAGAATTTTTGTTTGATTTTATTTAATTTTTATTTGACTTTATTTAATATTTTTTAGTTTAATTAGTAATTAGGGTAATTAAGGTTAAATTATTTGTAATGTATTGATGTTATTTAAGATGTTTTAGAAATTATAGAGTTAATTATGAATTTTGTAAATTTTGGGTATTTAATTAATATTTTTATTAATTACGAAAGTTATTGTAAAAATTATGAAATTTTGATAGTTACTATTATTATTATATGTTAGTAATTTTAGAACTTAAATTATAGTTTTTGTGATTTTTAAACTATTTTATAAATATTTTTAAGTTTATGTCAAATGTGAACTAATAGGTTAAATTATATTTTTAAAAAAATTAATTAGTGGTCATTTATATGTTTTTAATTATATTAAGATATTTAATATAAAGAAAATGATTTTAGATATTTGTATAATTTTCCAGGAATTTTTTTAGTATTAATGGTGTATTATATAAGTTGTATACTATAAGGGTAGAAACGTAATTTTGTTAAATATAGTTAAATAATAAATTTTGGTTGGTCTTAATAATAATCAAGGTATTTAAAAGGATTTTTTTTTTTTTACAAATTATCTACTAATTTAAACCAATTAACACTAATTTCTCAAAATCAATTTTAATAATATATTAGGGGTTATTTTGAATATTATGTGTATTTTTCTATTATTTGGATAAATATGTAATTTTACACTAATTATAATTAAAATATATTTTATTTGGCTTTATTAACATTTAAGAGGTTTAGAGATATGTTTTTATATATGTATTAATAGATAATTTTCATTAAGTAATATTAATTGTGAGTGTTGTTCATATATATATATATATATATATATATTGTTAGATGAATATTTGACTATGGCTAATCATTTTTTTGTGATGTTTTTATTGGATTGTGATCTCGGTCGGGGCTAAGTGTAGTTCTAGAAGTCCGACTCGAGTGTGAATGTCTGCGGTTATTAGAAATGCGTTTTCTATGCAGGTTTGGCTCTACCTTTGGTAGGAGATGTCTATTTTACATAGGAGATTCTGTCGAAATTTAGGTAGATTTTCTCGTAAAATGTAATATTCGTAATAATTTCTACCATTAATTAGGCTTTATCTTGTCTATCGAGTCTTGTCCCGTTTTCCTCGAGTCAGTCTAGAATTTCATTGTTTTTGTTGATATTTTCCAGAGCTCCATTAAAACTATATTTCATAGCTATATAGATTATATCATGGACTAACCAAAGTCGTACTTACAGCATCACACAATCAATTTCCGGCCAGACAACCTGTCCCCTTTTTATAATCTATACAACTATAAATTATAATCTTAATAGAGTTGGTAATTGAATCATTTTCTTAATTAAGTTTCTGATGTACCAGATCCTTCATAGAGGCAAGTATAGAGCATACTCCTTAATTTAGATGGGTGGAACGACTATAATTCATAATCTAACTACTAGAGAAGAAGAGAGATTTTTTTAGAAGGCCATTATTTATTTAGCTTCTAAAAAATTTTTACAAGAGGGGTTCTGTCCTACAACTAAGACAAAAAACTCCTTATATAGAGAAGGAGTTGAGAAACTAGGAAGCCTTAACACAAATAAACAAACAAACAAACATCCACAGATAAACAGACAAATGTGGATAGACATCCACTGATAAAAGTAACAACTTTAAATTACAACCACTTATGATAAATTGACTCGTGACTTAGAGATAGATTCTTATCTTCAGCATTGTCTTCACTATGATAAAAGAGGCTGTCTTCATCAGGATCCTGTGAGTGTCCTCCTAGTGGCATACGTGGGTCTTCTGAATTATTTGATTTAAAAGAGTTTAACCATATCTGTTCTGCAGATGAGCTGGCTTGATAAGTATCAGATGAGCGGCTTGATAAGGACATCAATTTGCATGTGAGATGGGATGGATGTAGTCCTTTGTGTCTTTTCCCAATATTCCTTGTCTGCTAACAGCTGTTTCCCATAATCAAAAGGAAATATTTCCCATGGGGCATCATCAGATATCTTTGGCCATATCTCTTTTGGAATAATACTATTTTTCTTAAACATGTGTCTTTGAAACTCTCTCCATGGTGAAGGATTTATGGTATCTATGGTAATATAGTGCATCATTGAGTGCCTATAGGTCCCATAGATATTAAAGCATGGTACATCAGTAAAAACACCTTTAGCTTTGAAGAAAGTTCATTTTAGGGTGATGATAGTATGACATTCGAGAGGCGGTGCCACCTATTGAGTGTAAGCTTCATTTGTCAAATAGGATTTCCATCTTGACAAATTCTGGAACCATTTGAGAAATGTTGACAAATGTGGATTCAGACCTTCATTTTTCTCAAGCAGACTGATATACTTTGCAAGTTTTAATGGTTGAAGATCAAATGAAACCAATATAAATGACAAAGATACCAAAACAGGATTAACAATTCAGGAGGCCAATAAAACTGGTTTTTAGGACTTTAGTTTAGGAAGTTGAAAATACAGGTGAAAGGATAAATAGGATGAAAGTCTAATTTGTGAAAGAAATCTGACCCATAATTTCTGATTAGTCTAGATTGAAGTTCAAAAATTTGAGTTCTGGCTTTTTGATTAAGGGTGGTCATGGAAATGTATGATGGTAAGGATGGAGGAATACCTTTTTCAAGAAAGTTAGAATTAATGGTTTGATACATGTATAGCATGGGAAGGACTTTTAGCTGAAAGGGTTTTTCACAAGAGACAGGTGGTCTACTTAAAAGATCTAGTAACAGGTTATCTTCTCCTTTGACATGTTTTACTTAAAAGTCATACTTACTGAACCATTCTTTCATTCTGAGAACTTGAGGATGAGGCAGAGTCTTTCCTTTGAATTCAAGCATTTTTGGAAATGATGAGAAATCCATCACAACTTTGAAATGATGACTAATTAGATGGAATTCAAACTTTTTTATGCCATATTTAACTGCTAAGACCACTTTGAAGGTTGAGTGATAATGGCATTCTCCATCTGTTAACTTTCCACTAGCATGAGCATAAATCTGTCTTTTCTTATTGTCAACTTCTTCTAAAAGAATAGCTCCCCAAAGTTGATCACTTGCATTTATTTGAAGTATTCTTTTTCCTGTTGTGGGAATCTAGAGATCAAGAAGATTTTTTATGCAAATTCTAAGTTGTTCAAGAGGTTCTGTTTGTTCTGAGGACCATGGTGGAGGATTCTTTCTTAGAAGAGCTCTAAGAGGGGCCGTCTTCTTTGTCAAGTGAGGAATAAAATCTTTGAGATAATTGACAATGCCAAGAACTTGTCTGATTTGCTTGATAGAAAGATTTTCTTTTGGAAATTTATCCAGTTATGTTGCAACATGAGGACCTGGAAGATACTTCCCTTCTTTGAATCTCATTCCAAGAAAATCTATTTCTGTTTGGCCAATGAACATCTTGGTGGGTGAAAGCATAACACCATAATGTCGTACAAGATTAGCAAACTATTGGAGTAGTTTGTCATGGGCTTTTATATCTGCAGAAAATAAAAGAATATCGTCAATATAAACAAGAGCGCTGGAGAGGATGGGCTCAAAGATTTTGATCATAGTCTATTGGAACAGTGATGGGGCTACTTTGAGTCCAAAAGGCAGGACATTCCATTGATAGTGTCTGTTTGGAATACAAAAGCCCGTTTTGTATCTGTCTTCTTCTTTGATTCCAAATTGTCTACCGTCTCCAAAACCATGCTATCAACCTGTCACTATCCTGTGTCCAAAATGATGCTTTGTTCATAAAAGCAGACTCTCATAATACTCCCACGTGTATCCACACTCCTAAACAACTTTCTAGGAATGATTTTTTAAAATTATTCCCAGAAAAATGGATCATCAATTATGAGAAGTTGCATGAGATAGTAGAGCCAATTCAAGGTACAGACCCATTGCATATCAAAAAATATGAAGATGGAGATTCAAGCATCTGCACTCTAGGACAACCTTCAGGAAAATATGATTATCTTGTATCATATTCTCCTCCTCCTTGGTACAAACCACCAGCTACTCAAAATATTCCTCCTTAACCTTGCAAGCCTCAAATACCTCCTTCCCAGCCGAAACCTAAGTCAACTCCTCTCCCATGTTACAAACAAGCTTTGAAATGGGTAAGAAAAGAAAATTCAGTCGAGACTCAAAAGCCAAAGTCTTTACCCCAAATCTGTATGTTCCAACCCACAGACTTTCCTCCTTTAACCAAAGAAACAAAAAACCAAATTACCATGCAGCCTTTTATCCTGGAATCAAACATTGTTGATGCAGATGGTAGACCTAGATAAACTACTCCGACTGAAGCAATAGTCAACTGGTAGACACAGAATGCTTGTGCTCAAAATCAAAAACTGAAGCTTATTGAAGAAAAGATTAATGGAGTTGCTGAACATATGAATTTAGTAGAAAAAAAGTTCCAGGCCTTTGAAAAATGAATGGCAGCAGTTCATGTAGAATTACAAAGGCAGATAGAGATGAAGCACCAGGAACTTATGCGAATTATCAGCAGCAAAGGCACATTGAATAGCATTCAAATGAAAGAAACGAAAATTTTAAACTTGAAAGCCCAGGTTGACCAACTTGAAAAAGATCTTAAAAGAAAGAAAGAAGAGTTGTCCTCACAAGCCTCTTCAAAATCTTTCTCTCCTGATCCTTTGGGTCTTTTGTACAGCCCTTATTCAATTCCCAATTCACCATACACAACCTCTTCCACTCAACCTTTATTTCCTGCACCAACAGCTCCCTTGAATATTCCTCTAAATTTTTAAGGATTTAAATCCTCATTAAAAACCCCCTCTTAAACACAGTCCTCTGATGAAACAACAATAAAAAAAGGAAAAACAATTCATTTCTCTCAAACTGAGAAACCTAAAAAAACACCCTCTGAATCATTACCCAAAAATACCTCACCAACCTCATCACCAAAAGAGTCAGAACACCCTCAAATGATGATGAATCCCATCTCTTCCTTTTTGGAAGAATGTGCTGAAAATGTTATGCCAAGCTTTTCAATTGGATCTATTTCAAAGGAAAGTTCATCTTTTGAATCTTCAAAAAGTGACTTTGATTCAGATTATGAAATACCTTACCAATTGATGGCTGATGATGCTACATCTTCTAGAGGACCTCAAGTTAAAGAAGTTGATGATCCAGAAGAAGAATTTGAATAGCCCAGAACACCACAACCAGATCCACAGACAAATTTCCAAAAAAAATACTGGAAATTACTTTACCTTAGATGATGTTCCTCCTTCACAATACAGGAATAGATTTATGGAGTTTAGAGCATGGATAGCCAGACAAATGCTTATTCCTGGAGCAGAAATCAGGTTGTTATTGAAACATTTCTTGTAAAAATGGTGGGAAAGCTGGCAAACTGGTATGCTTCTTTAAATGCTTATGCTAGAATCCAGTTGATGGATGCTACTTCACCAAAAGATTTTCTAAGACTCTTGCATTATGATTTCGTAGGAAAATGGGATGATGATCTTGAAGTTGCACGAAAGGAGCATTACCAGATGAAATGCTATTCATTACAGAAAAAAGATCTAGAAAGACATTTCCAAAATATGTTTACTAGATTTTACCTATTAGGAGGCACTGTTAATCCTGATTTAAAGCAAACCTTTTTGGCTTCTATTCTTGAGATCCTTGCCTCTCGAATGTTTTCAATCCTTCAACAATCAAATTACAAAGTTGGAGATGTGCCAATGGGACATTTCTATCAGATCATGATTCAGGCTCATACCCAGTTATATGATCAAAGGAAGATGATTAAATTGTATCTGGGCAGTAGGAAGAATCCTTTGGGAAAACTTTCATGTGATAGGCTTGATTTGCAGATCAAATGCAAAGGTGCTGATGTTTGTGTTTGTCCATCAAAGAAGAAGAAACACTTCTTCAAATTGAAGAAGAAGAAAGGGAAAAGATCTAATTTTAAGAAGTGGAAGTATTACAAGAAGAAAAAGTTCCGTGGCAAGAGGAAAATTGACAGATGCTACATTTGTGGAAAAAAGGGTCATTTTGCAAAAAATTGCCCTTCAAAAACAAAGAAGACTGAGCAAATGATTAAAAAAATTCAACAGATCGCTAAAGTAGACCTAAATGATGCCGATCTTGAGTCTCTCTTTTTAGAGGAAGAAGAAGCTTTACCAGAATGTGTTTTTACTGTAGGCCAAGAGACAGACTCAAAAATTTCCAACTCTGAAACAGAGTCCTGGAATGACTAGTTCTTAATTGGTGGTGATAATAGAGACATGATAGCACTAACTCATGAAAAACATCCAATACCTTTGTTCCTTATTCAAATTTACCCAACTAGTTATTCCAAACCCATAAAACTTGTAGCCTTGATCGATACTGGAGCCAAAACTACCATTCTCAACCCAAAATCCTTGCCTAAAGAATGTTGAAAACATCATTCTAAATATTTCTCTACAACTAATGGAGAATTACTTGAAACTGGCCTTAAAACCAGACACCCAATAAAGATCCAATTCTTTCCAAATTGTTACACCTGGACACATGTTCTTGGATCTTCTTTACCTGGGAAAGATATTGTCATTGGCTTTGATGTCTATTGGAAGATGAAATACTTGAGAATTCTTCCCAATGGACTTAAGTTCAAGAAATACTTTCAACCATTCACTAATATTCCATCCATCCTTTTTGTTGGCCAAACCGTTTCTCAACTAAACCTTCAGACTATTCATGAGTTTTTGTTAAAAGAATGCAGTGCTCAGTCTCATACAGATTTTTTTTTAGAAATGCTTATCACCACTGTGGAAAAATGAGGAGTTCTTCATCTCCTTACCTTTCAAACAAAATGAAGATGTCAACCCAACAAAGGCAACTCATCCAGGAATGACTCCTTCTAATCTTAAATTGAAAATTGAAGAATGCAACCAATTGGAAGACCAAGGTCTAATTGTTCCCACAAAATCAAAATGGGCATGCCAAACTTTTTATGTAAACAAAAGATCAGAGCAAGTTCATGGAAAGAAAAGATTGGTGATTGACTATCAGCCTTTGAATTTCTTCCTCAGAGATGACAAATTCCCTCTGCCAAAAATTTCCTCATTATTTACATTTTTGGTGGGAGCTAAAATCTTTTCAAAATTTGATTTAAAGGCTGGATTTTGGCAACTTGGAATCAAAGAAGAAGACAGATACAAAACAGGCTTTTGTATTCCAAATAGAAACTACCAATGGAATGTCCTGCCTTTTGGACTCAAAGTAGCCCCATCACTGTTCCAACAGTCTATGATCAAAATCTTTGAGCCCATCCTCTCCAGCGCTCTTGTTTATATTGATGATATTCTTTTATTTTCTGCAGATATAAAAGCCCATGACAAACTACTCCAACAATTTGTTAATCTTGTACGACATTATGGTGTTATGCTTTCACCCACCAAGATGTTCATTGGCCAAACAGAAATAGATTTTCTTGGAATGAGATTCAAAGAAGGGAAGTATCTTCTAGGTCCTCATATTGCAACAGAATTGGATAAATTTCCAAAAGAAAATCTTTCTGTCAAGCAAATTAGATAAGTTTTTGGCATTGTCAATTATCTCAGAGATTTTATTCCTCACTTGACAAAGAAGACAACCCCTCTTAGAGCTCTTCTAAGAAAGAATCCTCCACCATGGTCCTCAAAATAAATAAAAGCTCTTGAACAACTCATAATTTGCATAAAAAATCTTCCTGATCTCCAGATTCCCTCAACAGGAAAAAGAATCCTTCAAACATATGCAAGTGATCAATGTTGGGGAGCTATTCTTTTAGAAGAAGATGACAATAAGAAAAGACAAATTTGTGCTCATGCTAGTGGAAAGTTCACAGATAGAGAATGCCATTATCACTCAACCTTCAAAGAGGTCTTAGCAGTTAAATATGGCATAAAAAAGTTTGAATTCCATCTAATTGGTCATTATTTCAAAGTTGTGATGGACTACTTATCATTTCCAAGAATGCTTGAATTCAAAGGAAAGACTCTGCCTCATCCTCAACTTCTCAAAATAAAAGAATGGTTCAGTAAGTATGGCTTTGAAGTAGAAAACATCAAAGGAGAAGATAACCTGCTACCAGATCTTTTATGCAGACCACCTATCTCTTGTGAAAAACCCTTTCAGCTAAAAGTCCTTCCCTTGCTGTACATGTATCAAACCATTAATGCCAACTTTCTTGAAAAAGGTATTCCTCCATCCTTACCATCACACATTTCCATGACCACCCTTAATCAAAAAGCCAGAACTCAAATTTTTAAACTTCAATCCAGACTAATCAGAAATTATGGGTCAAATTTCTTTCATAAATTAGGCTTTCATCCTATTTATCCTTTCACCTGTATTTTTAGCTTCCTAAACCAAAGTCCTGAAAACCAGTTTTATTGGCCTCCTGAATTATTAATCCTATTTTGGTATCTTTGTCATTTATATTGGATTTCATTTGATCTTCAACCATTAAAGCTTACAAGGTATATCAGTTTGCTTGAGAAAAATGAAGGTCTGAATCCATATTTGTCAACATTTCTCAAATGGTTCCAGAATTTGTCAAGATGGAAATCCTATTTGACAAATGAAGCTTATACTCAACAGGTGGCACCGCCTCTCAAATGTCATATTATCATCACCCTAAAAAGAACTTTCTTCAAAGCTAAAGGTGTTTTTAGTGATGTACCTTACTTTAATATCTATGGGACCTATAGGCACTCAATGATGCACTATATTACCATAGATACCATAAATCCTTCACCAAGGAGAGAGTTTCAAAGACACGTGTTCGATAAAAATGGTATTATTCCAAAAGAGATATGGCCAAAGATATTTGATGATGCCCCATGGGAAATATTTCCTTCTAATTATGCGAAACAACTATTAGCAGACAAGGAATATTGGGAAAAGACACAAAGGACTACATCCATCCCATCTCACATGCAAATTGATGATCCTTATCAAGCCATCTCATCTGATCCTTATCAAGCCAGCTCATCTGTAGAACATATATGGTTAAACTCTTTTAAATCAAATAATTCAGAGGACCCACGTATGCCCTAGCAAGACACTCACAAGATCCTGATGAAGACAACCTCTTTTATCATAGTGAAGACAGTGCTGAAGATAAGAATCTATCTCCAAGTCATGAGCCAATTTGTCATAAGTGGTTGTAATTTAAAGTTGTTACTTTTATCAGTGGATGTCTATCCATATTTTTCTATTTATTTGTGGATGTTTATTTTTTTGTTTGTTTGTGTTAAGGCCTCCTGGTTTCTCAGCTCCTTCTTTATATAAGGAGCTTTCTGTCTCAATTGTAGGACAAAACCCCTATTGTAAAAATTTTTTAGAAGCTAAATAAATAATGGCCTTATAAAAAAATCTCTCTTCTTCTCTAGTAGTTAGATTATGAATTATAATCATTCCACCCATCTAAATTAAGGAGTATGCTCTATACTTGCCTCTATGAAGGATCTGGTACATCGAAAACTTAATTAAGAAAATGATTCAATTACCAATTCTATTAAGATTATAATTTATAGTTGTATAGATTATAAAAGGGGGTCATGTTTTAAAATCGATTTGTTAATTTCTTTTTTAGAGCATATCGGAGTAGAAGCCGTGAGATCGAGGTGGACACACGGTCATCAGCCTTCTCATTCATCTTATAAGTCGATAGTATAATCTGTGCATGTGTTTTATTTAAAGATGCGTGCGCTCATATTTTTATGTTATTATTATATGATTTTTTTAATTTAATGCTGCTATTTAAGGTTTAAAACACATTTTATTTATTTAAAAATCAATTTTTGAGAAATTTTGGTAGAACAGGCTACCTGGTGGGCTTCACCCGGACCGTGTGCACATGGTGGAGATTGAGAGGTGGATCTGAATTATATATGACTGGTGAATGTTAAACTGGGATGGATGCCTCGGTGGAAGCCTTTGCTCTCGGGGATTGCCAGTGATTGGAAGATTAATAATGGATTGGGAAGGGTGCCTCGGTTGATGCCCTAGCTCTCAAGGACTGCCAGTGCCATATATTTGGATTAAAAGAATGACTGCGACTTGGTACCTCGGTTGATGCCTTCGCTCTCGGGGACCGGTAGTCTAGTTGGAATAAATGGGCCCGGTTGGCCATTTAGGATTTTGGGTTTAGGGTTCTACCGAGATTTTTCAAAAGCTATATCTATATATTATAAATTATTTTCACTATAACTATATGGTTTTCAAAAAGGTTTTCAAACCGTACAACTATTTTATTGACTTACTCGGTGAGGTCTGATTCCCCTCAATTTAATTTTTTTCAAGAGCTTGGGAGTTTGACCTTAGACTGCCTCTACGCCAGATTTCTTCATCACTGGCCATTTTATATAAGTCATTATAAGTTGTACTATTGTAATATTCTAGAAAGCTGCAGTAGTAACTGTATTATAAATTGTGTGACTGAAGTATATTTGTGTATTTTATTGATATGCACCACGTTTATGTATAATGATTTAAGTTTGATTTATAATATGACATTGGAGAATATTTTATTTATGTATTCAATTCCATTTGAAATTTTTAGAAAAATTAGTTTGATAATGTGTTCTGCTATAAAATAAAGTTTTAAATTGTAAGGTTTTATTTTTCCTTTTCATAAGGCTTACTACGGGTTTCGGGGGCCCTATGCCTACCCATTCCCTAGTGTTGGTCACGTGCCCTCGGGTTCGGGTTGTGACAGATAATAATATCGCACAATAATTATAATAATAACCCATAGAAAATGACAATGACAATAATAACATTAATAATGGTAGTGGAATAATTTAAAAATAGTAATAATACTCATAATAATAACAAACAACAAAAGTAATAATAATACACTCAACAAAAATAAAATAATAGTAATACTATTAAAAATAACAACAATAATAATAACTTTAATATTTAAATAATGAACCTACAAAAATAATTATTTTACGTAAGAAAATTCATATACATAAAATAATGATGGTTAATCACAAATAATAATAATAAATCTCATGTAAATAAATTATTTTTACGTAAATAATTCTCTTAAAATAAAATATGTAATTAACAGTAGTAATTAACGATAATAATATACAATTTAAACTTTAAAATTATTAATATTGTATATCCTGAAACATATTTTTATAATTTAAGAACACAAGTCATAACAATCTCCCCTCCTTAAAAGGAATTCGTCCTTAAATTCAAGAAAAGAACATTACAAGGATCAACAAGGAAAGAGATACAGGTAAGAAGCTCGCATCTCAACTTCGGTCTCCCAAGTATGCTCTTCAAAGTTGTTGCTTTGCCACAACATCTTGACCATTAAAATCTGCTTCGAACGTAACTGTCAAGCTTGATAATCTACAATCATAACTAGTTCCTTCTCAAACTTCAAATATTCATTTACTTCAACATTGTCTGGCTGCAACACGTGCGAAAGGTCTGAAATACACTTTCTCAACATTGAGATATAGAACACTTGATGCACTTAAGACAAACTCGGAGGCAAAGCCAACTGATATACAATAATGCCCACTTTCTCCAGAATCTCGAACGGTCCAATATACCTTAGTGCTAGCTTACCCTTCCTGCGAAATCTCATCACACCCCTTCATTGGAGACACCTTCAGAAAAACATAGTCTCCTACCTAAAACTCCACATCTTTATATCTTGGATCTGCATAACTCTTCTGTCTACTAGCTGTAATCTCTAATCTCCTTCTCATCATAGCAACTTTCTATGCGGCATTATGGATAATCTCAAGTCTGGCCAATGCTTTCTCGCCAATTCATCCTAACACAAGGGAGATCAACACTTCCTTCCATACAGAGTTTCATATGGTGCCATTCTAATATTGCTACGGTAGATCTTATTATAAGCAAACTTTACAAGTGGTAAATGATCATCCTAGCTGCCTCCCAGATCCAAAACACACATCCTCAATATATTTTTGAGTGTTTGGATCATCCTCTCAGACTGGATGAAAAGCAGTATTGAAATCAAGCTTGGTGCCTATCGCTTCCGGCAACTTCTGCAAAAATCAAGAGGTAAGCACTGAACCTCTACTAGATATAATGGACATAGGTACTCCATGTAGGCACACAATTATGCTTCCACGAGGATCTCTCCTCTCTCAACTTATCCATATCAGGAACGCACATTCTACCACTGATCCACAAAATACCTTCATCATCAAGTGTAAAATTAGTGGACTTCCCTGCTCGAACATTCTCTATAAGCTCTTTTAGAATAGGATCTCGGCCTCGAACTGCCTTAATCTTCTCTCTCAATATAGATCAAACCTTGAACTGAGCTAGCAGTCCACCAGATCTACTCATCTTTATCATCAGACCTCGATCCACTAGCTCATGCAACTCTTGGATCAACGATCTTCTTCAGTAATTGGAAACTATTCTAACAAACATTTGATCACACAAACTTTATATTCTTCTGAGTTAGGCGTGTTATAGGTGTTGTAATTATTAAGAAATCTTGAACAAATCTCTTATAATACCAGCCAAACCTAGAAAACTTTGAATTTCAATGACTGTTATCAATCTGGGCCACTCAGATACTTCTTCAATCTTTTGTGGATCAACCTTAATACCATCTTTAGACACCATGTGTCCAAGGAATGCAACACTCTCAAACCAGAAATCACATTTCAAGAATTTAGCATAAAGCTGGTGTTCTCTCAGCGTCTGCAGTACTATCCTTAAGTGATATACGTGCTCTTACATACTCTTTAAATACATCAGTATGTCATCAATGAAGACTACCATAAACTGATCCACATACGGTCTGAATACCCTGTTCATCAGATCCATGAAAGCAGTTGGCACATTAGTTAACCTGAAAGACATCACTAAAAATTCATAATGTCCATATCGAGTGCGAAATGCCGTTTTAGGAACATAAGCTTCACAGATCCACAAATGATAATAACCCGACCTCAAGTCAATCTTAGAAAAGAACTGTGCACCCTCAAGTTAATCAAACATATTATCTATCCTCGGAAGAGGATACTTGTTCAGTTCTTTATAATCAATGCACAATCTGAGTGTACCATCCTTCTTCTTCACAAATAGGACTAGTGCACCATAAGGAGAAATATTGGGTCTAATAAAACCCTTATCTAACAGATCTTGCAATTGTTCCTTTAAATCCTTCAACTCTGCAAGAGCCATTCTATAAGGCTGCATCAAAATAGGAGCTATGTCAGGAACCACATTGATATAGAATTCAATCTCTGTAAGGTGGTAAACCTGGCAACTCACAAGCTACAAGGACATCTGAAACAGAGGTCTTCTTCACTGTAGTGTCTCTGACCCCTACTAAATATCCTTGATAACCTTTTATCAGCATCTTCTTAGTAGTGATAGTGAAGATAAGATTCTAAGGTGTAGAATTCTTATCATCCACAAATCTAAATTCTTCTTCATTAAGAATTCTAAAAATCACCTCTTTACTCCAATAACCAACCATTGCATAGTGCTGAAACAACCAATACATATCTCATCAAGAACAATTACACCTAAAGGACTGAATTCATGAATAATTCTCTGAATTTTAGTTCTCAGTTCAAATGCCAATATATATCAAACTTAATCCTGCAATATACAATTCTACCAGTCTCCACTTATACTATATCATGTCTATAACATGACGTGACAGATTGAAGAGTTTATAGGTATTCTTCTCAACTAACTACTCTTCTTTTACTCTGTACAATAACAGCCACAGGTAATTATCCTTCCATGAAAATGGATGGAAGTATCTTAGAAATTACTTTTTAACTCCAACCATGAGCTATAGTTAAAACTGACAACTTCGCCATCAAAGAGTATGAAAGGTGATTTGTCTTCATTAGACATCTTCTAATTTCCTCATCAAAGCATAAATAAAACAATTATCATGCTTGGTTAAGTGCTATCTAGCTCACATTAACCTTGACTATCCTAGCCACAAATGCTGCTTGTACCTCTTACAATGACTATTTCAGTCTTTGAGTTACAATTGCCTCTGACCTACCCCTATACTAGATAGGTGTAGTAGGGTTGAAACTATAACCACAACTTCAACTTGAAAAGACTGATTATCAATATTGTCTCTGCAGAAGAGGCAATTTGCATTCACTTCGCTGAAAAGACATGGAAATCAACAAGATTCAAAATATAGAATATACACAGAATTGACGTATCTCGAGTTCTCTACTGAAATAGAGATTGCAATTGTTGTACAACCAAAGGTATTGACACTGCACCCTGTGGAACTCCTATTGCATAAGTAGTATCATCACAACATTGAGCCACAGGCTTCTCATTCTACTGTTTCCACTATCTATGACTATCATCCGGCCTCCTAAATCCATCTCTACCCCTACGCCTACTGGATGCACAGGGGGTAGAACCTCATCCTTAAAAGACTTTCTATCGTCAATCTCATTGATCGATGGAGCAACTTACGCTCGCAACATCAAAAAGGAACAAAAAAAATAATTAAAACAATCACAGACAACTAGACATCCTAACGGATATGCGGAATTCCTAAAGCAATAAAGACTTTTCAAAGACATTATCGAACCTAATTTTTACTTCAGTAGTTTCAAAGAAAACATGACTCGATAACCTAGGTCAACAACTCTAAACCTAGGCTCTGATACCAACTTTGTCACGATCTAAACCAGGAGTCATGACCAGCACTAGGGAACAGGAATTCTTTTGAATCCAAAACCCGTAGCAAGCCTTAAAAAAAATAAAAATATGCAATAAATAAATAAAAAGTACAACTAAATTAAAATTTTTTGAATCGATATATAAAAATAGATACTCAATATCATTTCATAAATAAATTAATGTTCATACAATACTCTGGGTACAAAGTATCAAAAATAAAACAATACTCTTCTGATACAATAACACTACTACTGCAGTTTTTAGAATACAAATCAAAGTTTAAAATATACATTTACATAAAATAGTTGGGACGGAAGAACACCGGTGAAGAGCTCTACTACTAAGGTATGACAATATAAGATCTCTTGAAAAAAATGATAATTGAGGGGGGGGGGTCAGACCTCACTGAGTGAATTATTATAATATATATACATGCAATCTAAACTATAACAATCAGACACCCGTATATATATATATATATATATATATATATATATATATATATATATGTCACGACCCAAAACAGGGGCCATGACCGGCGCTAGGGAACGGGAATTCTTTCGAATCCGGAACCCGTAGCAAGCCTAAAAATAAAATAAAAATGCAATAATAACAATAAAAATATAATATGCAGCGGAAAATAAAATCATAAATATTACAATATCATCCATAACAACTGGATATAATTCAAAACTCATCACATCGCATATATAATCTCATAAATGTATAATCTTTATACAAATCCAGTTTTACTATAATACATCTCTTTAAAACAAATACATAAAATCCAATACTTTAATTTACAACTACTGCAGTGTCTAGATAAAATAAATAAGACTCAAGTAGACAATTTACATAAAGAAGCCGGGGCGGAAGAAATCCGGCGTATCGACCTGCTACTGAGGTCTGAGGAAGTTGACTCTCCTGAAAAATAGTCAACGGAGGGGAGTCAGACCTCACTGAGTGAATTACTATAGTATATATACATACACTCTAAGTGATAATGCATACAGTCAACAGTATATGAGTAATATGTATATATACAGGCAAGTTCATACAGATGCAGAAAAATCATTTTATATATTTTGTCTGAAAATCAACTTTTATGAAGGATCACATAGAACCCTAGAATATCGCAACCTCAGAAAAATAGTGTTAAACAACACTCTAGCCATACAGGCTCACTGATTCCAAATATATCCACTTAATCCATATGGACAGTAGACTGGCCCCGAGACACTAAGTCAACCGAGCTCCAGCAGTCTGACTGCCAGTGTGATTGGCCCCGAGACACTTGGTCAACCGAGCTCCAGCAATCACACCCACAAACCACATCTCACATATAAATAATCATAATCAAATCAATATCCACAAATAGTCAGTAATAAAGCCTAAATACTATAGGCGTACCGGTACGTACTCGGTCCTAGTGCTGCCCACTAGGTAGCACGTTCTATTGATATCCTTCAGTGATAAATAATAAAACATTCATTCACAAATACATGATGCATGAATTTAAATAAATCAACAATATAAACCATATATATACCGAAAATATACCAAACATAAACCAGGTATATTTTGAGTATATATACGTCAAATAAATTCAATCAAATCATAAATTAAACTAAAAATATATTTAAAAACATTTTAAATATATTTTATTAATAAAACATGTATATAATTTATTATATACCAAAAATATACTTGAATATAAATCATGTTATTTATGCATATTTAGTCAAAATAAAACATGCATTTTCTAAATCATGCATCCTAAGCATATATATATAATATAGTAACTCACCTAATGCGCTCCACGAGACAGGTCCGACGGGCCTGGTCCACTAACCCTCGGTCTCGGCGCAACTAAACAAGAAATAATTAATCGACATCAGAATAACCCTAACAGAAATCCTAGAATTAAATCTAGAGTATTCAACACAGAATCGGAAATTAGGGTTCGACTGGATATCACGTTTTACGAGAATTCTACCGAAAATCCGGCAGAACCTCCCCTGTAAAACGGACATCTCTCTACTCAAAAGAGTAGAGCCGACCCTGCAAAGAAACACACTTCAAAAATAAACACCACAATCAATCACAACCCCTCGGTCGGACTCCAGACTACAATCTGTCGACCGGGGTCCACAAACACAGAAAATATATTCCAGATATACCAAAAATATCCGTAAATCATAAAAATACATTTCATACGTAGAAATTACATAATAAATCTTGAAACACTGTAAAAATCGATTAAAATTCATTTTATTAGAAAAACCGTATATTATATATATAATTGAAAATAATTCACGAAAAATAGTTTTAATTAGTTAAAAATACTAAATATTTTGTAGAAATCATTTTTATACCTTAAATAAATATTAAAACCAATTAAATTACATTTTTAGACAATTTAGGGTAAAATTACCAAAATACCCCTATATATATATATATATACCTAAATTACTTCAAAAATTCACCAAAAATCATACAATTATCCAAAATTAATTTTCTCAACATATTTATCAATAATATTAATAATTAAACTCAATTAACCAATTAAATTCAATTTAAAACACAATTAACTTAATTTTACAAAATCACATAAACTTCAATAATTAAAAATAAATACTTAGAAATTCCTAAAAATTCCAAATAAATTCCTATAATTCATTTCAACACCTAATTCAACCATAAACTCCAATTTCATAATTTAAATAATTAATTTCCGAAAATTCGAAAATAATATTAAAATATTCAAAAATACCCAAAAATCCAAACAATCTCCAAAAATTCTACAAAAATTCATACATGAAGATTAAACTACCAGGAACAACATTTGTGAAGGAAGTTTCCATGAATCATCCAAATTGAAGCTCAAAAAAATCGAAAACCAAAAGTGGCCGAAATATTCAACTCAAAACCTAAGCAATTCTAGACCATTTTAGCTCAAACAAAAGCTAGAATAACACTCACCGGAGCTCAAGGAGAAGATAGAGACCGGCGGTGTCGAAAACGGTGGCCGGAGGAGGGAGAAACGACGGTGAGGAACAGTGGTGGCGTCGGGCACCCACGGGAGAAGAAGAAGAAGAAGAAGAAAAAGAAAAAGAAAGAAAAGGAAAGAGAAAGGAAAAGAAAAAGAAAGAAAAAGGAAAAGAAAAAGAAAAAAAAAAAGAAAAAAGAAAAAAAAATAATAAATTTTAATAATTTAATAATAAATAAAATAATCAAATAATAATAAATAAATAATAAAATATTAGGGTAATAATAAACCCTAATTAAATAAATATACACACACAGGCTTTATTTAATAATTTAAAAATATGTATGAGTTCATGCAAACCCGTAAATACATTTAAAATAATTAATAATAAATTGTTTACGTGAAAATTTCCCCCGAAAATGAAAGTCCCGGGAAAATTTTACGTAAAATACTGAAAATAATAGACAGTAATAAAATAGGTTTAAAATACATATCAACTCATAAAAATATCGTATATACAGTCAAAATTATTGACTCTGCATATCCCGGTACAGTGTAAAAATATTTTTAAAAAAAACACGGGATATTACAGTCTTCCCCCCTTACAAGAATTCGTCCCCGAATTCTAAAAACAAGATTACAGAATCAGGAAGGAAAGAGATACGGGTAAGAAGCTCGCATCTCAGCTTCAGTCTCCCACGTATGCTCTTCAACTCTGTCGCTACGCCACAGAACCTTAACCATCGGAATCTGCTTCGATCGCAACTGTCGAACTTGAAAATCAACGATCGCCACAGGTTCTTCCACAAAAGTCAAATCTTCACTCACTTCCACACTATCAGGTTGCAACACATGTGAAGGATCTGAGATATACTTCCTCAACATCGAGATATGAAATACTGGATGCACCTGTGACATACTCGGAGGCAAATCCAACCGATATGCAACAGTGCCAATTGTCTCCAGAATCTCAAACGGTCCAATATATCTCGGTGCTAACTTACCCTTCCTGCCAAATCTGATCACACCCTTCATCGGAGATACTTTCAGAAAAATGAAATCTCCAACCTGAAACTCCACATCTCTGCGCCTAGGATCCGCATAACTCTTATGTCTGCTAACTGCGGTCTCTAATCTGCGCTTGATCACGGCGACTTTCTCTGCAGCATCCTGAACCATCTCTGGTCCAGTCAAAGCTTTCTCACCGATCTCATCCCAACTCAACGGGGATCTACACTTCCTTCCATACAACGCCTCATATGGTGCCATGCCAATACTGTTATGGTAGCTGTTATTATATGCAAACTCCACAAGCGACAAATGATCATCCCAGCTACCTCCCAAATCCAAGACACACATCCTCAACATATCTTCCAGTGTCTGGATCGTCCTCTCAGACTGACCATCTGTCTGAGGATGAAAAGCAGTACTAAAATCCAACCTAGTGCCCATCACTTCCTGCAACTTCTGCCAAAAACGAGAAGTAAACACCGAACCTCTATCTGACACAATGGACACAGGTACTCCATGAAGGCACACAATATGCTTTACGTACAACTTCGCCAATCTAGCAACTGAATATGTGGCTTTCACAGGCAAGAAATGTGCAGACTTCGTCAATCTATCTACAATCACCCAGATGGAATCGTATCCATCCTTCGAACGAGGTAAACCGACCACAAAATCCATAGCTATCCTTTCCCACTTCCACTCAGGAATAGGAAGAGGCTGAAGCTTCCCAGAAGGCTTCTGATGTTCGGCTTTCACTTGCTGACAAGTCAAGCACTTAGCAACATAATCAGCAACATCCTTCTTCAATCCATCCCACCAGTATAGATCTCTGATACTGTGGTACATCTTAGTAACACCAGGATGAACGCTGTAGGTTGTAGAATGTGCTTCCTCTAGGATCTCTTCTCTCAAATCATCCACATCAGGAACACACAATCTACCACTGATCCACAACACACCATCATCATTGAGTGTGAAATCAGTGAACTTCCCTGCTCTGACATTCTCTGCAAGCTCTTCCAGAATAGGATCTCGGCTCTGAGCTGCTTTAATCCTATCCCTTAGTACAGATCGTACTTTAAACTGAGCTAACAGTCCACCTGATCTACTGATCTTCATCATCAGACCTTGATCCACCATCAGATGCAATTCCTGGATCAATGGTCTCCTCTCAACACTTATGTGAGCAAGACTACCTGAGGACTTCCTACTCAAGGCATCTGCTACCACATTAGCTTTACCCGGATGGTAAAGAATCTCGCAATCATAATCCTTCAACAGTTCCAACCATCTTCTCTGCCTCAAATTCAAATCTCGCTGCTGGAAAATGTACTTAAGGCTCTTGTGATCAGTAAATATCTCACAAGTCACCCCGTACAAATAATGTCTCCAAATCTTCAAAGCAAAGATCACTGCAGCCATCTCCAGATCATGTGTAGGATGGTTCTGCTCATGCTTCTTCAACTGCCTCGAAGCATAGGCTATCACCCTTCCATTCTGCATCAACACACAACCAAGACCAATTCTAGAGGCATCACAGTAAACTGTGAACTTATCCACACTATTAGGCAAAGCTAATACTGGCGCTGTGGTCAACTTCTCCTTCAACAATTGAAAACTATTCTCACAAGCTTCTGACCACTCAAATCTAACATTCTTCTGAGTCAAGCGAGTCATAGGGGCTGCTATCCTGGAAAAATCCTGCACAAACCGCCTATAATACCCGGCTAAACCCAGAAAACTCCGAATCTCAGTAACTGAAGTAGGTCTAGGCCACTCAGATACTGCTTCAACCTTCTGTGGATCAACCTGAATACCTTCTTTAGACACTACGTGTCCAAGAAAAGAAACACTCTCCATCCAGAAATCACACTTCGAGAATTTAGCATAAAGCTGATGATCTCTCAGTGTCTGTAGTACAATCCTCAAGTGATATACATGCTCTTCCATACTCCTCGAATATACCAGTATATCATCAATGAAGACTACCACAAACTGATCCACATACGGTCGGAATACTCTGTTCATCAGGTCCATAAAAGTTGCTGGTGCATTAGTCAAACCAAAAGACATCACCAGAAACTCATAATGACCATATCGAGTGCGGAAAGCTGTCTTAGGAATATCAGCTTCACTGATCCGCAGCTGATGATAACCTGACCTCAAGTCGACCTTAGAAAATAATTGTGCACCCTGGAGCTGATCAAACAAGTCATCTATCCTCGGGAGAGGATACTTGTTCTTCACTGTCACCTTGTTCAACTCTCTGTAGTCAATGCACAGTCTCAGGGTACCATCCTTCTTCTTCACAAACAAGACTGGTGCACCCCAAGGAGAAACACTAGGTCTGATAAAACCTTTATCCAACAACTCTTGCAATTGCTCCTTCAACTCTCTCAACTCTGCAGGAGCCATACGATAGGGTGGCATAGATATAGGAGTAATACCTGGAACCACATCAATACAGAACTCAATCTCTCTATGAGGTGGTAAACCTGGCAATTCCTCGGGAAAAACATCAGGAAACTCACAAGCAACAGGAACATCTGTGAGTGACAACTTCTCCACTGACGTATCCCTAACCAATGCCAAAAATCCCTGACAACCTTTCCTCAACAACTTCCTAGCTGAAATAACAGAAATAAGATTCTGAGGTGCTGAACTCCTGTCACCAACAAACTTAAATTCTACTTCACCAGGAATTCTGAAAATCACCTCCTTATTCCTGCAATCAACCACGGCAAAGTGCTGAGACAACCAATCCATTCTCAAAATAACATCGAACTCCATCACATCCAACAAAATCAAATCGGCGGATAATTCTCTATCTCCCACGAGAACTGGACAACCAGAAAGAACAATATCGGTGTCCAAAGAATCACTCAGAGGAGTGGCAACAGACAAAGGAAAAGCCATCCTCGAAGCTTGCCAACAAGATTTAGAAGCAAAAACAGGAGAAACAAACGAATGCGTGGCACCCGGATCAAACAAAACCAAAGCATCCAGGTAACAAACAGAAAGAATACCTACCACGACTGCATTAGATGCCTGAGCATCCAGCTGAGTCAGATGAAAAACTCTGGCCTGGCCTCGACCTCCCTGCTGACTGGTAGAAGCCTGGCCAACACCTCTGGCACCTCCTCTAGTACCTCTACCACGACTCTGCTGTGGAACAAACTGAGTAGAACTCTGATGCTGAGCTGGTGGTAACTGAAATGGCACGGGTGCTGCACTAGCAATCGATTGCTGTGGGAATCGCGGAATCTGCTGCTGCTGATACCCAGAATAAGGACACGATCTGGCAAAATGTCCTGTCTGCCCGCATCTGAAACATGTCAGTGGTGTCAGATAACACGGTCCCTGATGGACTCTACCACAAGTCTGACAAACACTGGCCGCTGATCCAGAACTACGACCACTGCTGCTGCTCGAAGCACCTGACCCAAATCTGAATGATCTACGCTGACCTCCACGACCATGTCTACTGCTCCGATGCACTCGCTGCTGCTGTCTCTGACTCTGCTGAGTCGAACCTCGCTGCTGACTACTCGAACCAACATGAAAACTCGAATACGGAGTAGCCTGCAATCCACTCGACTGAACTCCCAACTGGTAATAATCAGGCATCGCTCCCTGCCTAACTAATCTCAGCTCGATCTCCTTAGCTAGCTCAATCACAGACTCCAGAGTAAGACCTGCTGTAGGCATACCAGCAAAAGCTGAACCCAAACCAGTAACATAGGTAGTAACAGCGAAATACTGATCTCGCATCAGATCCTCAGCATATCTACCCAGACGAAGAAACTCTCGGGTATACTCCTCTACAGATCGATCTCCACGAGAAATACTAGTCAAACGGAGACGATAGCTCAAACGAAGAGGCTCTGGACAAAATCTCCTCATGAATCGCTCTCGAAACTAAGCCCATGTCATCGTCATCATAAAGGGCTGGATCATCTGAATAAACCAATCCAAAGCTGGTCCCTCGACAGACAGCTCAACGATTATGATCCTCTGGTACTCGGTATGAGCAGTCCGAGTCCTAGTCTCAATCGCATGCAGAAAATCTAAAGGATCAGAAGTACCATCAAACGCAATCCTGCCAACTCTGGCATAGAACAAAGCTGCCTCAGGGTCAGACATACCCTGCTGATAGGCAGGCTGAACAACTGGAGGAACAGGAACATCAAACTCAGGCTCAATAGGCTCCTCGTCCTGTAACTCTCTCTGCCTACGGCAACCTGCCGCTCCTCGAGGTCTACCCCTGCCACGACCTCTACGCCTAACTGGCGGCTCAGGAGGTAAAACCTCGTCCTGAAAAGACTCATCATCCTCGGCCTCAACGACCGGTGGAGCGACACGCGCTCGCCTCCTCATTCTGAAAAGACAAACGGAAAGATTCAGACAAAATAGACAACGAAGGAATAACGCTGAAAACTACAGCAAGGAATACTCATCAAGACATACTCGAACCTAATACACTGCAGTAGTCCAACAGAAAACACAACTTTAAAACTAGGGCCACAACTCACAAAACTAAGCCCTGACACAGAACTCCACTCTGAAACGAACTTCGCTCTGATACCAACTTTGTCACGACCCAAAACAGGGGCCATGACCGGCGCTAGGGAACGGGAATTCTTTCGAATCCGGAACCCGTAGCAAGCCTAAAAATAAAATAAAAATGCAATAATAACAATAAAAATATAATATGCAGCGGAAAATAAAATCATAAATATTACAATATCATCCATAACAACTGGATATAATTCAAAACTCATCACATCGCATATATAATCTCATAAATGTATAATCTTTATACAAATCCAGTTTTACTATAATACATCTCTTTAAAACAAATACATAAAATCCAATACTTTAATTTACAACTATTGCAGTGTCTAGATAAAATAAATAAGACTCAAGTAGACAATTTACATAAAGAAGCCGGGGCGGAAGAAATCCGGCGTATCGACCTGCTACTGAGGTCTGAGGAAGTTGACTCTCCTGAAAAATAGTCAACGGAGGGGAGTCAGACCTCACTGAGTGAATTACTATAGTATATATACATACACTCTAAGTGATAATGCATACAGTCAACAGTATATGAGTAATATGTATATATACAGGCAAGTTCATACAGATGCAGAAAAATCATTTTATATATTTTGTCTGAAAATCAACTTTTATGAAGGATCACATAGAACCCTAGAATATCGCAACCTCAGAAAAATAGTGTTAAACAACACTCTAGCCATACAGGCTCACTGATTCCAAATATATCCACTTAATCCATATGGACAGTAGACTGGCCCCGAGACACTAAGTCAACCGAGCTCCAGCAGTCTGACTGCCAGTGTGATTGGCCCCGAGACACTTGGTCAACCGAGCTCCAGCAATCACACCCACAAACCACATCTCACATATAAATAATCATAATCAAATCAATATCCACAAATAGTCAGTAATAAAGCCTAAATACTATAGGCATACCGGTACGTACTCGGTCCTAGTGCTGCCCACTAGGTAGCACGTTCTATTGATATCCTTCAGTGATAAATAATAAAACATTCATTCACAAATACATGATGCATGAATTTAAATAAATCAACAATATAAACCATATATATACCGAAAATATACCAAACATAAACCAGGTATATTTTGAGTATATATACGTCAAATAAATTCAATCAAATCATGAATTAAACTAAAAATATATTTAAAAACATTTTAAATATATTTTATTAATAAAACATGTATATAATTTATTATATACCAAAAATATACCAAAAATATACTTGAATATAAATCATGTTATTTATGCATATTTAGTCAAAATAAAACATGCATTTTCTAAATCATGCATCCTAAGCATATATATATAATATAGTAACTCACCTAATGCGCTCCACGAGACAGGTCCGACGGGCCTGGTCCACTAACCCTCGGTCTCGGCGCAACTAAACAAGAAATAATTAATCGACATCAGAATAACCCTAACAGAAATCCTAGAATTAAATCTAGAGTATTCAACACAGAATCGGAAATTAGGGTTCGACTGGATATCACGTTTTACGAGAATTCTACCGAAAATCCGGCAGAACCTCCCCTGTAAAACGGACATCTCTCTACTCAAAAGAGTAGAGCCGACCCTGCAAAGAAACACACTTCAAAAATAAACACCACAATCAATCACAACCCCTCGGTCGGACTCCAGACTACAATCTGTCGACCGGGGTCCACAAACACAGAAAATATATTCCAGATATACCAAAAATATCCGTAAATCATAAAAATACATTTCATACGTAGAAATTACATAATAAATCTTGAAACACTGTAAAAATCGATTAAAATTCATTTTATTAGAAAAACCGTATATTATATATATAATTGAAAATAATTCACGAAAAATAGTTTTAATTAGTTAAAAATACTAAATATTTTGTAGAAATCATTTTTATACCTTAAATAAATATTAAAACCAATTAAATTACATTTTTAGACAATTTAGGGTAAAATTACCAAAATACCCCTATATATATATATATATACCTAAATTACTTCAAAAATTCACCAAAAATCATACAATTATCCAAAATTAATTTTCTCAACATATTTATCAATAATATTAATAATTAAACTCAATTAACCAATTAAATTCAATTTAAAACACAATTAACTTAATTTTACAAAATCACATAAACTTCAATAATTAAAAATAAATACTTAGAAATTCCTAAAAATTCCAAATAAATTCCTATAATTCATTTCAACACCTAATTCAACCATAAACTCCAATTTCATAATTTAAATAATTAATTTCCGAAAATTCGAAAATAATATTAAAATATTCAAAAATACCCAAAAATCCAAACAATCTCCAAAAATTCTACAAAAATTCATACATGAAGATTAAACTACCAGGAACAACATTTGTGAAGGAAGTTTCCATGAATCATCCAAATTGAAGCTCAAAAAAATCGAAAACCAAAAGTGGCCGAAATATTCAACTCAAAACCTAAGCAATTCTAGACCATTTTAGCTCAAACAAAAGCTAGAATAACACTCACCGGAGCTCAAGGAGAAGATAGAGACCGGCGGTGTCGAAAACGGTGGCCGGAGGAGGGAGAAACGACGGTGAGGAACAGTGGTGGCGTCGGGCACCCACGGGAGAAGAAGAAGAAGAAGAAGAAAAAGAAAAAGAAAGAAAAGGAAAGAGAAAGGAAAAGAAAAAGAAAGAAAAAGGAAAAGAAAAAGAAAAAAAAAAGAAAAAAGAAAAAAAAATAATAAATTTTAATAATTTAATAATAAATAAAATAATCAAATAATAATAAATAAATAATAAAATATTAGGGTAATAATAAACCCTAATTAAATAAATATACACACACAGGCTTTATTTAATAATTTAAAAATATGTATGAGTTCATGCAAACCCGTAAATACATTTAAAATAATTAATAATAAATTGTTTACGTGAAAATTTCCCCGAAAATGAAAGTCCCGGGAAAATTTTACGTAAAATACTGAAAATAATAGACAGTAATTAAAATAGGTTTAAAATACATATCAACTCATAAAAATATCGTATATACAGTCAAAATTATTGACACTGCATATCCCGGTACAGTGTAAAAATATTTTTAAAAAAAACACGGGATATTACAATATATATATATATATATATATATATATATATATATATATATATATATATACACACACATGCATTACACACAAATGTCAAACTCTACTTTTATATATATAATAAATGCATAAAATGTTTATTTTTATTGAAGGATCAAATAGAACCCTATTAAATTCCAACCTCAATCAACCATAGCATCACTTTAGCCATACAGGCTCACTTAATTCTAAATAAATTCACTTAATACATATGGACAGTAGACTGGCCTCAAGACACTAAGTCAACCAAACTCCAGTAGTCTGACTGTCAGTGTGATTGGCCCCGAGTCTCTAAGTCAACCGAGCTCCAGCAATCATACTATCAATCATATCACATATTAATCAAATCATCTTAATCATATCATAATTACCACAAGTAATTCCTCACTCAAATCTAAATCTATCGCACCAGTATGTACACGGTCCTAGTGCTGCCCACTAGGTAGCACGCTTTATCGATATCCTTCATTTAAAAATAAAACATACATACGAAAAAATAAATAATGCAGAATAACAATCGTAATGATAAAATAAACAATATATATACTAGAAATACACCTACAATAAACTAAGTATATTTTGAGTATATATATGTCAAATAAAGTCAAATCAAACATGAAATATACCAAAGGTAAACCAATGATATATTTAAAAATAATTTAAGTATGAATCAATAGTATAACATACATTTATTTTAAAATATACCAAAAATGTAATAAAACTATACCTAAAATATACTAAACATGCTAAGTCTATAATGAAGATAAAACATGCATTTATTTTGAAATATATAAAAAAAATATACTAAAAATATACCTAATTATATAACATGCATATATCAAAATAACCCTAAATATACCAAAGATATAGTAAATGTATATTGAAAATATGCAAACATATATATCAAGATATATGAAAAATAAACTGAAAATATACTAAATTATATTATAAGTTAAATCACTTTTAAAACTTATAATGAAAATGAAAATTCCTAAGTCATGCATTCTAAATACAATGCATATATATATAGTATAATAACTCACTAATTCACGCTCCATGAGACAGACTTAGCAGACCTGGTCCAATAGGCTTCAGTCTCAGCACAACTAGAAAAATAAAATAATAACAACAATCATAATAAACTTCGAATTTTTACACTTATAGGATTACTATAGACAGACTCAATCAAAAATTACAAAACTAGACTCAGACTTATTGTCATGTTTTATGAGAAATCAATCGAAAATTCGGTAAAGTCTCCTTTGTAAAACGGACATCTCCCTACAAAAGTAGGGCCAATCCTGCACAGAAAACACACTTCTAAAATCACAAAGCGCAACACCTCGGGTTGGGACCTCAAACTCGAAAAATCCCCATTCGAGGTTCACAATTCACAAACCAACAATATTAAACAATAAAATAATAAAAATCATCAACAACCCATAAAAATATTTAAAAACCTTTATTTTCCAACTAAAACATAAAAGTCTAATTTAAATAATATTTGATAATAAAATTCATAAATGGAATAAAATCCCCATTTTACAATTAAATTAACATAAATTGCAAATAATATTTACAATCACAATTTAACATCACAAAAATAATAAAATACACATTTAGTCTCAAAATAATAAATACACTTATTATTTACATAATATTCTAAAATTATCACAATTTAACTAATAAAATCTCAAATATTATATAATATTAATAAAAATTCAATTTTACAATTATTCAACATAACATAATAAAATTCACATTTAACTGCTTAAATAGTTTAATTATATAATAAAATTAATTTAAAACCCATTTTTATCACCAAAATAATAAAAAATATATATTTGAATAAAATTTTCAAAAATTAATATTAATTGGTTAAAAATTACAAATAATTTATAAAAATCATTTTAATACTCTATATAATCATAAAATCATTTAAAATATAATATTTGACTCTATTTTTAACAAAGATTCATAATTAACCCATATTTTAAAAATTAGTATTAATTAGTTGAAAATAGAAAATAATTTGTAAAAAAAATCATTTTAATACCAATTATTAGTTCAAAATCATTTAAAACTTATAATTTAACCATAATTTCAACAAAAACTCATAATTAATCTATATAATAAAAAATGGCATAATATTAAGTAATTCCTCAAAAATTTATATAAAATCACAAAAATAATTTTACCAACATATTTTATACCAAAATTATCTAAAACATATAATTAAATAATATTTTTAACAAAAATGCTTATTTAACCCAAAATTCCAAAATTCCCATAATACAAAATATATTCCTAAAAATTATATAATATATTCAAAAATTATTTTCTCAGCATTATAATTACCAACATACTATAATAACATTAAATTAATTAAATCCATAATTAAAATAATTAATTAAGAAAAATTCATTTTTAATTATTAAAATATTCAATAATCAACCAAAAATCAAATAAAATCAGAAAAATAAACTAAAAATACCTATGAGTAGATTAAGATGCATAGATCAACATTTCAAAAATAAATTATCAAGAATCAACCAAACTCAAGCTAAAAAAATTAAAAATGAAATTAGACATAAACTAAAAATTATGTAAAACTCACCATTGGACAACTTTGAGCGTCGATCAAGCTCAAAATCGTCTTCCCCTCAGCTCAAGGAGTCAACCAAGCCATGGAAGTTGAGCTCTCGCCATCGAGAACGTCTCCGGCAACGTTGAAGCTTGCTGCGGTCATTGTTGTTTCTTACTGGTTTTTCGGCATTGACAAAGAAGAAGAAAGGATGAGGTGGTGATGGCGGAGGAGAGATGACGGAGGGAGAGTGGTTGGGTGGTGTCCGGCGAAGGGAGAGGCACACCGAGGATTATGGAATAGGACAACATGTAGGAGGGAGATGGCTAGTAAGTCTTTTGTTTCTTTCTTCATTATATATATATATATACACACACACACACACACATACTCTAATATAATTAAATATAATACAATCATTGAAATTAATAATATTACTAAAATAATTGGATAATAAGAATAATTTTCATAATAATATTAAATAATAAAAATAATACTAATGATAATAAAAACACACAATACATTTGAAAATAACAATAATATAAATAGTATTTATGAAATAATTTAATAATGCAATAATGTCAATCAATAAAAATAAAATAATAATAATGTACTTAAAATATTAATATTAAAATAATATTATGATAATAATATCGCACAATAATTATAATAATAACCCACATAAAATAACAATGACAATAATAACATTAATAATGGTAGTGGAATAATTTAAAAATATTAATAATACTCATAATAATAACAAACAACAAAAGTAATAATAATACACTCAACAAAAATAAAATAATAGTAATACTATTAAATGCTATTAAATAATTACTATTAAATATGTAAAATAAATTTTATTCAATGCTATTAAAAAGTAAATATAAATAAATTTATAGTTTAAATTTATTCATCTCTTTTTTTATGTTGTATTTTGTTATTTTTCAATTGAATTATTTGCAAGATAATTTTCTTTTTATTTTTAAATTTAAAAGATTTTTAAAATTTTATTATGTGCTAATTAAAGTCGAAACTAGGGGAAAAGGATAAGGAGAAACCACTACCTCTTTTTAACTAATTAAATTTTATTATAGTTTTTAAAAAATTATATATTCACCTTCTCTCAATAAAATTTAATTGATTGTCTTATACTTTTAATACAATAATTAAATATACATATAATTTTTAAATTGAAAAAAATTAAAAATTTTGCGCTTTTAAATTAGGATCCAATATTGGTGCTAATATCAAATTGTTTTTAATTTATTTAATCAAATTGGACCACAAATACCCTTGAGCCTGCCTTGTCTTGAAATTTTTTTTTTTTTTTTGCATTTAATTTTGTTTTGGAGATGATGATAATAATATTATGCAAGAGTAGAGAATGAAAAGAGAGGAAAACAAATTTGTAGAGAAAAAAAAGAGAGGAAAAGAAGAAGAAAGAAGAAGAAACCATGAGAAATTTTCCGTTTGTAAATTTTAAAACAAAAATTGAATCACACATTTTTTTTAAAGTTTTCCTT
Source organism: Mallotus nudiflorus (assembly GCA_947683625.1). Classification (NCBI taxonomy): domain Eukaryota; kingdom Viridiplantae; phylum Streptophyta; class Magnoliopsida; order Malpighiales; family Euphorbiaceae; genus Mallotus; species Mallotus nudiflorus. The sequence continues at coordinate 482,533 of CANTUR010000171.1, forward strand.
TTCTTATATATTTATGAAAATGTCACTTTTTACTGTCTTTTATTTTATAATTAGATTTATAATATATAAATATATATTTTATTTTTATTAAATAAATATAAAATACTTAAATAATGTGGTATAAATTTAACTTATCTTCGGTACAGACAAAAATCTCTTTTAATGTTAATATGCTAATCACAAATTAGCGCCATTAAAATTTAGATGAAATGGTTTAGAATGACACATTTAGACAGATCCCAGATTCTATCTTTGTGATATCAACCCAGGATAATTGTTTGAATACCATCACAAGTTGCCAGATATCATCTACTAATGCAGTGTCCACAGTTATAAATTATATTAACAATTTAATAATCGTCATCTTATGAATTACTAAAAAAAAAAAACTGACAACAAAATACCTGTCGCATTGAATTCAAAGTTCTGAAAAAAACAAAAACAAAAGCCTTTAAGCTAACGTAACATGATTTGAATTGAACCATTTATAAATAAAAGGGTAAACCTAACGTCTTTTCTAATATCTTATTATACTTTAAACCTTATTCGTTGTTTGGCTTAATATATAGTTCTAACATCTTATCTAATCATCGTTATCCAAAATTTTTTATTGACTTCAATTAATTCATGACCCATTTTTTTATGAAAAGAATTAACGACTCAAATTTAAAATAAAACGAAAAAAGTTTTTACCCACTAATTTTAACGATTGTTGATATTTTATAATTAATATTAAATTATAATATCACTATATATAGTTTGATTTCCAGCACTAATATTTATGAGTTTATCATAATTTCAACCGGATATAGATGGTATCAAAATAGTGCGTACAAATAATCTGAGTCTTCTAAAATTGAGACGTAATCCAATTTTGAAGCTAAAGGTTGAATGGTCAAGTGGTTTAGCTAAAGGTTGAATGGTCAAGTGGTTTAACTTGTTTAGGTAACAATAGGAGTCAAGAATACGGCTAAATCGTTTTTCTTGATAATTCCGATCGAAAGTTTCGTTCTTGCCTTTCCCCTTTTTCAGCCAAAAAAAAGTCAATTTTGAAAAATATCTCAAATATAATAAGCAAGAATTTTAATTATTTTAGATTTATTATATTCAAGATTAAATTTGTGATATATACTCTATGTGTTTATATGTAATCAATAAAAGTAAAACATGTATTTATATATTATAAATTTAAGGTCTAATTATTTAAAAAATCTTAAACTTTACAAATTTTTTAACATATTAAATATATTCTTTCAACTTTTACTTAAAAATTATAAACTTTACATTTTTTAAAAATTTTAATATGTTTTTTAAAAACTTATAAAAAAAAATCATAAACTTTACAATCTTAACATATATTTTTTAAAATATATATATATAAAAAATTGTTAAAACTCATAAAGTTTAGAATTTTTAGATAATTAAGCCATGTAACTTCAGAAATTTTTTAAGTAAAAGTTAAAACAACATATTAAAATTGTTAAAGTTCAAAAATTTAAATTTTTAAAGTAATTAAACCAAAATTTAGCTGTGAAATATAATAACTTTGAAATAGAATAAAAAGTTTACAATATATGTCAAATATCTAATGGTACCAATAGGCCTATTCGATACAAAATTGGCAAATCATAATAGAGAAAAATAATAAGCATATGATTGAGGAGAGTTGATGGTTTAAAAAGTTTTTATTATAAAATCAACAATGGCTATTATTGCACTTAAATATATACCATCAAATTCAATGATTTATATTCAATAAGTTTTATATATATATATATATATATATATATATATATATATATATATATATATATATATATATATAGACACACACAAAGTACCTTAGAGGGGGTGAATAAGGCTATGAGGATTTTAAGAAAAATAAAAATAATTTTAATAAATTGAGCAATAATTAAAAGAGAATAGAGTAGGAAGAACAATGAACACAATAATTTAAGGAGTTTGGATTCTCAACAATCTTACGTCTTCACCTAACTTATCCCCAAGTTAAGATTTTCAATCACGCACAATCTTATCCACAAGATTAAAATTTCATAAGATTTTTATGGCTCACTTTTATAACCTTACAGCTTGAGTTTTCATGGCTCACTTAAAAACCAAATCCCAAGTGTTTCAATGGACAATACTTAAACCAATTCCTTTTAGAAAAGAATCTTACTTCCCGTTTTCTTAATCCTAAAAAATAGTAGAACAAGAATGTCTATTCTAACACTCACCAACTCTCACAAGAGTTACGTAAATACAAAAATTGTTTAAGAGAGAATTTGAGAGCTTAATTGAATGCTTAAGAGAGAAAGAATGATAAACAAATTTCTTAAACCTTCAATTGAACTCTATAGAGTGTTTATATAGATAAACACACAAAAATATGGTTGTTGGGTGTATCAAACTTGTCTTTAACATCTATAATTTATTTTTAAATCAATTTGGACTTATTTCTATCAAAATACCGCTCACGATCATGAGGAGCAAGTTCTGGCCAATGGGGAGCAAAAATACTAGTCGTTGCATTAAAAAAATGACCATTTGGAACTATTAGCACTGCCCTCACAAGCTACTAATGAGTGAATAGTGCTAATGAGCGGCATTGTCCTTTTGCTCAATTTTTCTCATGATTAGCTCGTGTGATGCTCGTGAGGAGACACCTGTAAGTCCAAAAATGTTTCTTTTTGACATATAAAAGCTCCAGACACTTTAGGTATAAGATTGAGATATTATACTTCATCGAAATATAGTATAATGATAGTATTTCATATTTTTAGACTTGAACTGATAATTTTTATACAAATAAGTTCCTATAAACTTGAAAGAAATTATTAGAAACTTAAATTGATTATCAAAGATTAAAATTAGGAATTTGATCATACATATGGTCAATATATATATGTGTGTGTGTGTGTTCAGTAACGAGAGGAACATAAGCAATAAATGTATTTGATTTTGCTTAATACATATATTCTCCAAAAGTTGTCTTTCTTTGCTTTGAATTAAAGAAGTTGTTTTCCAGCTTAATAGAATTAAAGGCTTTATCACCTAGAAGTTTTAAATAAATGGTATCAGAGCATTAGATCTAAGAAGGAAGAAAGTGGTTTATGGTCCTAACTTGCGGCTAACACAACATTTTAGGAGAAGAGCTTAAAGGTTCTTTGCTCATACATCAGAAGCCAAGGTTAAAGAAAGGAGAAATGTCAAGAAAAATATCTGAGACTAATGATAACAATGATCATATTACCAAGCTTGAAGAACATTTGCAGTTATTATCAACATCTATTTTTGGACTAGTGGAAAATTTAAAAACCTCAAAATATCCACATTCATCCCCTTCAAAGAAAAATGTCATAGATGACAATGAGAATGAGGAAGACAACCATCAAAGAAGACAACACTGAGGATGAAGGAAATAAGAGAAATGTAAGTTCCTTAAAAATTGATTTTAAGGTTAAAATTCCTCCTTATAGTGTTGGTACAAATGGAGAAAAATTAGATAATTGGATAGACACATTAGAAACTTATTTTAATATACGTAAGTATTCTAATGCTGAAAATATCCAATTTGCAAACCTAAAACTCTCAAGCCATGCTATTACATGGTGAAAGTCATATCGAAAATGGTACAACATTTTAAAGTTGACTTGAAGTGAATTTAAGAAATTTTTAAGGAAATAGTTTTATCCTATTGGCTATGAGGAAGAAAGGTGGTACAAATGGTAGCGATTTAATCAAAAGTTTAGTCAATTAGTACAACACTATATCTCTAAATTCCATAACCAAGCTTCAGTATTAGATATAGACATTAAAGATTACAATGTCTTTATGAAATATATTGGAGGACTTGCCGACTATAGATAGAAAGAACTAAAATTGTTCACCGTGGAATTGATTAAAGAAGCTACAGTTAAAGTCATTGCCATTGAGGCCAAATACAAAAGACTTAACAAGAAGAATGACAAACATATAGCTATAAGTAGATTTGATTGGAAGAATAGAGGCAAACAGATCAAGGATGGCCCAACATAAAAAAATTACTATGATCACTATAATTCTGGTGGATACGTCAAGAACAAGTGTTGGATACTTCATGCTGAGTTGAGACCTAAGAATCAAAGGAACAACCAAGGAAGGAATGACAAGAAGGCCATATTGACAATGTAATAGGCAGAAGACCTTCTAGAGTTGAAGTAACCTGACACTACACTTGCCTTAATGACTTCATTAATAGGCACTACAGAGACTTATAACTATGAAGAGCCATTTCATTTGAACATTCAAGTGAAATAGAGTGTTATATAAGCAATTATCGATCATAGAAGTTAGAAGAATTTAATTTCGAAGGCTTTAATGAAGAAGGTAGGCTTAGAAAAAATGCCTCACCCTAAGCCTTATCCATTAGGCTGGATTCAGAAGGACATTAACATGTAGATTACAAAGTAATGTACCTTCAAATTTGTAATCACTAATCATTACATCGATGAAGTGACATGCGAGGTAGTTTTGTTGGACGTATGCCAAGTTATATTAGGTAGTCCATATCTATGGGATCATGATGCAATTCGTTATAGCAAGCTTCGTAAGTATCATTTGGTAAAGGATGGAAAGGGGTTCCACGTCAATGCTTATAAGCCCTAAACTATGAAAAATTTGTTAATAATCAACTAGACTAAGCGATTGGTTAATTCTTATTGACTATTCATCTTATTGATGATTCAACCATAAGATCAATGTGCTGATGTTATTAGTTTATCAATAGTGACTCTAACACCTTCATAATGTTTTGATATTGGAAATTTACAAAAGGATTTTAAGGACATTTTTCAGGAAGTACTGGGATTACTGCTGCGAAGAGTTGTAGAATATGAAATTCACTTGTTAGGAGATTCATCTCTACCAAACTTAGGTTTATATCACACTCTATGATAAAAAGTGAAAAAATAAAAAGCAAATACAAGTACTTCTTGAACAAGGAGTTATTATGACCAAGCTGCTCATAATGTGGTTCAACAGTGCTGCTTGTGCCCAAGAAAGTGGAGGATGGCGTATCTATGTGGACTATAGAGCACTTAATAAAATCAATACCAAGAATCGGTATCCGCTACCAAGGATTAAGGATTTATTAGATTAACTACATGGTGCTTGCTTCTTCACCAAACTTAATATGAAATCATGTTATCATTAGGTATGCATCCATGAAGAAGATACTTAGAAAACTACTTTTAAAACAAAATAGGTATTGTTTGAGTTGTTGGTTATGCCATTTGGACTATGCAATGCTCTAGCTACTTTTATACAACTAATGAATGAAGTACTTCACCCTTTTATTGATGACTTTGTCCTTATCTATCTAGATGACATACTAATCTACAGTATCACATAGTATGACCATCTCCATCATATTGCTCAAGTTATTAAGGTTCTATAAGCTAGTCAACTACGGTTGAATATGAAGAAATGTGAATTCGAGAAGTAAGAGCTTATCTACGTAGGGTTCATTGTTGCTGTAAGATAGCTCAAAGTGGATCCAAAAAAAGTACAAGTTATCAATCAATGGCCCATACCCTATTCAGTGACCGAAGTTTGAAGCTTTATAAGTGCATGCTAATATTTAAGAAAGTTCATTAGACATTTTTTTTTAATTGTAGCACCATTACATTCTCTCACGAAGGCCAATCAAAAGTTTGAATGGTCGAAGATACATGAAGAATCCTTCCAATTATTGAAATAAAAGATTACCATGGCCCTAGTGTTAATATTACCAAATCTATAAAAAAAACATTTGAAGTAGAAGCAGATGCATCTAATTATGCAGTAGAAGCTGTATTATTTCAGGATGGCAAACTAGTTGTATACCATTCTGAGATGTTCAGTGGACTAGTACTGAACTATCCAACTTATGACAAGAAGTTATGTGCCTTGCATCAAGCAATAAAGTGTTAGAGAGCTTACTTATTAGGGAAGGAAATTATGGTACACTTTGATCATAAACCTCTTTAGCATCTAACTACACAGTCAAAGTTATATCAAGCTCGACATATGAAATGGATGTCTTACCTATAATAATTCAATATTGTTATTAAGTATAAAAAGAGAATGACTAATAAGTTAGTGAATATGTTATCTCGATCCCCTACGCTAATAAGTTCCACATTATTGGTAGTTATACAAATCTAAGCTATAGTTCCTTCTGAGTACGCAAAAGGGCATGACACAAACACTAATTTTAGTTCAACTCATGCTAAGTTGCAATAAGGGAAGACCAATGAGTTTCAACTGATGGATGGACTAATGTACAAAGGAACATAATTATGCATATCATAAGATGGTGATAGATTGTAGTGGATTCATGAAGCTTATACTTCCAAAGTTGTAGGACATTTAGAGTAAAGAAAAATTTACTAAATCTATGTCGATATGTCTTTGGCCAAAGATGCACCTAGATGTCTCTCAGTACATATGAGGTTATATCCTTTACGATACCTCCAAGCCTTTTAATAAGAAGTTAGGACTATGTCTTTCGCTGCAAGTACCTAGCCAATATTGGGAGAGCATTTCAATAGACTTTCTTAGAGGATTTCCTAAAACTAAGTCCAAAAATGATTAATTATTGTAGTTATGGATTGTTTTAATAAGATGGTGATACTCATTCCATGGAAGAAGACTGTCACAGAAGAAGGGGTAGCTAAATTATTTTTCTAGAATGTTTAGAAACATTTTAGCCTCCCAACATTGATTATATCAGGTAGAGATAGTCGATTCTTAGGCTATTTCTAGAGGTCCTTATAGGGAATGATGGATACCAAGTTAAAGCATAGTATTATTTTTCATCCATAAATGGATGGATAAACAAAGGTTGTTATTCGGACTAGGGTACATTTATTAAGGGGTTATAACTCCAAGCATCCAAAAATATGGGATGAAAGTCTTCCCTACTTACAGTTTGCTTTTAACCAAGCAATTCATGGCTCCACATTGAAATCTCCTTTCGAAGTTTGTTTAGGTTACTTACCTCAAAGGCCTTTTGACATAGCATTCACTACAAGTGATAAATCATTAAATGGAAAGGAAGAAGAAGAACATGTTCGAGCATAGAAATTTCTCGAACGAGTTACAAAGATTCACTTAGAATTGGAAACATAACTGTAATGTTCGCAGCAGCGGTATAAAAATTACCATGACAAACATTGTAAACCATGTAATTTCAAATAAGATGACCTACTATGGCTACACCTTGGTAAGGAGCAGTTACAAGGAGAAAGGAAGAAATTAAAGCCTATCAGATATAGATCGTTCATAATCATTAAGAAAATTGGTGATAATGCCTTCTAGCTCAACCTACCACCATACATGCATATGTACTCAGTCATTAATGCTGAGAACTTAAAGCTCTTTAAACCATCACTATTGGATGATGATCCTAATAAGGATGCCTATCTTCCTATAGTCAATGACTTGAAGATGGAGTGAGAATCCTTTAAAGGATGACTGTATATTGGGGCAAAAGATTCATGAAACTAAACATGGAGAATGAAAGTATTTTCACATTGGCAGGAAAGGGCAACTTCTGTATAAGTCTAAGTGGTATGCACAAGACAAAGCAGCTCAAGAATTTCCTCATCTTAAATTCTATCTTAATCAAGAGTTCAAGCCACTTAAATGGGTGAGCCATGATTTAGGAGGATCTTATTATTAGTTATTAATAATCTTATTATTAGTAAATATATTTATTAAAGGTTAATGGTTTAAAACGTGTTTGTTTAAAACCAATAATGGCTATTATGCTCTTAAATATAAACCATCAAATTCAATGGTTTATATTTAATAAGTTATTTTTTTAGGAATATATATGTCACGACCCGAACCCGAGGGCACGTGACCGGCACTAGGGAATGGGTAGGCATAAGGCCACCGAAACCCGTAGTAAGCCTAAAGGAAAAGAAAATAAAACCATTCATATCTTTACTTTAATAAAAAACAGAACATATTATCAAACTGATTTTTTTTTCAAATTACACACATTTAACAGTTTAATAAAAATACGATTCAACATCTCATATTATAAATTGAATTTATGTCACATACATAAATGTATTTGGTACAAATAAACTACATAATTTAGTTTAAACCATTCAGATCTTCAATACACATACTACTGCAGCATCCTAGATTAATACACAGTACAGCTTACAATGACCTACATAAAATTGCCGGTGAAGAAGAAATCCGGCGTAGAGGTAGTCTGAGGTCAAACTCCCAAGCTCCTGAAAAAAAAATAAATTGAGGGGAATCAGACCTCACTGAGTAAGTCAATAAAAGAGCTGTACGGTTTGAAAACCTTTTTGAAAACCATATGTTTTTATAGTGGAAATAATTTATAATATATATAATTATAGCTTTGAAAATCTCGGTAGAACCCTAGACCCAAGTCTAAATGGCCAATCAGGCCCACTTATTCCAACTAGACTACCGGTCCCCGAGAGCAAGGGCATCAACCGAGGCACCAAGCCGTAGTCATCCACTTAATCCAAATATATGGATCTGGTGGTCCCCGAGAGCAAAAGCATCAACCGAGGCACCCATCCCAGTCCATTATTGACTTTCCAATCACTGGCGGTCCCCGAGAGCTAAGGCTTCTACCGAGGCACCCGTCCCAGTTTAATATTCATCAATCATAAAATTTTCGGATCCATCTCTCAATCTCTACCATGTGCACATAGTCCTGGTGAAGCCCACCAGGTAGCCCGTTCTACCAAAAATTTCCCAAAATCGATTTTAAATAAACAAAATGCGTTTAAATCTTAAATAATAGCATTAAATTAAATAAATCATGTAATCAATGTAATAAATACGAGCGCATGTATTTTTTACACAACCACACGCACAGATCGTTCTACTGACTTACAGGATGAATGTGAAGGCTGACGACCACGCGTCTGCCTCGGCCTCACGGCTTCTGCTCCGAAATGATCTAAAGGAAAAATAATAATCGACTTTTAAAATATGACTATGGACACCGAAACCAAAAATCAACAAAGCAATGAAATTCCAAACTGACTCGACAGACAGGTTTTAACCTAATTAACGGTAGACATTTTTCTACAGATATCACGTTTTACGAGAAAATCTACCGAAATTTCGACAGAGTCTCCTCTGTAAAACGGACATCTCTCTACCAAAGGTAGAGCCAGACCTGCATAGAAAATGCACTTCTAATTTCCAAAATCATTCACACTCGAGTCGGGCTCCCAAAATGCAAATTGCCCCGACCGAGATCACATATATACATATTAGAATAGATAAAAAAAATTATACAAAATCTTCATTATTCAAAATTTACATTAATTAGGAAATCATGTCAATTAATTTATAAAATTTATCTAAACCCTTTAATTATTAATAAAACTAATTAAAATATATATTTATCATATTTTAGTGTAAATTACATTTTTACCCCCCTAAAATACATAATTTACCTAATGAGCTTTTAATACCGAAAATAATTCCTAAAAATTATTTAATCATGTCAAAAATTCATTTTCTCAGAATACATTTGCTTAATGTAATTAAAACATTTAATTAACCAACAATTTCCTCCCAAAAAAAAAATATTATTTACCCCAAAAATCAAATTTGGCATAAACTCAACTATAGTTATAAAAATAGTATAAAAATCTCAAAAATTATTATTTGAGTTCTAAAATTCATAATATTCACTAATAACCTCATTAATCAAATTTTCACAATTTATAACCATAATTTCAAAAATTAGCAAAATATTACTAACATTTACAAAAATTCTACCAAAATTACAATAATTCCTACAAATTTTAATAAAATTTGTTTCACTCAAAATAAATATAAACAATCACCCTAGTTATGAATCATACTCAAATTACTATCAAATAAAGCCAATTAAATACTAAAAAAAAAAATTCTGGAAATTAACTAAATTACCAAAAATTCTAAAGAAAATCAAAACTTACCTCAACACACACTAACCAACACTAATCAACCTGGGTTTGCTAAGATCAAGCAGAAAATTGCAGATAAAAGAAGGAAAACTGGTGAGCCTCACTCACCTTCAAGCAGCAGAAAAACAGAGCAAGGGAAGAGCTTGCTGCTGTCGATGAAGATGGAGGGATGAGGCTGCACAGGCGGGATGCTGGGCTGCTGCTGCGTGAAGAGAAGAAAAAAAAAAACAGCAGCAGGACCAGCTGCAAATGGAGAGGCTGGCGGGGGTTGGAAGAAAGGGGCAGGAGGAGGGTTGGTGTGTTTATATGTGTTGATGTATATATATATATATATATATATATATATATAGATATATATGCATAGGTATGAGCGGGTATGTATATATATATGTAAGTATTCTTTATACTATATCTTAATAGGATATATATATATATATATATATATATATATATATATATATATATATATATATATATATATATGTATAACATATAAATGTACACATACATATATATGTTTATATATGTATAGACATATACCTGCATATATATATATATTATACAACCTACCAATATGCATACATACATGTATATTTATCTATAGGCACACATGCATAGCCTTAAAATTAAATATCATTTTAAATAGCAATAATAATAATGATAATAATAGAAAATTAAGTTCTAGAAAATAAACAAATAATACTCACATAATTTAATAACCCTAGAATTAATATTAACATACATATGATATAATATAAAAGTACTTGTTAGTAACACTATTTAAAATCCCTTTATTTAAATAAATATATAGGGTATTACAGTCTCTCCTCCTTATAAGAATTCGTCCTCGAATTCAAGAAAAGAAAGAAAAGAGGAATTACAAAGCTAAGAAGAAAAGAGATACGGGAACGAAACTCGCATCTCAGCTTCAGTTTCCCAGGTGCAATCTTCTGCAGAATGGTTACTCCATAACACCTTCACCATCGGTATCTCCTTAGTCCGCAGCTGTCGGATTTGGCGATCCACAATCGCCACCGGGTACTCCTCGTAAGTCAAATCGTCGCTAAGCTCCACGGCTTGAGGTTGCAACACGTGAGACGGATCAGGGATGTATTTTCTCAACATGGAAACATGAAATACAGGATGGATTCTCGATAGCTCTGGTGGTAATACTAGCCTATAAGCCACTTCACCTACTCTGGACCGAATCTCAAACGGTCCAATGTATCTAGGAGCTAACTTACCCTTCTTGCCAAATCTCATAACTCCTTTCATTGGAGATACCTTCAAGAACACCATGTCTCCAACCATGAAGGATACATCCTTCCTTCTGGGGTCAGCGTAGCTCTTCTGTCTACTAAAGGCTGTCTTCAATCGCTGCTGTATAATGGGAATTTTCTCTGATGTGATCTGTACCAACTCTGGTCCCGTTAACTGCCTCTCTCCAATCTCCCAACACAAAGGTGATCTACACTTCCTACCATATAGTGCCTCATATGGAGCCATCTCAATGCTAGCATGATAGCTGTTGTTATAGGCAAACTCAATCAGTGGCAAGTGTGAATCCCATTGTCCTCCAAAATCCATTACACACATCCTCAACATATCTTCTAATGTTTGGATGGTCCTTTCTGACTGACCATCTGTCTGAGGGTGGAACGCCGTACTGAAGTCCAATCTGGTACCCAAGGCCTTGTGTAATTCTTGCCAAAAGACTGAGGTAAAAGTGGCTCCTCTATCCGACACTATGCTCACAGGTACTCCATGTAGACAAACGATTCTATTGACATAAAGTCTTGCCAATCTATCAGTAGAGTACGTCTTCTTTATAGGTAGAAAGTGTGCTGACTTAGTCAACCTGTCAACAATCACCCAAATAGCGTCATAACCTCCAGTAGTTCGAGGTAGTCCAGTCACGAAATCCATGGCTATCATATCCCATTTCCATTCAGGAATTGGCATAGGTTGCAACAGTCCCGAGGGTCTCTGATGTTCAAGCTTTACTTGCTGGCAAGTCAAGCACCTGGATACAAACTCTGCAATGTCCTTCTTCATACCATTCCACCAATATGTATCTTTCAGATTATGATACATCCTGGTAGAACCCGGATGAACACTATATGCAGAATAATGTGCTTCTTCCATGATCTCCTTTCTCAAGTCATCAACATCTGGTACACAAATCCTAGTGCCCAACCACAATACACCTTCCTTGTCAATTACAAAGTCCCGTGACTGCCCTTGTTGCACTTCATACATGATTCTTTGCAACTGAGAGTCTCTACTCTGAGCTACCTTAACCCGATCCAAGTATACTGACCGTACACTGAATTGAGCAAAAAGGCACTTTCGGGTAACTTTCATCTGCAACCCCTGATCAATTAATCCATGTAACTCCTTGATAATGGGCCTTCTCTCTGTGCTAATATGGGCAAGGCTGCCTGCTGATTTCCTACTCAGGGCATCCGCAACAACATTCGCCTTGCCTGGATGGTATAAAATAGAGCAATCATAATCCTTAAGAAGTTCCATCCATCTCCTCTGCCTCAGATTCAAGTCCCTCTGCTGGAAAATATATTTCAAGCTCTTATGATCTGTGTATATCTCACATGTCACTCCGTACAAGTAATGCCTCCATATTTTTAAAGCAAACACCACGGCTGCCATCTCTAAGTCGTGAGTAGGATAGTTCTGCTCGTGCTTCTTCAACTGCCTCGAAGCGTAAGCAATCACTTGGCCATTTTGCATCAACACACAGCCCAATCCTACTCTGGAAGCATCACAATACACTGTATAACCTTCAGTTCCAGAGGGCAAAGTTAGAATCGGTGCTGACGTCAATAAGTTCTTCAATAATTGGAAATGTTCTTCGCATTTGTCCGTCCATACAAACTCAACATTCTTCTGGGTCAACCTTGTCAAAGGTGCAGCAATTCTAGAGAAGTCCTTCACAAATCTCCTGTAATAGCCTGCTAGACCCAGGAAACTCCGTACTTCCCTAACTGTAGTCGGCCTTGGCCATTCTGTAATAGCCTCAATCTTCTCAGGGTCCACCTGTATGCCATCTCGAGAAACCACGTGGCCTAGGAATGCCACTTGATACAACCAGAACTCGCACTTTGAGAACTTGGCATACAATCTATGCTCTCTTAAGGTCTGAAGTACCCTCCTCAGATGCATCACATGCTCCGCCTCACTCTTAGAATAAACCAAAATGTCATCAATGAAAACTATCACAAACCGATCTAAGTATGGCCTGAATACCCGATTCATCAAGTCCATAAAGGCTGCTGGAGCGTTAGTTAACCCAAAGGACATTACTAGAAACTCATAATGGCCATATCTTGTTCGGAAGGCTGTCTTGGGCTCATCACCTCTTCTGATTCTCAACTGATGATACCCGGATCGTAGGTCTATTTTAGAAAAGCATGTAGCACCTTGAAGTTGATCAAATAGATCATCGATCCTCGGAAGTGGATACTTGTTCTTAATGGTGACCTTATTCAACTGCCGGTAGTCGATACAAAGTCGAAGGCTACCATCTTTCTTCTTCACGAACAACACCGGAGCACCCCAAGGCGATGTACTGGGTCTGATGAAACCCTTATCAAGCAACTCCTGCAACTGCTCCTTCAGCTCCTGCAGTTCAGCTGGTGCCATTCTGTAAGGTGGCATAGAAATAGGATCCGTACCATGTATGACATCGATACAGAACTCTATCTCTCTGTCTGGTGGTAATCCTGGTAATTCTTCAGGAAAGACATCCAGAAATTCACACACCACTGGCACCTGCTCAATTGCCACATTCTCCTTTTCAACATCCCTTACTACTGCCAAGTAACCCTGACAACCCCTTCTAAGCATCTTCCGGGCTGTAATGGCAGAAATGAGATTATGAGGCATGGAGCTCCTTTCACCTTTGAAACAGAATTCTTCTTCACCTGGGATCCTGAACACCACTTCTTTCTCTCTACAATTCACAAAGGCATAATACCTCGACAACCAGTCCATGCCCAGTATGACATCGAATTCCAGTACGTCGAGCAATACTAAGTCCGCCAATAGTTCTCTACCATCAACCATCACCGAACACAAAGGAAAGAAAACATCTATCTCTAACTCATCACTCAGAGGAGTCGAAACAGATAGAGGAAAGGACAACCTAGAAGGCTGCCACTCGATTCTCGAAGCGAACACAGGAGAAATGAAGGAATGTGAAGCACCGGGGTCAAACAACACTCTAGCATCGTATGCACAGACTGAGAGAATACCTGCTACCACTGCATTCGAAGTCTGAGCATCCTGTGGTGTCAAAGTGAACACTCGAGCCTGACCACGACCTGCCTGCTGAGAAGTCGAAGGCTGCGCAAAACCACGTCCACTAGGTCTACCAACTGAACCTCGACCTTGCTGATTCATATGCTGAGGCGGTCTCTGCTGTGGCTGGGTGGGTGCTCGATACTGCTGCGGCATCGGATAGTAGGGCTGAGCTACTGAGGAAGACGAACCCTGAACGTACTGTGGCTGGTATCCGGAGTGGGGACAAGCCCTGGCAAGGTGTCCAACCTGTCCACACCTAAAGCAAGCGCCCGTCAACATATGACACGGGCCCTGATGAAATCGTCCACAGCTCGCACAAGCACTAGCTCCAGACCCAGAACTACTCTGCCCGGTACTCTGCCCACTACTACTGCTACTAACTCCTGCACCGTATCTGTGACTCCTACCGGTTCTCCTGTTTGAAGCATATCCATGTCGGCCAACTCTGTGAGTCCTAGACCTCCTACCACTCTGCTGAGAACTACCCGCAGCCTGCTGATTCGAACTGCCGATGTGAAATGCTGGCTGCTGGTACCCGGGAGCTACACCATGACCACTGCCCCCGATCATATAAGGATCTATCATGGTGCCCTGGCGGATATGTCGCCTCTCTATCAAACGGGCCTCCTCAATCACACTCTCCAAGGTGCGGTCCTCGGTACGCATACCAACAAAAGCGGGTCCTAATCCAGTAACATACAGCTCTACTACTCTGTAAGGGTCCCTCCTGATATCTTCTGCATGTCGGGACAGTCTATTAAACTCTCTGGTATAGTCCTCCACTGACCTATCGCCTCTAGTGATGTGGAGCAGCTGCCACCTGTAGGCATCTCTGGTGGCTGGAGGACAGAAAAACCTCAAAAAGCGGTCCTTGAACTCTGGCCAAGTCAGCTCGTGCATCGATGGCTGAATCGACTGCATAAACCAATCCTGAGCAGCCGCCTGTACCGACAACTCCACAATCATAATCCTCTGATAATCCGTGTGCCCAGTCCTGGTGCGTGCCTCAATCGCATTAATAAAGTCTAAGGCATCACCCGTACCGTCGAAAGAAACTCTACCGATCCGAGAGTAAAGAAGGGCTGCTTCCGTGTCTGACATACCCTGGTTCCTCTGCTGAAGCATCTGCTGTACAAGGGGCATCGCCTGATTCAATGCTGCTAGACCTTGATTAATTCCTGCCAGTCCAGCTGCGAAGGCTGCAGGGTCAACAGCTGGGGCTTCAGGCTCGACTGGCTGCTGATCAGGAATCTCAGCTGCAGCTACCCTGGTTCGACCTCTACCTCTACCTCTGCCCCTACGACGTGGAGCAGGAAGGGGAGCCTCATCATGCACAGACTGTTCATCTAGCCTAAGGGTCGGATCAGCATCTGGGTCGGTACGCACACGCCTCATGCTGAAAGGAAGACAAGAAAAAAATTGAATTCAAAACGGGTAAGAATATTTAAAGCAACACGGAACGAAGTACAAGAACATCTCAAAGACAATTATCAATCCTAAAGCTGCAGTAGTTACATAGAAAGACAGACATAGACAATTAATCGAACTTAGGCTCTGATACCAACTTTGTCACGACCCGAACCCGAGGGCACGTGACCGGCACTAGGGAATGGGTAGGCATAAGGCCACCGAAACCCGTAGTAAGCCTAAAGGAAAAGAAAATAAAACCATTCATATCTTTACTTTAATAAAAAACAGAACATATTATCAAACTGATTTTTTTTTCAAATTACACACATTTAACAGTTTAATAAAAATACGATTCAACATCTCATATTATAAATTGAATTTATGTCACATACATAAATGTATTTGGTACAAATAAACTACATAATTTAGTTTAAACCATTCAGATCTTCAATACACATACTACTGCAGCATCCTAGATTAATACACAGTACAGCTTACAATGACCTACATAAAATTGCCGGTGAAGAAGAAATCCGGCGTAGAGGTAGTCTGAGGTCAAACTCCCAAGCTCCTGAAAAAAAAATAAATTGAGGGGAATCAGACCTCACTGAGTAAGTCAATAAAAGAGCTGTACGGTTTGAAAACCTTTTTGAAAACCATATGTTTTTATAGTGGAAATAATTTATAATATATATAATTATAGCTTTGAAAATCTCGGTAGAACCCTAGACCCAAGTCTAAATGGCCAATCAGGCCCACTTATTCCAACTAGACTACCGGTCCCCGAGAGCAAGGGCATCAACCGAGGCACCAAGCCGTAGTCATCCACTTAATCCAAATATATGGATCTGGTGGTCCCCGAGAGCAAAAGCATCAACCGAGGCACCCATCCCAGTCCATTATTGACTTTCCAATCACTGGCGGTCCCCGAGAGCTAAGGCTTCTACCGAGGCACCCGTCCCAGTTTAATATTCATCAATCATAAAATTTTCGGATCCATCTCTCAATCTCTACCATGTGCACATAGTCCTGGTGAAGCCCACCAGGTAGCCCGTTCTACCAAAAATTTCCCAAAATCGATTTTAAATAAACAAAATGCGTTTAAATCTTAAATAATAGCATTAAATTAAATAAATCATGTAATCAATGTAATAAATACGAGCGCATGTATTTTTTACACAACCACACGCACAGATCGTTCTACTGACTTACAGGATGAATGTGAAGGCTGACGACCACGCGTCTGCCTCGGCCTCACGGCTTCTGCTCCGAAATGATCTAAAGGAAAAATAATAATCGACTTTTAAAATATGACTATGGACACCGAAACCAAAAATCAACAAAGCAATGAAATTCCAAACTGACTCGACAGACAGGTTTTAACCTAATTAACGGTAGACATTTTTCTACAGATATCACGTTTTACGAGAAAATCTACCGAAATTTCGACAGAGTCTCCTCTGTAAAACGGACATCTCTCTACCAAAGGTAGAGCCAGACCTGCATAGAAAATGCACTTCTAATTTCCAAAATCATTCACACTCGAGTCGGGCTCCCAAAATGCAAATTGCCCCGACCGAGATCACATATATACATATTAGAATAGATAAAAAAAATTATACAAAATCTTCATTATTCAAAATTTACATTAATTAGGAAATCATGTCAATTAATTTATAAAATTTATCTAAACCCTTTAATTATTAATAAAACTAATTAAAATATATATTTATCATATTTTAGTGTAAATTACATTTTTACCCCCCTAAAATACATAATTTACCTAATGAGCTTTTAATACCGAAAATAATTCCTAAAAATTATTTAATCATGTCAAAAATTCATTTTCTCAGAATACATTTGCTTAATGTAATTAAAACATTTAATTAACCAACAATTTCCTCCCAAAAAAAAAATATTATTTACCCCAAAAATCAAATTTGGCATAAACTCAACTATAGTTATAAAAATAGTATAAAAATCTCAAAAATTATTATTTGAGTTCTAAAATTCATAATATTCACTAATAACCTCATTAATCAAATTTTCACAATTTATAACCATAATTTCAAAAATTAGCAAAATATTACTAACATTTACAAAAATTCTACCAAAATTACAATAATTCCTACAAATTTTAATAAAATTTGTTTCACTCAAAATAAATATAAACAATCACCCTAGTTATGAATCATACTCAAATTACTATCAAATAAAGCCAATTAAATACTAAAAAAAAAAATTCTGGAAATTAACTAAATTACCAAAAATTCTAAAGAAAATCAAAACTTACCTCAACACACACTAACCAACACTAATCAACCTGGGTTTGCTAAGATCAAGCAGAAAATTGCAGATAAAAGAAGGAAAACTGGTGAGCCTCACTCACCTTCAAGCAGCAGAAAAACAGAGCAAGGGAAGAGCTTGCTGCTGTCGATGAAGATGGAGGGATGAGGCTGCACAGGCGGGATGCTGGGCTGCTGCTGCGTGAAGAGAAGAAAAAAAAAAACAGCAGCAGGACCAGCTGCAAATGGAGAGGCTGGCGGGGGTTGGAAGAAAGGGGCAGGAGGAGGGTTGGTGTGTTTATATGTGTTGATGTATATATATATATATATATATATATATATATAGATATATATGCATAGGTATGAGCGGGTATGTATATATATATGTAAGTATTCTTTATACTATATCTTAATAGGATATATATATATATATATATATATATATATATATATATATATATATATATATATATGTATAACATATAAATGTACACATACATATATATGTTTATATATGTATAGACATATACCTGCATATATATATATATTATACAACCTACCAATATGCATACATACATGTATATTTATCTATAGGCACACATGCATAGCCTTAAAATTAAATATCATTTTAAATAGCAATAATAATAATGATAATAATAGAAAATTAAGTTCTAGAAAATAAACAAATAATACTCACATAATTTAATAACCCTAGAATTAATATTAACATACATATGATATAATATAAAAGTACTTGTTAGTAACACTATTTAAAATCCCTTTATTTAAATAAATATATAGGGTATTACAATATATATATATATATATATATATATATATATATATATTTGTGTGTGGTCATTAATGAGAGCAACATAAGTAATAAATGTATTTGTTTTAGCTTAATACACATCTTCTCTAAAAGTTTTTTTTTTCTTTGAATTAAAGAAGTTATTTTCTAAATTAATAGAAATTAAAAGATCTATCACCTAGAAGGTTTGCATCAACATAATCCAAAGGTGAACAAAATCAGCAAAAATATGTGGAAGGAAAATACCTTTAGCAATTTCATTTTGTCCTTATATATATATATATAAGAGAAGCATAAAAATGTTATATGAGTGATGATAGATGTTGTTATATATAATTTAGTATATATTAACAATGTTCATTAAATAGAAGATAAAAAATAATTATATGGGTGTAACCACATCCAATGTTTTATATATAGGGAAAAGGTACAAAAAACCCCTTATGGTTTTGCCCTAATCTCAATTAACCTCATAACATTTTTTTAGGTTCAAATGTAGCCCTATATATATATATATATATATATATATATATATATGAGTGATGATAGATGTTGTTATATACAATTTACTATATATTAAAAGATTAAAAAAATGGTGATTTTTTAGTTTTACTTGTACACTGTTCATTAAATAGAAGGTAAAAAATAATTATATAGGTGTAACCACATCCAATGTTTTATATATAGGAAAAAGGTACAAAAAAACCCCTTATGGTTTTGCCTTAATCTCAATTAACCCCATAACATTTTTTTTAGGTTCAAATGTAACCCTATCATTACTAAATTGACACATAACAGCCCCTCCAACTAACACCATTAATAGTTTTGTTAATAGAATTTGTTGGAGGGGTAGTTATGTGTTAATTTAGTAATGATAGGGGTATATTTGAACCTAAAAAATGTTATGGGTTCATTGAAATTAGGGCAAAACCATAAGGGTTATTGTACCTTTTCCTAAATATTTTTTGAATATTAAGACGAAGCAGTACAATATGCCAAATTTGAGGGGGAAATAATAATTTACCCTTTTTTGTTATTTAAACCATTGTTTTCAATGTGTACGAGATTTTGACTAATTCAATTAAATTTGGATAGAACCACTAAAACGATAGAGGTTTTTTTACTAAACCAATTCCACTTAGATAAAATCATGAGAATGATAAAGATTTATTAGCAAATAATTCAATGTGATTGTATATACTGTTATTTAGACCCAATACATTATTTAAGCAATGTTTGTTGATTCTAATAATTGTTAGTATGTATCCATAACTATTTTTAAAGAATTATGATTTTTTTTTCAAAATTTTTGACAAATTTAATTTGAATAATAATTGTACGAGTTTTGATATTTATTTTTAATAATTATAAATAATTTTTAACTAATGAGAGTATTTTTTTTTTGTTATAAAAATAATAATATTTTAAATTTAAAATAAATAATTTTTCACTCAGATATAATAAGTTAGAAATAAAAAGTTAAAGTGTGAAATTTTATTCTTGAGAATTATTAAAAAACTGTTATGACTTGAAATTTTTATAAATTATTAAATTAAATTATGAGATATGTAGTGTTAATAAATATTTTTATTAATGATTATTTTAATATTTTATTTTATTATTATTCTAATTATTTATTTTAGTGAATTGTAGCATTTGGTTATTGATGAGATTAAATTTTATTTCGAAAGTTATTATTTATTTTATTATAAATTGGTAATTATTATTAAATTAAAGATTTAAGTTAAATTTTATTGTTATTTATTATTTAATATTATTAATATTAATTTGGGGATTAATTAGTGTTAATTAAGATTTGATTATCATTATTATTTATGGTGTTAAAAAAATATATGTGCATATATATAAAATAAGTTTATATATATGTGTGTGTGTGTGGGTGGTGTGTGTAGATGGGTATATACACATATATTTTTTAATTAAAAAAAAGGAGAAAAAGAATTTTGTTTGTTTGTTTGTTTGTTTGTTTGTTTGTAACCAATACCATGCACCATCACCCAAACCACCACCACCTACTCATCAGACTGCCACCATCAGTAGCAGCAGCGACAATAGGGGAGGACAACACTGTGTGAACAGTGCACCCCCCGTCACCGGTGAGGAAATCGATCGAGTTTAGGCTCGTTTCAAATCTCACACTACGAGCTTCGATAATATGTAGTTAATTTTGAGTGAATTGACCAGTAAGGACTCGGAAAACTCAATTTTCTATTTATGTCAATATGTTTAATTTGATTTTTATTGTTGAATTTAATTTTATTTGGAGATGTGGTAGTTAGATAAATTGATTTTTGAGCTAAGATCTACCTAAATATTATTTTTATTTATTTTTTTGAAATTATTTAAAAAATACGTATTTTTGGGTTCAGTTACTATTCACACAGTCATTGGTCTGAAAATTTTATTATTTTTATTAAATTCTATATATTATTTAGAGCAAGTTTCATGAAGAAAGTTTATTTAAATTACGTACCAAATTTTTATTGCAAATTTGTGAATGATTATATAAAAAATAGAATTTTGGAGAAATTAATATAAATAAGTAATTTTTATGCTTTAATGGAAATTATTGATAATTAATAGGTTTTGGATAGCTTTTGAGTGATAATTGGCATTAAAATAATTTTTATAAATTAATTACTATTTTTAGCTAATTGATGGTAATTTTTGAAAATATATTCGAGTAATAATTTTAATTATTATTTTTAAGCTTAAATAAGTTTTTAGGTATTTTTTATTTTATAATTGAGTATTTTAAATAATAATTGTAATTTATGCTAATTAATTTTAAAAAAAATTTGAATAATTGGTTTATTAATATTATTTATTTGTAAATTTGATTTCATTATCTATTTTGGAAAATTAAACATCTTTTTATGTTTTTATTATCTAAATAAAATGATTTTTGGTATTTAATTAAAATTTTTATAATTTTGGTGATTTATTAATTATTATTATTTTAAAAATTATTGTTAGAATTGGTTCTCAGTTGGGCAATATTTATATTTCACCGGCCCAACCTGAGGTTCGGTGATATGAATTATTAATAAGTGAATTTTCTATGCAAGATCAGCTCTACTTTTAGTAGAGAGACGTCCGTTTTATGAGGAAAACTTTACTACATTTTTTGTAGATTTTTCATGAAACGTGACAACTAGTTCGAGTTTAGTTTTGAAATTTTGGTCGAGTCATGTTTAGATCGAGTCATTCATAGAAATTTTAGAGTTATTAAATTAAGAATTTGATTCTAATAATAATATTATTATTTTTCTTTAGCTGTACCGTGAGCTAGGCCAACTGGACAGGGCTAACTGAACCAGAATAGCGAAGCGCAGTAGTACTGTGAGTTATCATTATATATATGCATTGCAAGTAGAATAAATATTTTGTGAGCATCCATGATTTAAATAATGTGAATTTAAATATGAATTATTTATTTAAATGCTTACATTTATATTTTGTATATATTTAGTATATAAACGGCATATTGTTTGATGAATGGATGCTACCATGTTTTTAATTACGCATTTCATTATTTTTAATATTTATAAGTATGATTTAGAGGATAGTTGTAGAATGTGCCACCTAGTAGGCTACACTAATACAGTTGCATGACAGTACGATAGATTTTAGGCTAAGAATCTAATTATTTGATTATGAAATCGAATATTGATATTAATGGTTATTGGAAAGGGTGGCTGTAGATCCTCGGTTGACCTAGTGTACTCGGGGCTAGTCATGTCGGTAGTGAAATTGTGGATCCTCGATTGACCTAGTGTACTCAAGGCTAGTCTACTACCTTGAGTTGGATAAATAAATATTTGGAGTTATGGATAAGTCGGTTGACTATTAGTTATGTGATTTAGGTTGCGGACTATTTAGGGTTTTGCTATGATCCTCCACTTAAAAATTTTCCTATATTTATTATTGCATTGAAAAAGTGATTTTTGGCATGTGTATGAAATGCATGTATATCATATTATATAAATATAAATATATTATTATACTGATGCTTGAATGCTTATGTTTTATAGTGCATGTATATATATAATAATAATTCACTCAGTGAGGTCTGACCCCCCTTAATATTTTTTAGGACATTCTACTTCGTTAAACCTCAATAGTAGACCCCTTTGCTAGTCTTCTTAAGCTCCGACTATTTTATGTACTTTTTATATCTAAACTCTTATTTGTATTCTAGCAGCTACATTAGTATTATTCGAGTGATGTAGTTTTTAACATTATTTTATAACGAAGATTTATATTTAAAGGATATTGTATTATTATATTTTATTATTTGATATGATAATTTCTTTAATATGATTTAAAGTTTTTAATTCCTTAGTATTTTTTATATTGCAGTTCTGTGAGATTCTTTTTCTTAAGGTTTACTATGGGTTCTATATTATAGTAATTCCTATTCCCTAGCGAAAGTCATGATTCCCTAGTTTGGGTCATGACAAAATTAGTATCAGAGCCTAAGTTTAGTGTTGTACGACCTAGGTTGTTAGACTTATGTTTTCTTTGAAACTACTACAGTAAATTAGGTTCAATTATGTCTTTGATAAGTCTTCGTTGCTTTTAGAATTTTGCATAACCATTAGGGTATCTATTTGTTACATGGTTGTTGTTTATTTGTTTGAATCTTGGTTGGTTTTATTTTTTCATAATGAGGCGAGCGCATGTCACTCCATTGGTTATTGAGGCCACAGATGATAAGTCTTTTCAGGATAAGGCTTAGGACCCTATGCCGCCAGTGAGGTGCAGAGATAGAGGTAGAGGTAGACCTCGAGGAGCGGTAGGTCATTGTAGGTAGAGAGGGCTACATGATGAGGAACCTATAGAGCAAGAGTATGAGGAAGTTGTTATACCTCCAGTTTCACCGCCAATGCAGCCTAGTTATCAATAAGGTATATTTGACTTAGAGGCAACCCTGTTCTATGCCAGAGTTGGTCGGATAGCCTTTGATAGGACTTCAGACCCATTGGACTTCCTGTATGCTATCGAGACTAGGACTCAGACTACTCACACCGAGTATTAGAGGATTATGATCATCAAGCTATCTATAGAGGGACTAACCCTGGATTGGTTTGTCAAGGTGATACAACTGCATATGACGATGATGACCTGGGGACAATTTAGAGGGAGATTTATAAGAAGATTCTACCTTGAGCTACTATGGATGAGCTACAGACTCAGATTGACTAGCATCACTAGAGGAGATAGATCTGTCAAGAAGTATACTAGGGAGTTTCTCAGGCTAGGTCTGTATGTAGAGGACCTGATGAGAGATCAGTACTTTGTAGTCACAACGTATATCACCATATTAAGGTCTACATTTATTGGGATGCCCACTTTTAGCCTAACTCTTGAGTCTGTGATCAAGTTGGCTAAGGAGATAGAGTTGAGATTGGTTAGGTAGGGAGCTATGCTAGACTTTTATCAGATGGGAGGCCTATAGTCAGGAGGATTCCAAAGCACTCCGTACTCGACTTTTCAGATTGGGTCTAGTAGTTAATAGAGAGGCTCAATACAACAGGGTTAGAGGCAGCAGCTGAGATACCATGGTAGTAGGAGTCATGGCCATAGTGGAGCTCGTAGGCTAGTGAGATTTGGGTCGGGTGCCTCTAGTAGCAGCAGTGGTCAGAGTTATGGTTATGGCAGCTTGGGTTCAATAGCTAGTGCCTGCTAGACTTGTGGTAGAGTCCATCAAGGACCCTACTATATGGCACCACTAACATGTTTTCAATGTGGATAGATAGGGCATTTCGCCAAATCATGCCATATTTTAGTTATCAGCAGCAGTCTATTACTAGTGCAGCTCCAGCTCCTTACCAGTTACCACCAATTATGTGTCAGAGTACTTCTCAGATTATTACCCAACAAAAGTGTGGTAAAGGAGGTAGAGGTAGTGCCAGAGGCTTTAGTCAGGCTTCCACTAGCTAGTAGGGAGGCAGAGCACCAACCAGAGTTTTCACCCTCACTCAACAAGATGCTCAGGCATCTAATGTCATGGTAGCAGGTATACTTCTAATTTGTTTATCTGATGCTAGAGTTCTATTTGATTTTGGTACTACCCACTCGATCATGTCTTCTATTTTTGCTTTTAACTCTTGTTAGCAAGCTTTGAGGTTAGCAGTTCCTTTGTTCATTGCCACACCTCTAAGTGATTCATTGGATGTTGATATTTTTCTTCTCGGGTATCCTACATTTGTGGAAGGTAAAGAACTGCTAGCAGACTTGGTATTGCTTAATATGATGGAGTTTAATATAATTCTGGGAATGAATTGGTTATCTTAGCACTATGCAGTGGTTAATTGTCAGAGTAAAAAGGTAATTTTCAGAATTCCTAGTGATGAAGAATTTAAGTTTATGGGTGATAAAAGTTCTGCACCTTAGAATCTTATCTCCGCTATCACTGCTAGGAAGATGTTGAGAAAGGGTTTTCAAGGATATTTAGTAGTGGTAAGAAACACTATAGTGGAGGAGAATTCTATTTCAAATTCCCTTGTAGCTTGTGAGTTCCCAGATATCTTTCCTGATGAGTTGCCAAGTTTACCACCTCACAAAGAGATTGAATTCTATATCAATGCGGTTCATGACATAGCTTTTATTTCGATGATGCCTTATAGAATGACTCCTGCAAAGTTGAAGGAGTCAAAGGAGCAGTTACAAGAGTTGTTGGACAAGGGTTTTATCAGACCCAACACTTCTCCTTAGGGTGCACCAGTTTGTTTATGAAGAAGAAGGATAGTACACTTAGATTATGCATCAATTACAAAGAGCTGAATAAGGTGACGATTAAAAATAAGTAACCTCTTCTGAGGATAGATGATTTATTTGATAAGCTTTAGGGTGCATAGTTCTTCTCCAAGATTGATTTGAGATCAAGCTATTATCATTTATAGATTAAAGAAGCTGATGTTCCTAAAATGACATTTCGTACTAGATATAGCCATTACGAGTTTCTTGTAATGTCATTTGGTTTGATTAATGCCCCAGCTACTTTTATGGATCTAATGAATAGGGTATTCAGACCCTATATGGATCAGTTTATGGTAGTCTTCATTGATGATATACTGGTGTATTTGAAGAGTATGGAGGAACATGTATATCACTTAAGGAAAGTACTACAAACATTAAGAGAGTATCAGCTTTATGCTAAATTCTCGAAGTGTGATTTCTGGACTGAGAGTACAACATTTCTTGGTCACACGGTGACTAAAGATAGTATCCAGGTTGATCCATAAAAAATTAAAGCGGTATCTAAGGGACACAGATTGATGACAGTTATTGAGATTTAGAGTTTTCTGGGTTTGGCTAGGTATTACAGGAGATTCGTTTAAGATTTTTCAAGAATTACAATACCTATGACCTGCCTAACTCAGAAGAATGTGAAGTTTTAGTGGTTAGATGCTTGTGAGAATAGTTTTTAGCCGTTAAAGGAGAAGTTAACCATAGCTTCACTGGTGACTTTGCTAAATGGAGAAGACAAGTTCACTGGTTATTGTGATGCCTCTAGAGTTGGTCTAGTTTGTGTGTTGATGTAGAATGGTAGGGTAGTTGAATATGCTTCTAGGCAGTTAAAAAAGCATGAACAGAAAAATCCTACTCACAACCTAGAGATGGCAACAATGATCTTTGCTCCTAAGATTTGGAGACAATACTTGTATGGAGTAACTTGTAAGATCTTCACATATCATAAGAGCTTGAAGTACATTTTTCAATAGAGGTATCTGAACTTAAGACAGAGGAGATGGTTGGAACTCCTAAAGGATTATGACTACGATATTCTTTATCATCCAAGCAAGGCTAATGTGGTAGCAGATGCCTGGAGTGAAAATCCTCAAGCAGTCTTACTCACATTAGTATGAAGAGGAGACCTTTGATCTAAGAGTTGCACTAGTTAATGGATCAAGGGTTGATGATGAAGATGAGCAGATCAGGAGGATTGTTGGTATAGTTCAGAGTCAGATCAGTACTGAGGGATAGAATCAAGGCAGCTCAAAGCTGAGATCTTATTTTGGTTGAACTTAAGGAGAATGTGCAAGTAGGGAAATTCATTGATTTTACACTAGATGATGAATGTGTTTTATGGATAAGTGGAAGACTATGTGTGCCTGATGTGGATAACCTAAGAGAGGAGATCCTAGAAGAAGCATATTTTATAGCTTATAGCATACATCCAGGTGCTAAAAAAATGTACCATAGCATTAGGGATTTGTACTGGTGGGATGGTATAAAGAAGGATGTAGCTGATTTTGTTGTTAAGTGCTTAACTTGTTAGTAGGTGAAAGCTAAACATCAGAAGCCATCTGGGAAGCTTCAGTCTCTTCCTATTCCTAAGTGGAAATGAGAGAGAGTTGCTATGGATTTTTTGGTAGGGTTGCCTCGTTAAAAGGATGGATACAATTCCATTTGGGTAATTATGGATAGGTTAACCAAATAAGCTCACTTTCTACCAGTTAAAGCTACTTTTTCTATAGCCAAGTTAGCCAAGCTGTATGTTAAGCATATTGTGTGCCTATATGGACTACCTGTGTCCATCATATCTGATAGAGGTTTTGTGTTCACCTCTCAATTTTGGCAAAATTTGTAAGAACCTATGGGCATTAGATATGACATCAGTACTACTTTTCACCCTCAGATAAATGGTTAGATTGAGAGGATAATCTAGACACTTAAGGATATGTTGAGAATGTGTGTGATGGATCTTGGAGGTAGTTGGGATGATCATCTACCATTGGTAGAGTTTGCTTACAATAACAACTACCACAACAGTAATGAAATGGCACCATATGAGACTTTGTATGAGAGGAAGTGTATATCCCCTCTATGTTGGAATGAAGTGGGAGAGAGACAACTTATTGGACCTGAGATTATCCAGGATGCAGCTGAGAAAGTTATTTTGATCAAGAGAAGATTAAAATCGCAGTTAGTAGACAGAATAGCTATGTGAATTGAAAGTGCAAGGATGTTGAGTTTCAGGTTAGGGATTACATTTCTGAAGGTGTCACTGATGAAGGGTGTGATGAGATTTGGTAAAAAGGGAAAATTAACACTGAGATATATTAGATCGTTTGAGATTCTGGAGAGAGCTGGCATGGTTGCATATCAGTTGGCTTTGGAATCTGTCACAAGTGCATCCAATGTTCCATATCTTAATGCTGATGAAGTATATTTCAAACCCTTCACATGTGTTATAGTCTTAGAGTGTAGACGTACGAGGAAGAACCAATAGCGATTGTGGATTCTTAAGTTCATCACCTACGTTAGAAACTGATCCTAATGGTCAAAATGTTATGGAGGAACAACAACTCGGAAGAGTACATGTGGGAGACAGATGTTGAGATGTGAATAGCGTGCCCTTATCTTTTTCCTCGATGATTTCTTGTATTCCTTTCTTTTATTTTGAAAATTCGAGGATAAATTTTTTTTAAGGAGGAAAGACTGTTATGACTTGAAATTTTTATAAATTATTAAATTAAATTATGAGATATGTAGTGTTAATAAATATTTTTATTAATGATTATTTTAATATTTTAATTTTATTATTATTATTATTTATTTTAGTAAATTGTAGCATTTGGTTATTGATGAGATTAAATTTTATTTCGAAAGTTATTATTTATTTTATTATAAATCGGTAATTATTGTTAAATTAAAGGTTTAAGTTAAATTTTATTGTTATTTATTATTTAATATTATTAATATTAATTTGGAGATTAATTAGTGTTAATTAATATTTGATTATTTATTTAGTTATTATTATTATTTGTGGTGTTAAATAAATATATGTGCATATATAAAAAATAAGTTAATAAATAAATAAATATGTGTGTGTGTGAGTGGTGTGTGTAGATGAGTGTATACATATATATTTTTAATTAAAAAGAAGGGAGAAAAAGCTTCTATTTTTTTTTTTTCAATTTCTTCTTTCTTTCTTTGTAACCATCACCATGCACCACCACCTGCACATCGGACCGTCACCATCAGTAGTAGCACCAACAGCAGTGGAGGATAGCACTGTGTGAACAATGTAGTTTGGTTGCCAGCGAGGAAACCAATTGAGTTTGGGCTTGTTTCAAAGCTCATGTTACGAGCTTCGATAATACGTAGTTAGTTTCAAATGAATCTATCAGTAATGACTCTGAAAACTCGATTTTCTATTTATGTCAATATGTTTATTTTGATTTTTCTTATTCAATTTAATTTTATTTGGAGATGTGGTAGTTAGATAAATTGATTTTTGAGTTAAGATCTACCTAAATATTATTTTTATTTATTTTTTGAAATTATTTAAAAAATACGTATTTTTGGGTTTGATTACTGTTCGCACAGTCCTGGGTCCGAAAATTTTCTTATTTTTATTAAATTCTATATATTATTTAGAGCAAGTTTCATGAAGTTTATTTAAATTACGTTCCTAATATTTATTACCAATTTTTTAATGATTATGAAAAAAATAGAATTTTGGAGAAATTAGTATAAATAAGTAATTTTTATGTTTTAATGGAATTTATTGATAATTAATAGGTTTTGGATAGTTTTTGAGTGATAATTGGCATTAAAATATTTTTTATAAATTAATTACTATTTTTAGCTAATTAATGGTAATTTTTGAAAATATATTCGAATAATAATTTTAATTATTTTTAAGCTTAAATAAGTTTTTAGGTATTTTTATGTTATAATTGAGTATTTTAAATAATAATTGTAATTTATGCTATTTAATTTTAAAAAAATTGAATAATTGGTTTATTAATATTATTTAATTGTAAATTGGATTTTATTATCTATTTTGGAAAATTAAACATCTTTTATGTTTTTATTATCTAAATAAAATGATTTTTGGTATTTAATTGAAATTTTTATAATTTTGGTGATTTATTAATTATTATTATTTTTAGAATTATTGTTGGAATTAGATTTCGGTTGGGCAATATTTGCAGTTCGAGGGTCCAACCCGAAATTTGGTGATTTGAATTGTTTAAAAATGAATTTTTTTGTGCAGGATCAGCTCTACTTTTAGTAAAGACACGTCAGTTTTATCAGAGAAACTCTGCTAAATTTTCGGTAGATTTCTCGTAAAATGTGACAATCGGTCTGAGTGTAGTTTTGAAATTTTGGTCGAGTCATGTTTAGGTTGAGTCATTCTTAGAAATTTTAGAGTTATTAAATTAGGAATTTTATTCTAATAATATATTTTTTTCTTTAGCTGTACCACGAGTTAGGCCGACTAAACCGGGCCAGTCGAATAGAAACAGCGGAGCGTAATAGTACTATGAGTTATAATTATGTATATGTATTGCACATAGAATAAATATTTTGTGAGCATCCATGATTTAAATAATGTGAATTTAAATATGAATTATTTATTTAAATGCTTATATTTATATTTTGTATATATGTGGTATAGAAACGGTATATTGTTTGATGAATGGATGCTACAATGTTTTTAATTATGCATTTCATTATTTTTAATATTAATAAGTATGATTTGAAGGATAGTTATAGAACATGCCACCTAGTGGATTACACTAGGACTGTTGCGCGAGAATACAGTAGATTTTAGGCTGAGAATCTGATTATGAAATTGAATATTGAGATTAATGGTTATTGGAAAGGGTGGCTACAAATCCTCGGTTGACCTAGTGTACTCAGGGCCAGTCTACTTCCTTGAGTTAGATAAATAAATATTTAGAGTTATGGATAAGCATATTGGTTATTGGTTATGTGATCGAGGTTGCAAACTATTTAGGGTTATGCTCTGATCCTGTACCTAAAAATTTTTCTATATTCATTATTACATTGAAAAAAGTAATTTTTGGCATGTCTATGAAATGCATGTATATCATATTATATAAATATAAATATATTATTACATTGATGCCTGAATGTCTGTATTTTATAATGTATGTATGTATATATATATATATATATATATATATATATATATAATTCACTCAGTGAGATCTAACTCTTCCTCAATATTTTTTTAGGACATTCTACTTCGTCATACCTCAGTAGTAGACCCCTTCGTCGGTCTTCTTCAGCCTTAACTATTTTATATACTTTTTATATCTAAACTCTTATTTGTACTCTAGCAGCTGCAGTAGTAGTATTTGAGTGATGTAATGTTTAGCATTGTTTTATAATGAAGATTTGAATTTGAAGGATATTGTATTATCATATTTTATTATTTGATATGAGAATTTCTTTAATATGATTTAACATTTTTTTATTCCCTGGTATTTTTTATATTGTAGTTTCTGCGAGATTCTTTTTTTTAAGGCTTGCTACGGGTTCCGGATTATAGTAATTCCTGTTCCCTAATGCCGGTCATGACTCCCTGGTTTGGGTCTTGACAAAAACCATGCACCTTAAATATTTCACATTAAATGTGATATGTATATGTATATTTAACTATAATATTTAAAACTTTTTAATATGTATTCTTCATTAAACATCAAATATTCAACATACATACAATATTTTTAATAACGAGATATAATTGAATCAAATATTTTACTAAATATGGAAATAACATTGAATTTAAAAAGGTACAAAAATCTCCTTAGGGTTTTGACCTAATCTCAATGAAACCATAACATTTATTTAGATTCAAATGCATCCCTATCATTGATAAATTGACACATAATTGCCCCTGTAACAGACACTATTAACAGAGCTGTTAACAATGTTAGTTGGATGGGCTATTATGTGTCAATTTATAGTAATGATAGGGGTGCATTTGAACCTAAAAAAAAGTTATAGGGTTGATTGAGATTAGGGTGAAACCATAAGGGGTTTTTTTGCACCTTTTCCCTTATATGTATGTATGTATGTATGTATGTATGTATGTATGTATGTATATGTGTGTGTGTGTGTGTGTGTGTGTGTGTGTGTGTGTGTGTGTGTGTGTGTGTGTGTGTGTGTGTATGTGTGTGTGTGTGTGTATAATATGACCCTTTAGATGAACAAATCATATGTAGACACATGTAGACATGGGGCAATGCTTGTGCACATATGGGTCATCACTTATGAATTTGTTTGATTATCTTTTAGGTCTATAGCCTTGTTACAGAACCTAATTGACACCAATTCTAAAGGGAAAATTCAAACCATGTTATGAATGACACACCTACAACCTGAAACTTAGCAACACATAGGCTACGTGTGGATGTATTTATGCATCAATATATGTATATATACATTGTGAATGTATTTATTTACACCCTCAACAAAAGGACAACATTCAATTGATAGCTTCTGGAAAGCAATAAAAGTGGGTTTTGACACCTTTAGCATTCATTCAAGATCAAATGGATTCATACACTCTAGAATATCAAAAACTAATTTCCCAAATGTCTTTAAGATTAAAGCAGAAAAATAAGCGTCTATTTTTTACCTTTCCTTTCAAATTAGAAGCAATTAATTTGTGTTATTTCAAAGTATTCATGAAGTGTCATTATTGCAGTTATAATTTATCTTTTTTTATATATATAAATTTAATTATGTACTTATGTATTCTCTCAATTGGTTGACTTGTTTCATTTCATTGTCAAATTATAGGTCATACAACCTCCCCTCCATAATCTAACATTAGCTACCCAAGGAGTTGTGTTTTTCACTTTGTTCTCTCTTCCTCTACTCTACATTCAATTCAAACTTGAAAATTATTGAGGTATTTATTTATCTCTTTATTGGCTTGATTGACTATTTGATTTTTTTTATGATGCTATTGTGACTCGTTTATGTGTTTATCTTTTGATAAATAGGTGTATGCATGAATTATTGTCAAAATTTTTGCTACATGGACTGAAAATTAAACTTCAACATTGTACCACTTAACGCTTTCAATTTACATCGGATGAAAAATTCACACAACGTGTGGATGAAGTGGTGGGACAGAAGGTTCAACAACTTCAATAGAAAATAAATGAAGATATGAGATTTTAAAAGAGCAAGTACAACGCGACGTTCAAAAGCAGATGGAGCAGTTTTTACGTATGTTTTCATAGTCTCAATCTAATCCTCAGCTTCCAAATTCTTCAACTCCAACTTCTACACCCCTAGATGCATTTACATGTCTTGATCATATTCCTTAGATTATGTAGCTAATGAACTAGTTTTTTTTTTTAAAAATTCATATGAATTGGTTTTTTTAAAATTATTATGAGTTCTAGTTATTGTGTTAAGATTTTTTTTTAATTGTTTCTATTGTAATGTCAATTGTTTGTATTGTATTTACTTTCAACAATATTGAACTAAATTAATATTTGTTTTACAATGAATGTGTACTTTTTATTCTTTTTATTTATTATCCTATTTTGTATCTTTTTCAATTTTTATATTACAGTTAAATTCTAATAATTAAAATATATTAAAATAATTAAAAAATTTTAACTTTAGCGATGAATTTTAATTTTAGTGACGGAATTTTCTGTCGCTAAAACGACATAATAAATGGGATATCACATACTTTAGCGATGGAAAGAGAAAATCCGTCGCTAATTTAGTGAGGAAAAGTAAAAATCCGTCGCTATTTTAGCGATGGAATATCCAAATCCGTTGTTAAGTTTAGCAACTGAAAGCTATTATCTATTGGTAAATTAGTGATGGAAAAACATAATCCGTCGCTAAATAAATTTAGCGATGGAAATGGAAAACAAAATCTGTCGCTAATCAACGGGTTTTGGATTTTCTGTCACTAAATTGCCAAGGGTTTTGGATTTTCTATTGCTAAATTAGCAACGGAATAATTCCTTTCATTGCTAAATTAGCAATGGAATAATTCCTTTCGTTGCTAAATTAGCGATGGAAATTGAAAATCCATTGCTAATTTAGCAACGGAAAAAATTCTGTCGTTATTTTTTAGCAACAAATTTTGCTTTCAGTCACTAAATTAGCGACAGATTTATAATTTCCGTCGCTAAAATTTAGTGAGAACATTTTTACCTATGAAAATATTTTCGTCGCTATTACATAGCTTAATGATTTAGCAACATATTTTTTTAATTTAGCGACGGAAAAATCCGCAGAATCTTGTAATTGATTACTACTGACTCGAAAAAAAAAACATAAACATATAACACCTGGACACAACACGATTGAGCACATGTCAATCTACTTATTACTATGAGGACAATTGACTAACATCGATCAAAATGACATAATGTAGAATCCTTCTAAAAGGTTTCAATTCTTGACAAGGGCAGTGCGATAGGGAACAGGAATCACATAAAGTTCATTTCTCCTTTTCACTGTAATGCTTAATGTTTCACTCATGTCAAGATTTTGAGGCTTCAATCCATCAGGAAGCACCCAATCAAAATGATACAGTAGCTGTGCCAGTGGGAGCTCAACATTAGCTATGCCAAACAAAATCCCTGGGCATATCCTCCTTCCAGCACCAAATGGAATAAATTCAAAGCTTGTACCCTTGTAATCAACTGAACTATCCTGGAATCTTTCTGGATAAAACCTCTCAGGATCTGTCCAGTAATTGGGATCTCTACCAATGGCCCAAGCATTCACCATAATCCTGGTTTTTTCAGGTATGTGGTATCCGTTAATGACACAGTTTTCTCTACATTCTCTTGGAACTAAGAGTGGAACAGGAGGGTGTAATCTCAGAGTTTCTTTGATGATTGACTTCAGGTACTTTAGGTCATGAAGGCCTGTTTCATCTACAGCTCCTTTTGCTTCAAAGACTCGCCTTACCTCTGCTTGTGCCTTTTCCATCACTCCTGGATTTTTCAACATTTCTGACATGGCCCATTCCAGAGGTGTTGAAGATGTGTCACTTCCAGCAACAAACATGTCCTGAAATGCACGTTTCCATAGCTCAACTAAACATAGCAAATACACATATACGCTTAATATTTGTGTAACTTCTTGAACTTAATTCAGTTTGTCACATGTCAATTCAATTTATAAATTAACCATTTTAATATATAATTTATTAAAAATTTTAAGGTAGTTCAGTGTTTAAAAAAGTATGTTGAGATATTTAAATGATCAGTTTGTAAGGTAAATGAAATTATATATATATATATATATATATATATATATATATATATATAAAATGTCTATAAAGTGAAGAGCAGATGGAGAGATCTATACTAACCAAAATGACTGCTTTGATATTTTCAGTGGTTAAAGGGAAATCAAGGTCTCCTCCTTCCTGCAAATTCAAAAGCACATCAATGAGATCTTCTTCTTTTTCTTCTTCTTCGTTCTGATGAGCACTAGTTTTTGATGCTGCCCTTTTTCTTCTGTGTTCATCAATGATGCTTTGGAATATCTCATCCACTTCTCGATGAAGCTTCCGAAGTCTAGACTTCAGTCCAGTGATGACAGGAAGCAAGTTGATGGAAGGGTACAAATCAGCGAGACCAAAACCTGCTGCAACTTCTGCCAATTTCTTAACACATGGCACGAATACTTCTTCTCCATCCCATACTTTACCAAAGGCAGCTCTTGCGATGATGCTATAAGTTAAAGTATTTATCATCCTGCTAAAATTTATCGGTGAACCAGCAAAAGAATAGACATAAGCAACAAATTTAGCTGCCTCCTCTTCCCTGATTGATCTGAAAGACCGCACCCGATTCGCAGTGAGTAACTCGGACGTGCAAATCTTTCGCAGCATTCTCCAGTAGTCTCCATAGGGAGCAAAAGCGATGTCTGTTGAATTATAAGTTGTCAGATTAACTGAAATGATTAAGGGTCTTTGACAAAAGATGAGATCATGAGTTTTCATGACCTCTTTAGCAGTTTCAGGAGAAGAAATGACAATATTATTAAGTTCACCAAGCTGAAGGAGCATAATAGGACCATACTTATTGGCCAGTTCTCTTAGCCGGTAATGAGGAAGTGACCCAGCAAGGTGATGCAAGCTACCTATCAAAGGCAGCTTCCATGGTCCTGGAGGTAGATTTGGAGTTGAGGTTTTGGACTTGGATTTCTTCCATATCCTTAATACAGACAAAATAATTAAGAAGAATGTGAAAAGCAATGGAAAGGAGAGGAATTGGTTTTCCATGGCTGGGTCGATTGATGAAATGCATTGCATTCTTGCACATATATATACACATACACCGAGTAATAATTAGTTTTTTTATATACATAAAAAAAAGAAAAAGAAAAAAAAGAGGAAGTCAAATGAATATGGAGGGAAACTAATTGGATGATGATATGCTCTGCTCGAAGACAAAAAAAAAAAAAAATTTATTTTTTTTCTTCTGAATACGTGAGGGCTATTCAATTGAAAAGGAAGAATTATTTTTAGAATTTGCCTACCCACGATAGTACTGTTGGAGTTAAAGGAGCATATAATTCACTTAATCAATGCTTTATGATCCTGGCCATTATCAACTTTGGTTAGATTGTTAAACTTATTTTAACTTTTATTTATATCAATTTACTTTATCATAAATTTTATTCTTATATATTTTTTATCATTTGATTTATATAAACAGTGCTGAAATGCTCAGGTATAGTGTATAACTGATTTTATGATTGAAATGCTCAGAAGGCAGATGCTATGCTTCTGGTGCATTTTGCTTGCTCTTTTTTTTTGGGATACCATCGAGTTTATAATAGCAAGAGAGCCAATAAATACGCCCTACTTCATAAGTACAATTAAAAACATACTTAATATATATGTGAAGAACTAGAACTTGAATTTTTATTCAAATTAAAATATACTTCAATTTTAAAGCTTAAATAATTAATTATCATTCACATTCAAATTGTAATTGTTTCATGTTATAGGTGATCTAAATAACAAATTGCATTGAATTTTGAGACTTCGACACAATTAAATTGTTATACTATATTCTGATTGACTAAAATTATATTTATTTTAATATTTTAATTTTTATACAAATATGATTTTTTTTAAAAAAAAAAATATAGTGCTTAGTGATTTAACTAAATTGAAATTTAAATGGCTAAAAAAATATATTCTGAAAATGTTATGACATTTAACAAGTGAGAAACGGGTCCATTCAAACTCTAACAAGTGAGATTTAGCAACCCAATAAATACACATTCAAACTCTAACAAGTGAGAGATAGGTCCATCTTCACGTTCTTTTCTTAATTTTTCATGTGAGTTAATATTTTTTCCTTTGTTAATTACCTACAATGTTGATCATCAACACAATTTTCACATGAAATTTTTTTATTCAATTGTCAAATTTAAACTATATTTTTAAATATTTTATATTTAATTAATAAAAATTATGATAGACACACATATAATTATTGAGTGTAACTTGTTAAAATAGATAAAACTGCCTTCTCTTCTCTTTTGATATAGAAAGTTATATATATATAGAAAAAGATATATAAAAATTTAAAAGAAAAAAATCATCAGTTTTTTTCCCTAGAATTTTGGGTTATCATCAATTAATTTTACTTTTAAAGTCTTTAAAATTTACTTACTGTGTCAATTTTATTTAAAATATTTAATCATATTTTTAAAAATTATATTTAAATCCCTATAAAATAAATTTAAAATTTATTAAATATTTATCCTTTTTTACTTAAAAAATAAAATATAAAAAATAATTTTAAATTCTAATTTTATCACTCTTGACATATATTTAAAAATTAATTTCTAATTTTTTAACTTTTCGCTAAAAGACATATTCTAATTACTTTAAAATTTAATTCAAACTTTCAATTGTACTAATAGGGGGTCAAACACTTAGTTGTTGGGGGAGGGGCGGAAAAGAAGGAGAGAGTTTTGAGATATTACAAATATTAATATTTGATTTCTCTAAAAGATTATAACAAAATAAAAAATAAAAATTTTATTATTATCTATATAATGATAGTTAAAAGTGTTTACTTTACATTTTTATTTATATTTTGTTGATACTAGTGTATAGAATAAATTGATTCACAAGTATAATTCTTTTGTTTTCTTATTATTTCATTGATAAATAAAAGTTAACATTTTATGTAAAAGTTTTTTTAAAATGAGTTTTTAAATTTATTTCAAAAATGGTAAGCTTAAAACTTAAAAATATTTTTGAAATTTTATTTTTTCTTAAAATATAAAATTACTGTCAAATTTATACTACTGGGATTTGTGACAGAATAGTACATGTAAAATAGGAATACCTTGATTATAGGAATATGCAAAATAGGAATAACTTAATTAGAGGAATTAGTCTAATATTTCCTAAAGTAATTAGTCTATTCTTTCCTAAAGTAGAGTAGTGGTTGTATTTATTAGCATATATCTTGTATAGCGTAAAAGATATACAGATTTTCTCTTATTTGGGATTTTATTGGCAACACTAAGGTTAGAGATAGAGAAATTGTATTGCATTATGACTTGTAATGCATAGCAAGTTTGGTGCAAGTATTTTTGACACATGGTTGGAAGCATGAAGTATTGTTGGAGAGGGAGAAATTGGCATCTACAATAAGCAAAGAGAAGATGGAGAATTTAGATAAAAAAGCCATCACTATCATACAAGTTTGGGTAGTAGGTACATCCTTGGACACCCGTATTGGTGATTTACATCTGTAATGATGGATTGAGGCATTTATGGAGAAGGTGGAGCAAGTTTTTAGTTTATAAGAAAATTCAAGTCAAGATGGAGATTGTTAAATATGTGCCTTGAATTTTAGCCCACAACATCATTGTTTAGAGATTAATTACATTTGTGATCGACTTAGTGGCCAAGTAAAGGAAATCCTTTCTTATAAGGATTTGACTCTTATTTAGAAATTAAATGGTTATTTCCTAATGAAGAGAATCCTTGATTATTAAGGTTTG
Source organism: Mallotus nudiflorus (assembly GCA_947683625.1). Lineage (NCBI taxonomy): Eukaryota > Viridiplantae > Streptophyta > Magnoliopsida > Malpighiales > Euphorbiaceae > Mallotus > Mallotus nudiflorus. Next base: position 521,166 of record CANTUR010000171.1, read on the forward strand.
TATTCCTCTATAAATAGGACCATAGTTGTATGCATTAGGTGTGCCGCATTAAGACACAAAAGATGTCATCATGATATTTTAGGTATAAGCTCTTTAGGTCTTTCTTTTGATCTACCATTGTAAGAGTCATGTTAATCTCTTTAGGATCGAGAGATTTTTAGGGGTGAGCTTATTTGGGTGTAATTGGGTTCAAGTTGAGTGTTTGATCTCCATGTTATTTTTTTGTACTCTTGCTTTACTATAATGAATTTCTTGTCTCCTTCACCCATGGACGTAGGCTTGCATCAAACCACATTAAAATTGTATGTTTTGTGTATGTTATCTATCATTGCCATGTTTTATTTATCGTCTTAAATAATTTTCAATCCTTATTTTCCTTACTTTCTCCTTCCCTAGTTTCGGAAGAAGAGGATGATCTGGACTATGCAGTCAAAACACATACTCCCCATACTGCACACCCACCACCACCAATTGTACAGGTTTACTCTAAATGTAGGGAGCCTCTCACTTCATGTCCTCTACCAGTTTCTTCTTTTTCATCGGGTCTAGAATCCAGTGATATTGATCTTCTTATTACTTTTTGAAAAGGTAAATGTCATTGCATATATCCAATCTTGTCTTTTGTTTCCTTAGACTATTTATCTCCTAAAACTTATGCTTTTCTAACCTCCCTTGACTATGTTTCCTTACCTAAGACTATTCATGATGCCTTATCTCATCTTGGTTAGCATGATGCTATGCTAGAGGAGATAATTGCTTTAGATACTAATGATACTTGAGAATTAGTAACCTTACCTATAGGAAAGAAAGTTATTGGTTGTAAATGGGTGTTTGCAATTGAGGTTAATCTAGATGGTTCAGTGGCCCGTCTCAAGGCTCGTCTAGTAGCCAAAGAATATGCTCAGACTTATGGGGTAGATTATTCATATGCATTTTCTCCTGTAGCAAAACTCACCTCTATTCGCTTGTTTATTTCTTTAGCAGCCACCCATGATTGGCATCTCTATTAGTTAGATATTAAGAATGCCTTTTATATAGTGATTTTCAATAAGAGGTGTATATAGAGCAACCACCTGGGTTTGTTGCTCGGGGGGAGTCTAGTAAGGTTTTTCGTCTTTGAAAATCATTGTATGGGCTACAACAGAGTCCTTGGGCTTAGTTTGGGAAATTTAGTCAAGTGGTTGAGTAATTAGGGCTCATGAAGAGCAAATATGATCTCTCAATTTTCTATAAATAGTCTAACTCTGGTATTATTCTTTTTGTGGTATATGTTAATGATATTGTGATTACTAGGAGTGATAGTCCAAGTATCTTGACTCTTAAATCCTAACTTCACAGCCAATTTCAAATTAAAGATTTATATATGTTAAAGTATTTCTTGGGGATTGAGGTACTACAAAGTAAGAAAGGTATTTTCTTATCTCGGAGAAAATATGTTCTTGGTCTATTGAAAGAAATAGGAAAATTGGGGGCTAAACCATATAATACACTAATGCTTCTTAATATGCAACTTACAAAAGAAGGATAGCTATTTGAAGATCCTGAGAGGTATAGACGACTAGTTGGAAAGTTGAACTATCTTATGGTAACTCGCCCTAATATTGCATCCTTTGTTAGCATTGTAAGCCAATTATGTCAGAACCCACAGTTCATCATTGGGAGGCTTTGGAGCAAATCCTTTATTATTTAAAGGGTGCTCCAGGATGAGGAATACTTTATGGAAATCATGGACATAACTACATTGAGTGTTTTTCTAATGCAAATTGCATAAGATCCAAAGTGGATAGGAGATCCACCATAGGTTACTGTCTTCTTTGGAGGAAACTTATTATCATGGAAAAGTAAGAAGAAAAATGTTGTTTCTTGCTCAAGTGCAAAATCTGAATATAGGGCGATGACACAATTAGTCTGTGAAGTTATGTGGATTTATCAACTATTGACAGAAGTTGGCTTTTAGGTGCCAATACCAACTAAACTATGGTGTGACAACCAAACCGCTATACACATTGCTTTTAATCCTATCTTTCATGAACAAACTAAGCATATAGAGGTTGATTGTCACTTTCTTCGAGAGAAAATACAACATAACTTGATATCCACAGAGTATGTGAAGACTGGAGAACAACTAGGAGACGTGTTTATAAAAGCGCTAAATGGAGCTCAGATACAATACATCGGTAGCAAGCTAGGCATGATTAACATCCATTCACTAGCTTGAGGGAAAGTGTTACATAATAGTACATGTAAAATAGGAATACCTTGATTATAGGATTATGTAAAATAGGAATAACTTAATTAGAGGAATTAGTCTAATATTTCCTGAAGTAAAGTAGTGGTTGTGTATATAAGCATATGTACCTTGTATAGCTTAAAAGATATACAAATTTTCTTTTCTTCTTTATGTTATCCGGATTCAAAAGTGATTTTTAAAAATGTAATTAGATCCATCAAATAAAATTAGATAAAATTGACACAACATATAAATTTAGAAGAAGAAATTAAAATAACTTTAAAAATAGTATTGAATTAATAGTTAAGTCAAAGTTAAGATTATATCTAATAACTTTTTTTGTTTAAATTTAAATGCAATATTGTTCAATCTTTACAACCAAATTTGTTAATGTAATTTGAGTATATAAAAGTTTAAAAAAAAAAACAAAAAGAACTAAAAATAATTCTAAAATAATTATAGAGCAATATTTAGGATGTACCTGACAAAAAAAAACCTCGGATAATTAAATTAGAAGACGTGTATATAAAGATTAGCTTTGAAAGAATTATATAAAAAAAGTGTGGAAGTATTTTTATCAATTGCCATAAAATATTAGGAAGATAATATTTGTCGTTGCCAGCGACGATGACTAGCGACGTTGAGAAAAATTATCATTAGGAGTAATTTTTAAAAAATATTATTATTCTATTTGATTAGTTTTCTGTATTTAAAGGTAAAGTAAATTTCAAAATAAAATTTTTATTATATATATCACGATCCGTTATACGTGTTTTTATATAAAATATTAATGTTATTTGAACCATATACATATTAAAATTATTTCAGTGAAAAGATCCAATGAGTTGGACTTTCGATTTGGACTTATATATTAATTTACAGTCTTTGGGAAGATTGTATTAATTTAATGCAAATTTTTTAATCAAGGTCATTACAAATTTTCTAAAAATTAATCTTTTTTTTAGTCAAGGGCATTACAAATTTACTACAAATTAATTTTTTTAGTCAAGGTCTTTGCAAATTTAATACAAATTTTTTAGTCAAGGTTATTCAATATATATACTTCAATGTATTTTTTTCTTCATCCAAATATATAAAGTACATATATATTCTAGATAAATTAAGTCAAATTTTAACTAGTTCAAATTTTTACTAGTTGGATTTGAAATATCACTATACATATTACTTAATGTTGTATCAATCAATCAAACTTAAATTAAAAAATAAATTTGTTAAATTATATATATGGAATAATTTTTTATTTAACTATATAACTTATATTTTTTTAATTTGTGCAAAACTTAAACTAAATGTATATATTTATGTAATAACAAATTAATAATATTATACTTTTTCATTGATTAAATCCAACTCGAGATTAAATTCGAAATCTTACAATTTTAAAATTATTAATAAATTTAAAATTATTGGTTTGCAATATTTCAGGAATCACGGAGAAGGGCAAACATGACTGTCCAATAATGCATGTTGACTTAGTAATCATACAACAATCTTGGCGAGATAAGGTACAAACTGGAACTTCAACTTTACCTATTATATTTTAACTTAATATTTTTTTCTCTCATTTGGACCTTAAATTTTGAAATTGAATTATATTGGACTATTCTTTTAAAATTGTTGTAATTAAGTCCTGAATCAAAGAAAAGTATAATTTCAACATTAATTGATAAACATCAGCTCCAATAACAATACAAATTAATGAAATTACTTTCTAAATAAATATTTATGAAGTTTTTTATTTTTTAAAATTTTCTAAGTTTATAGAAATATAATTTTCTATTTTTTAAAATTAAAAAGATAAAAAATGTTTTTTATAATTAAGAAAATAGAATTAAATATTTTCTATACACAGAATAAATTTTTGAAAAAAAAATAATTTTATAAAAAATTTTAAAAATTTTTAAAAAATTATTAAGTTTATAGAGAATTTTTAATTTTTTTATTAAATGTATATAGTTTGATAGAAAAATTTTTAAATTTTTAAAAATTTTTAGATCTATAAAATTTTTTTAATTTTCAAAAAAAATTAAAAAAGGTCTTTATAAACTTAAAAATTTAAAAAACTTAATAAATGTATATTTTAAAAGTAATTTCATCATTTCTCATTGTTATTCAAACTATTTTTTATTAATAGATAATTTTTTCTATTTTTAAAATTTAATTGAAACAATTAAATTTAAAGTTAATATAGAAATTTAAAGTTATTCAAACAATTAAATTTAAAATTTAAAGTTAATTGAAACAATTAAATTTATTTTTATTCAATATAATCTAATTTTATAAAATTAAGGTTTAAAAGAGAAAAAAAATATTACAGTTAATATAGACTTGGAGATAAAATTGAGGATTGAATTTGTACTTTATTCCCTATATTGGCTGATTGCTCTCACAAGGTAAAGGCACGTAGTATTATATTTTTACTTTAACATGCTGTTAAGCTATCAAATGAGTCTTTGGTAAAAAAAAAAATAAAAAAAATAAAAAAATAAAAACTATCAAATGAGTCCTCATCATCCACTATTTCTCGGAAATATCACTATACATTTTATTTTAAATTTGGTAACTTTTCTTTCTTTCTTTCTTTTTTTTAATCCATTCACCAAAGAAAAAGAGACAATTTGAATTCCAAAATCTTCAATTTGCTGATTTAACAAATAAAAGTTCCTTTTACGTTATACTTTATTTTTTTTCTTTTTTTTAGAATAATTACAAATGAAAATTATTTTTCATTTACCAAATTAAACTTGAAAATTTTTATTTTTTATTTTGTTCACTTTAATAGTTGAATTTTAATATTTAAATTCATTTTAATTAAATTAAGCTTTTTTACTCATTGAATAAACTTGTGAGAAAAAACACTTAATTTATGCTTTTTGATTTTTTGAAATTATACGTGTATATAAATATATAGAGAGAATTTAATTTTTAATAATAATTTCACATAATGAATAAAAATATAAAGTTTAATACATATGTTGATATTTGAACTTGATATGCTTTTCCAGTTTACTCCTTTATATTTATAAACTAATTTATTTTAACACCTCAATTTCCTCAAAATATAACTTGTAAACATTTTTATTTTACTTTAGATGTGTAAGTAATTTTATTTAAAGTTATAAAATTATAGTTTATTTACTATTATGAATCTAAAATTTTTTTGGTCCACATGCGAAGCACGTGACTATTTTTACTAGTAATATTAAAATTGAAAAAGTATAGAAAAAAATTGTCACGTCTTGATCCCGAAGGTATGTGACCGGCACTAGGTAATAAGAAATGCAAAAATGCATCTGAAACTCCTAATAAGGCTTAAATTTTTTTTGCAAATTAAAAACAATTAACAAAACTATAATATTAAAATAAATCCATCAATATCAAATGCAAAAGACAATATTACAAATACATTAGTATCACAATTTTTTTTAAAACAATCCATAATACAAATTATACAAGTTCATACTCAACTACTGCGGTATCTAAAGTGTGATTATACAATACAAAAATCAATTAAACATACATAAAGTAGCCGATGAAGGAGAAACCCAATGCAGACGGTGACTACTGGCAGGCTGATTGTGAGGTCCTGAAAAATAAGTTGAGGAAAATCAGATCTCACTGAGTGAATCAATTTTATGAAATGTATGTTGGTTTGAAAACATTTATGAAATCCCCTTTAATGGATAAAATAAAATAAAATAAAATCAATATAAATATAAATATTAAAATTCTTTAATTTTCTCAAATATTCTTAAGATATAAAATACCTTTCAAAATGTCAATTCACTTTATTATAAAATTTTAACACAAAATCAAATAAATAGCAGTTTGGGTGGAAAAATCTAGTAGAACACCTAATCCATCAAATTAAAATAGCCTTTCGGCTCACTAAATCCAAATGACTACCATCCCAAGAGTAAGCTCAACCAAGTTACAATCGCAGTCTAATCACTTAAGTCAATATTAATGTCCCGAGAGCAAGCTCAACCAAGTTACATCCTATTTCCGGCCCAAGAGCACAAGTCTCCACCAAGCATAATCACAACATTGCCTGAGAGCACAAGTCTCCACGAAGCTCATTTACATACACAATACATGATCATACTTGTGTGCATGTGGTCCTAGTAATACCCACTAGGTAGCACGTTCTACCATTTTCTCCAAATCATTTGAATCATAATTAAATAAATAAAATAATTAATTAATTAAAGCGAGATAAAATAAATTCCATAAAACATGCTCTCAAATACAAATCATGATTATAAATAGAGCAATCATGCATATGACAATATAAATAATGCATGTGGCAATATAAATGGATTCATAAATAAGTTCTTATAATCAATTCATTATAAATTTAATCATACAAAAATATAATTTAAAATTCCATAACAACATTCCATAAAATCAACTCATAAGTCGAACATGCTGGACGACGCGTCCTCTGCTGCTTAAATGTCATAGCTCTAGTCTCGGAGTTTTCTAAAATAAATAATATTTATTTAAAATATGCTTATTCGATAAAATAAATAAATCCGTAAAAATTCTCAAATTTTATTAGAACGTGGAAGGATGAGATTGACTTGATGTAAGACAAAATGCTATATAGACTCAGAATTTAATAGATATCGATGTCAAGTTTTACGAGAAATCTATCGAAAATTTGACAGAATCTCCTCTGTAAAATAGACATCTCTCTACCAAAGTAAAATCGTTCCTGCACAAAAACAACACTTCTAACAGTCTCATAGCTCAACAACTTGAGTTGGACCCCACACAACACTTTATACCCAACCAAAATCCACAATTCACAATACATATAAAAATATTATAAGTGATCTAAAATCATTAATAATTCATAAAAACTAAGTTAACTAATGCAAATTAATATATTTATATATAACGAAAATATAAGAGAAATTTATTTCCAAATAAATAATAAAAATAGTTTATCTCATAAAACCCCTTTAAACATGTTTTAATAAAATCACCATTAATTACAAATAAACTATTTAAATAATCAAAATATATCATAAAAATCATAAATAACTCATTTAAAGCTTATTTTCCAAAAATTGCTACTAATTAACTAAAATTTAGAATTTAATTATAAAAATTATTTTTATACTTTTATTATTCAAAAATCCATCTATAATAGAATAAACACTAGCAAATTTAATTAAACTTAAATAATTACTAATTTCTAACAATTTTTCCAAAAATACATATTTATACATAAACTTTAAAAATTCATATCTTCAATTATAAAACTAATCTCACAAAACTTCCTTCACAAAGATTACTCCACTTAATATATAGAATTTAACAAGAATATGTTCATATTCCAGGCCGGAAAAGTACCGTGAACAGTAATCGATACCTAAAATAGTGACCCGAAATTCAACTTCCTTGAAAATTTACAAACCATACATCAAATGAAAGCTCTCAACCTCAATTTAAATAATCTAAACTCAATTTGACATGAATCAATTGAATACAAGCTCAATTTCACAAACTAAAGTTAAAAAAAAAACTACACTAGAATTTCTCAAAATTGAGGGACTTACTTGAGTTGGAACTTGAAATTGATGGAGGGCTTTTGAAGCCTAGAGGATGAGGAACATTTTAGGATCTGTGGTGAGACTTAGAGTGGCTGGAGGTGGCACTGAGGACTCCCAAAGCTAACTGGCAAGAATAACCTGAAAAGAGGAAGAAGAAAGAGAGGGAGGGGAGGTTGTCGGTGAGCAGGAACTATTGGGGGTTGTTGTTAGTGGCTAGGATGCTGCAGTAGTGGTGTTCGACGTCGGCAGTGATGGTGGTGGGTGGTGGCAGTGTGGGAAGGTGAGGGAGGAAGAAGGAAGACAGGAAAGAAAAAGAAAGGGTAGGGAAAAGGGAAAGAAAAAGGGGAAAATTTTATTTTATTTTTATCTTTTTTTGTATAGTACAAAAGTACAAATATAATTGTTTTAAAACTAATAATATGTGTAAGCACCCAATTTCGGGATGCAATTGTGCACAATTGTGACATAAGCCACTATGATGAAATTTATTCAAAAAATTGAGCTTGGTTGTTGATTTTCTGGACTTTAAGGACTAAATTGCAACATTTTTTAGGGTTTGATTGCAAATAAGTCAAATTTTTAGGGGTCTTTTGGTAATTAAAAGTAAAAAAAAAGTGTTTTAGGATCGACATTTAAAATGCCGATCGGCATTGTGTAATGTCGACCAACATTACACAATGCCGGTCGGTATTGCATAGTACTGATGCGCAATAATTCCATTTTTTTTATTTTTTCGTGTATTTTTCCTTATTTTTATCGATTTTTTCAGTGTTTTGATTGGTTGAAAAATTCAAATTTTATCTGATAAGGTTTTTTTTTTTAAAAAAATGCAAAAGATATTTTTTTTTAAGTCAAAACAAACACTATCTGATCAGATCAGATAGGTCTGTTCCTCCTTTGGAGGAAGTTCAGTACGCGCAGACTCTACATTTAAAAGCAGAGTCTGCATGCGTGCTAGGGGAGGTTTTTTACTTGGAGAGGCTGGGGTAGAAGGTTTTTTTGGCTGGAGGATTTTTTACAGACGGAAGAAAAAAAGCTTTGATTTCTTTTGTTCTTTAAAAAACCCTAATTTTTGCAGTTCATTTGAGGAAGACGATATAACAATTTTTTAGTCTCAGTCCATAATCAAATCAACACTGAGTCGATTTCAACGGTGAAAATCCTAAACTGAGGGGCCAAAAAAGGGCATATGCACAACATTCATTTTTTCTTTCTTCTCTTTTGTGATTTTTATTTATTTCGTTAATTGTTTTATTATTTAATTTCATTACTAATTTGATTGCTTTTTTTTTTTATTTTGATGTCCGTATGTGGATTGAGGAGGAGGATACTGCCTGTGTTTAATTGAACACAAGATCCATGGAATGTCATGGATGAACCTGTATTATTTTAATAATAGTTCTTAGGATTTTAATTTTTGTTCCGCATTTTGGTATCCTATGTAGTTTATTTTAATTTCTGGGTGTATAATTATTTAATTTTAATTATGTACGTAGTTTGTAATAGCCCAAGTAGTGGGAATAGTGAAAGATTTAAATTTCTATATTTTAAAATTGATTAGTAATTAGGTTCAATTGGGTAAAAAAATCAATTAAAATCAATGGTGGCAGTAGCTTAAATTAGGGTTTGCATGTAATTAATTTAGGATTTTTTTTAGAAAATCACTATAATGTTTGTTTGATCTATTTTTTTGTGTTTTATTTATTTTGGGTTTATTTTTTTTTATGTTTTTTTGAGCTCCAAGCCTACGTTTAGATCTAACCCACTTAATAAATAGGCTTAAAAATGATTTAGGTTTTTTAAATAATTAAATTCAACTTAGGCCCATTAGGTTAATTAGATTTTAGGCCCACTTAGTTAATTAAAATTGTTTAGACTTAGCTCAGCCCACTTAATTTCATTTCTTTCAAAATAAATAGACTTAGGCCCACATTCCACTTAAAATAAAACCATATTAGACCTATGCCCACATTTCACTTAAAATAAAATCAAGTTAGATTTAGGCCCACTAATTTGATTTTCATTTAAAATTGAATAGACTTAAGCCCATATCTTAGAAAGACTAAAATAAATAGATTTAGGCTCACTAATTAATAAAAATATAGGCCCACCTTTAGTCCATTTTTCACTTGTAAATAAAATGTAGATTTAATTAACTTATTTAATAAAATTAACATAGTTTAGACTTAGGGACAACGTGGTCTTGAGTGCATTTTTTACTTGTAATTTTATTGACTTGTTGCCTTTTTGGGTAGATAGATGTTAATTAGGGTTTAATAAAATTGCATGTAATTAGAGGATGAAATAATTATTTATAAAATTATTCTAAATGAACACGAGACTAAGAGAAGTTAGTATTCTGTATCCAGAATCTCCTGGTTGTGGTGCTAATTTTCTTTTAGAGAATCAAGTACCACCAATCAAATTGTCCCAATTATTACCCTGGGTGACGACTCCTTATCTCCATGCCATGTCTTTATGATAGTGGTTAGTGTGTTCTTTAAGGCCCTGAGCCTAAACAGTGTCACAGTTGCTAAAATCTTGGACACACGCTAAACCCCGCCGTTTATAATATGTCTCCTTTAATTATGCGCGCGCGCACACACACACACACACACACTATATATATATATATATATATATATATACTCTTTAAAAATTAATAAAAAAATAATTTACTAAAATTACATAAATATTACTAATCTCATAATAATTAATACTAATTAATTAAAATAATAATTAAACTTAATAATCCACATTCAATATTAATAATTAAAAATTCGGGTCTTTACAGTCTTCCCCCTTATAAAAATTCATCCTTAAATTTTAACAAAAATAGAAAACGTAAAAAATTTTTATTAATGAAAAAGGAAAAGGTATGTTACCCGCATCTCTGCCTCTGTCTACAATCCTTTACCGCATGGTTGCTCCACAGTACTTTAACCGTAGGGATCTCTTTGGTGTGGAGCTAACGAACCTGTCAATCCACTATCACCACTTAATACTCCTTATAAGTCAAATCCTCATTGAGCTCTACTGTTTGAGGTTGAAGGATGTGCAAAGGATTAGAGATGTATTTTCACAACATTAACATGTGGAACACTGCATGAATACATGAAAATCTGGCAATAGCACCAATATGTAAGCCACATCTCCCACCCTTAAACGGATTTCAAAGGGTCCAATATATCTTAGAGCTAATTTACCCTTTTTACCAAATCTCATCACTCCCTTCATTGAAGACACCTTAAGGAACACCATATCTCCAGCACAAAATGACACATCCTTCCTCTTAAGATCAACATAGCTTTTCTATTGGCTAAAAGCTATCCTTAATCATTTTTGGATAATGGGAATCTTTTTTGAAGTCACTTGCACCAATTCTAGACCCTTCAACTGTCTCTCACCAACTTCCCAACATAAGGGTGGTTTATACTTCCTTCCATACAACGCTTCATACAAAGCTATCTCAATACTTACATGATAAATATTATTATATGCAAATTCAATCAATGGAAGGTGCAAATCCCATTGACCACTAAAATCCATCACACACATCTGAAGAATATCCTCCAAAGTTTGAATGGTCCTTTTAGACTGACCATCCATTTGAGGATGAAAAGCTGTGCTGAAATCTAGTCCTGTACCCAAAGCCTTCTATAATTCTTGCTAAAAGATTAAAGTAAAGATTGGTCCTCTATCTGACACTATACTTTCTGTCACCCTATATAGACACACAATCCAGTTGATGTACAGTCTAGCCAGCCTGTCTGTGGTGTAAGTCTTTTTAATTGGCAAGAAATGGGCTTTCTTGGTAAGCCTATCAACTATTAACCATATGGCATTATATCCACTTGATGTGCGAGGAAAACTAGAAACAAAATCCATCGCAATCATGTCCCATTTCCACTCTAGGATGGGCAACTATTGCAACAATCTTGAGGGTCTCTAATGCTCAAATTTCACCTGCTGACAAGTGAGACACTTATATACAAATTTTGCAATGTCTCTCTTCATCCCATTCCACTAATATGTATCTTTTAAATTGTAATACATCTTGGTAGAACCTGGGTGAACACTATAAGCAAAAAAATGAGCTTCCTCTATAATCTCCTTTCTCAATCATCCATACCTAGCACATACAACCTAGTGCCCAAGAGTAATATACCCTCACTGTCAATTATAAAATCTCAAGATTGACCTTATTGTACCTCCATCCTTATCTTTTGCAACTGTGAGTCTTTTATCTGTGCTGCTTTAACTCTATCCAAGTACACAGAATGTACCTTGAATTGGGCTAAAAGACATTTCTTAGTTACTTTCAATTGCAACCCTTGATTAATCAGCTCATACAACTCCTTAACAATTAGTCTCCTTCTTAAGCTTATATGAGCCAAACTTCCTACTAACTTGCCACTCAAAGCATTAGCTACCACATTATCCTTACATGGATGGTAAAGAATAGAGCAATTATAATCTTTCAAGAGTTCCATCCATCTCTTTTGCCTCAAATTCAAGTCTCTTTAGTGAAAGATGTACTTCAAATTCTTATAATCAGTGTAGATTTTACAAGTCACACCATACAAATAATGCCTCTAAATCTTTAAAGCAATCACAATAGCTACCATCTCTAAATAATAGGTAGGATAGTTATGTTCGTTCTTCTTTAACTGTCATGAAGCATAAGCAACTACCCTTCCATTTTGCATCAGAACACAACCCAATCCTATTTAAGAAGCATCACAATATATAGTGTACCCTTCACTTCCTGATGGTAAGGTTAACACCAAAGATGAAGTTAACCTATCTTTAAGCATTTGAAAATTCTCCTTAGACTTATCTGTCCACACATACTTAGCATTCTTTTAGGTTAACCTCATCAAAGATGAAGCTATCTTGGAAAACTCTTTTACAAATCTCTTATAGTAGCTAGTTAAACCTAAAAAACTCCTGACTTCTATCACTATTGTAGGCTTAGGCATCTCTGTAATAACTTTAATTTTTTTTCAAATCCACTTGTATGCCATCTCTAGACACCACATGGCCTAAGAATTCCACTTTATCTAACCACATCTTTAGAGAATTTGGCATACAACTGATGCTCTCTCAAAGTCTAAAGCACTATTCTTAAATGCACGACATGCTTGACTTTGCTCTTGGAATACACCAAAATATCATCAATAAAGACTATCAAAAATCAATCCAAGAATGGCCTAAACACCCAATTCATCAAGTCCATAAAGGCTACTGGGGCATTAGTCAACCCAAAGGACATCACCAAAAATTCATAGTGGCCATATCTCATTCGAAATGCAGTCTTATCTACATCTTCACTTTTAATCCTTAACTGATAATACCCTAAACTCAAGTCGATCTTAGAAAACCACTGAGCTCCTTGAAGCTAATCAAATAATTCATAATCATGGGGAGTGGATAGTTGTTCTTAATGGTGACTTTGTTCAATTATCTACAATCGATACACAGTTGAAAGCAACCATCTTTCTTCTTCACAAATAACATAGTAGCACCCCAAGGAGATGAATTGGGTCTAATGAAACCCTTATCGAGCAACTGTTGTAACTGTTCCTTAAGCTCCTTCAATTTTGTCAGTGCCATTCTATAAAGTGGCATTGAGATAGGATTTGTACTCAGTACAACATAAATACAAAATTCTATCTCTCTATCTAGTGGCAATCTTGGTAATTCTTTAGGGAAAACATTAGGAAAGTCGCACATCACTAGCTCATTCTCAACTATCCTATTATCCACCTTTGTATCCTTAACCATAGCTAAGTAGCCTTGACATCCACTTCAAAGCATCTTTCTAACTATGATTGTAGAGATTATATTTTGAGGCATTAAACTCTTATCACCTATGAATCAAAACTCCTCATTATTAGGGATTCTAAAGATCACCTCTTTCTCTTGATAATCTAAGTTGGCATAATGTCAAGCTAATCAATCCATCCTTAATATCACGTCAAAATTAATCACATCCAATAAATTAAGTTTGCTAGCAACTCTCTACCTTCCACCAACACTAGATAAGATGGAAAGACTATATCTATCTCCAACTCATCATTAAGTGGAGTCGTTATAGATAAAGGAGTCAAAAACTTGGATGGTTACCATCCCATTCTCAAAGTGGACACAAGAGAAACAAATGAATGTGATGCACTAGGATTAAATAAAACTCTATCATCTTGAGAACAAATTGGGAGAGTACCTGCCATAACTGCATTAGTTGCTTAAGAATCCTAGGGAGTCAAAGTGAATAATACCCTAGCCCGACCACATCTTGCCTGTTGAGAAGTAGATGGCTGTGAAAATCCTTTACCACTCAGTCTTCTATGTGGCCTACTCCTTGCACATTGGACTTACTAACAATATATAATAACACCAAATTAAAAAAATTCATAATTAAAATCATTAATTTATGAAAATTCAATAAATAATAATAATAAATTAATCAAAATTCATATAAATTCCAAAATTCAAAAAAAAAAATATTTTCAAGATGATTAAGCTACTAGGATTAATTTTTCTTAAGGAAGTTTGCAAAAATCAATCAATATCAACCCTAAAAAAATTGGAGACCCTAAATACTCAAAACCAAAACTAAGAATAAACTCACAAATGGCTAGGCTAGAGCCTAAACCAAGCTTGGGATCGACCTCCTTGGAGCTCCAGGAGTCGAACGGCACTGGAAGAGCTCGAAAAGGTGGCTGGAGGTGGAAGAAACGGTGTCGTCTCCTTGCTACCATTGCTACTGCTTTTGTCTTCTTCGACAAAGGAAGAAGGAAGAGGAGGGAGGCGAAGACGACGATGATGGCAGGAGGAAGGTGGTTAACGGCATGAAGGTGGGTGAGGCACACTGATGGTAGGTAATCAGGATGGTGCAACGAGGAGGGGGTCTCAATGAGTCTGTGTTCTTTTTTTTTTAATTAATTAATTAATATATATATATACACACACACACACTATATATATATATACTAACAATAATACATAAAATAAAATTTGAAAATAACAATAGTATAAACAATATTTATGAAATAATTTAATAATACAAATAATGTCAATCAATAATAATAATAATAATAATGCACTTAAAATAATATTTTTAAAATAATACTATCCAAAAACAACATCAATAATACGAACCCTAATATTTAAATAATAAAACTTCTAAAAATACATATTTACGTAGAAATATATTTTAACATAAAATAACAATTATTAATCACAAATAATAAAAATAAATAAATAAAACTTTTAAATTTTATTAACACTGCAAATCTCGATATATTATTATTTAATTTAAAAAATATAGATCATTACACTACGCCATTAAATAGGTCTCATTATGAGGCCTATTAATCTCTACCAACTCCTTTTTCTTTTCACCTTCTCTTCCTTTTTCTTCAAGAGTAAGTTCCTTTTCTTCTAGTGTTTCTTCTTCTTATTTCCCGAAGACCTGTCTTGCTTTTGCATTTTTTTTCTTGCTATTGCCTTTTTGTCTTCATCGTTATTGCTCCACTGCATATTTATGACATCGAGAAAAGGTATTATCTTTCCTATTCTCTTTCTTTTCTCTCTATTTTTTTTAACTTTGCTTGGTGCCATTTCATCTATTGATGATTGCCATGAATGGGTTTTTCTTAATAGCATCATTATTTACCATTGGCATCCTTTTTACCTTTGGCTTACTACTATTTTCACCTCTTATTATTGTTTGTCAATATTGCTCTATGATTTTTTTTTTTTTGTGTTTTTATTACGTTGATTTTTGTGTGAGATGTTGGCCTTTACTATGGTGAGTCATTCAGGTGTACATATTATCAGAAAATTTATAGAGGTAGGAGAGGGATCACCCCTGGTGACCCCTCTCCGATGTGTCCTACACTTCTTGAGGTTAAGCGTCATCTCATTGCCTTCATCGGAGAGGTAACACTTCCATTAGGGATAATGTGAAAAATGGGGTATTAGAAGTTTCTTTGGTAGACTTGGTTCACTTTAACATTCTATCAAGCTAGTTGGCTGAGTTAAAAGAGGAGTACTATATTCCAGAGGAATATGATATATCTATTCTTAAAGGTTGTCAGAGCAATTCTATGCTAGAAAATAAACACATGGTAATTTATGAAGATTTTCTTTGAGCTAGGCTCCGGTTCTCCATACACCCCTTTGTGGCGACTTTCCTTACGATGTGCAAAGTATGCATGAGTCAAATTACTCCCAATGGCTGGATGTTCCTAACTTGCTTCATCCTTATGTGTGACTAAGCTAGCATTAAGCCAAATTTGAATCTTTTTCATGGTTAGTAAGAAGATACAGTATTGGCATCTTTTTAGTCATCTTAACAAGACCTTATTTATAAGGCTTCCTAAGGTTAAGAATTTATGGTTCAAGATTTTTTTATGGTGACTAATTCAAATGGATGGGGCAATCTTCCTTGTATATAGGTTGATGACACTTTCAAAGGGGATGGCAAGATTGATTTGATAGATAAAAAAGAAGAGAAAATTACAATTTTACAGTCATGCACCAGAGGGGAATGTTTTAACTATGGGCAGATAATTGAGTGCTTAAAGGGTTCGTTGAATATGTCATCATGATTTATCACTATATTTTTTTAGTTATAACATCATTTTATTTTGGGTGTCTAGGAAAATCCTTAAAGGATTTACTGAAAGGACCTTCTACTCAGGACTTGGAAACTAAGGGAATCAAGTCTTCTCCTTAAGTTGCCAAAGGAAACATTAAGTTGCTTAGAGATCCCTCCAAAGTGGTGATGCTAGATTCTTCATCCCAAGACATACCTCTTAGCAAACATCCTGGTACAAGGTCTATCCCTCTTGATGTTCATCTTAAAGGTTTGTCTGTCATAAATCTAAAGGAGCTTATAGCTCAAGTGATCAATGAGCTTCATGCTTGTCTTTTTAAGAAGCACATAAAGTTTGGTGCCTACTCAAGTTAGTCTCCTGGAGTTTGTATCGATTTGGCATGGTTATGCCTTCTTTTTAGTGATGAAGACTTGCAGAGTCCTATGAAGCTTGATATTGATCTCAAGTGCTATCAACATCTCACTACTATTTAGGTATATCTACTTATCCTAAGATATCCTATGTTACGCTTTTTTTATATTTTGTGATTTAATATCTCCTTTTCTTTCTTTTTTAGGAAATTGAACTATCTTTATGTGTGGATGAATGCTTGGTTTCTCTTTGCAAAAAGGTTGCTTCCTTACATGTGCACACTTTAGAGTTGGAAAGAGAACTTGCTCATTTGAAAGAGCAGTATGCCAAGGAAATTAAGGGAATTACTAAGGCAAACCAGAATCATGTTACTACTTTGGAGTCATAAGTTAAGGCATTAGAGGGACATAACCTCTCTTTGATTAAGAAGAACTCTTGAGCATTCATTCCAAGAGTCTAAGGTAGTAGAGATTAATCTGGAGGCTAATTTTGATAGGTTAGTAGGCAAATCTGAAACCTTGTATGAGGATGCTATAAAGCAATTTGCTTAAGAGTTGGATAAACTCTTTCTAGAGGTGGACTACTTGTGGATTTCAGGCCTGGAGCCATGTTGATTTCTTTTCCTTCTTATTATGGACAATTATAGTAGCTTTTGTTCATTTAATATGGAAATTTAAATAACTAAAATGTTTTCTAACTCCATAAGGGTGGAGATGTAAGGATATTGTCTCACTTCTTTTGGCATGTAGATGGTTGTTTGTGAATTATGTTTGGCATTTTAATAGTTGTTATTGTTTTAGTATTTCCATCCTAACTTGTTTAATTTTTTAGTGGAAGTACTTCATTATGGTTCATGCTAGCAAGGCATTGCTGCCATTTGTATAGGTGATCTGTTAATTGGATACATTGTTTTGTAAGCAATTTGTCTAGTTTGAATTTTTCTAGACAATCTGTCAATGCAATTCATTTAGAATAACTAGTCATGTGTTTTTTTATTGGTTGTATTTATGACCTCCTTTTATTTTCATTTCACTAAGGGGCTAACTAAAATGCCATTTTTAAGATGGTTATTCACCAGGGTCTTGTTAATAGGTTCCTCTTGGTCGATTCATTATCTTGGAATGTCCCATGTGGGAGCTCATTTTTGAATGAACCAATATTATAAGGAGAAGCTCCTCTCAGACTATGCTTTTCTTTAGGGGGTTTACTTTACTGAAAAACTCCTATTGATTGATTTGTTGCTCTGAGGGGTTCATTTTAGTGTAGAACTCCTCTTAGATGATGCATCAATATGAGGGTCTATTTTATTAAGGGATGCCTCTCAGACTTTGTTGTGATATTAGGGGTCCATTTTATTAAAGAATCCATGAATGTAACAAATGGCATTATGCCTTCATTTTATTGTTTCTCATTGAATAGTTCTTTTCTAATATAAAAAACAATGGGAAAAGTAAATACATGACAATAAAAAGGATAAGTGTAGCATCACTACCTCACTTATAGTACTTCCTCAAATTCAAGGCACTATAAGTTCTAGGCATGTGTCTGCCATTAGTATTGTCCAGCTTGTAGGTGGTTAGTCCCAAGGCCTCAATTACTTTATATAGTCCTTCCCAATTAGGCTCCAGCTTCTTAACTCCTGCATTTCTATTAGTGATATTCGAACATATCAGTACTTAGTCTCTGTCATGACCCAAAACAGGGGCCATGACTGACGCTAAGGAATGAGAATTCTTTCGAATTCAGAACCCGTAGCAAGCCTAAAAATAAATAAAACATGCAATAGTAATAATAATAACATAATTAAATAAAATATTATGCAGCGGAATAAAATCATAAATATCAAAATAATAATCCACCACGGGATTTAAACCAAATCCATATCTCATATATAAATAAATCCTTTAATATAAGTTTCAGTTCAAATATTCAAAGTACATATCTCTCACAGATATAATACATAAAACCCATAATTTATCTACAACTACTGCAGTGTCTAGATTATAAAATAAAACTCAAATAAGCAATTTACAAAAGAAGCCGAGGCGGAAGAAATCCGGCATACAGGCCTGCTGCTGAGGTCTGAAGATGATGACTCTCCTGAAAAATAGTCAACAGAGCGGAGTCAGACCTCACTGAGTGAATTACTATAATATATATACATGCATACTAAATGCCAATGCATACAGCCAACAATATATATATAATATGTATGTATACAAGCAATTACACACAGATGCAATAAAATCCTTTTATATATTTATTAAAAATCACTGTTTATAAAGGATCAAATAGAACCCTAGAATATCACAACCTCAAACAGTGTTAGACAACACTCTAGCCATACAAGCTCACTTATTCCAAATAAGTTCTCTTGTTCCATCTGGACAGTAGACTGGCCCTGAGACACTAAGTCAATCGAGCTCTAGCAGTCTGACTGTCAGTGTGATTGGCCCCAAGACACTAGGTCAACCGAGCTCTAGCAATCACACCTCCAAACCATATCTCACACATCAAATAATCATATCTAATCAATATCCTCGAACAAGTTAGTAATATAGCCTAAATGCTATAAGCGTACCGGTACGTACTCGATCCTAGTGTTGCCCACTAGGTAGCACGTTCTATCGATATCCTTCATTAAAATATAAAGCATACATTCATAAAAGTAAATGATGCATGAATTGAATAAAATAACCACATAAACTATATATATATATATATATATATATATATATATATATATATATATATATATATATATATATATATATATACTAGAAATATACCAAAAGTAAACTAGGTATATTTCGAGTATATATACGTCAAATAAATCCAATATAATTGTAAAATTAACTCAATATATATTTAAAACATTTTAAATATACATGTTTAAATAAGCATGCATATAATTTACAATATACTAAAAATAAACCAAAGATAAACCAAGAATAAACTAAAAATAAACGTAAATACTAATTGAGTTATTTATGCATATTTAATCAAAATAAAACATACATTTCTAAATCATGCACCCTAAAGCATATATATATAGAATAGTAACTCACACTTAGTGCGCTCCTCGAGATGGGTCCGACGGGCCTGGTCCATTAGACCTCGGTCTCGATGCAACTAAACAAATAATAAATAACAGACATCAGAATAAACCTAACATAAAATCCTAGAAACTCGATCTAGAATATTAGACACAGAATCAGAATTAGGGTTCGACCGGACATCACGTTTTACGAGAATTCTACTGAAAATCCGACAGAACCTCCCCTGTAAAACGGACATCTCTCTACTCAAAGTGTAGAGCCGGCCCTACAAAGAAACACACTTCAAAAAACAAACACAGAAACACAACCAAAATCCCTCGGTCGGACTCCAAACTACAGTTTACCGATCGGGGTCCACAATTCATAGAATAATTATAAAAATACCAAAAATTCCCTTATGTCACAGAATATATTTTATAAGTAGAAATTACGTAATTAGCCCTAAAACACAATAAAAACCGATAAAAACTCATTTATTTAGAAAAATCGTATATTATATATATATTTGAAAATAATTCACGAAAAATAGTTTTAATTACTCAAAATAATAAATAATTTGTAGGAATCATTTTTATACCTTAAATAACTATTAAAACCAATTTAATTACATTTTTAGTCAATGTAGGGTAAAATTACCAAAATACCCCTATATATATAAATATACTAAAATTAATCCAAAAATTCACCAAAAATAGTATAATTGCAAAAAATTAATTTTCTCAATATATTTATCAATAATATCAATAAATAAACTCAATTAACCAATTAATTTCAATTAAAAACACAATTAACCTAATTTTCCAAAATTATATAAACCTAAACAAATTCAAAATAAATACATAGAAATTCATAAAAATTCCAAATAAATTTCTATAATTCATTTCAACACCTATATTTATCATAAAATACAATTTTATAATTTATTTAATTAATTTTCAAAAATTAGAAAATAATAATAAAATATTCAAAAATACCCAAGAATCAAAAAAAATCCAAAAAATTCCACAAAAATTCACACATGTAGATTAAGCTAAGGGGGACAACATTCGTGAAGGAATTTTTAATGAATCAATCAATTCAAAGTTCAAAAAAATCAAGAACCCTAAAATGGCCGAATTACCAAAATCGAAACCTAAGCAAATAAAGACCATTTTAAGTGAAACAAAGCTTAGAATCACACTCACCGGAGCCCAAGGAGAAGAAAGAGACCGGCGGTGTAAAAAATGGTGGCCGAAAACGTCATGAACGACGGTGAGAATGAATTCGGCTTTCCGATGATATCAAGTTTCTCCGACGTCGAAAACGAGCTCTGCAGGTGGCGAAACGGCTGGAGGAAGGAGGTGGCACACCGGGAGGCACAGCGACGGTGGGAAAATGGGATGGCAGGCGACGGAACGGTGATGGAAGCGATCGGGAGTGAGGGAGGAGGAAGGATGGCAATTTCGTAATTAAATCAAACTTTATTTTTTTTGTTTAATATTAAATGTATATGTATATATATATACTTTACATTATATATTAAAATAATATAAACTCACACACATTAAATATACACCACACACATATAAATTAATATTTTAAAATTTAATACACCTAAAAATAATTAAATAATATTAAAACTAATTAATAAATAATAAAATATTAGGATAATTAATTAAACCCTAGTTAAATAAATAAATACACATATATAAGTTATTTAGTACTTTAAAAATATATATGAGTTCATGCAAGTCTGTAAAATTGTTTAAAATAATTAATAATAAATAATTTACGTGTCAATTTTCTCGAAATGCAAGTCTCGGGAAAATTTCACATAAAGTGCTTAAAATAATATAAAACAATTAAAATCAATTTTAATTAAATAGCTACTCATGAAATATCATAAATATATACAAAAATTATTAACATTGCATATCCCAATGCAGTATTAAATATTTAAAAATACAAGATATTACAGTCTCCAGGGTGGAAACATTTTTCTTTAACTCTTCTATTATAGAAATATCCCATCTTTTGCTTATAGGCTACCACTTTGATTTCTACTATCTCCTTTATCTCTTTTAATAAGTTAAGATTCATGCAGAGAGCTTTATGATTGCCCTCTTCATTATATTCAATGACTTGGTAGTTAGGAATGCCTATCTCTATTGGTACCATTGCCTTTGTCCTTTATGCTAATTTGAAAAGGGTTTCTCTTGTGCTCTCCCTCAGCATTTTATGATAGAACCATAAGATACTATACAACTCCATAGCCCATTCTCCCTAAGTCTAATCCAGCCTCTTATTAATGTTCTATAGTAAGGTTTAGTTTGTTACCTCCCTTATCTTATTGGTTTGGGGGTATGCCACTGAGGTGAAGTGTAAGTCAATGTGGAGGCCTTAGAAAAATTATTTGAACTCTTTATAGTCAAACTATTTTCCATTATTTGTCACCAGCTTTTTAGGTATCCCAAATCTGCACACTACATTCTTTTAGAAAAAGCTT
This sequence comes from Mallotus nudiflorus, assembly GCA_947683625.1. Taxonomy (NCBI): domain Eukaryota; kingdom Viridiplantae; phylum Streptophyta; class Magnoliopsida; order Malpighiales; family Euphorbiaceae; genus Mallotus; species Mallotus nudiflorus. The sequence goes on from CANTUR010000171.1 coordinate 543,500, forward strand.
GTTATCTTTGCTTGGGTGATTGATGCTACATGCTCTACTTCTACCCATTTAATAAAGTGATCTATAATGATAATTAAAAAATTCCTTTGCCCTTTTACCATAAGAAATAGACTGAGGATATCTATACACTATTGTACGAATGGCCATGCCACACTTAAAGGCTATTGCTATGCTAGTGGTGAGTGGTTATACTTGTCACGACCCGAACCCGAGGGCACGTGACCGGTAATAGGGAATGGGTAGGCATAAGGCCCCCGAAACCCGTAGTAAGCCTAAAGGATGAGAAAATAAAACCATTCATATTTTAAACTTTAATTAATAATAGAACATATTATCAAACTAATTTTTCTCAAAATACACAAATTCAACTGCTTAAATATAATGTGCTTCAACGTCTCATATTATAAATCAAGTTTAAATCTTATAAATAAGCGTGGTTTGTACAAATAAATTACAAAATTATGTTTAAACCATACAAATCCTTAGTACATATACTACTGCAGCAACCTAGATTAACACACAGTACAACTTACAATGACCTACATAAAATAGCCGATGAAGAAAAAACCCGACGTGGAGGTAGTCTGAGGTCGAACTCCCAAGCTCCTGAAAAAGAAATTAAGGGGAATCAGACCTCACTGAGTAAGCCAATAAAAAGAGCTATATGGTTTGAAAACCTTTTTGAAAACTATATGTGTTTATAGTGAAAATAATTTATAATATATAAGTATAGCTTTTGTAAAATCTCGGTAGAACCCTAAACCCAAAATCTACATGGCCAACTAGGCCCACTTATTCCAACTAGACTACCGGTCCCTGAGAGCAAGGGCATCAACCGAGGCACCAAGCCATAGTCATTCACTTAATCCAAATACATGGCACTAGCGGTCCTCGAGAGCAAAGGCATCGACCGAGGCACCCATCCTAGTCCATTGATAACCTTACAATCACTGGCGGTCCCCGAGAGGAAAGGCTTCCATTGAGGCACCCGTCCCAGTTTAACATTCATCAATCATACAATTATCAGATCCATCTCTCAATCTCTACCATGTGCACATAGTGCTGGTGAAGCACACCAGGTGGCCCGTTCTACCAAAATTTCTCAAAATCGATTTTAAATAATAAATGCATTTAAATCTTAAATAATAGCATTTAATCAAATAAATCATATAATCAATATAATAAAAATACGAGCACACGCATTCTTTAAATAAACACACGCATAGATCATTCTATTGACTTACAGGATGAATGCGAAGGCTGACGACCATGCATTTGCCTCGGTCTCACAGCTTCTGCTCCAAAATGCTCTAAAAGAAAATAATAATCGACTTTTAAAACATGACTAAGGAATCAAAATCAACAACCAACAAAATAATGAAATTCCAGGCTGACTCGAGGAAAATGGGCGAGACTCGATAGACAGGATATAACCTAACTAACGGTAGAAATTTTACGAATATCACATTTTATGAGAAAAAATCTACTGAAATTTTGGCAAAGTCTCCTCTGTAAAACAGACATCTCTCTACCAAAGGTAGAGCCAGACCTGCATAAAAATGCAGTTCTAATAACCACAAACATTCACACTCAAGTCGAGCTCCTAAAACTACATTTTGCCCCGACCGAGATCACAACTCAATAAAATATCGAGAATTAATAACATTTATTAATAACCTCAATTATTAAAATTTCATAATTTTTAATCATAAATTTCAAAATTAGCATAATTACCCATTAAATACCTAAAATTTACATAACCCTCTAATTAACACCAAAACTTTAAAACCTTATATAAAATTAATATACTAAAACAATTAACTATAATTACTTTAATTATACTAACTAAACCAAATAAAACCCAATAAATCAACTAAAAAAATTAAATAAAAATTATGCAAAATTTTGTAAATTAAGAAAAATTAGGAAAAATAATTAAAAATTCAAATTGAAGCAATTTATTGACATAATCCAACATATACTCAAAAACAACCTAAAATCAACATTCAAAATCGAGCAGCAACCAGAAAATAACCTGACAACAACCTAAAAACAACACTGAGCAACTCACCTTCAACCTTCAATTCCGACGTCGGAGGTGAGTTGCAGCGGCGATTCTTGGCTTGGACGGACACCTAAGAGGATGAAGGAAGTTGGGGAAGCTTGGGTGGTGCCGGATCAGCTTGGATCGAAGCTGACAAAGGAAGAAAATGAGGAACGACAACAACAACACCTCCCCCTGGCAGCTTGGCGTACAGCAATGGTGTCACCGGTGGTGGCAGGATGAACAGCACAGTGAAGAAGAAGAGAAGGAGGGTGAGGGACGATGAGGATTGGAGAGGGAAGGTTGCAGGGGGTCGGGAAGCTTCTTCCTTTCTGTTCTCATTTTCTTTCTTTCTTTCTGTCTGTTTCTTTATTTTTTTTTCTTTCTTGTTGTCTCAGTTTTGGGCCACTTCCCTTCACAAGTGTGTATATATATATATATTAATATATAATTATGCATGTATGTGTGTATAGGTAAATATTGGTATATATATACATATACTACATACACATATTTATATATACATAAATTATTTTAATGCACACACACACCTAAAATAATATTTAACCCAAAAAATATATATATATATAATAAGTATGAACATATACACACACTTATATATATAAATATGTATATGTGCATGTACATAGAAACACATATATAGCCATAAAATTTAATATAGTTTAAAATAGCAATAATAATAATAAAAATGATAATAATAGACAATGAAATTCTAGACAATAAATAAATAATATTGACATATATTAATAACACTATTTAAAAATCCCTTTATTTAAATAAATATATAGGGTATTACAATAGTTTCCATAATACTCACATTTATCACATTTTGCCACCAACTCTTTAGCGCTTGCCTGTATGGTTGGTCAACAATAGCTTTGTAATAATGCTTTTCAAACCACTATACCTATTGCTACGTGGGCTCTTATAATCCCTTTATGGATTTCCCTCAGTACATACTCTCCTTCCTCTTTTATGATCCATCTCAACCAGGGATGTATTATTGATCCTTTATAAAGAATGTCCCTATCAATAGTATATGCTGATGTAATTCTCTAGACTTTCCTAGCTATTACCTCATTCTCTAGTTGCACATATGAGTCTAACCACTCAACAATGGGCTTCATCCAATAAGTTATATCAATAATTAGCATATTATAGTTGGCTCTATTATTTCTTCAAGGAGTTCCTCCTTGGTAAGTCGTACCCTTCGTATACCATTTTAGAAAGTGCATCTGCTTAATGGTTGGACTCCCTGGGGATTTGCTCAAGTAAGAGATTTGTTATTGCCTTTTTAAGTTGTTCTTCTACCACTTTTGCTACTATCAAATATTTAAGCATATGTCAGTCTTTTACTATAAATCGGCCCTCCATTTGGTTAGTCACAAGTTAAGAATCATTATAGACAATCATAGCTTCAGGCTTGATTTCTTTAGCTAGGTTCAAACTAGCTATTATGGCCTCATATTCTACTGCATTGTTAGAGGCTTGGAATCGTATCTTAAGAGTGTATTCTAACTTGATTCCCCTTAGGCCTTTGAGCACTACTCCTATACCGACACCCATCAAACCTATAACACCATCCACATAAAATGGCCATGGGGAAGGTTTCACTCCAATTGGCTCACCCTGCTTTTCTCTCCACTCAGTTATAAAATTAGGTAAGACCTGATCTTTTAGGGATTTCCTTGGTTTGTATCTAATTTCATATCCCTTAATTTTTATTGCTCATTCTACAATCCTTTTGCATGGGTCAGCTTTCTATAATATTTTCCTTAATGATTGGTCCATCCTTACCACTATTTAATGTGATTCAAAATACTGCCTTAGACGTCTTGTCGATGTTACTAGAGTGAATGCCATTTTCTCAATTTTAGGATATCTAATTTTTGCCCCCTTTAGAGTGTTGTTGACAAAGTGAGAGGGGAAATGTTCTTCTCCTTCTTCCCTTGCCAACACCAAAGCTATTGTTTCATTTGACATTGGTAAGTATAAATACATGGGTTCTCTATGTTTTAGCCTATTGAGTAGTGGAGGAGAACTGAGGAAGGACTTCAACTCATCGAAGGCTTTTTGGCACTAATCCATCCACTGGAAGTTCTTGAGGCATTTGAGTGCTTGAAAGAATGGGAGACATCTTTTAGCAGAACAACAGATGAATCATTATAAGGTTGTGATATGTCTGTTCAACCTCTACACTTCCCTAATAGACTGTAAAGGTTTCATCTCCATCATTGCTTGTATTTTCTTTAGATTTGCCTCAATTTCCCTTTGTAAGATTATAAACCTTAAGAATTTTCCTACTTTTACTCCAAATACACACTTTTTTGGATTGAGCTTTATGCTGAATCGATATAGTACTCCCAAAGGTTCCCTCATATACTTTGTATGGTTACTTCCCCTATCACTTTTTACAATCATTTTAATGATATACACTTCTACCATTTTCCTAATATGCACTTTAAACTTCAGTTGACCAACCTTTGATAAGTGGCCCTTGTATTTTTCAGGTTGAATGACATGGCTCTATAGCAAAATGCTCTCCTATCTATGATGAAAGAGGTTTCTTTTCATTCCATTTATCCATTATGATATAATGATATCCAGTATACACATATCCCACTATAAAAACCATAAATTGATAAATGCTTAGCAATTGATAACTATCTTTTAGGAAAATCCTGTTGAGATCAATAACATCAATGCAAATTCCCCATTTTCTATTAGACTTCTTTACCAACATAATATTAGAAAGCCAATCAGGATAGTATACTTCCTTAATGAAACCCGCTTTGAGGAGATTGTCCACTTCATTAGAAATAACAATTTGTCTCTCCAGTGCATGCCTCTTATTCTTCTATTTTATTAGTTTTACAAATAGATCAACATTTAGTTTATGGGTCATGACATCAAGATTGATCCCTTGGATATCCTCTAGAGACCAAGCAGAATTGTCTATTTCCTTAAGAACTAGGAGTACCTTTAGATGAACCAACTCTTTAATGTTTACCCCTATCTTTAGTTTCCTTTGACTAGACAATTTACATTCATGCACCTTGTAAATGGTGGGGTTTAGCACGTGCTTAAGATCTCAGCAACCTTGACATTGTTTAAGCTCAGGGCTATAGAGAACACACTAACCACTATCACAAAGACATGGTATGGAAATGAGGAGTTGCCACTTAGGGTAATAACTAGGATAAATAAAAAAATGGTGGTACTCGATTCTCTAAAAGAAAGCCAACACCACAACCAGGAGATTCTAGATACAGAATACCAACTTCTTTTAGTCTTGTGTTCTTTTAAAATTACTTTATGAATTACTATATTATCCTCTATTTGCATGCAATTTCATATAAACTCTTATTTAAATAATTAACTCCAGGCAAACTAGTCATGAAAAGTACATGTGAACAATGCATTCATTAAATTTATAATCCCTGAGTTAGTCTAATCTACATTGATTTCAATTAAATGGGCTAAATCTACATGTTTTAGTTTACAAGTGAGCCTAAAGACTAATGGGCCTAATTCCTATTCAATTTAATTAAGTGAACCTACGTCTATTTATTTTAATTCTAAAAATGGGTCTAAATCTACAAATTATGGAAAATTTAAATTAGTGGGCCTAGTTCTACATATTTTATTTCTAAAGTGATCTTAAATCCACAAGTTATGGAAAAACTTTAATTTAATGGGCTAAGTCTAAATTAATTAAATTAAACTATGTGGGCCTATATCTAATTAACTAAATTGGCCTAAATTATCTCTAACCTAACTTCTAATTAATTATGGGCCTAAAATGCATTTCAATTAAAATCTAGGCCTAATTAATTAATAACCTATTAAATGAAATGGACTAATTGAAATATGGGCCAAAATGAACTACCTAAGCCTAAAATTAATTAAATGGGTTAGAGCCTAACATGAGCTTAAGGCCCAAAACACAAAAAATAAATAAGCCCAAAAATAATAAAAAATATTAAAACAATCAAATAAAAGATCAAATAATCAATTAAATTTATTTCTTCTAAAAACCTAATTTAGTTAAAGTGACCTTAAATAATAAATAATAAAATAATTAACAAACAACCCTAATTCTATCCTCTTAATCTAATTCAATTTTAATTAAACAAACTCTAATTATCTTTATAGCCATTAATTTTAATTAATCACCCAATTAAAACCCTAATTTTATTACCCAATTAATTAACACACAACCACACATATAGAATTTCATTATTCCTACTATTAGGGCTATTATAAAGAGCTATTGAAAATAATAAGAAAATAATAATTAATACAATCCAAAAAAATGCAAAATAAAACAATCAAAACAATAATAAATAAATAAATAAATAGAACTTTAGAAACTATATTTCGCTACAAAATTCAATCCATGGCATTCCATGGATCTTCATGGATTTTGTTCTTTAAGTGAACTCATCATGTAACCCTCTCCATAATCACCAACAGAAAACAAAAAAAGAGATAATGATTAGTGAAAAAAATAGCAATAAAAATTAAGTAATGTTAAAATTCAATGGAACCAAAATAATAAAATAAAAATAGAAGAAAGTAGGAGAGGAGATGGTATGGATACATTATTGATTTGCCCCTCAAACTAGTAAAAATCATCGTTGCTTGTTAAATAGATCTTTATTATTTGTTGTTTTCTTCTTAAAAGCCTCCTATTTCTTGGTCAAAAACAAATAATTCACAGGAAGATATTATTTTTTGGAACACTGCGTAAGAAAAAGTGAGAGCCTCAAAAAAAGTTTAGGAAAAAAAGCCTAAAGAGAGAGGTCCACTTTAGGAGAGTTTAAGCTGGGTTTTTATAGAAAAACCTTAGCTAAGGGACATATCCTATTTTCTTTCTCTCTATAGAGTTTTGATTTTAAAAAAACTTTTTATTTCTTGAAAATTTAGATAAATACCAAAAGGAAATTTATGATATTATTTGATCAATCAAAATTTAGGAAACGGATTTTTTATTTATTGTAAAAATGAAAAAATAGATGGAAAATGTATAATTCTAACTGAAATTATATAGTTCTGATCGAAATTATATAATTCCGATCAGTTTTATGTAATTCAATCAGTTTTACATAATTCCGATCAAAATTCTGTAATTTTAATTTGTAATTCCGATCATAATTATAGAATTTCGATCCTTTTTTACTTTTAATTACAAAAAGACCCATGAAAGAATTTAAACTTTTCAATTAAGTCCTAAAAAATTACAATTTAGTCCTTAAAAAACCAATTAAACTCTTTTGGAAACACATTTAGACTTTTTAAAGTGTTAAAGACCTATTTATAATATTTTCATCATTGGAGTCCTTTGTTGCATCCACAATCAACTATCCCAAATTTGGGTGCTTACAATTGCCCCCCTTTGTCGCTATTTGCTTGACAAATTATGGCAAAACAAATAAGCACACAATTTCTAAGTAAAGAGTTAGGATCTTACGTATCATGTTATAGAGCTTTTGTCTATAACATTGAATTGTGCGATGTTGCTTTTGTCATTCCTTAATGTAGGCTTTATGTTGCTACAATCTATAATTGCTAGCTAGTTTTGAACAGTTATAACCCTTTCATTATCTACATTTGACTCTGTAGTCCCTAACTACTCATGACTTTTGATTTTGTTGCCATCCTTTTATTGCTTATCGATGATTTTGATTAAATGTAGCCTTTCATTGCTTGTTAGCTTTAATCGGCTATAACCCTCTTACTGCTCACCTTTTTGATTTTGCAGTCCATAACTAATCAAGAGTTTAGATCAGCTGCAATCTCCTCTTTACTCATTAATAATTTTAATCAACTGCAACCCTTTCATTGCTTGCTCTTGACGCTATAATTTGTAATTACTCATAATTCTTATTAGTTTTAACCCCTTCATTGCTAGCCCTAGATGCTATAGTCCAAAACTATTTGCAATTTATCTATAACCCTTTCATTGCTTACCAATGATGCTGCAATCCATAATCACTCACGATTAGCTACAACCCTTTCATTGCTCATTGATGATATTATAATCCATAATTGCTCATAATTAGCTATAAACCTTTCATTGCTCACCAATGAATATGTAATCCATAATTGCTCGAGACTAGTTGTGACTCTTTCATTACTCACTGATGATGTTATAATCCATAATTGCTCGCAATTAGTTGAACCCTTCCATTGCTCGCCTTAGATGCTACAGTCCATAATTGCTCATGATTAGCTGTAACCTTTCTATTGCTCACCAATGATGCTGTAATCCATAATTGCTCGATATTAGTTGTAACCCTTTCATTACTCACTAATGATGCTGCAATCCATAATTGCTCGCGATTAGCTGCAACCCTTTCATTACTCATCGATGATGCTATAATCCATAATTGCATGCGATTAGTTGTAACCTTTCCATTGCTCGCCTTTAATGCTACAGTCCATAACTACTCATGATTAGCTGCAACCCTTCCATTACTCACCGATGATGCTATAATCTCTAATTGCTTGCAATTTGACTACAATCCTTTCATTACTCGCCTTTGATGTTATATTATGTAACTGCTTACGATTAGTTGAAACCCTTCCATTGCTCGTCGATGATACTGCAATCCATAATTACTTGCAAATTGAATGTAATCCTTTCATTGCTCGCCTTTGATGCTATAGTTTGTAACTGTTGTCTGATTTTAATTAACATCAATCCTTTTATTGCTCACCTTCGATGCTACAATCCATAACTATTAGTTGATTTTAATTAACTACAACCCTTTTATTGCTCACCTTTAATGCTACAATCTATAATTGCTTGCAAATTGACTGCAATCCTTTCATTACTTTCTTTTATAATGCTACAGTCCATAACTATTCATGATTAGCTGCAATCCTTTCATTACTCATTGATGATTTTGATTAACTATTCACTGCTCGCCCTTACTACTGTAGTCCATAATTGCTCATAATTTTTATCTTTGGTTATTTGAGTTGAATTCTTTGTGTTAACTGATTAGAATTTTTGTTGACTAACTTTGAATTTTACTATGTTGACTTATTAGAATTTCTTCTTGACTAATTTCAATTTTATGATGCTAATCATTTCTACAAGTTAGGTACACTTCCTTCTGGATTTTCAATTCCTATAAACTTATTGAAGTTAGTTTCAATCATGATAAATGTACAAAAGTACATTATAATGTTGAAAATTTATGAGAAAATTCATCACTTTTTCACGAGATTGTGTGCACTCAATGAATCTCACTATTTTTTAATTTTTATGACCATCATTTATTTGCCATTTGCTGAGGTCAGAGGCATTATTAGCCATTTTATGTTGATAATATATCTTTTACTAAGTGAAGAGCTTACTTCCACACCTAATTTCAGAGAGAATTTGCTAAAAAAAACTCATGGAATTTGAGTACAAATAGATCAAATTTTGAGTATTAAAAAAGTCTTGAAGTTATTTTTGTGCTCTTCTTCCTTATCCAAGTATTCCACCACCTTTTTGATATTACTCAGCATGGATATTATTGGAAAGGTCCTTTGGATACTCATAATTTTATAGAGCATTAGAGTAAATAGAGCGAGTTTTAATGTGGGTCCTCTTTTAATATTCCCCCGCCTTTCTTATATTACTCAGCATGGATACTGTTAGAGGTTCACGTTGATACACTTACTCATTTTTTAGCATTGGAGTAAATTATGTTTTCTCTTATTTTGATTCTCCTCTTAGTATTCCCCCACCTTTCTCATATTACCCAGCATGGATACTGTCAAAGGATTTTGTACTCATTTATGAGCTTTGGAGTAGATTATATGCATATTTATTATGCAAAAGATTGAAAAGACACTCTAAAATTCAAGCAATTTATACTAAAAGTCTGCATATTTTGTCTTTGCATTTTCTTCCATTGTTTAGGTGCAAAGCAAGCATTATATTGATTAGAGTTTATAAACCCTCAACACAAAGCCGTTAACTAATCATTTGAATTCTACGAGGCTAATAAAAAAGAGTCATTATGATTAAAGGTCATAAGATAGGCTTTTCATACATGATCTCATGAAGTGGATGAATTTACTTTTAATTTGTGGATTTCATCATTAGGATTATAGAATCTAAGGAAATAGAGTTATGTTGCTTCCCCTTATTATCTTGATGAGTGTTTGGCATTTGCTATCTTGTTCATTCTTATTAATGTATCGGTTCCTTTCCCTTTCTTCATTTTCTTTTATTTTTCATTATATAAATCACCATATGTTAGAATGGTCTATTCGCAAGTGAATAATTTTTTTCAAAATGCAGTATTATTCTTTTGCATTCTTCCTTTTTAATTGTGGTGATGATGTCTGTTATCACAAAGGTTATGATACTCTACTATTGAAGTTGTGGCTTTAGGCTGCATTTGTATTTATACCATTCCATTAATGCTATGGTAGAGGGCTTTATTTCTCTTCTTGATATCTCCTATAAAAAGGTTCAAGAGTTAGAGATCTTATTTCATGATCAAATAATTTTTTAAAGTGCATTCGTTTTAAGTTTTAAGTGCATTCTTCCCTTTTATAGGTCCAACAAATGTATTACTAAAATGTTAGACCTTCTCATCATTATATTCCATACCCTACATTGGTCTAACTATTATGGAAAGATATTCCAGATGATTCTCTATATGAGACTATGGAGATGGATATTGAATTTGAGGAGCTTGAGTGTCCTATCCAGCCTCTTGAGGTCGCCAGGATGATGCTTTTTGCAAATATCACTATCAATGATATTTGCTTACTGGATGGGCCTTTAATTTATTAGGCTCTTGAGGTCTAAAGTTTCATCGAGCATCAAGCTCACCTTAATAGTGTTACTCTTCCTATTTTACTTCTTCATATGCTTCATATATGAATACTCTGACTACTTTCCTACACTTTTACAATACTAACTTTGAATGTTAGTAGCAAAGTATTTATACAATCTTGTTTTGGGCTCAAGGACTTTATTATACAAAGAAAGTATTTCATAACAAATGTATATAATTGTACGCATGTTATGTATGACATGCATGATTCTAATAGGTCTTCTGTTTAGAACAGAGCTATGTTTATAGCTTGGAGTGCGAGAACAAGGTGCCATATCAATAGCCTATAGGTTTGAACATTAAATGCTTCACTATTAGTACTTTTGATGTTAGAGCTTTTGATACAGTTCATCAGACTGATGACTAGGCTAGCAAGTGGGATCCATGGCTTTACACTAGAGCTTATGGTTGACTGATGCACTGTTGAACTTTTCTTTTTGTTAGTACTTTTGTTATATGATAACTGATATATTTGTATGCTTTTAGTTTACTTCTTTCTGCCCCGAGATCTATTATACCAGCTCTTATACTTCAGTGTTCCATGTTTGCTCTTTGAATGTAGACTTATTATTTTGTAATTTGCCCTTAGAGTTACATTTTACCCCCAATTTCATTTTGAATTCATTCATGCTATTCTTCAAGAGACTTAATTCATTCAATGTTGTTGTTAATCCTTTGACTTACTAACCCTATTAGTGGCAATCTCATGTATTAAAGATGCAGAGGAGTGCGTGAACTAATTGAAGCAAGTTCTTTATGCTAAAATCAACTAGACTTGCTCTTCAGAGAACTCTTAAGCTAAATATGAGGCTTAATACTAATGTAATGATTGATGATAGTTATAAGGTATAGGTTGCAGCGTGAGTCATTGAGCCACTTGAATTCGCTAGGTACAAAGGGACACTAAACTTACACTATAAAAGGCGATAAAAGAGAAAATATAACTAGAACAATGACCTCACAGCTCTGATTTTATCTTTCATTATGTATTGTCTTTCTATTTAAATATGTATGTAGTATGAAAGAGATGGATATGCAATATTTGAACAAAAATTTCAAATTTAATTTTACTTATTCATTAAGGCAAAACTAAGAACATTCATTATATCACATGATACAACTCATATTACTAATTAGTCCTTTTAAATTTACTAACATAACATTTTTCTCTCATTTTTACTCAATTGTGCTTTTGTCTTTCTTTTTTTATTTTCACCTTTCCTTTCTCTCAAATTTCCTATCCTCAGAAGTTACATCATGTGATATATAAATGTTCTTTGAATTCACATTTATGTCGATGCTGAATGAATCTAATCGAAATGAATTTATGTCAAACATATAGATACTATTAATATCATAATGCATAGTACCATTAGGGTGATAATACATAAGTAAGCATGATCAAAATTCATATCATCGATCAATAAAACAAAATAAGTTCTAAAGAAACTAAAATTTTATTTAAAGAAGACGATAAGAAAATTTATTTCCTATTCTAGATGCTAGGGATTCTGAGTCTCATAGTGGTTATCCTTTAAGTGGCTAACATAAAAACTATTCTTGCATCTTCTTACCAACTGTCTCTACGACTTCAACTTTTTGTACCTTAAATGTGCATTTTTATTTCTTGTCTAGCAACTTCTCATCATCAAACTCATCACCCCATCTTATAGGCATAATCAACTCAAAGGGTATGTCAAAAGAAGGTGGTTTAGTGTAAAACACCTTATAGTCAAACTTGCCTAAAGGCTAACCTAATAAGTCTTATACTCTTTCCACATCTTTAGGCGCATTAGGAGATTTTTTTTTTTTGGTTTTAAGGTCTAGGTCCTTAAAGGAGCTTAGCACTTCTTCCTCACTAACTCCTAAGTTAATCATTATAGTAGTTGGGGGTGGTACATTTTAGTAGTTTAGGAAAGGATTATTTCTGCTGCTTGGTTTTTAAGGGTCTATGATCTTTCCAAAGTCTATAAGGTTTTGGATTTTGTGTTTGAGGTAGATGCAGTTATCCGTGGAGTGTTGGAGGTTTTAATAGAATTTTCAGTGCTTGTTTAGGTTATAGCCTAGGATGTTTAGGTTTGGATTAGGTAAAGGTTAAAGTAAGTCCTTTTTCATTAGGTGCTCTAAGAATTTTGAAAAAAGTTGGTTAAAATTAGAGAATCTCCTTGGTTGTTGAAAAACATGCACTTCCACAATCCGGCTAGTGCTTCCTTGCTGTGTGCCCTCAATTGGGTAGTTTCTTGCTCTAGTGCTTTTAGCAATCTTCTTTTTCTCACTTTAAATCTCCTTAGCTTGTAACCCATCATCATAAAGGTCTAAAAATGTCTTAGGATTCATCATTTATAACCTCTAAACCAAATTAGGTGATACATTTCAAACAATCATCCTAACCTGATCCTTCTCAGCTAGTTTGTTCTTTATTAATCCTACCTTATTCATGAATCTAGTCAGAAAATCTAAAAATGATTCATTAGGCTTTTTCTTGGTTAATTATAAATCCTTGATAGATACTTTAAGCTTGGTATTGTGGTCATATTTTTTTAGAAAAGCAATACACAATTCTTTCCAATAAGCTTAGATAGACTTCTCTAACCCATAATACCAATTAACAACCATACCCTCCAAGGATAGTATAAATAACTTGGTAACTATTGATAAAGGAGCCTCAGTGGTACTTATAGTAGTTGTATATTGACTAAGGTGGATCCTTGGGTCTCTAGTACCATCAAACTTCTACAGTTATGGCATTTTAAACTTATCAAGCAGTTTATCTTCCTCAAATTGTATCATACCATCAAAGTCAAATAAATATCAAATGCCCTGTCCTCTCATCAATTCTTCCATTTTGAACATCTTTTGAGTCAATGCTTTCATTTGCTTAGATTCCAGCTCTTGACCTTGCTCAAGTGATTCCCTTTTTGCCTTTTCAACCATGTAGTTCTCAACATTCTCTAATTTCATTTCTACAACAAGTAGATTCCTAGCAGTGTTTAAAGGTTGCCCCTTAACATTGTTATTATTAGCAGGTGGTGCACCCACAACAGGTGGATTGGCCGTAATTGGAGGTGGAATTGCATCAATGGGTGCAGGTGTAGCTGCAGTTGGTGGCATTAACCCAACTAAGGCTTGTCTTAGTTCATCTTGCATCATTGCTCTCATGTCATCCATCAAAGCTCCCCTAATTTCTTCTAGGGTCCAGTTTCTTCCTTATTATTGCTCCATCTCTTCTATTTGATTAGTGTAGCTTATAGGTAAATCGAGTTGATAGGGCTCTTTTCCAAACTAAGAAGGATATCTTTAGTTGTTGATTTTGGACTCAAATTAGTTCTCACTAATCTACCGTTACTCCATTTCCAAACACAAGAAGACTAAGATGAATCTATAAGGTCTAAAAAATAAAGAATTAGTATGATTCATGATATGCATATATGCACGATGCACATGCTATGCAACAAGTAGTAAGTAGCAAGTCAAGTTAAGTGTACATACCTCCTTCCAACCTTATTCCTCCAGCATACATATTCAATGGTAAGTCTCTTTTCCTAGGATTTTTAGTCATAGCCTTAATATCAATAGGAGATATCAAGAACTGACATGCATGCCAAACCTCTCAAAGCAGTAAAGTATAAAAATATTATTTCTAGGTATAAAAGATTAGTCCAATCTTTATTAACCCAAATGGGCTTCTAAAGTATGGGCTTGGGCTTTTATAGATAGAAATATCTCATGGCAATATTCATAAGCAATTTGGGTAATCCTAGAGGAAGTGACTAGGCCTCTACATGGGTTGATTTAGGTAAAAAGGTCAAGGTTTCCTTAGTAAGATGCCCTCCTTTAAGACTTGAGTCAAAGTCCAAGGTCAGAAGGGACTGACATCCTTTGCAAACTCAAGAGATGACTACCCTTGTTTAGGACTTGGGTTATAGACTTTGGTCAGATGAGCCCGATAATCTCTCTTGAACTAAGTTAAGGCTAAGAGTGATGGTTAGCTAATTTACAATCCCATAAAGCTAGTGGAATCATGGAACCATAAACCAACACCATTAGTTAATAGGGACATGGAAAATGAATGCAAGAATAAAATAATAATTAATAAAATAATTCTAAAGAACATAAGTAGAATCAGTATCTCTTATCCCTAGTAGTAACCACCTAAGGTAATCATTGGGACAAATCGAAAAATAGTGGTACTCAATTCTCTAAAAGAAAACCAGCACCACAACCATGAGATTCTAGATACATAATACCAACTTTTTTTAGTCTTGTGTTCTTTTAGAATTACTTTATGAATTACTATATTATTCTCTATTTACATGAAATTTCATATAAACCCTTATTTAAACAATTAACTCCAAGCAAACTAGTAATGAAAGGTACATGTAAACAATGCATTCATTGAGTTTATAATCACTGAGTTAGTCTAATCTACATTGATTTTAATTAAATGGGCTAAATCTACATGTTTTAATTTACAAGTAAGACTAAAGACTAATGGACCTAATTCCTATTCAATTTTAATTAAGTGAACCTAAGTCTATTTATTTTAATTCTAAAAATGAGCCTAAATCTACAAATTATGAAATATTTAAATTAATGGGTCTAGTTCTACAGATTTTATTTCTAAAGTGATTTTAAATCTATAAATTATGGAAAAGACTTTAATTTAATGAGCTAAGTCTAAGTTAATTAAATTAAACAATGTGGACATATATCTAATTAACTAAATGGGCCTAAATTATCTCTAACCTAACGTCTAATTAATTATGGGCCTAAAATGCATTTCAATTAAAATTTAGGCCTCATTAATTAATAACCTATTAAATGAAATGGGCTAATTGAAAGATGGGCCAAAATAGAGAAAAAGTAAACGAGCCCAAAAACAATAAAAATATATAAAAACAATCAAATAAAAGATCAAACAATCAATTAAATTTATTTCTTCTAAAAACCTAATTCAGTTAAAGTGACCTTAAATAATAAATAATTAAATAATTAACAAATAACCTTAATTCTATCCACTTAAATCTAATTCAATTATAATTAAACAAACCCTAAATATCTCTATAGCCAATAATTTTAATTAATCACCCACTTACAACCCTAATTTTACTACCCGATTAATTAACACACAACCACACATATAGAATTTCATTATTCCCACTATTGAGGCTATTATAAAGAACTATTGAAAATAAGAAGAAAATAACAATTAATATAATCCTAAAAAAAAACTAAATGCAAAATAAAACAATTAAAAAAATAATAAACAAATAAATAAAAAAAATCCTACAAAATTCAATCCATGGCATTCCGTAGATCTTCATGGATTTTGTGCTCCAAGTGAACTCATCAGGTAACTCTCTCCATTATCACCAACACAACGAAAAAAGAGATAATGATTAATGAAAAAAATAACAATAAAAATTAAATAATGTTAAAATTTAATGAAACCAAAATAATAAAATAAAAAATAGAAGAAAGTAAAAGGGGAGATGGTATGGATGCAACATTGATTTGCTCCTCAGACTAGTAGATATCATCGTTACTTGTCAAATAGATCTTCATTATTTGTTGTTTTCTTCTTAAAAGCCTCATGCTTTTTACTCAAAAACAAATAATTCACAGGAAGATATTTTTTTTGGAACACTGCATAAGAAAAAGTGAGAGCCTAAAAAATGTTTAGGAAAAAAAGCCTAAAGAGAAAGGTTCCCCTTAGGAGAGTTTAAGCTAGGTTTTTATAGAAAACCCTAACTAAGAGATGTATCCTATTGTCTTTCTCTTTATAGAGTTTTGATTTTAAAAGGACTTTTTATTTTCTGAAAATTAAGATAAATCCCAAAAAGGAATTTATGTTATTATTTAACTAATCAAAATTCAGGAAACATATTTTTTATTTATTGTAAAAATAAAAAAATAAATGGAAAATGTATAATTCCAACCGAAATTATATAGTTCTAATAGACATTACATAATTCTGATCGGCTTTACGTAATTCCAATCGAAATTATGTAATTCCGATCCGAATTACATAATTTCCATCCTTTTTCTAACTTATAATTATAAAAAGACCCTTAAAAGAATTTAAAATATTCAATTAGGTCCTAAAAAATTACAATTAAGTCCTTAAAAGTCAATTAAACTCTTTTGGAAATGCATTTAGACTTTTAATGTTTCAAACATCAAGTGTTGAAGATCTATTTATAATTTTCATTATTGGAGTTCTGTGTCATATCCACACTCAACTCTCGAAATTGGGTGCTTACACACCACTCATGTTAGTTCTAGTATGTCTTCCCCTTTCTCCTACTCAAGGGTGTCCATGGGAAGTGCTTCTACTCCTCCTCTTAAAGCTATCATGCATGCTTCCTAGAAGCCTTTTGATTACCACTTACACAAAGCTCTCATCGAATGGTAGGGATCTTCATAGTGAGGTATCTGATGCATGTACTGGCCCCTATATCATAGAGGAAGGTTCTACCTAATATTTCATTATAGGCAAAAGGGATATCTACCATCATGAATGTCATCGGGAATAACTTATAGTGTATCCCATCTCCTAACTGCACTGTTAACCTAGCAGAATCTTGTACTAGCACTGACTTTCCTCCTAGGCCCACTAATGGAGTAAACACTCTTCTAAGGTTAGTGGGCAATCTATTTAATGATTTGAATACTCTTAGAGTCATCAAATTTACTATACTTCTATTATTTACCAGCATTCATCTTAGGAGGGTATTCCTAATCCTAACACATCTTTATGCGACCTGTCCAGCCAATTCCCATCTCGAGGTGAGAAGGTGACATTCTTATCAAGCTTGAGAACTCCGAACATGAATTACACTCCCCTCCTCCTTTTTTGGCTGGATCCTTCCTCTCTTGGTGAATCCCTGAGGATTACATTAATTATAATGGCAAGCTTATCTCTTGACCTTTATTGTTATTCATCTTTCCCTTTATCTCTATTTGCCCTTCTGGGTTGAAACCTCTTATTACTAACTGACCTAGTAATGAACCTCTACAAATGGCTAATGCAGATCAGGCATCGTATTTTATCTTTTAATTACATATATTCCTCCATATTATAACATATTCCCTTATGGAACTCACAATATCTATCCTTTTTTATGGGAGATTTAGAATCAATCTTCCTCAACCAATTAACTGTTTCTCTTTATTGCTTGATCCATATAAGGACTCCTCTCTTTAAGGTGTTAAGGTGGCATACTAATGCTATGGATAGGGGTTCATCTGGAATGTACGATGCTTGGGATTCCTATCAATTCTCCTCTCATCTCCATCTCTCCTTCGGGACCCAAGCTCGTATTCCTTCGTAACCCTTTAGTCACATGACCCCTCCTCCTTCTATCACCCTTTAGGAAGAGGGGTTGTGGGCTTACACCTATTTAGTTTATTTATATCTATATAGTATACTCTTCAAGCCCTATATGTTAGGAGGCTCTAGCCCTTAACTCGGGGAATATTGATGGGAGGAGTAGGGTTAAAGAGTTGTAGAGGGTCTTGTAGGTGGTCCTTATTACTAGCGCCTTAATGGCAATAATGACATTTAAATATTTTCCTTATACTGCTTCCTTATTAAACCTCTTTGTGAAGTCTCTTAACAACTCCATTTCCTTCTACAATGGCTTCTACAGATCTATAGAGACCGACTTAAGGGGAATGCATGTGACAAATCAAGATATGAAAGCCTAAGAAAGTTGAATGAAACTAGAAATGGACCCACTGTCTATCCCTTAATACCACTCCTGCGCCATACCCTTCAGAGTAGTAGGGAATACTTTGCACAAGATCGAGTCCTTAGTAGACTGTAAACTGATAATGGTTCTGTAGGTATTAACATGGCTAATGGGATTCATCAATCCATTGTAAAAGCTTAAAGGTTGCATTTTGAACTTACTAGGGAAAGGGTCATTAATTATTGCATTAAAGAATGGGGAAGAGTCCCTGAGGTTAAACCCTTTGTTTTCTCCATCCGACTTCATGCTTTTTACCACCTTTTGGATTGTTTGGAGGAGCTACTCCTGATCTATGTAAGCTCTAATATTCCCTATGAACCATAGGGGATCTTCCTCATCCACCATCACCTTCTCTTTGCCCTTAGACTTGTGTATGTCTTGGGCTTAGGCATCCATTTCACCCTTCAACTGTTTGGTGCCCTCCCACTCAGCTTCATCTTTTCTAAGATGCATGACCTCACCGACCTCCTCCTCCATATCGGCTCTTTCCATATATTATCTTTTTAGGCCTTTCTTTCCTATTATATTATCTATTAGATTCTCAATGGAAGTTGTGAGTTTTTAGAGTATGGCCATGATAGCAGTCGTCTCTGAGTTTGGTGTTTGGTTAGTGTTTAGGGTGGGCAATGGGACATGTTACTTTTGTGAGGATATTCAGGTTGGTTTTGTTATTGGTGGGGGATCAATGTCTAGTAGGGTTGAGAGATTAATTGGTGATGTGCCAAAGGGCTTGGGTCCAGGGAGGGTTGTATATGGTGTTTCTTAGCTTGAAGTCTCTCTATTTTTCTCCATTACTACCATCATTGTCTACGCTCACTGCACTAATGATGTTACCACCCCATTTCCAGGTGATTGAATGAGCATGCAAAATGAAACGAGTTAAAGATCTTATTGGGTAGGATCCCAGCAAACTCTCTCCAACGGTTAAATTAGAGAAGTGAGAATAGAGAGATCAATAGCAGAAAATAGGATTTTAATAGGGTTTTTGTTACACCCTTTCTTATTTTTATGCATAGGTATATATATTCTTACCTGGTGCCATGTGTCATTTAATGAGTTGCTAGGAGTACTATTCACATGCCCTATGTCTTCATTCTTAGGCCATGCACATTTTTGTTAGCTAGCGTTAGATGAGCTGGCAAGGTTTGGGTGCATACTAGAGAGCATTATCCTGGTCATAGAGACTTGCCAGGTGTGTGACATTAGCAAAGTATGGGTTTTTGGGGTACTGCCATAGAATCTTCGCTCCAGTGTGTAGGGGCAATTTTGGTTGTATGAGCCATGCTAACATGTCCATTTCTTGTTGGCTTATTGGTTTCATTTGTTTCTTATCCCTATCCTCTTTTAATGGATTTTTTCCTTCTTGTATAGGCACGCAAAGGTAAAAGGTGATGAAGAAGAATATCTTTAGGGTTTGGGACTCATGGGCTTGCTCCATTTGCTTGGGTCGGATCCAAGCTCTGGTATCAATAATCATGAACATAGGAATTACTAAACTACCTATTGCATTGAATTCAAAGTCTTTGAAGTATTGCAAAAATAGAAACAAAAACCTTTAAGCTAACGTAATGTGATTTCAATTCAACCATATATTAATAAAAGGGTAAACCTAACCTTTTCTCATATATTATTATACTTTAAACCTTATTCCTTGTTTGACTTAATTATTATATAGTTCTAACATTTATCCAAAATTTATTAACCTTAATTAATTTTTGACTCAAATTTAAAATGTAATTAAATAAAAAATAGTTTTTGTCCACTAATTTTAATGGTTGTTGATATTTTATAATTATAATATTAAATTATAATGTCATTAGAGTTTGATTTTGAGCACTACTATTTATGAGCTTATCATTAGCCAATTCTAAAACTAAACTAGATATATTGTATTAAATAATTTCAACCGGATATATATGGCTCCATTTATTTACATTCATTTTGAAGCTTCTAGTAATTCTTTGGACCCTATAATATATTTATTTACTTTATTTTATATTGATTCATTTACTCATTTAATTAAATACTACTTTTGTTCTCATATTAAATGACAAAACATTTAAGTAATTTTTTTGAAAAAGAAGAGAGCTTCATATAATAATAAAATGAAGCCTGCATTTAATTAATTAAATATTAATATACATATTTAGAAAATCAAATGACATAAATTATTAATATTTCATTGATGAAAAAAATTATGACATTTTTATAAAAATAGGCACTTTTTTATTTTATTAACCAAAATACCCTATGTTATCATTATTTACTAATTTGACCCATTTTATTTACACAAATACCCATTTGATTTACATATATGCATATTTCTTCATTTTACTTTAATTTTCCTTTTTTTCCTTTTTTAAATTTTTATTCTTTTTATTTTTCCTTCTTTATTCATTTTTCTCTTTTTAAATTATATGTTTTCTTTTTCCCTTATTTTTTATTTTTTCATATTTATTATATCCTTCCCTTTTTATTTTTATTTTCTCTTTATTATTTTTTATTTCTTTATTATTTTTATTCTTTCCTCCTTTCTTTCTTTTTTTTTAATATTTATTTCTCTTCTTTTCCTTTTAATTTTTTTTCAATATTTTTATTTTCTCATTTTCCTTATTTTTTTTTTCATTTTTTTTATTAGTGGAGCATTAGCCAATAATTTTTAACATTTTATGCTAAAATACTATCTCTTTTTTTTTTAATTTCTTTATTCCCTCTTTTTTATTTTTATTTTCTCTTTATTTTTTTAATAAATATATATTATTTCTTAATGTTAATTTTTAATTCCAATAAACCAAAATAAATACAAATTATAAAAATCTTGTAGTATCATTAAATTAATTTTTTATTGGGTTTTGTTAAAAGAGGCTAGCATGCATTAGTCTATGGAATACTTTTTTGCTTATTTGCAATTTTTTTTTACTGAACACGGTGTCGAAAATGGTGATTTTGTTTTTGTTCCTACTCATTTTAGTGGTCATGGTAGACATAATATGAAAGGTCTTGATGTGATATATATTGTTATCAATTTTTTATAATTTGTTTTTTTTAATTTCTATCACACCTTATCTCACGTAGCCAGATGCGAACTATTAGTATCTCATCTCGTCTCACATAGCTTGAGATGGACACTAAAATCAACCATTTCACAAAACACTTAGTTAAATCCAATAATATAATAATCATATATATCTTTGAAATTAAATAGAAAACTAATTATTGGAAGAGCTTATATAATTCAAATAATGTATCTTGTAAGTGAGAAAATATAGAATATTTATTATTTATTTATGTATAAAAACAACAACACCACCACATCAACCATAAAGCAACAACAATAGTCATATAAGACAACAAGGCAATAACAATAGTCTAACAACGACAAAGGAACATCAACTACCCTTCAACAACAACAAAGCTAAACAACAAGACATTAACAATAAAACAACATCAACTGCACCACAACGTCAACAAGACAACTATAACCTGACAACAACATAGCCAAACAACAACAATCTAGCAACAACAACAATGCAGCAACAACTCAACAACAACATAAAAATAACAAAAATAATTGCTAGCAATTAAATAAGTTATTGACAATCTATTAAGCTATGTATAAATCCACTATAGTATAGAGTAATTGAACATTTAGAAATCCCATTTCCAAGCTTTAGTTATATAGATACTTGTATATTGAAAATATAGTCATAAACATCATTAAAACATTGTGAAATATATTTCTAAATAGTTGCTTTACATAAAGTCTCGCCACCAATATTCAACTCCAAAGCATAATCTTTTACAATACTTGAAGAAATGAATTTAAAAAGTAGAGTGCAAGGCTTCTCTTAGCAAGGATGTCATTGGCCAACCTTAACTTAATTTCTACTTCTATCTACAATCATGTGGCGTAGATCACCCTCCAACAGGCCCTTTTATCTGAAATCTTTTAGAAAATAAAATAAAATGAGTACAAAAATACTCGGTGAATAGATATTTCAAGTGCAAAACAATTTGGTTAAATTAATATAATAAACTTCCAAAATTGGAATATTAGCATATTTATAAACCAAGTTCTAAACCACTTGAAATATTAAAGCCAAGATTTGTTTTCAGCTTATATAAAATTTAAATGAATAAAAACATATGATTTTCAAGCATCATTTCTGCTTTCCTTATGTATTGACCAACGCCATATTCATCATCATAACCCGGCCATAACATATAAGCCATCACAATCTCATTCTGTAGGTGCACTTGAAGGCTAATCCTTTGACTACATGAGCATGGAACGACCCTTCTCCCTTTACCATCCTATAGTCAAGTGTCGTGTTGTCTATTGTGCAATAGCAACCATCGCAATGTTAAATGTGCATATAACAACACAACACATTACATCACAATCTCAGATGTGCACATAACACCACTACATATCCACACATCTCATACAAGGTGGTAATACATAATACAAATTCCATGTCATCTAATAATTATTCAAAATAGTTGAAAGAGTATATGAAACCAAACCACTTTTCATTATAATTCAATGGAATAAAATCCAATAGAGTAAAAACTCAATTAGATAATCAAACGACTGAAATAAATCTCATTCATGTTGCAAAAAAAGGAATAATATAGTAACACATTGAACTTATGAATTTAAAACCACTTCATTAATTCAAAGCTTGAATAATTCAAATAATAACAAGATGATTTAAAATGATTTTTAATATATATTAAATCAGCTTCATAAAATGATATCAAAAGCTTATTATTGCTAATATAAAAGTATTTTAAGGGCTTGAACATCTACTTATAAAATAGCACCTTCAAAACATGCAAAACTAATTCACCATTTTACTTACTTTGCACCGACACCTTCCTTTCCTTTTCTAACACCTAAAGCATGAAATTTCATTTACAAAAACATCAATATAATAATGCCATATATTGATATAACCATGCAACCCCTGAAATAACTTGCAAAATATGCCTACCAACTCAACTTCACAAATTTAACCCACTATCTCTAAAAGGGTTATTTTATACCAAATTTAGATAAATTGCTACATCTTGTACACAAGGAATCTCAAACTAAAATTTTTATCAAACATAGATCTATATGCCATCTACAAACTATAAAACATTTATCACATTTGGACAACCATGGAAAGAGTAAAACTTTTATCACATTTTTACAACCATGGAAAAAGCTATGAATATTTGAACACCATCATGTCAAACTCATTGAAAAACTGAGCAATAAAAATTATGGCTTTGATTAACCATTTTAAAAATGAAATCAACCCTTACTCAAAACTAAAAAGTTATATAGGACTCTTCAAAAATTTCTTAAAATTAATTCACTCATAATTTAGAGTTTTCTAGATCAACTTATAATCAAAACATTGAGACTATAAACCAAAATTTTAGAACCCAAATTCTCTCAATGCAAACCCTAACCCTAAATCAACTAAAGCACTTAAAATACTTACTAATCAACCACCACGATTTTCAAATGGAAGATTATAGCCCTAAAGATGTCTTAGATCTCCAAATTCTTGAAAAATCATCATCAATAAGTGGGTTTAAATTTTCTCTCTTCTCCTCTCTTTTCTTTTCCAAGAGCAAATGCTCTTATTTCTTCTCTTTTTTTTTTAATTATGGCTACACACTTAACTTCCAACACTTAAGCAAATTATAGGTTTACTAGGATCATAAAAATATAAGTGTCCTTTTTGCCTTTAATAAATATGCTATACTTCTTATAAACTCTAAGGGGTATAATTTTCCATTCTAGAATAACTATCTATTTTAATTAAATGCATAACATACCAAACTTTTTAACTCTCACTCTTCAACCAATATACATGAGTCATAATTAAATATAATGCACAATAAATGCAAATATACTCAGATTGAGGGTATGGGTATGACAATTTCTCCCCACCTTAGAAAAATTCATCCTTGAAATTTTGTTAGAACATATGAGGATATTGGTTTTTCATGTCTTCCTCTCTTTCCTAAGTAGCTTCTTAATTCCCATGGTGTTTCCATAATGCTTTCACCAATGGTATAACTTTATTTCTCAATACTTTGGTTTGCCTTGCAATAATTACAACCAGTTCATCTTCATAAGACAAATTATCTTTCAATTCTAAAGGTTGTGTTTGTAAAATGTGACTAGGATCACTCCTATATCTCCTTAGCATGGATACATGGAAAACATCATGAATCTAAGATAATTTTGGAGGTAAAGCCAAACTACAAGCTATTGGTCAAATTCTTTCAATCACCTTAAATGGACCAATGTACCTTGGACTCAATTTCCCCCTCTTTCCAAATCGTAATACTCCTTTCTAAGGTGAAATCTTCAGGAAGACCTTATCACCCACATTGTATTCAATAGGTTCCCTCTTCAAGTTTGCATAACTTCTTTTGTTTATCTTAAGCTTCCTTTAGTTGATCTCGAAGGAGTTAAATCTTCTCTACTATCATTTGTACAATTTCTAGACCAATTAATTTCCTTTCACTAACTTCATCCTAACAAAATGGAGTTATACACTTCCTTCCATATAAAGCTTCATAAGGTGCCATCCCCAAGCTCGAATGAAAAGTGTTATTATAGACAAATACCATCAAAGGCACATATTTATCCCAGCTACCTTGAAATTCCATTATGTAAGTCATAAACATGTCTTTTAAAGTTTAAATTGTCCTCTTTGGTTAGCCAACTATTTGGGGATGAAAAGCTATACTATATCTCAACTTGATACCCAAAGCATGTTGCAAACTCGACCAAAATAGGGGGAGGGAATAGATTATATTGGTTTATTGGCTTTTGTTGGGTTTATTGAATGCAAAGGAAGGGTGCTTTATGGAATAAAGAGCTAAGTAAAGTATCCTTTCCCGAACCTTCAAGGATTGAAAAGAGCTACGAAGCAGCATACAGGAGTGAGCCCCAATAAGGGAGCAGAATAGAGTAAAGCTCCTTGAGCGAAGTGATCTCATGGCCCAACTGCGTAGGATAAGTAGGTCATTTCTACCATAGTAAAAAAAGACTCTCAAAGCCGAGGGCAACTAAATGCTTCCGTTCGTGAAAGCATTAAGTGGCACAAGGGCAACTTTCTTAATGGGGTAGTAAACCTCAAATCCTTACATGATAAAATAGAAAATGGAACTCCATGCAATTTAATCACTTTAATATGTAGATTTCAACAAGCTTATCCAATGAGTAATTCACTTTTACAGGTAAGAAGTGAGTTGATTCAATAATCACCCAAATTGAATCATGTCCACGTTAAGTCCTAGGCAACCCAACCACAAAATCTATTATACCATATTCCCATTTCCATTCAAGAATAGGAAGAGGTTGCAACATTCATGTTAAATATTAATGTTTTACTTTAACTTGTTGGTAAACCAGATATATAGCCACAAACTCTGTAATATCTTTCTTCATCCCTGACCACTAATAGTTGTCTTTCAGAGTACGGTACATTTTTGTACTTCATGGATGTATAGCATATGCTAAATTATTTGCTTCCTCCATTATCTCCCTTTTTAAGACTTTAATATTAGGCATATATAATCTGCCCTTATAAAGTAAAGTACCATCCTTTGAGATAAAATTTGTTATGTTACCTTGTTGTACTTGCTCTTTGATCTTTGCCATTTATTCATCTTGTTCCTAAACTTTTTTAAATCTATTAATCAAAATTAGTTAAACTTTCAAAGTAGCAATTAATGCTCCTTTCTTAGCTTAAGCTAACTCCATATTTAGTGCTTTTAACTCAAGTAATAATGGAATTCTCATAGAATGAATATAAGATAAGCTACCTTTAGACTTCCTATTAAGTGCATCATTTACCACATTAGCCTTTCCCGGGTGATATTCAATAGTGAAATCATTATCCTTAAGTAACTTAACCCATCTCCTTGGCCTCAAGTTTAACACTTTTTGAATTAATATATATTTCAATTTCTTATTATCTATGAAAATTTGACACTTCTCACTATACAAATAATGCCTCCAAATCATCAAAGTAAAAATAATTGCTGCTAGCTCCAAGTCATAAATAGGATAGTTCAATTCATATGACCTCAATTGTCGAGAAGTATCTGCTACTACCTTACCTTATTGCATTAACACATAACCTAAACCATTCCTAAAAGCATCATTGTATACCATATATTCTAATCCTATCATTGGGAGTGTCAATACTGGTGCTAAGGTTAAACATGCCTTTAACTCATAAAAACTATCTTAGCATTCTTGACTCCATACAAACTTCACATTTTTCCTTAATAGTTTTGTCAAAGGTGAGTCTATGATGGAGAAGTTTTTCATACATATCCTATAATAGCCTGCCAACCCAAGAAAACTACACACCTCATGTACACTTGTAAGTGGTCTCCCATTGAGAACTGTTTCAATCTTTTTAGGATTAACATACACTCCTTTAGTTAAGATGACATGTTCTAAAAATACCACTTCCTCTAATAAGAATTCACATTTGCTAAACTTAGCATACCATTGTTTATCCCTTAATATTTGCAATACATTCCTTAATTGCTCAGCATATTCTTCCTTTGATTGTGAGTACACTAAATTGTCATCAATAAAGACAATGACAAAGTTATCCAAATAAGGCTTAAATATTCTATTCATCAAATTGATGAATGCAGCTGGAACATTAGTTAATCAAATGGCATCACTAAGAATTCATAATGCCTATATCGAGTTCTAAATGTTATTTTTAGTACATTTGCTGCTTAATCTTTAACTAGTGATACACAAATCTTAAGTCAATCTTAGAAAATACTCCAAATCCTTACGATTGATCAAACAAGTCATTGATGCAAGGCAAATGATACTTATTATGCACAGTCACCTTATTCAGCTATCCATAATTAATACACAATCTCATAGTACCATCCTTCTTCCTCACCAACAAAACTGGTGCATCCTAAGATGATACACTTGGCCTAATGTAGCCTTTATTAAGTAATTCTTGTAATTTCACGTTTAATTCTTTCAATTCTACTAGAGCCATTCTATAAGGAGCTCTAGAAATAGGAGTTATTCCTAGCAAGCAATACCATCATAATCTCCTAATCGAGTGGTACACTTAGAAGATCTTCTGGAAATACATTAATAAATTCATTAATCATAGAAATATTTTTAATCTTTTGCCCCTCTTTTTTGGTGTTAATAACATAAGCCAAGAATGCTTCACACCCTTTTCTTATCATTATTTTAGTTGTAAGTGCTAAAACCATGCTATAATATTCTGAACTCCTTTCATCTCTAAACATAACTTTACCACTAGTAGGCATTTGAAACTCTACCTTCTTCTTATAACAATAAACTATTGTTTGATACTTAGTTAGCATGTCCATACCAATAATTACATCAAACATCTATAATGGTAATGGCACTAAATATGCTTTTAGTTTCTAACCTCTAATATGTAACTCACAACCTTGATAAACATGTCTAAAATTACTAATTCACCCACCGACATATCTACAACTAAACCTTTATCCATCACACTCTTTATTTCAGTATGCATGATGTGAAAGATGATGCAATGAATGAATGAGTTGTGCCTGGATTAATTAAAGCATAAGCATTTTCATAAAAAATAGTTAGCCTACCAGAAATGACATCATGTGATAATGCTACGTCTTATTGCATTATAAAAAAGACCCTAGGTTGTATTAAATGGCTCTCAATCTATATAGGTTAAACATGTTGTGTCAAAGTAGATAAACCAATTTCTCTACTAACACTAGCTCTTACACCTCTACCATTGGCTGTAGTCATTCCACCTCTACCAACTATACTCTAGGCTCCTCTACTAGTACTGGTGCCAAACTGCACAAAATTAGGACAATCCCTCGTAATATGCCCATATCCACCACACTTAAAACACTAGATAGTTCTCTTTCTACAATCTCCTCCATCATGAATATGGCCAGAAGTAACACAAGGAATAGTCCTTTTAATTGAATTACATGTACTGGACACTAGTTGCCTCACATAACTATAACTAATTAAGTAAACTATGGCCTATAAGTCCTAAACCAAGTCCAAAGCCCTCTATTATTTTTGAATCCTTTGACTTCTGACCCTTGCTGGGATGTACCAGCTCCTTTACTAAATCCTTTTTGCTTCTATATCCAAACTGAAGCTATTAACTTATTTTCTTGCTCTATTTCATCTCTCAGTTTTTCTTTCTCTATTGCCTTCTCAACCTAACCTCTAAAATGTCGGCCCTCATAAAGAGATAGCTCACTCTTTAATGTTGTCCTTAAGCCTTCCTTCAATCAATAGCACTTTTGATTCTCTGTTGGAGAGATGTCAGAAGCATACTTGTGTAAATCCTTAAATTTATCAACATACTTTTGCACAATCATAGTGTAAAGACCCTGAATTTTAAATTAAATAATATTATCTCAGGATATGCAGTATTAATAAGTTTAAATTTTATTTTATATTATTATTGTTAAATTTCTATTAATATTTACATATTTTATTCTGAGGAATTATTTACGTAAAAATAATTTCATTTATGTGAGATTAATGGTGTTGTTGTTATTATTATTATTATTATTGTTGTTGTTGTTGTTGTTGTTGTTGTTATTGTTGTTATTGTTGTTGTTGTTGTTTTTGTTAACATTATTGTTACTACTACTACTACTACTACTACTACTACTACTACTACTACTACTACTACTACTACTACCACTACTACTACTATTATTACTAGTACTATTACTATTACTATTACTATTAATATTACTATTACTATTACTATTATTATTATTATTATTATTATTATTATTATTATTATTATTATTATATGAAGGGCATTTTGGTAATTTTATAAATAAAAAACAAAAGTAAAAAAAATCATGTCAACTTTATTTTTTTCTCCTTCTTTTTTTTCTTTTTCTTTTTCTTTTTCTTCTTCTTCTTCTTCTTCTTCTTCTTCTTCTCCCACTCTCGGTAACTTCTAACAACCACCGTCTAGACCGCCACACCCTCTGCCACCAACCGCTGTCGACCTAGGAAGTTCCCAGTTGCAACCCGTTGTAACCAGCACTGCCTGCCGCTGCCTAGAACCATCAGAGTTGTTAGAGATGAAAACTTGAGCTCTTGAACGCCGGTGAAGATTTTGGCCACCATTTAACACCGGACCAGTCTTGTTTGAACCACTAAGCTCTGATGAGTTCATTTCTAAGTTTCTTTTTAGCTCTAAACCTCTAGATTTTTAGATATCTCCAATTTTTAGTTTATGCGATTTAGGGTTTTTGAATTTTTTCAACTTGATTTAGGTTTATTTATGAAAACTTGCTTAAAAAATGTTGTTTTTTGTAGCTCAAGCTTCTCAAATATACTTTTTGTGAATTTTTTTCAATTAATTTGAATTTTGGTTAAATTTTTATTGTTTTAATACTAAATATTGAATTATTGATAATTATGTTGATTAATTAGTTTTAATGCAAATTTAGTTAAATTAGTGTTTATTATGTGAGTTAATAATTTTAGAATTATTAAAATAATTTTTGGTGAATTTATATAATTTTTTAGTATATTAATTATATTATGTATATTTTGATTTACTGAGTTAATTATGTAATTTTATGAAAATTATAGTTAAATATTATGTTTTAAATGATTTTAGAATTATATAGGGTATTAAAATGATTTTTATAAATTATTTACTATTTTTAACTAATTAATACTAATTTTCAAAAATTATCTTCAAATAATATATTATTTACTATTTTGGTGATTAAATGGGTTTTTAATTATTTTTATTATATATTTAGGCTATTTAAGCTATTTGAGTTTATTAAAATGAATTTTTACTATTTTATGTGTAATTATTAAAAAATTAGATTTTTATTAATATTATATTATTATTTGAGATTTTTATTTAATTATTGTGAAAATAATTGTATTTGGTGTTTTATTGTTTAAATATATTATATTTTGGTATTTTGATGATATTTATGGAATTTATTGATTTTTAATATATTTATTATATTAAAGGTATTTTTGGTGAATTATGAACCTCGGTTGGTAAATTGTGCAGTTCAGGGTCCCAATTGGAGGTGTTGAGTTGTTTGTGTTAGAAGTATATTTTTCTAGCAAGATCAACTCTACTTTTTAGTAGAGAGATGCCCATTTTATAGGGGAGGTTTTGTAGAATTTTTGCTAGAATTTTCATAAAACGTGACATCGAGTGGATCCTAAATTTTCATATTTTTATGAGTTTTGTAGTCCTAGATCGAGTCTCTTTAGAAATATAAGTTAGATTTATTTTGATTGTTATTATTATTATTTATTTTTCTAGTTGTGCTGAGATCGAGGCCTATTAGACCGGGTTCATTGAGCCAATCTCGTGGAGCATAGCATTATGAGTTATTAGCTTATATATACATCGCATATAGGATGCATAATTTTGAATATTTATGTTTTTAATATGTATTTATCCTTGAATTGTTTTATTAAATGTTTTAGTATGTGTTAGGTATATTTTCAGTATATTTTTAGTATATCTCAACATATAGGCATACACTAAATATATTTTTGGTATATTTATGGTTTACATTCGGTATATTTATGGTTGATTTTGAATTTATTTAGCATAAATATACTTGAAATATACTTAGTATATTTTAAGTATATTTCTAGTATATATATGGTTTATTTTGTCGTTAAGAATGTATTTATGTTTAAATATGCATTATTTATTTCCTGTATGTATATTTAATTTTATTTGAAGGATATCAATAGAACGTGCTACCTAGTGGGTAGCACTAGGACTGTGTACATACTTGTGCGATGATTTAGGGTTGAGTTATGAATCATTTGAGGTGACTCTGATTTGATTGATTGATTTTGAGATTGATGTGATTGAGTAGTGTGGTTGCTAGAGCTCGGTTGACCTAGTGTCTCGGGGCCAATCACACTAATAGTGAGACTGTTGGAGCTCGGTTGACTTAGCATCTTGAGGCGAGTCTACTGTCTAATATGGAATAAGAGAATTAATTTGGAATTAAGTGAGCCTGTATGGCTAAAGAGATATTTTTTTTATTGAGGCTGTGTATAATTAGGGTTCTATTTAATCCTTCATTAAAATAAATATTTTTAGCACTTAATATATATATAAGTGATTTCAGATTTGTGTGAAATGCCTATATGTGTTTATTATATATATTGATGCTTTATTGCATATGACATTTGGAGGTGCATGTATATATAGTATAATAATTCACTTAGTAAGGTCTGACGCCCCTCAATTGTTTATTTTACATGAGATTCTTCTTCCTTATAGCTCAATAGTAGGCCCATCCGCCAGACTTCTTCAACCCCGACTAGTTTATATAAATTACTTACCTGATTTTTATTGTACTCTAGAAAATTGCAATAGTTGTTGTTGTTGTTTGTATTTGTAGAATGGTTTTAATGTCAAAGATCTTTCTCTGAATATTGTATGAAATATTTTTATTTTATTATATGACATGAGTATTTATTATTATATTGATTTAAGATTTTAAATCTAGTGTATTTTATTTATTTATTGCATGCTTTTATTCTTTTAAGGCTTTCTACGAGTTCTAGATTCAAAAGAATTCCTATTCCCTAGTGCCAGTCATGACTCCCAGTTTGGGTCGTGATAAAGTTGGTATCAAAGCGAAGTTTGTATCTGAGCCCTAGGTTTTCTAAGTTATTTTTTTAAACTACTATAGTTAATTAGGTTCGAGTATGTCTTCGATAAGTTTTCCTTGATTTAGTTTTTCATATAACCATTAGCTTATCTATTTATCTGAATCTTTTTAGTTTTTCTTTTCAGAATGAGGAGGCGAGCACGTGTCGCTCTACCGGTTGTTGAAGCAGAGGATGATGAGTCCTTTCAGGATGAGGTTTTACCACATAAGCCGCTAGCGAGGTGCATAGGTCGAGGTAAAGGTACACCTCAAGGAGCGGTAGGTCGCTATAGACAGTGTGAGCTACATGATAAGGAACCTATAGAGTCTAAGTACGAGGATGTTGCGATACCTTCAGTTGCACCGCCGATTCAGCCTGTCAATCAGTAAGGTATGTCTGACCCTGAGGTAGCACTGTTCTACGCTAGAGTTGGTCGAATAGTTTTGATAGGACATCAGATCCATTAGATTTCTTGCATGTAATTGAGATGAGGATTTAGACTGCTCATACTGAGTACCAGCGGATCATGATCATAGAGTTATCAGTTGAGGGACTAGCCCTGGATTGGTTTATTTAGATGATTCAACCATACATGACGACTATGACTTGGGCACAATTCAGAGAGAGATTATTAAGGAGATTTTGCTTAGAGCCACTTTGTATGAGCTACAGACTTTGCTTCACGAGCATCACCAAGAGTGATAGATCTGTCGAGGAAGACACCCAAAGAGTTTCTTAGACTCGGAAGATATGTAAAGGATTTAATGAGAGATCATATTTTACTGTCACTATATATGTCACTAGTCTAGGTTCTGCATTTGCTGGGATGCCTACTGCGGGCCTTACTCTAGAGTCAGTGATAGAGTTGGCCAAGGAGATTGAGTTGAGATTAGTCAAGCAAAGGAGCTATGCCTGATTACTACTAGTTAGGCACTCAGTCAGGAGGATTCCATACCTACTCCTTATTTCGACCTTTCAGATTGGTTCGAGTAGTCAACAGAGAGGCCCAGGTATAGCAGAGCCAGAGATAGCAGTAGAGAGTGCATAGGAGTAGTAGACATGGTCCGTAAGGGATAGCACAGATCGATTAGATTTGGGTCAGGTGCTTCTAGCAGTAGTATGTTAGTGATATGCACTAGGTCAATTATGTATGACCATGTTTTGACTTTATCATTTTATTTAATAAAGAGGCATTTTTCATTATCATTTTGTGTTATGATAATTACTTGAGTAGTCAATTCTTACTAAGGTCATCAAGTATGTGACTTGATAGTAAAACCCTTAGATTAAATATGAGTTCTATTCAAATTATCCCTAGTGTATAATAATATGTTATGGCTAGTGTGATGTTAATTGATGATTATGTTTTCCTGATCATGATATGAGATATTAAGTCAACTCATAGGTACTTATTTAGGAAATAATGTACTGGATTGACCCATCATGAGAATACTATATAGATAATTGTCATAAGTAATTCTCATAATAATAATATTGATTTAGTCCTTTGACCTTGAAATCATTCACGAATTTCTACATAACTATTATATATTTTGACACAATCTAACATTGTCTTTAACAAGATGATTAAATAGATTATTAATGGATATGAAATGAGTTATGTGAGGAATGTTAATAATTGAGAAGGAATTTGTCCATCATTTAATCTGAGTAAGATATTTATGGGCCCTTTGATAAGAATAAACTGAGGAAAATGCATGGCCATGCTAAAGTGAATTGATAAAGAGTTATCATTCTCAGTCTACTTAGAGTTAAGAAATAATATGATTGAATTATATAAGGATGATATAAACTATGCCTTATATTCAATCAAGATATCATGTGACAAACGGATTACAATATTTATTATAAATTAGGTTATGTCAGATTATTGACTTCATATGACCTTGGGTAGTCACAATGTCTTGCTAAAGGCCACTTATGACTTGTAGGCCTAAATAGAGATTTAAGGCCCACTGCCAATGTCACGTGAACTTATAGGGTTACACACTTAGAACAGGCCTAAAAACGGATATGGGTTTGAGAAGCCTAAATATGCTCTGTGGAAATAAATAAATAGTTTATTTATTTAAATTTAAGGTAAAGGTTATCTTATTTTTTATTTAATTTTAAATAAAATCAGAATAATAATAATTGAGAAATTACCAAAAAGTTATTTTGGTAAGTGAAACCCTAATTAGAGGTCTATAAATATGTTATATTCTCTAAGGTTTCACTAACTCAATCATTAGCCACCAAAAATTCATTTTTCTCCTCTTAGAAAAACTAAAACACATAGTGTTTTTGTTCTAAATTCGTGAGAAATCAAGAGAAGTGCTAGCACACAAAGTTTTAATCAAAGGCTGTTTGTGTGGACACTTGTGGAGGATGGATTCTTTTAAAGACATCTTAATCCGAACTACCAAAATAAAAAGCTCGAGGTAAGGTGTCACCGAAGTGAACCTCCTCTCTACCTTCTAGAAATCTTGCCTCTTCTGCGTTTATGGTAAGATTTGAAAACCTTAGTTTTAATTCAATTAATCGAATTACTTGGATCTGGGTTAGGTTTTGTAATTAAAAGTTTTAATTTTCGCTACGTATTTGAATCATGAAACCCAACATAGTAGTGGTCAGAGTTTAGGGTCAGCAGCCAACGTCTGTTAGACATGTGGCATAGTCCATCAGGGACCATGTTACATGGCACCATTGACATGTTTTCAATGTGAACAGACAGGACACTTTGCCATATTATGTCCTTATTTTGGTTTTCAACCACTGCAGATTCTATAGTTTTCATAGTAATCGATCGCCAATGTAGCACTAGTTCCTTTTCAGTTACCTCCAACTCAGCACCTAAGTTCGACTCAGATTGTTGCTTAGTAGGGATGTAGTAGAGGTACTAGAGGAGGTGCCAGGGGTTTTGGCTAGGCTTCTACCAGTCAGCAAGAAGGTCGAGGTCAAGCTAGAGTTATCCACCTCACTCAACAGGATGCTCAGGCATTTAATGCTATTGTGGTAGGTATTATTCCTATTTGTTTCTTGGATGCTTGAGTTTTATTTGATCCAGGTGCCACACATTCCTTTATATCTCCTATTTTTGCTTTGAAGTTGTGTTGGCAAGCTCATGGAGCGCAGCATTGTGAGTTATTATCTTATATATACATCGCATATACGATGCATGATTTTGAATATTTATGTTTTTAATATGTTTTTATCCATGAATTGTTTTATTAAATGTTTTAATATGTGTTTGGTATATTTTCAGTATATTTTTAGTATATCTCAACATATAGGCATGTTATATTTTCATATACACTTAATATATTTTTGATATATTTAAGGTTGATTTTGAATTTATTTAGCATAAATATACTTGAAATATACTTAGTATATTTTAAGTATATTTCTAGTATATATATGATTTATTTTGTCATTATCAATGTATTTATGTTTAAATATGTATTATTTATTTCATGTATGTATATTTAATTTTATTTGAAGGATATCAATAGAACGTGCTACCTAGTGGGCAACACTAGGACTGTGTACGTACCAGTACGATAGATTTAGGGTTGAGTTACGAATCACTTGAGGTGACTTTGATTTGATTGATTGATTTTGAGATTGATGTGATTGAGTAGTATGGTTGCTGGAGCTCAGTTGACCTAGTGTCTCGAGGCCAATCACACTGACAATGAGACTGCTGGAGCTTGGTTGACTTAGTGTCTCAGGGTCAGTCTACTGTCCAATATGGAATAAGAGAATTAATTTGGAATTAAGTAGCCTGTATGGCTAGAGAGATATTTTTTATTGAGGTTACGTATAATTAGGGTTCTATTTGATCATTCATTAAAATAAATATTTTTCAACCCTTAATATATATAAAAGTGATTTCAACATCTATATGAAATGCCTGTATATATTTATCATATTTATAGTTCAAAGAGTATACGAAACCAAACCACTTTTCATTATAATTCAATAGAATGAAATCCAACATATTACAAACTCAAGTAGATCATCAAATGAATGAAATAAATCTCATTCATGTTGCAAAAACAAAGGAATAATATAGTAACACATTTAACTTGTGAATTTAAAACCATTTTATTAGTTCAAAGCTTGAATAGTTCAAATAACAAGAAGCTGATTTAAAATGATTTGTAATATATATCAAATAAGCTTCATAAAATGATATCAAAGCTCATTATTGCTGATATAAAAGTATTTTAAGGGCTTGAACATCTACTTACAAAATAACTTTCAAAACATGCAAAACTAATTCATCGTTTTGCTTACTTCTCATTGGCACATTCCTTTCCTTTTCCAATAGCTAAAGCATAAAATTTCATTTACAAAACATCAATATAACAATATCATATACTAATCTAACCATACAACCTCCCAAATAACATACAAAATATGCCTACCAACTCAACTTTATAAATCTGACCCCACTATCTCTAAAAGGGTTATTTCATACCAAAGTTAGATAATTGTTGCATCTTATACACAAGGAATTTCATGCTCAAATTTTTATCAACCTTAGATTTATATGCCAACTACATACTATAAAAATTTCATCACATTTGGACAACCATGGAAAAAGCTATGAATATTTGAACACCATCAAGTCAAACTCACTTATAGACTGAGCAATAAAAAGTATGGCTTCGATTCACCATCTTAAAAATGAAATAAGCTCTTACTCAAAACTAAGATGTTGCATAGGACTCTTCAAAATTTTTTTAAAATAAACTAATCGTAACTTGGAGTTTGCTAGCTCAAATTATGAAAAAAAAACTGAGACTAAAAAACTAGAATTACATAACACGAATTCTCTTAATGCAAACCCTAACCCAAATCAACTAAAGCACTTAAAATACTTACCAATCAATCACCACAATTTTGAAATGGAAGATTGCACTCTCAAGGATGTCTTAGATCTCCAAACTCTTGAAAAATTATCATCAATAAGTGTGTTTATATTTTCTCTCTTCTCCTCTCTTTTCTTTTCCAAGAGCAAATGCTTTTTTTTTCTTTTTTTTTTAATTATGACTGCACACTCAACTTTCAACACTTAAGAAAATTCTAGGAATTTCTAGGATCATAAAAATATAAATGTCCTTTTTGCCCCTAATAAACATGCTATACTTCTTATAAACTCTAAGGGGTATAATTGTCCATTATATAATAACTATTTATTTTAATTAAATGCATAGCATACCAACTTTTTTAAATCTCACTCTTCAACCATTATACATGAATCATAATTAAATATAATGCACAATAAATGCAAATGTACTCAGACTAAGGGTGCAAGTGTGGTAGTTTCTTTTTGGTTTCTGATTTAATTTTGCATTTATAGGATGCTGAAGATGATTTTGTTAGTCATCTTCTACAGTTTAAGAAGCATATACTTGCCTATATCTTGAAGTCTTCTTTTGTTATTGTATAGGCTACTGAAAATAAAGAAAAAGTATACAAAAATATTCTATAACTTAAAGTTAAACATTTTTTTTTGGAGTTAAGTAAGTTTTAATTATTATAATTATTGGCGTTGTTGAGTCATAAGAGGATGCTGTCATTTTATGTTGTGTTTATAATTTGGTATTGTTTTGGTTTTTTTTTTTTTTTTGTTTCTAAAACCTTTTTGTTTTATTAATGGCAATGTAGTAATATCACAGAGTTTCTTTTTATACATTTGTTTTATTTATGCAATCTTTATTTTATGTCCAAATATTCCATAGTTGAAGGATAGTTATTATTTTGATTTTCTTTGAATCTGGTTTTTGTTTATTTTTGGTTTCTAATTCTTTTTTTTTTTTTTGGTATCTTTTTAGTTTATTTGTGGTTTTAAATTCATTTTTCAGTTTTAGTTTTTTTGGTTTCGAAGAATGTATGAGATTTTGGTTCGATCCTACAATATTATGTATTTGTTACATATTATATAAGAGACGATTGCTCAAATCCACACATGAATTGATTAAGTTAAATTAAATAGACAACAATCATAAATTAGTTACAAGAGTAAGTTTAGTATGTATATACATTAAGTGACAAGAACAAATTACTAAGGGCAAAATAAATACAAAAATAACCAAATACAACAAAATATGTACACCAATCACCTACATATCATTAAAACAAAAAACACAAAAAAAAAAAAAAATTAAAACAAAGCTATACAACACATCAATTTAGAATACTTTAAGTTTGTTTTATGTTTCTAATACAATAATTTAAAATATTTTCCATTTATTTTATATTTTTTATACAACAATATTATATATGTTTTACTCGTTTCGTAAGTCCATCTAATTTAAACTTTGAATTAGCTAAAATCTTTATAACTATTTAATACCAGAGATATTAAATAAAATATATGTATTAATGTTTGATTTGTATTGTATTACCTACGTCAATTTGTAAGATGTGGGCTTATAGTGTTCAAGAAAAACAAGAATTTGGACCACCCTTTTAACGAGCAGCAAATCTGTGAAAGCAGACTAGATTTTTTAACAGCACCGACTTTTTCTTTATTTTTTTTAATTTTCATTTCTGTATTTTTTTTTCTTGGGCTATAAAATATAAGGTACGAGAAAGAAACCTTGTATATTGATGTTTGCATTAATTACCTAAGCTAAGCTACAATGAGCTATATATATATATATATATTGCAGCAATATTTAGGCAGTATGCAGAAGAATAAAAAACCAACAATGAATATTCTCGAATTCATATATATATATATATATATATATATATATATATATATATATATATATATATATATATAAGTAAATAATAGAGCAATGATGGTTAATGAGAATTGATGAAAAAGAAGAGAGATCGATGTACATCGACAAATAATTTATATATTGTGGTACTAAACACATTCTTGTTATTTCTTGAAAAAAAAACAAGAAAAAAAAAAAAGATAGAGATGAGATATATGCTGCTGTGATATTCTAGCTAAAGGATTGGAAGTGGTGAGGCTGAGCTTAAAAACACAGATCGTAGCCTCATCATCATTAGCTATATATCAAGATCATCATCATGATGACCATAATCAATCTCCACCAAGGAACACTATAGTTGTTGCAGCAGCAAGCAAAAACCCTCTTCTCATCTAGCTATTTTCTTGTTTGTTTGTTTTGTAGTTCTACATGAACCATGTAGCTAGTTACCGATTTTAATCAAATTGAAAATTTCCTATTCTGAAGGGCAAATCCATGAATCAACAGCGCCTTCACCTATTGGAGGAACATTCTCTAAACCCTTTTCATGATGGTGAAATTCAGATGAAGAAGCTGAGTAGTTCAACTTACATCTACTGTTATGATGACTGTTCCTCAATCGCATACCAGCTTCTGCTGTTGCTATTCCACTCAAGTTCGCATTAACTTGTACATGGCTCATACCCAAATCATCAGGAGAAGGTAATGGCAAGTTTTCTTGGGTGTTCGCAACTAGACCAGGAACATTAATTGAAGGGTAACAGTCCAAAGAGATTTTTCAATATATCAAATGACTGTGTGACAGTACAACACAGTCATAACAAAAACCCACTTCGAAACACAAATTAAAACTCAAATTCCATAAACTTTATCAACCAAACCAACACAATTCCAAAAAATCAAAGTTTACAATTGAATTAGGAAGCTTTCCTTTGAAGCAGAGAAAACAAAAGCGAGATAGAAATATCAGCGAAAAACCAATTAAAAAGATGTTGAATTCACAGTAATCATGCCGCAAACTCTGCCTGAATATTTCACCAGCCACCCGTACGTTGTAACTGAATACTTCACCAGCCACCCCTACTTTGTAACTGAATCGTAGTAGTGGAAGATGAGACCTGGAGATGCAAGGAACAACAAAATGGGTATAGAGAAAAATTTGAGATTTTGCTTTCTTTTTTTTTTTTTAAGAAAAAAAAGAGAAAATAGAGAAGAAAATAAAAGGGGAGAGATTCTGAGGAACCAATGAAGGAGGGGAAGAGATGAGCAAGACGAAGGAGATGAAAGTTTTTTTTTTTTTTTCTTTTTGCGTTGAGGTTGAACAAAAATGTGCATGCCTGTAATTATTTTATTGTCAATGGTACACGCAAGTAATAAAACAATTTGTGATATTTTAGTTCATATAAGGTAAGTTTTTGGGGAATTTATGAAAAAATCTCAAAAATTATTAATGGTGCACTACAGTTAATTGAAATAATTATATTTAATTTATTTATATATTTATATTATATTACTTTTATATATATATATTATATTTATATATTTATATTATATTACTTTTATATATATATTATATTTATATATTTATATTATAATATTAGAATAATATATTATATATATTATATTATAGTAAAAGCAAGCCTGCAATGAGACTGACAGTGGAAATGCATCGTGAAAGCACCAAGACGCTAATTCAACATCCTCATTTATAGATAGGAGTTCCAGATTGAGAACTATCGACAAATTTCATAAATGGTTTTATTAAAACTTTAGCTATGACAATTTTGTTTGCTATGGCACCTATCAACTCTCAAATTAAATTGGATGGACTTCCTCCGGTACTCCAGTAACAAACGGAGATGCACTCATTGAAGATAGTCGTGTTATATATCATCTATGCTACCGGAGGTTAAGCTCTTTCTGGAGGGGAAGCAGTAGGTGCCACATGCATTGGGCACATTCCACTTGACCATAGCATCCAGTTTTCTTGCGACTTTGGGCTTTCAATTTGTTGATGAAGGCAACTTGATGACGTACATGCAATATATATATATATATATATATATATATATATATAATTGTTTTCGATTAAATGTAGTGTACCATTATTATTATTATTATTTTGCCACTATCACAGTAATAATTTATGTCATTTGATTCTTTGAATATGTATATTAATATTTAATTAATTAAATGCAGACTTCATTTTATTACTAGAAGAAGCTCTCTTCTTATAAAAAAAATTATTATTTAAATGTTTTATTTTTTAATATGAGGACAAAAGTAATATTTGATCAAATTAGTAAATGAATTAGTATAAAATAAAGGTAAATAAATATGTTGTGAGGTCCATAGGAGTGCTAGAAGCTTCAAAACGAGTGTAAATATTTGGAGCCGATATATATGGTATCAAAATGGTGAGTACAAATAATATTAATTAGTCTTCTGAAGTTGAGATGTAATCCAATTTTGAAGTTGAAAATTGAGTGGCCAAATGGTTCAACTTCTTTCAAGGCACCGATAGGTCAAAAGTTTAATTTTTGCCTCTTCCCTTTCCTAGCTCCAACAATAACAAAAAATAAAAAATAAAAGTTTGAAAAATATCTCAAATATAATAAGAAAGAATTTTAACTATTTAGATGTATTATAATGAAGATTACAATTTTTTTTAAACAACTAGGAGGTCAAGGAAGGAGTGGGAATCAAACCCATGACTTCACCTTATAATATCAATCACTCGAGTTACTAGGTTATAAAGGGAGGATTATTCAAGATTAAATTTGTGATATATACTTTTAAGTGTTTATATGTAATTAAAAAAAGTAAAACATATATTTATGTATTATAAGGCTCTATTTGTTTGCGGAAAATATTCTTTCAAAAAATATTTTCCTTTATTTTTTAGTGTTTGGATTATTAAAGAAAATAAATCAAAGGAAAATAAATTGTTAGTCAAAGAAAAATAACTTTAAAATAAATGAAAGTGATTTCCCACTCTAAGGATAGTGTCGACACTCGGTTTGATCAGCTCAAGATAAAGGGCAAACTGTGGATGCTCAATTTGAATGGCCCGCCATAGAGGCCAATGATGAGAAAAGCAAGGCTTGAATGGAAGAAAGAAACCCAAACCTTCTTGAAAATGGACCTAAATGTTTAAAACCCAAAATGTTAGTCCAAACCCATTCAGAAGCAAGCTTAACCCACCTTGGCCCATTTGGCCCAATACAGGGCAAGGCTAGAGAGGCAATTGCCTCTATGGCAGCAAGTGATGAGGCAATCGCCTCATCGTAAAGGTGCCACCTTTACAGCACCCACTTGCCTTTACATTAAATGCAGAGGTGACCATGACAGCTAACTTAGTGGGCCCATCTCCCATTGAACTCAACTTATTTCGTATGGAGTGGGATTTTTAGGAGAGGTAAAGAGCTAGAAAGGGCAATGATGAGTAAAAAAGAGTAGGGGTATGGGCTAGACATGAGATTAAAAGGGGAAGAAGAGACAAGAAAGGGGTTAGCAACCATAATAAAAAAAAACTAAGGAAAAGAAGAGGAGCTTTACGGAGAAGAGAACAATGTCCTTGAGTGAGGGAAGAAGAGGAATCAAGTTCAAAGGTCATTTTCTTGAAGGAAAAAGGGGAAAACCTTGCATTCAAGTAAAGTTTAAGACATACATCTACCTCTGAGGGTCAACTACTTTTGAAAGCAAGTTTCTATTCCAATAATAATCTCCATTTGTTTCCAATATCATTTAATATTAGAGTTATAGACTTTATAATATTTGATTCACATATTTGCTTGTTAGCTTCTTATATCTATTGTTTATTTTATGGCATGCCCTCAATATGATCTATTGAAGTGCTAAATTCAATTTTAATTTGGAATATTTGAACATATATATTGCTTGCTTGAAATAGAAATTTATTGCCTTTGAGAGACATTTGTGATTATTGATTAGGCAATGCCTCTTTTGAGGTGATTGATTCAACCATAAGGTTATCACTTTTAAGCATCATTTTCCTATTAATCAGGCAACAAAGAGGCCATGAGGCGATCGCCTCATTGCCATGAGGCGATCGCCTCATGATAGAGGCGATCACTGCTTTAATAGGGTCCTGCACAACCTTGTCTTGATTTTCTTATAAATTGTGCATGATTCATGAGAATGCCCATGTTTTAATATTTCTAAGTCTACTTTACATGATTATTTTGCAATATTGTCCAATGAAAGTCTAGATATTTGTTATTTTTTATTAAATCAATTCATGAGTTAACTTTATAAATTCTTTCGTAGGATCTTTAGATATTTTAGGAACTGACATTTTGTCTACTGCAAGAATTTATTAATGATTTCTAATCATCAAATATTTGTCCTATTAATTAGTTCTTAAGAGGTTTTATTTTTCTAATTCAAGTAGTTTACTTTTCATTTATTTATGGTTTATTTTCTATTTATTTTACTTTTTTGAAAAAAGTATTGTAATCCATAATCCCTTCCTTATTCATTTGTAATGTATGGTTGTAAATTATTACTTGTTTTATTTACATTGAATGTCTTGAATCATACTAAATTTCATGAAATTGGATAAATGTGAAAATATGGACTTAATTGTAAAACTTGGAAATTGGATGGAGGCACGTGCAATTTTGAATGTTGGCAAAGAAATAATTGAATAATTAAAGGTAATAAAATAAAAAATATAAACAGAGGCCAACCACAAGGTTAGGTAGGCATTCCAAAAGCCCATACCCAGTTTTTGTACCCGTTCTCTAATGACAGCTTCAGGGAACCTTCATGGAATCTAGTTATCGTATAGTGTGTCCAACTTTCATCCATATGGTAACTCCATCTCTGATTAGGCTTTATGACCTATTTCGTATTTCCTAGTGGGCCTCGAGCCCACATAGTGCCATGGTCGCTAAACACTTAGGTGCGTATTAAACCCTATCGCCTATAATGGCGACTCTACTAGGGATAAAGAAACTGATTCCAGTGTTTTGTGTTTTATCATTTTAATTATTTTCTTATTTCTTTTTCATCTTTTGCGTTCACTACACATTCTCACAT
The DNA here is from genome assembly GCA_947683625.1 of Mallotus nudiflorus. Taxonomy (NCBI): domain Eukaryota; kingdom Viridiplantae; phylum Streptophyta; class Magnoliopsida; order Malpighiales; family Euphorbiaceae; genus Mallotus; species Mallotus nudiflorus. The sequence goes on from CANTUR010000171.1 coordinate 587,698, forward strand.
AACAAGCACTTAGTCTTGAATAACCTGATAGTAGTCTTTACTTTGCTACCTATGTTTCACTCAAACCTGGCGGTGGAATATTTGATTATTATCACTCATAGCACATACTTATCCATGTTCTATGGACCTTTAAGTAGGGAGACTTAATGGAGGTATATCACTGTGGGAGCCGAAGCCTTTTTCACTTGAGACTTAGCTCATGTAATGACCTAGCAACTTCCTTTAAGATATTCCAAAATGCATATGTTTGATGCTATATGGTGGACTTTGGTATAAAATCTTGGCCCACTATAAATGGACTATGTCAAAGTAGGCCTTTCATGCCTCTATGACCCGTTATGATGGACCTTGTTTTTATGCAAGGGCTTGCTACTTATTTGTTCACTTTGAGAGTCATCTTGTATACATAGATTTTGTTATCCACTATTGATAATTAAAACCTAAACTAAAAATCCTAGAATGAGAAACTCACCATTAAACATATGTGAGAGAGAAATAAAGGTAGAGGTTATCATTTTTTGAAGCTTTGTATTTTGTCTCTATGTTATGTACATATTAAGTATGCTTGTTTATTTTCTTACTTTGTTCTAATAATAAAACGAACTTGTATATCATGCATACACGTCATGCATAATTCTAACAATGTGATCTTGCAGCAATATAGATCCTTTGAGGTTGTCTAGGTGTGTCTGATCTAGTTTTGGACTCTTAGTCAAAAATTTAGAGACAGAAATAGCAGGAGGTTTTAATCTTAAGGCTTTTAAAGCACATTTGAAAGAGGAAGTATTCGCTGAGACCCGGGCTATAATAAGAGAGATGATTGGAGAAATAACCAAATAAATTCGAGAAAATCAGCCCACATAGCCAACCAACCCGATGGATCTTGATGTTGAAATCCTAGTGAGAGAAAGGGAAGGAGATGATATGATAGTATTGGCTGATCCACCAAATCAAAAGAATATGAACTAAGTTGAGAATGTGGAACAGTCTGATTGGGCCAAGAATATAACCAAGGCCATGACTTAAATGCAACTTATGATGAAAGAAAAGGGCATGGATGCTCTTATGGACTACACTGATTTAAACCTGGATAAGGAAGATGACCCTTTACCTAGAAAATTTAAATTCTTTGATATGAAGAAGTACTATTGAACTAAGGACCTATATTTATATCTAAACCAATATGTGACTTACATGAAAGCCATAGAATTGACTAAAGCCTAAATAATTAAACAGTTCCCTATGTCACTAAAGGGTGCACCAATTCGATGGTATTATTCTTTGGAACCACATGTCCAGTCTGACTGAAAAGAACTATATGTTGTGTTTATAAAGTAGTATTGTCTTAATGTGTAGTTAGAGGTATCTATGGGGGATCTATAGAATACTAAACAAAATTTCTATAAGTCTTTCATTGACTATCTGACTCGTTGGAGAGGGAAGTTGGCCCAAATGAGACATAGACCTATTGAGTCGGATCAGTAGATGTTTATAATGGAGGGACATGTCCTAGCATTGTCTAAAAAACTGAGGGGACCTAGGAATCTAGAACTTTAAAGAGTTATATAGATTCAAGGTCCAAAAAAATTCAGACTTGGCCTAAGAGAAGAGGTTCTTTAAAGGAAGATATGAGGGAAAAAATGGAATCAGCTCCAACAGCAATGTACAAATCAATGCTATTAGACAAGCAAGCAATAGTGTGAAAATTGGCGTTGTCAGGCAGCCTTGAAAATTCTCAAATTTGGGATGACTCTTCCAAAGGTCCTTGAGAAGAACTTGTTATGACTCTTGCCTTCATAACAACCTATGCCAAATTCCAACCTAAAACTCTTTTGTAGGTTTCACTAAACCATTGGACATAACACTAATAATTGTACATGATTAAGGCATGAAGTCTAGGACTTGATTGATGCAAGTAAAATCACTAACCTTGAAACCAAAAAGCCAAACACCTATAACAACCCTTTGCCTAATTATAAAAATTTACCACCACCAGACATACCCATCTTGATGATCAAGACAGGTTTAACAGAAGAGCAAGTCTTAAACTCATTTGTTGACACCACCCCCAGCTCACTAAAACTTGAACTTGAACCAAAAGACCTAAGCGAAAATGAACAACCTATAGAGCTTACTATGCATGTTTTGGATATTTGGAGCTCTGATTATAAAGATGGTGGGTGAATAGATATATGGGAAAATAAGAAGAGCAGGGTGAGCCAGCCAGTGGGGAAGGTTGAAAAAAAAAGAAAAGGAAGTCAAGCCAGCAGAATCTGAATTAGAACAGACAAGAGATTCCTAGGTAAACATGTAGAAAAAGGGAACTAAAACTGCTGAACCTAAACTAAAAAGATAAATAATTCAAAGGAAGAGGTAAAGGGAGATAAAGAGACCATTTCCAGTGTTTGGGAGCTGCTTATGCATTCTAAAGACCATTTGGAAGCACTAGTTTTAGCTCTGGACTAGAAAAAGATCTCTACGGGCTGTACCCCTAAACAAATGGTTAGTTAATTAACAAAAACCCTTTAAGGAGTCATCATGTTTTCTAATGATGATCTACCTTTAGAGGAAAGGGATCACCATAAACTTTGTTCGTCAAGGCTAAGGTAAAAGGAAATATGATTTATTGTGTGATGGTGGATAATGAGTATGCCATTAATGTATGCCCACTAAAAAGGAGGGTAGTAACAGACTTTCTAACTCAGAATCCAGTAACTAATGAATAAAAATGGGAACTAGAGTTCCTGGATGAGCATCTAGGGACAATAGAGGTCCAAGGGTGGAAAATTTACTTTGATGGAGCTGTTAATAATAAAAAAGCTGGTATTAGTGTAATCCTTATCATGCCAAAAGGAGAAATGATCCTAATGGCAAAAAGACTCGAATTTGAGGTAACGAACAATCAAGGTAAGTATGAGGCTTGCATATTTAGTTTGGAAGCATTGCACAGTGTGAGGCTAGAGGATGTCATCGTGTATGGGGATTTTATGTTGGTTGTAAGACAAGCTTCCAAAGAGTGGGAAGTAAAGGAAGACAGGCTGCGTCTGTATTAGGGATATTTTGCTACTATTTCATTATCCTTTTCTTAATGTAAGTTTATTCATTTACTAAAGGAAGAGAACCAGATAGTTGATGCCCTAGCTACTTTGGCTTCTATTTAGGAGAGTGGGAAACGAACATAAGTTAAGCCTCTAATTTTAGTGAAGTCCTAAAACCCTTCATATGAATAAATAAGGGTGATACCAATTGATGAAGTTTGAGGGGCCATGGTTTCATGATTTGCAGTGATATTTAGAAACATGACGATTCTTGGAGGATGCTGATAATAAAGAAAGGATTTCACTATCAATGCTCTCATAGCAGTTCATCAGCTATAATAGGATGTTGTACAAAAGAATGCCTACTAGTGTCCACTTGAGATGTGTCGATAAAGAGGAAGCTCAGAAACTTAAGGAAGTAGTCCATGAGGGAGTGTGCAGGCCACATATGAATGGGATGGTCCTTATAAAGAAAATAGCTGATCAGGGTTATTTCTAGCTAACCATGGAAATAGATTGTGTTATGTTTGTAAAGAAATGTCACAACTGTCAAGCTTATGGAGATGTGAGTCACCTACCTTCAATGGAGCTTCAAGGAATGACTTCCCCTTGGCCCTTTATTATTTACAGAATTGATATTATAAGAGATATAAAGATGAGAGTGTTGAACAGTCATCAATACATCATATTGGCAATTGATTATTTCTCTCAATGGGTCAAAGCTAAATCTTGTACCACTGTCGACTCTAAGAAAATGGTGAGATTTATTGAGAAAAACATAATTTGCAAATATGGATTATGTCACCATATTGTCACTGATAATGGTATTCAATTTCAAGCAGAGATAGCTATATTATTAAAAGAATATAAGATTGAGCATCACATGTCATCTCTATATAGACCATAGGCAAATGGGGCAATAAAAGCTGCAAATAAGAATGTAAAGAAGATCTTGGCTAAAATGATGGAGAGTTATCGGGATTTGATAGATTACTTGTAATTTTCATTATAGGGATACATAAATACTATAAGAACATCAACTGGGGTCACTCTGTATTCCTTAATTTATTGGTGCAAAGGAGTGTTGCCAATAAAGGTCAACATCCAATCATTAATGTTCTCTTAAAATCTAAGATCCTCAAGTACCAATGGGTGGAAAGTTGATTAGTGTAGCTAATGTTGCTGGATGAGAAAAGGATGAGAGCTATGTATCACTCTCAGCTATATCAAAAGAGGATAGCACATGCTTATAATAAGAAAATCAAGCCAAGAAAGATTAAATAGGGAGATTTAGTGTTGAAGCTTACAAAGCCAATCATGACCAATAAGCGAGGGAAATTCAAGCCAAATTAGGAAGGCTTGTATATGGTAAAAAAGTTATTTTCCAAGGGTACTGCTATCCTATCTAACATATAAGGGAATGAATTCAGAGAGCTTATTAACCTAGACAAGCTCAAAAAGTACTTTGTGTAAAAGTCTTGCTAAGGAGAAAATCTTGAAAAAAGGTTATATAGGCAAAAGTTAGAGACAAAAAAATTAAAAATTAAAAGCTTTGCTAGGTTGAAAACCTTGAAAGAGGCAGTCCAAGGAAAATTTAAGGACATATAAAAAGAGAGAGAGAGGAAAAATGGTTAGTTAGAAAACTTGCAAGGGCAAGCCAACTAACAACATTAGATGTGTCAAAAGAAAAATGTATTTGTAGATTGTGCTTAAATTAAATGAAATAAAGTGCTTTAATTACTATTAAACATCATGTTAAGTATCTATTATAAACTATTTAACTACTAAAGGAAATGTTATCTAACAAAAAGGGAAATGATGAGTCGATTCATAAACTAATTTTGTTTCCTTTTCTTTTATTGAACATCCTGAGCACTCGACATTTGCAACTCTTTTTTTTTCTAATAAACTCATCATTTTCTATTTATTTCAATTGAAATCCATGCTTTGTAATTATCATTAGTAGTCAGATCTCTGCTATAGTCTATGTTACTCTAAATGATTCAGCGAGGCCATATAGCCACTATGTTATCCAGGAAGTTTTGGTAAAGGGGTCCTAGCTCAAACTCATGCACTAACTCCATAATCAGTTACTTCTGTCCATATTGGTGGCAGAGATGCGCAAGGTTATAGAAAGTGGCAAAGTAGAGGCTAGCAACTTGAACATAATAAATGTAAGAGTAATAGGTAAGTAAATAACTTAGTTTTTATAAAGTTGTCAAGTTCAATGATGGTTTCTACTAGAATGAGAGGGAAAGGGTTGAGTCTAGAATATGGAGTTTTAAATCATAATTTCCAAAAAGGGAAACAAGCAGGAATTGAGCATACAAAAAGAGGGTCATCATCTAAGGCTAATAAACTTCTCTGTTATCTATGTCTATGATAGCTTTAAGAAAGTGTTCTAATACAATCTCTAAGCTAAGAATGTAGTGAGATGAAGACTGAGGCAGAAGATTGAACAGTCAGGCCATCTAATATTGGATAAAGTATAAGTTTGGAATTCCAAGCATAGGGATTACAAGTTGGCAAGTGGAATCTAGTTGACAACCTAGAATGGCTTTAAACTCCTCTAGTAGGGGGGATAGTTCTGATATATTGAACTAGAAGATAGGTTTATGAGGATCCTAGAATTGAGCTACAACATAAAAGAAAAGGAAGTTGATTCTTCTAGCATGTGGCAATTTGAAGACTAATAAGAAGAACAACTCCAATTTTGACCATAATCCATTATTAAAGCCTTTTAAGATTGGTTGTAGTAGTTTGAGGCTTCTTTTAATCATTATTCAAGCTCTTGGTTATGTTTAGAGGAAGATAATGGAGGTTTGAGGATAAGATGCTCAAAAATAGGGTTGAAAATGAAGAGTTAGGGATTTAAAGAGAGGGAACTGACTTCACACTAAGATGATCACCTCTTCGATAAGGTGACACATCAACATAAAAAGGTGATCACCTCTTCAACAGCAAGTGAAGAGGCAATGCCTTAAGGATGAGGGGATCACCTCTCTAATAGTAAAAGGAGTAAGAGTTTCCAATGGAATCACACAGTTTTAGCTTTAAAATTAGAACTTTGTAGCTTAAAAGAGAGTTATATAATCATTGATGCTAAATTGTATATGAAGATTAAAGTCAATTGAAATACAAGTTAAGTTTTAAAAATATCCAGCTAGAACAAGATATGAAAATGTTGCAATATTAGAATTAAATAAGCAAAGATGTCAATATCAAAGAAATAGCCAATGGGCCTTAATCTGTGAGGCATTTGACTCAGTGCCCTGAGGATTATCCCTTCCTCTAACACTATCATCCCCCTGTCCTTATCATCATCGTCCTCATCCTCATTAATTTGAATAACATCAATTTGACACTCTAGGGTGGTAATCGTTGTTTTTCTAGCCTCATCACAATCCTTTTTAAATAGACTAAAGAGTAGTAAATCATGTAGGCATGTATATATATAGACTTAGGAAGAATAATTACCCTTCATTACTAGGTGATATCCAGCATGTAATCCCTTTGAGCCTCAATCATCCTATACATGTATAAGCCTTGCTTTAAAGGAATTTTTATTGTCGATAGAATTTTAGAACTAACAAACATGTCAATAATGATTCAAGAAGAGGTCAAAGATGAACTCATGTGAGTAGTGCCCCCAAGTGTACATGCGAGTGCAAGATCCTCATTTAAGGGTCAAGAACTGATGAGATAGCTCTCTCGGAGGGACCTAACAATGAACCAAGGGTTTAGGAGTATAAAAAAAATTATTGGCAATTAGCTGCAAGCTAGGGGTAGTAAGGGGTCACATTTGTTCAATTGTAGCTGAAGAGCCCTCTCTACTCGAATTGATGCAGGGTCTCTTAGGAGTTCTCTCTCGTGCTTGAGGCTTGGCCTAAGGTGCAAGTCGGATAGTCATAGCCTAAAAATGAGAAATCATGTCATAATATAATAATCTTAAATGCACATTAAGCATCAAATGTCTGCCTAAGAGGTAGAAGTAGTAGATAGAGGAACTATCAATAGGAGGTGGGTCCAAACAAACTCTAAGTAGCAACTCTTGATTCGTATAGTATGGTCCATAGCTCACTCTCCAGCAACAACCTAATTAAACTTAGTGCCCTCTAACTCGTGCATCTAAAGCATACTCCTTGGAGGGGAGTTAGGCCTAATTCCAGTTAAGGACTTGCTCACTAAGATACTAGACTCGATAAACTAGCCCATAAAGGACTCTCCTCTGAGCTAGTGATATGGAATGGGTCATCTCGATATTCCATCCATTATTAGACCCCCACAAGTCAATCTGAATCTGCAAAAGGAACACTAATAGGTAAGTGAGTCAAATTCATAAAATTGCTAATATGATTGCAAATGTTACAGGTATCACATCTTGTGTCAAAGAGTTTAAGGGCTGTCAATGGATGTGCACTCGAGCTAGATGCCTCTTCAGGACACAACTGGCACTGCACCTTCTTATGGCTAGAAAATCATTTCCTACATGTATTACCCTAACTAGCAACTCCAGCTCCAATGACTATACCTACTAAAAGAATATTATAACAAGTGTTGATAAATGGTTATTGGAATAAATTAAAAGGAAAAGGAAGAATTTAGCTTACCAAGACGGTGTGCCAAAAGTTGTAGAACTACTTTGCTCCGCACACCACCTTGTCTATACTCTTGCACAAATAAGCTAGAGCACAATTGCCCCAATTATATGTAGACACCTAATCTAAGTCTTGTAGGGGCAGTATGAACATCAAATCCACTAAGTTAGCAGTGTTAGAAAAGAAGGTGGTATTGAGAAGGTAAATAAAAAAATGCTCGCACCACTTGGTCGACCTCAGGGGGAGTGACCATTGCTATAGCTCTATCTTAGGTATATAAGCTCTGGAGTGAGTCAAGCTTGATCATATACATCCCCTTCATGTTTGAGATCATACCAAGGAGATGCTTAATATAAAATGCCTTGTCTGGAGTTAGCAGATACAAGCTCATATATAAAGGAATAGGATCTCCAGTACATGTAATCCTAGTAATGGCAACAAATGAAATGGGATCCAGAGTGAGTTCCCTAAAGAGGAGTGGAAGGTGTGAGTCATATTAAACCTTCTCTCTATCAGTGCATAGAGCGATTGATAATCTAACCATCCCTGCTCATTGGGGAGTGAAAGAATAAAGTCTTCAAACCCGGTATCCTAGATCCAGTCCTTTTAATCCTCTTTTAGATCGTTGTATAAGACTCAAGCCTTATAGAAGTTTTTGACACCTTTCAAAGTTTATGTATCATGTTTTAAAAGAAATCAAGGAAATTAAATTAATATAACATAATTTTGTTAATTTTTAGAAAGAAAAAGAAGAAAAGAGAAAGAAATGGTCAATGTGCCCTGTTGTAGATGCGTAGTGCTTTATAGATGAGGTGATCACCTCATCACAATGGCGATCACCTCTAAGAATGGGTGATGCCCTCTCACTTTGAACAGAGATGATCATCTCTCGGTAAGGGGTGATTGCCTCATAACACATAGGCGATCGCTTATACACATTGGAGAACCACGAGCAGTTTCCAATTTTTCTCCTAAATCCACGAGATTCATATTTAATCAATCCTATTTATGATTTTAGATGTCAAATAAATGTGAATGCACTCCAACCTAGTATGATTTATAGAAAAAGAAAAAAATAAAACACAGATACCAACCTCTCCAGATGTTAATGAGTAGATATGGCTCCTCAAATATGCCAAAAGAGGAATTAAGTCTCCCTTTGATAATCTAAGGTTATGTGGGGCATTTATGGAAGGCAAAATGTGATCCCACTTAGGCATAGGCAATGTCCTCTCATCATCCATTTTTGAAAAAATGTGGGCATAAGAAAAAAGAAGGAAAGAAGAAGGAAGGAAGAAGGAAAAGAAGAAAAAAAAGAGAAAGAAAGAAAAGAGAGAAAAGGGGTCTTTATAGTTAAAAAAAAAAGATGATGCAAATGTTAAACATGATAAAAGTAAAGAAAATAGTGAATGAGAAAGGGAAGGTTTCCCTAAGCATGTTTGAATATTGAAATTGTAAGTTAAATATTTTTTAGTTAAAGAAGAGGTGATTGGTTAAGTTGTATGCCCAAATTTCATGATTTCAGAAGTGACTAGTCGGGTTGTATTCTCGAAGTTCATGATTTCATAAGTGACAGGTTAGGTTGTATCCCTAAATTTTATGTTTTAGATAAGGGACTGCCTCTCGAGCCAGAAGATGATGGCATGAGTTTCCCATTCCAAATAAGGGACTACCTCTCAATTTAAGAAAATCGGAGGGTAACATTGTGAGTTTCCCATTTCATATAAAGGACTTCCTTTAGGGCTAGGAAAACCTGAGAATCATGTTTCAAAGGAGTGGTGTATCTAGCCAGAAAAACCTAAGAATCACATTTCAAATGTGTGGTGTATCGAGTCAGGAAAACTTGAGCATCACGTTCACATTCCAAGTCGAAGAATTCATCTTTCGAATGAAACTTGGGAGTCATGTATATTGTTTATTTTTTTTTTTGGTTATGCATGTGATTTTTTAAAAAATTGTCATTGTATGTGTTTGGTTTTTTAAAAAATCTAAGGGACAAACTATTGACACTTAGTTAGACCAGCCCAAGGTAGGGGGCAAACTATGGATGCTCAGTTTGATAGGCCCACTATAGAGCCTGATGATGAGAAATGCAAGTCTCGAATGCAAGAAATAAGTCCAAATCTTCTTAAAAATGGACCTAAAAGCTTAAAACCTAAAATCTCAGCCTAGACCATTTGGAAGCAAGCTTAACCCACCTCAGCCCATTTTGCACAATGTAGGGCCAGGGTAGAGAGGCGATCACCCTTTTGAAGAGGCAATCGCCTATATGGCAGTAGGCGACGAGGCAATCACCTTATCATAGACGTGCCACCTCTACATCAACCACTTAACTCTACAGTAAATGTAGAGGCAACCATGGCAGCCAACTTGGTTAGCCTATCTCCTACTGAACTCAGCTTATTTCATAAGGAAGGAGATTTTTGGAAGAGGTGAAGAGCTAGAAAAGGCAATGATAAGTAAAAAAGAGTAGGATTATGGGCTAGGCATGGGATTAAAAGGGGAAGAAGAGAGAGAAAGAGGGTTGCCAACCATAATAAAAAAAATCTAAGGAAATGAATAGGAGCTCTAGGGAGAAGAGAAAAATGTCCTTAAGTGAGGGAAGAAGAGGAATCAAGTTCAAAGGTCATTTTCTTGAAGGAAAATTGGAAAACCTTGCATTCAAGTGAAGTTCAAGACATACATCTACCTCTGAGTAATAATCTTCATTTCTTTCCAATATCACTTAATATTAGAGTTAGTCTATAACATTTTATTCATATATTTTCTTGTTAGGTTCTTATATCCATTGTTTATTTTATTCATACCCTCAATATCATCTACTAAAGTGTTAAATATAGTTTTAAGTTGGAATATTTGCACATATATATTGCTTTCTTGAAATAGAAGTTTGTTGCCTTTAAGAGACATTTGTGCCTGTTGATTAGTCGACACCTCTTCAAAGAGGCAATGCCTCATCAAGTTGAGGTGATTGATTTAGCCATGAGGTGATTGCTTTTTGAGCGTCATCTGCCTGTTAATTAGGCGATGCCTTCACCTCATTGCCATGAAGCAATTGCCTCATGATAGAGGTGATCGCCACTCTAATAGGGTCCTACATGACCTTATATTGATTTTCTTACAAATTATGCATGATTGCTGAGAATGCCCATGTTTTAATATTTCTAAGGCTATTTTACATGATTATTTCACTATATTGTTCAATTAAAGTCTAGATATTTCTTGTTTTTATTAAATTGATTCATGAGTTAATTTTGTGGATTCTTTTATAGGATCTTTATGTATCTTGGGAGCTAAGATTTTTTCTACTGCAGAAATTTATTGGTCATTTCTAATCATCAAATATTTGTCCTATTAATTAGTTCTTGAAAGGTTTTATTTGTCTAATTCAAATAGTTTACTTTCAGTTTATTTATGGTTTATGTTCCGTTTATTTTACTTTTTGTATAAAGTATTCCCTTCCCCATTCATTTGGAATGTATGGTTGTAAATTATTACTTGTTTACATTGAATGTCATGAATCACACTGAATTGCATGAAATTGGATAAATGTGCAAATCTAGACTTAATTGTAAAACTTGAAAATTAGATTAAGGCAAGTGCAATTTTGAATGTTAGCAAAGAAATAATTGAATAATTAAAGGTAATAAAGCACAAAACACAAATAGAGGCCAACCGCAAGGTTGGGTGGGCATTCCAAAAGTCTATACCTAATTTCTAAACCAGTTCTCTGATGATAACTTTTGAGAACCTCCGTGGAATCTAGTTACTGTACAGTGTGTCCCAACTTTCATTTGGGTGGTGACTCCATCTTTGATTAGGCTTTATGATCTATTTTGTATATCCTAATAGGCTTCGAGTCAACACAGTATCGTGATTGCCAAACAGTTGAATGCACGCTAAACCTCATTGCCTATAGATAGGAAATCATTTTCCAATGTCTTATCTCCTCATTTATTGCCTTCTGTTTTATGTTCTAATATATTTTCTTCTAATTTATTATCTTTTAGTGTTGCTGTCAAATATTATAAAATATTTTCTAGAAAATATTTTTTTGGGAAAATATTTTCTAGATAAAATATTAGAAAAAAATTTTCAAAGATAAAATATTTTCAGCAATCAAACAGAGCCTAAATTTAAGGTCTAATTACTTAAAAATTATGAACTTTATGAATTTTTTAACAACTTTAGTATATTTTTTCAACTTTCACTTAACAAATTCTAAAATTTACATCTTTTAACTGTTTTAATATATTTTTTTAAAATTAATAAAAAAAAACCATGAACTTTCTAAACTAAACATTAAAAAAATAAAAAAAATTGTTAAAAACCTTAAATTTTAGAATTTTTAGATAATTAGGCCTATTTTAAATTATATTTGTTCAATCAATATTTTAATATTTTACAAAATGTTATATTGCTTAATATTAATATAGCACCAAACTTTTTTAAATTTTTGAAAAGAGTCCTTGGGTGTAATACTTTACAACACATATAAGATAAACCCGTGGGCGATACCAATCCAATTTCTTTGCTAGGCCCATAACTAAAAAACCTACTTTTTTACGATTACAGGGTTTATTCGAATACGAAATCCAATCCTGGAAATACAGTATTCCGCTTTTTTTTACTGCCTAAGGCTTCGATACATTTCGACACAATAAAAGCTTTTTCCATTCTTTTATTAACCGATTTATGTATAGGATTCCATTCACCCCACAGCTGGGAACTCGAGGGGATATAGCTCAGTTAGTAGAGGTCTGCTCTTGCAATTGGGTCATTGCGATTACGGGTTGGATAGCCAAATCTTCTTCATGTAAAACCTGCTTTATTTAGATCAGGAAAATCATACGCTTTTATGAAACCAAGCGCCGAACTCATAATTGGCGAATTCATAGGTTCAATTCCTACTGGATGCATGCCAATGGGACCCGTATATCTATATAATTACTAATAAGAAGAATAAGATGAATTTTATGTATGCCTCTAATAACCAATGAATGGCAAGTGCTTTTCCTTGTGTGGATCCTATTTCAACCGGAACTTGATGAGTTGATCCGAATTGAATGGAAGTCGAGATGAAAGAATGAAGAACACAAAAATTTAAGGAGTTCGGATTCAAAAACAATCCTACATCTCCACCTAAATTATCCCCAAGTTAGGATTTTCAATCACCCATAATCTTATTCACAAGATTGAGATTAATAAGAGTTTTATGGCTCACTCTTACAACCTTACAACTTTAGTTTTCAATGCTCACTTAAAAAATAAAATCCCAAATGTTTTAATGGACAACACTTTAATCAATTCCTTTAAAGATAAATCTCAATTCCCGTCCAATCTATCCCAAGATTTAAGATGAAGAGAAATTTTATTTTTAACACACAACCAACTCTCATAAGAGTTATACAAATAAAGAATTGTTTATGAGAATTTGAGAGCTCAATTGAATGCTTAAGGAAGAATGAATGATAAACAGGTTTCTTAACTTTCATTTAGCTCTTAAGGTGTTTATATAGACAAACACTTAAAAATATAGTTGTTGGAGGTGCAAAAAATGTGTCCAACATCTATATTTTAAATTCAATGTTTATAATTTTCAATTATTGAAGGTGATATAGTCAGACAGCTCGTAATTGGCTATTGAAGATGTTTGATTTTACTCATACTTTTTTCATAAAAGTTGTAGATATTTGACTTATCTTTCCATATCATTTTTAATCATCTCAATTGAACTTCTTTAGCTCAAGATATGTCTAAAATACTAAGAGTTATGCAATATAAAATGCAGACTACTGTTAAACAGCTATGCACAAGTTAAACCCATGATTTTATATTGAAGAATTTTCAATTTACCCAAACTTTCTTCATCAAACTTGTAGATATTTGACTTGGATTTCCATATCAATTTAAATCACCTTAATTAGATATCTTTAGCTCAAGATATGTCCAAAATACTAAGAGTTGTGCAATATAAAATGTAGACTGCTGTTAGAGAACTATGCACGAGTTGAAGCCATGATTTTCTATTGGAAAAATTTGAATTTACCTATACTTATTTCATAAAATTTATAGATATTTGACTTAGAGTTTCATATAGTTTTGAATCACCTCATTTGGGCTTCTTTAGCTCAAGATATGTCTAAAATACTAGGAGTTGTGCGACCTAAAATGGCAGCTGCATGTGTTGATTTCGACTTAATATTTGCATACTCAAATGAACTCGAATTTTGACAAGCAAGACCAATTAAAAAAGCTCAAGATTTATATTTCAAATATGAAGAAGATAACTTTCTCATTATAAAGCTCTAAGGATGTCAAAAGCCTCATTGAATCTCAAACGTCGCATCAGCCCAAAATAATCATACATCATTTTAACTTCCAATGGAGTCCTAACTTATACACACTTAAACAAAAAATTAAATGCTCAAAATTAAGTTTGTTAAGATCAAAATTAAGATTGATTATTACTAAGGTCAACAATCTCCCCCTTTTGATTTTGACAAACTTCTTTTGAGTTTGATAAAAAATAATATAAAGTAAAGTGTGTGATAATAATGATATCACATGAAATAAAATATATTTATTTATTTCTCCCCTATGAATATGGGCATGATAAGAAATATAAATTTATAAATTATTCCCCTTGACAAAAAAAAAAATAAAAACAATATAAAATATAGCAAGAGGGATAAAAACATGGCATTCTTATGACAAATGTATTAAAAACATAAAATATGATAACATGGTCATTTAAATAAATGTTAGGCAATGTGAGGAAATAATTTCAAACATATATGCATATAGTACGATTAAAATGCATCACAAAATTAGTACATATAATAATAATATTGATGCTAGACATGCTTAATTATCATAAGATCATATAGAGCTTAGCTAGCTAATCAATCATGTAGCACTTAGCATATAAAAATAAATAAACACAAATTATTCATAACATATTTTCCTCTCTTTGTACAAAGGTAAAAGGAAAAGAGAGAGATATAAAAGGAAATAAACCTAAAGGGACCAAAATTCCTATAGGAACAATGCAAAGATACACCAAATCTTTGTAAAAATATTCATGTCTTATCAATGATCAAAACAATTCCTAAGAAGATATTAATGCCTTATCAAAGATCAAAACAATTCCTAAGAAGATATTCATGCCTTATCCCTATGCATGTATAAATACAATAATAAAATATTATACACATGTATAGTAACAAATAACTAAATCAAATACATTTCTTCCCCTTTGTCAAAAGCAAAAAGAAAAGAGAGAGATACGAAAATAATGATACATAAAATCTTTATAAAATCTATGTCATACATAAACAAAGTAAGCAAAATAAGGTCTTTTGTCACATATGATGTATGACAAAATTAGCCATACTTATAATATTAATATGCATGCAAAAATTTAAACAAAATTTCTCCCCCTATATCAAACAAAAATATAATATGTCATTAACATAAACTCATTTTTTTAAGGGAGTTTTAAAATTAAAAAAAATACACATGTTAAAAAAATTAACTAGGTACACATGCAAACTCAAATTATTTATCCTCCTTTGAGAAAATGAAAAATAAAATTTAAAAAGATAAACCAAATATAAGCTGACAACTAAAAAAATTTAAGATCAAAATCAAAATATTTATCAATCAAAGTAATCAATAAGCACAACATTATGTTACATAAAAATAGTTCAACCATCAATTAAACATAAAATCAAGATAAACTAGAACCCTCAATCATGCCAAGTTTATGCTTAATGAAATATAATCTCTCTTCATTAAGAGGTTTGGTGAAGATATCTGCAAGTTGATTATTTGTATCAACAAATTCAAGTGAGATATCACCAATTTGAACATGATCACACAAGAAATGATGTCTAATGTCTATATGCTTAGTTCTAGAATGCTGAATGGGATTTTTACTAAGGTTGATAGCACTTGTATTATCACATTTGATTGGTTACACCATAGTCTAACAACTATTTTTTTTGCCACAAAACTTGTGAACAACAAAGACTTGTTGCAATATATTCAGCTTCAGCAGTGGATAAGGCAACGGAAACTTGTTTCTTGCTTAACCAAGAAACTAAACATTGTTCTAAAAATTAACAATTTTTGAAAGTGCTTTTTCTATCTAGTAAACTATCGGCAAAGTTCGAATCAGAATAACTAATCAAGTCAAATGATGAACTCCTAGGATACTAAAGTCCTAAATGCATTGTACCATAAAGATATTTAAAAATTCTTTTAATAGCATTCAAATGAGACTCTCTAAGACTAGATTGAAATCTAGCACATAAGCAAGTAGCAAATATAATATCAGGTCTACTAGCAGTTAAATAAAGAAGGGATTCGATCATACCTTTAAATCACTTTTCATCAACTAGTTTGCTATTATGATATTTTTAAGTTTTGTTGTGGTGCTAATTGGAGTTTTACTTATCTTAGCTCCATCCATGCCAAATTTCTTAAAAACCTCTCTTGCATAATTGGTTTGATTGATGAAAATCCCATTTTTGCATTGCTTAATTTGTAGTCCAAGAAAAATTTTGAGTTCACCCATCGTACTCATCTCAAATTCTCCTTGCATTAAATTAGAGAATTCCTCACACAAGCAATGGTTAGTAGCACCGAATATAATGTTATCAACATATATTTGAACAATTAATAAATCATGCTTGGATTTTGATAAGTAAGCCCAATTCATAAAGCTCAAGATGTCTATTTCAAATATGAAGAAGATAATTTTCTCATTATAAAGGTCTAAGGATGTCAAAAACTTCTTTAAATCTCAAAGGTCGAATCAGTCCAAGATAATTATACTTCATTTTAACTTCCAATGAAGTCCTAACTTCTACACACTTAAACAAAAAAATTAAATGTTCAAAATTAAGTTTGTTATTATCAAAATTAAGATTGATTATTGCTAAGGTGAACAATTTTTTTTTTAAAAGAATTTAATAAATTAGTAAAAATTTTCTTAAAATATGTTAATTTATAATTAAAAATAGTATTTCAATTTTTTTAATAAATTTATAATTTTTTATATTACGTTCAAATTGATTTTTTATTAAAATTATTAAGAGATTTAAAATTTATGATTTTAAATTTATGACAAAGTAAGATATTATATTTTTTTTATTTTAAATAGTATATTTTGAGGAAAATTTTTTTTGCTCACTCATTAATTTTTTTTCAAATTAACAGATTTAAATTTAAAAAAAAAATAAGGTCTGAATTGGAATTCCACATTGAGCTTTTGAAAAAAAAAAAAAAAGTATTTTGCAGGAAATGAGTGTCGGTTACTGCAACTGTTATTGGAAGATTATTGCTTGTAGACACAAAAAAAAAAAATACATTGAGACGTAGTGGGGTCACTGCTCTCCATTAGTGAGATTCAATATTCAATTTTTTGGAGCCCAAATTAGATCCCACTTCTTAATGGTTTTGTCCCCACTTTTATGTGCCCACAATTTACTAAATGAGCATCAATGTGGTTGTGAACCTTCCCTTTATTAGGCACCACCCGTCCCCCACATTTACCTTTTTTTTTTCCTTAAATGCCTTGCTCAAATTGTGCAATAAATTATTTATTTTTCGCTCACAGAAATTATAGTTAGTTTAACAATCTACTAAAAAAATAATACGTAATCACGTTGATTAATTTCTTTTATTTTTGTTAATTATATACGTCAATAATTTTTTTTACCCGTTTATAAGATATATATAATCAGTATATACTAGCAATTCGTTAGAAAATTTTCAATGTCTATCAATAGTTAGTAATGAATAGAATATCATAAGAATTTATTTTCAATAATATTTTGAAAAATAGTATTCACATTTTAGCGTAGTTAATTTTTATAAATATATTTTATTTTATTTTTTTCAAAAAAAAGAATTATTTTACATTGATTGATCCACCTAATTAATGGAAAAAAAAAAAAAAAAAAACATAATAAGATTGGAAATGATTTGTAGGGAATGCTTTGGCTTCTTTGGTTTACTTGCAAAGAAATTTATTTTGGAAGAGAGGTTTGGATCGATTTTGGAATAGATACTTTTCTCTTTAGATAATTTGATTGATGAATTTATGGTGTTCTCATAATGCGGGTTGACACTTTTTGGGTAGAAAAGAACAAGATAGAGACTCTAGCACTTACAAGCACTCTTTCCCTGTTGAAAATAGCACATTAATTATTTTTAAAAATTAACTCATTAATTTTAAAATTAAAAGTTTTTGGTGATTTTTCATTTTTATCTTTACACTGTCCATCAATTAGCAGGTAAAAAATAATTATATGGGTGTAAAAAATAATAATTAATAGATAAAACTCTATATTATTCAAGATAAACATATAACAACGGGACAAAACACGATTGAGCACATGTCAATGTACTTATTAGTACAAGGACAATGGAATGACATCGATCAAAATGACATAATGTAGAATCCTAAAAGGTTTCAATTCTTGAAAACTGTAGGGCGATAGAGAACAAGAATCGCAAAAAGTTCATTTCTCCTTTTCACTGTAATGCTTAATGTTTCTCTCGTGTCAATATTTTCAAGCGTCAATCCATCAGGAAGCACCCAATCAAAATGATAAAGTAGCTGTGCAAGTGGGAGCTCAACATTAGCTATGCCAAACAAAAACCCTAGGCACATCCTCCTTCCAACACCAAATGGAATAAATTCAAAGTTTGTACCCTTGTAATCAACTGAACTATCGTAGAATCCTTCTGGATAAAACCTCTCAGGATTTGTCCAGTAATTGGGATCTCTACCAATGGCCCAAGCATTCACCATAACCCTAGTTATTTCAGGTATGTCATATCCATTAATGACATAGTTTTGTCTGCATTCTCTTAGAACTAAGAGTGGAACAAGATAATGTAATCTCAGAGTTTCTTTGATAATTGACTTTAGGTACTTTAGTGTCACGACCCAAAACAGAGGTCATGACCGGCGTTAGGGAACGAAAATTCGTTCGAATTCGGAACCCGTAGCAAGCTTAAAAAAAATAAAATAAAATAAACATGCAATAATAATAACAACAACTCTTAATGCAACGGAAATAAAATCATAATTATCAAAATAGAAATCTATATCTCATATATAGATAAATCCTTTAATACAAGTTTCAGTTCAATTTCTCAAAATACATAACTCACACAAATATAATACATAAAACCCATAATTAATTTACAACTACTGCAGTGTCTAGATTATAAAAATAAAACTCAAGACTCAGATAAGCAGTTTACACAAAGAAGCCGGGGCGGAAGAAATTCGGCGTATAGGCCTGCTACTGAGGTCTGAAGATGATGACTCTCTTGAAAAATTAGTCAACAGAGGGGAGTCAGACCTCACTGAGTGAATTACTACAATATATATACATGCATACTAAATGACAATGCACACAATCAAGTATATATAATATGTATATATATACAAGCAAATACACACAGATGCAATAAATTCATTTTATATATTTTTATTGAAAATCACTGTTCATGAAGGATCAAATAGAACCCTAGAATATCGCAACCTCAAACAGTGTTAGACAACACTCTAGCCACACCGGCTCACTTATTCCAAAATATTCACTTATTCCATTTAGACAGTAGACTGGCCCCGAGACACTAAGTCAACCGAGCTCCAGCAGTCTGACTGTCAGTGTGATTGGCCCCGAGACACTTGGTCAATCGAGCTCCAGCAATCACACTCCCAAACCATATCTCACACATCAAATAATTATATACAATCAATATCCATAAATAGGTTAGTAATATAGTCTAAATGCTATAAGTGTACCAGTACGTACTCGGTCCTAGTGCTGCCCACTAGGTAGCACGTTCTATTGATATCCTTCATTAAAATATAAAGCATTCATTCACAAATAAATGATGCATGAATTTAAATAAAATAACAATATAAACCATATATATATTGGAAATATACCAAAAGTAAACAAGGTATATTTCGAGTATATATACGTCAAATAAACCCAATATAATTACAAAATAAGCTAGAAATATTTTCAAAAACATTTTAAGCATAATTTATTAGCAAAACATGCATATAATTTAAGATATACCGAAAATATACTAAAGATAAACCAAAATAAACTAAAAATAAACTTATGTAATAATTGAATTATTTATGCATAATTAATCAAAACAACATATATATTTCTAAATCATGCACCCTAAGCATATATATATAAAATAGTAACTCACACTTAGTGCGCTCCTCGAGATAGATCCGATGGGCCTGGTCCACTAGGCCTCGGTCTCGGCGCAACTAAACAAACAAAAATAACAGACATCAGAATAAACCTAACATAAAATCCTAGAAACTCGATTTAGAATATTGGACACAGAAACAGAATTAGGGTTTGACTCGATATCACGTTTTACGAGAATTCTACTGAAAATTCGGCAGAACCTCCCCTGTAAAACGGACATCTCTCTAATCAAAGAGCAGAGCCGGCCCTGCAAAGAAACACACTTCGAAAAACGGGCACAAAAACACATTCACAACCCCTCGGTTGGACTCCAAACTACAGTCTATCGATCGGGATCCACAATCACAGAATAATATAAAAATACCAAAAATGCCCTTATATCACAAAAATACATTTTATAAGTAGAAATTACGTAATTAGCCTTAAAACACAGTAAAAACCGATAAAAACTCATTTTATTAGTAAAATCGTATATTATATATATAATTGAAAATAATTCACGAAAAATAGTTTTAATTAATTAAAAATACTAAATAATTTGTATAAATCATTTTTATACCTTAAATAATTATTAAAACCAATTAAATTACATTTTTAGTCAATTTAGGGTAAAATTACCAAAATACCCCTATATATATAAATATACTAAAATTACTCCAAAAATTCACCAAAAATAGTATAATTATCCAAAATTAATTTTCTCAACATATTTATCAATAATATAAATAATTAAACTCAATTAACCAATTAATTTCAATTAAAAACACAATTAACCCTATTTTCCAAAAATTACATAAACTAATTAAATTCAAAATAAATACATAGAAATTCATAAAAATTCCAAAAAAATTTCTATAATTCATTTAAACACCTATAATTATCATAAAACACAATTTCATAATTTATTTAATTAATTTTCGAAAATTAGAAAATAATATTAAAATATTCAAAAATACCCAAAAATCAAAATAATCTCCAAAAATTCTACAAAAATTCACACATGTAGATTAAGCTACTAGGATCAAAATTTGTTAAGGGAATTTTCATGAATCAATCAATTCGAAGTTCAAAAAAATCAAAAACCCTAAAATGGCCGAATTGAAGATTTAGCTCAAACCTCATCAACCACTTGATTTCAGGCCAAAAGGAGCTTAGAATAGGGACCACCGGAGCTCAAGGAGTCGATGAAGACCGGTGGTACATGAAATGATGGTCGGAATCGTGGTCGACGGCGAAGAGCTCAACTTGCTGCCATTCGCGAATTTCGGGCATTCCAGCGGCCTTCCGGCGGCCTGGTCACGTCGGAGAGGAAGAGGAAGAAAGGGGGAGGAGGTTGGCGGTAGCTGGTGGTGGTGAAGGGCGGTCCGGTGAGGTGGAACGGGAGGCGCAGTGAGGGTAGGCGTCGGGAGATAGGAAGGAAGAGGGAGGGGCAATTCGGTAATTTGACAAAAATTTTGATTTTCAACCATATATATGTATATATATATATATACTTTACACTATATATTAAAATAATATAAAATCACACACATTAAATATACACCACACACATATAATTTAATATTTTAATAATTTAATACTAAATAAAAATAATTAAATAATAATAAAACTAATAAATAAATAATAAAATAATAGGGTAATTAATCAAACCCTAATTAAATAAATAAGTACACATATATATGTTATTTAGTATTTTAAAAATATATATGAGTTCATGCAAGTCCGTAAATCTATTTAAAATAATTAATAGTAAATTATTTACGTGAAAATTTCCCCGAAAATGCAAGTCCTGAGAAAATTTTTACGTAAAGCACTTAAAATAATACACAATAATTAAAATAGGTTTTAAATACATATCAACTCGTAAAAATATCATAATTATATACAAAATTATTAACACTACATATCCCGATGCAGTATAAAAATATTTAAAAATACGGGATATTACATTTAGGTCATGAAGGCCTCTGATGGTTCCCAAATTATCTCAGCTCCAGCTATAATCTTGGAATGCTGTAAGGATGAAAAATAAGGTGAGCTAAAGGTTTCAAATGCTCAAAGACTCCTCTGATGCTCAAGTCAGAAAATGCCCAAGTGGGAATAGCCAAAATAGATAATAAAGACAATGATGATTAGAGTAAGAATTCAAGATGAAAATGGTGTTTTGAGACCTATTGCATTTATAGAAAATGAAGAAGGAGAATAAGAAGAAAGAGAGAAGATAATGAAGAAGTGGTTCTTTTATACCTGAAAGGGTCAATGAGGTGTCAAGTGGTGGTTGGCTGCATTCTAGTCATTACTGTAGTGTGTCAGAAGTGTCAGAGTGGTCAGATTAAGAATGGGGCATGTTAAAGGTGTCAGGATGGCCATACCGAAGAGTAGGACACCTCGGCTAGGAGTAGGTATGTCAAGTGTTAGAGTGATGTCTAATGCATTGAATGCATGGCAAGTGTGCATTTCCAATATGTCTTTAGCCAGTATGGTCATATGTTCCTTTCTAGTAATATACTAGTATGGAAAGAGGTTGATCCCAACTCATCAATAAGAGTGATAATGTGTCAACTTAGTCAATGGCCAATGTGCCACACGTCAGCTCATAATAGGCCAAAATTTTCATGTTAGGAAATTTTTGTAAGTGCACGATTTGCAACAAGTAGTAAAGTTTGAGTATCTAGTATTGTTCCCACAAGAAGATTGATACTAAGTATCAACTATAATTTAATTTCCACAAGCTAACAAATCAAAATTAATTTGAAACGAAACAATAAATTACTAGTAAAGTTAAAATCTAAATCTAAAATATTCCTTTAAAATTCAATAATTAAAAGCTATAGTCCAGATTCGCTTCCTTAGCCACTACTCAAATTACAGGATCAAATCTCAATTCAAATTGTTAATATAGTCAAGGATAAATTACTCAAGTTACTTAAAATCTCTTTCGAGATCAATTAAACATGCCAAAACTAATTATTACTGTAAGCACCCAAATTTGGAACAACTGAGTGTGAATGCGACAAATGATTCAATGATGAAAATTGATTATAAAATTAAATTTATTGATTTTGAACTAAATTATAAATTATTTTATAAAAAAAATTATTTATTTAATTATTATTTAAAAAGGAAAAAACAATTTAAAAAAAAAAAGAAGAAAAAAATTCGGCCAAAAGGCCTAATTAGTTTTAAAATAACAAGGATAATCTAGGTTGGTCAAGAAATGTCAAATTGGCCCACGTTAGCCCATACGGCCACAATTTGGCAATGACCAATTTAATTAAGTTCGCTGACCGAATTTGTAAGAAGCATCTGCCTTAAGTGGCCTATTTAATCAAATTCACTCACGCGATTTGAGATGACAATTTGCCAAATTTAATTTATGTATTTGTTTAGTTATTTTATTTTATATACACTTATCAAATTGTTAGGATTGGATTTAGTTTGATTTTTATTATCTTATTGTATTTTATAAGTAAAGAAATTTTCACAAAAGTTGGGGGCTCCTATAGTTTTATCATATTTTTCTCTGCTTTTTTTTATTTTCTGCCGTGCAGTAAAATACACCTACTTTTTTTTATTTTCTTTTTACGTACTTTTTCTTTAGTTCTTTATCATAAATCAAATCAAATAACCACAAACAAACACAATAAAAGTCATAAGCTTTCATTAACTGTGATCATCCTTATAAGAGAAATTAATACTACATATCATTCTCCAATCTTCTTCTCCTTTTTTTGTATTTTGATTTTGATTTTATTTTTATATTTAATTTTGTTCATTATTACTATTTTTAATCATTCATTGACTATATTTTTTATTTTTTATTCTCTTGATGGATGGGGTGACATGAATACTATGGAGAACAAAATCAATGGAGAACCCATGAAGGTCCATGATATGCCCTTGTATCATTTGAATATAGACTAGGGTTTTAATTTAATTTAATTGTTTAAGTGTTGCTTTTTTATTGGTTTGTACTTTTTATTATAGGCATGTGTTTATTATTTTATATTATTTTTGTAGTAGATTGTAATAGTCCTAATAGTGAAAAACAGTGAATATTTTTATTTTCTGTCAATAAAATTAATCAATAAATTAGGTATATTTGATAAAACCTTAATAAAATCAATGGTGGCTGTAGATTAATATTAGGTTGTATGAAATCAAATTAGAAAAATATAATTTTAATTGCTTATTTGATCTTTTGTTATTTTCTTGATTTTCTTTTATGTTTTTGGGCTTGTTTGTTTATTTGTATTTGTTTTGCGCCCTAAGCTAACGTTTAGGATTAACCCATTTAAAATAGGCTTTTAATTGAATTTTAGGTTTTACTTAACTTTAAAATCAATTTAGGCCATTAGAATTAATTTAGACGTAAGCCCACTTTAGTTTAATTAAAATTAAATTAGACTTAGCTCAACTCATTTAAAGTATTTTCTTTTTAAATAAATAAATTTAAGATCATTTCATTTAATTTTAAATTAAATTAGAATTAGGCCCACCAATCCATCCAAATCAATTGTCCATAAAAATCAATAGACTTAGAACCACTTTTTAAAATTAAAATAAGTAGACTTAGACTCATTAAATTATTTTAAAGTGTAGGCCCACCTTTAACTTTATTTCGCTTGTAAATAAAACATGTAGATTTAGCCCATTTAATTAAAATTAATGTAAATTAGACTTATTTAGGGATGTTGCATTTTATGAATGCATTTTTTATGTACTATTGCATGACTAATTGCCTTGGAGTCAGATGGACGCTAAATTAGGGTTTCTATGAGATTGTATGTAATTAGAGAATAATTTAGTAATTAATAAGGTAATTTTAAATAACACAAGTCTAAGAGAAGTTGGTATTCTGTATCCAGAATCTCCTAGTTGTAGTGCTAACTTTCTTTTAGAGAATCGAGTTACCACCACCTTCGAATTATCCCAGTTATTACCTTGGGTGGTGACTTCTCATCTCCACGCTATGTCTTTATGATATACTAGTATGTTCTCTAGAGCCCTGAGCTCAAATAGTGTCGTGGTTGCCAAAATCTTGGATACGCGCTAAACCCCACCGTCTATAGTGGTGACTCCATTGGGGATAAAAGATATTGATTCTACTTATGTTCTTTATAATTATTTTATTAATTATTATTTTAGTCTTGCATTCATTTGCATGTCCCTATTTGTCGATGGCATTGGTTTATGATTCCATGATTCCATTAGCTTCATAAAGTTATAGATTGGCTAACCATCACTCTTAGCTTTAACTCGGTCCAAGAGAGAAAACTGGGCATATCTTACTAAAGTCTGTAACCTAAGTCCTAAAGGAGGGTAGTCTTCTCTTAAGTTCGCAAAGGATGTCGAGCCCCTTTGACCTTGGTTTGTAACTCAAGTCCTAAAAGAGTGCATCTTTCTAAGGGAACCTTAACTTTTCACCAAACTTAACCATATTTAATAACTTAGTTATTTCCCTTAAAATTTACCCAAATTACTTATGATTGTTGCCATTAGGTATTTCTATTTATAAAGCCTATGCCCATACTTTTAGAGCCCATTTAGGCTAATAAAGATTATGCTAGACCTTTATACTTAGAAATGTTATTTCTATACTTTTACTACTTTGAGAGATATAGCATTCACATTGATTCTTAGTATCCCCTGTTGATATTAAGGCTAAGACCAAAAATCCTAGGAAAAGACACTCACTATTGAACTCGTGTGTGGGAGAAATAAGGTTGGAAGGATGTATGTTATACCCTTGATTTGTTATTTGTATACTTAACTTGACTTACTACTTGTTGCATAGCACGTGCATCATGCATACATGCACACATGCATTTCATGCATCATACTAACATTTTATTTTTCAGCCATCATAGATTCATCTAGGTCTTCCTATATTTGGAAATGGAAAGGTAGCAAACTAGTGAGAACTAGTCTAAGTCGACAATTAATAGCAAAAGAGATCCTCTTAAGATTAAAGAAGATTCCTATCAATCCACTTTATCTAGAAGCTACAATAAATTAACCAAAAGAAATGGAACACCAACAGGGAGGAAATTGGACCTTAGAAGACATTAAAGGAGCTTTGATGAATGACATAAGAGTGATGATGCAAGATGAACTGAGGCAAGCTTTAGCTAGATTAATGCCTCATATTGCTACTATCCTACCACATGTAATTGAACAAGCACCTGGTGCTGTAACTATTCTACTACTGAAAATGCTCCACCTATTCTCCTACACCTGACCTATTGCTCCTGCTCCTATTGATAATGCTAGAGGCTAATCGATTGCCAGAAATCCACTTACTGCTGAAGTGAAGTTTGAAGATGTTAAGAATTACATGGTAGAGAAAGCAAAGAGAGAATCACTTCAACTGGTCCAAGATCATGAGTTTAAGCATATGCATGCACTAACTCAAAAAATGAGTAAGATTGAAGAGCTAATAAAAGGGCAAGGCATAGGTTATTCATTCGACTTTAATGGTATAATATACATGGAAATGACAAGTTCAAAATGCCTATAAAAGTTCAATGGTTTTTGGGGATCCAAGGATTCATCTTAGCCAATATACCATTACTATAAGCACCACCAAAGCCCCATTATATGTAATTAAAAAGTTTCTTATACTTTCCTTGGAGGGTATTACTGTGAACTAGTATCATGGATTAGAAAAATCTGTCTGAGCTTATTAGAGAGAATTATGTATTGCTTTCTTGAAATAGTATGATTATAATACCAAGTTGGAGGTATCTATTAGGGATTTGGAATTGACTAAGCAAAAATTGAATGAATCATTTTCTAATTTCCTTACTAGATTCATGAATAAGGTATGATTAATGAAAAATAAACTGGCTTAGAAGGATCAAGTTAGGATGATAGTCCATAATATGTCTCTTAATATGGTTGAAAGGTTACAAATGATGAATCCTAAAACATTTATGGACCTTTATGATGATGGGTTACAAGTTAAGGAAATTGAGAGTGAGAAAAAAAAAGCTGTAGAACTTTTTGCATAAGGAATTAACCAACTGAGGGCATACAACAAGGAAGTTCTAGTCAGGATGTGGAAGTGCATGTTGTACAAACAACAAAGAGATTCTCCAATTTGAACCATCCTTTATCCAAAGTCTTATACCGCTTAATGCAAAAAGGCCTGCTTCGACCCTTAACCTTTTCCAAACTAATAAACCAAAATGTCCCTGCTTATAACCCAAATAGTTACTACAAATTCCACCAAGTAGTTGGACATTCCACAGATACCTGCACCCACCTTAAACATGAAATTCAAAACCTTATAGACTCTGAAAAGATCACAAACCCTGGAAGTCCAAGCACTAGAAATAATCCTTTCCTAAACTATCAAAATGTTCCACCCCCAATCACTATAATGATCAACTCGAGAGTGAGAACATAAACCTAAAAATTAGTGAGAAATTTCTTAATACCCCTAAAGATATGGAAAGAGTATGCAACTTCTTAAGACAACTTTTAGGCTAATTTGACTATAAGGTGTTTTACTCCAAACCACCTTATTTTGATATACCCATTGAGTCAATTATGCCTACAAGATGGGATGATAAGTTTGATGATAAGAAGCTGCTAGACAAGAAAGAAACATGCATAGTTAAGGTACAAAAAATGAAGTCATGGAGATAGTTGGTAAGAAGATGCAAGAATAGCTATTATGTTAGCCACCATGAGACTTAGCATCCCTAGCATTTAGAATAGAAAATAATTCTCTTTTTTTTTTTTAAATAACATTATGGTTTCTTTAGAATTTTTATTTTATTGATTGATGATATAAATTTTAATCATGCTTACTTATATAATGTGCATCTTGATGGTACTGTGAATTGTGATATTGATCGTATCTACGTGTTTGACATAAATTCGATTCAATTAGATTCATTCAGTATGGGCACAAATGCAAATTTGAAGAACATTCATATATCACATGATATAAATTCTGAAGAGAGAAAGTTTGAAAAAAAGGAAAAGAAAAGAGAGGAAATAAAAGTGAGAAAACATATGAAGGACCAATCAGATAAAAACTAAAGAAACAAAATTGAGAGAGAAATAATTTGTGAGAAAATCTAAAAAGCCTAGCTAATAATATAAGTTATGTCATATGATGTAATGAATGTTCTCATTTTTACCCTAATGAATGAGTAAAATTGAATCTGAAATTTTTGTTCAAATATCGCATATTCGTCTTTATCATATTACATAAGTATTTGAATGGAAAAACAAAATATAATGATAGCTAAAATCGGAGTTATGAGATCACTATTTCAGTTATGTTTTCTTTTTTTTGCCACCCCTTTATGGTTTTGTTTGTAAGTCTAGTGTCCTTTTATATATAAACAATTCAAGTAGCTTAATAACTCACATTACAACCCATGCCTTGTAAAAATCATCAATCATTGCATTAGCATCAAATATTCTACTGAAGAGTTCTTCGAAGAACAAGTCCAGCTGATTTTAGCTTTAAGAACTCTCTTCAGTTAATTCATTCACTCCTCTACATCTTCAATACATGAGATTGCAACTAATGGGGTTAGACTAATAGTAATAGTGGACAAACTACATTTCTTGCACACTTAGAAATGACTACCAAAATAAAGTTGATGAGTTTAGAATGTAGCTCTAGGGGCAAATTGCATAACAGTAAATTTGCATTCAAAGAGCGAAGATGGAACACTAAAGTATAAAATTTCTAGGGGCATAAAGAAGTAAACTATAAGAATACAAATACATTAGTTATTATACAGCAAAAGTAGTAGCAAAAAGAAAAGTTCAACAATGAATTGGTCAATTAAAAAGCTCAATTGTCAAGCCATGGACCCTACTTGCTAGCCTAGTCATCTATCTAACAAATTGTATTAGAAGGTCTAATATTAGAAGTACCAACAGTGAAGCATTCAATGCTCAAACCTATAAGCTATTAATGAAGCACCTTGTTCTCATATTTTGAGCTGTGAATATAATTTTATTGCAAACAGAAGACCTAATAGGATCATGCATGTCATACATAACATGCATACACTTGCATACAATTATTGTGAAATACTTGCTTTGTATAATAATGTCTTTGAGCCTAGACAAGATTGTACAAATACTTTGCTATTAACATTTAAAATCAATGTTGTAAAAGTGTAGAAAGGTAGTTAGAATGTTCACATATGAAGCATCTAAAGAAAAAAGGGTAACACTATCAAGGTGAATTTGATGCTCAATAGGACTCTAAATTAATAAATTATGCGCCCATCCATCAAGGGAATATCACTGACAGTGATATTTGTGAAAGCATCATCCTGGCAACATTAGAAGGATGGGTAGGAGGCTCTAGCTCTTTAGACTTATCTCCATAGCCTCTTCTGAAGCATCACCTAGAGTCTCAATAAAAGGAAAACCTACTTCCATGAACTGTGAATGCAAAAGATAATCAAAACATGAAGAGTAAGAAAAGACAAATATACCTTAGATGGGTCAATAGGAATCTGCTCCAATAAATGCTCCTGAATGTGTCTCTGATAGCCATAAGAATGTTTAAACAAAGATAAAGCATCAAGTCCTTAAAACACCTCTTTTCATTCCTTATCAAAAGGTCCAATACGTTAGCAATACACATGCTAACCCTTAAAAGGGAAGAATGCACTATGAAAACTTCTTTAATAAAAAAAATAAGACATTTAACTCCTAAACCTTTTTTGGCAAGAGATATCAAGAAGAGGAATGAAGCGCTCTACCATAGCATCAATAAGAATGACAAAAAGACAAATTTAGCCATAGGTCATTACCTCAATGGTGGAGTATCATGACCTTTGTGATAAGAGACATCCTTACCGCAATCAAAAAGGAAGAATGCAATATTGCATTTTGATAAAATCTCTCCACTTGTAAGTAGACCATACTAACTTATGGTATTTTGTGCAAGGAAAAATAAAAGAGAATGAAGAAGGGGAAAGGAATTGATACATCAATAAGAATGGGAAAGATTGCAAATGCTAATAGGTCATTAGAGTATCACCTTACATGGAAAACACCCTGAAAAATAATATAAGGAAGTAATAAAACCCTATTTCCTTAAATTCTATAATAAAGTATAATCTCAACAATAAAATCCATAAATTAAAAGTAAATTCATCCACTTCACGAGATCATATGTGAAAATTTATCTCATGAATTTTGATCATAATGGCTCTTTTTTTATTAGCCTCGTAGAATTCAAATGATTAGTTAACAACTTTGTGTTAAGTGCTTATAAAACTCTAATCAATTTAATGCTTGCTTTGCATCCAAACGAGGGGAAGAATATATAAAAAAAAACAAATCTATGGACTTGTGGCATAAATTACTTGAATTTTAAAGTATCATTTCAATCTTTTGAATAATGAATGAGCATATAATCTACTTTAATGCTCATAAATGAGTACGAGTAAAAAATTTCTTGATAGTATCCATGCTAAGTAATACGAGAAAGGCGAGGGAATACTAAGACAAAAATCAAAATAAGAGCAAGTATAACGTACTCCAATGCTTATAAATGAGTAAGAGTATCAACATGAACCTCAAGTGGTATCCATGCTGAGTAATACGAGAAAGACAGCAAAATACTAAAAGAGGACCACATCAGAAACTGCTTTATTTACTCTAATGCTCTATAAGAGTATAAGTATCTAAAGGACCTTTCCAATGGTATCCACATTAAGTAATATTAGAAAGGCAGGGGAATACTTGGATAAGCAAAAAAAGCATAAAAATTAACTAAAAGACTGTTTTAATACTCAAAATTTGATGTGTTTATGCTCAAATTCCATGATTTTTATTTAGAAAATTCTCTCTAAAATTAGGTATGGAAGTAAGCTCTTTACTTAGTAAAAAATATGCTCTCAGTGTAAGATGATTAATGACACATCTGACACCTATGAATTGCAATAAATGATAGTTATGAAAATAAAAAATAGTGAGATTCGTTAAGTGCACACTATCTTGTGACAAAGTGATGAATTTTCTCATAAATTTTCAAAAAAAAAGTACATTTATAATAATCATCATGTTGAACTAACTTTAATAAGTCTTCAGGAACAATAAGTCTAAAAGAAAAAGATTAACCCAACATGTGGAGTCAGCACTAGCGCCAGCAAGTTAATAAAATTCAGTGAGCAACAAAGGCGGCTGATCAGAGTTGTTCATTAAAAATTCAAAGACAATTAGCCAAAAATTCCATTCAATCAATATAATTAATCAGCATAAAATCTTAAAATCCTAATCAACACAAAATTCAAATGTGATGTTTGCATTTTGCTTACACTGCACTTTATTTCAATTATATGTTACACAATAGCTATAACACAATTTTCAAATTCACCTTGTTATATGATACATAATAGCTATAACATAGTCTTCAAATCCACTTTGTTATATGCTACACAGTAGTTATAACAAAAATTCCAGACAATCATAACTTGCTAAACACTATATAGTAGTTATAGCACATTATCAAATCACTTTTTACTAGACATTCCACGAGAACTATAGACATTTCAAAACTTTTTACTAAACACTCCATGAGGCCTATAGCACCACTATCACAATTTGCTAGACATTCCACATAACCTATAGCATATTTGTCTTCAGTTATACACTACACAGTAGCTATAACATATTTTTTGCTAAATGTTCCATAGGAAGTATATCAAAACTATTAATCACTATCACTAAACATCCCATAAGGAATATAGTGAAAATCACGATCACTAGACATCCTACAAGGAATGTAATAAAAATCATAATCACTAAACGTTCCATAGGGAATATAGCAAAAACTTATCACTTGCTAAACATCACATAAGGAATATAGCAAAATACACTAAATGCATTATCAACTGTTATTCATTAGACATAATAATAGCATCACCACTATATGTTCCACCAGAACTATAGCATGTTTTAGAAATGCACTAAACGCAGTGTCAACTGCTATTCACTGAACACAATGATAGCATCACCGCTATATGTTCTATCAGAACTATAATATGTTTTCAAAATGCACCGAATGCTTTGTCAACTACTATTGATTGAACACAGTGATAGGATTATTGTTATATGTTCCATCAGAACTATAGCATGTTTTCAAACTACACTAAACGCAATGTCAACTGCTATTCACTAAACATAATGATAACATCACCGCTATATGTTCCACTGAAACTATGACATGTTTTTAAAATACACTGAACATAGTGTTAACTACTATTCACTAAACACAGTGATAGCATCATCGCTATATGTCCACCGAAACTATAGTCTGTTTTTAAAATGCACTGAATATAGTGTCAGTCGCTATTCACTAAACACAATGATAGCATCACAATTAGAAATTCTACATGAATTCTTAAATCACATTTAACACTGCATAGAGTCATGCATAGTCATGGCACACAGGTAAGTGTTCTGACTCTTTGCTTTGAAATTGTGTGCTTATTTGTTTTGTTGCAATTTTTCAAGCAAACAACAACAAAGATAGGGCAACTATAAGCACCCAATTTTTGAATAATTAAGTGTGGATGCGATAGAAGACCTGATGATGAAAATTGACTGTAAAATTAGATTTATTGGATCTGAATTATTGGTTTTTAACTAAATAGTAAATTATTTTTTAAAAAATTGTATTTGTTTAACTATTATTTAAAAAGGAAAAAAGAAAAATTAAAAAAAAAAAAGAAAAAAATTCGGCCAAAAGGCCTAATTAGTTTTAAAATAAAAAAAATAATCTAGATTGGCCAAGAAATGTCAAATTGGCCCACGTTGGCCCATATGGCCACAAATTTGCAATTGCCCATTTATTTAAGTTCGCTAACCGAATTTGTAAGATCCATCGGCCTTAAGTGGCCTATTTAATCAAATTCCCTCACGCGAATTTGAGATGATAATTTCCCAAATTTAATTAATTAATTTGTTTAGTTATTTTATTTTATCTACACTTATCAAATTGTTAGGATTGGATTTAGTTTGATTTTTATTATATTATATTATTGTTTTTTTATAAATAATGAAGTTTTCATAGGATTTAGGGGGCTCCTAAGGTTTTATTATATTTTTCTCTGACTTTCTGATTTTCTGTCGTAAGCCAAAGTACATACAACCTTTTTTATTTTTTTACGTACTTTTTCTTTAGTTTTTTTGCCATAAATCATATCAAATAAACTAAAATCACAAACAAACACAACAAAAGTTACAGGCTTTCATCAACTGTGATCATCCTTCTGAGGGAAATCAATGCTGCATCTCATTCTCAAATCTTATTCTCTTTCTTTTTTATTTTGATTTTGATTTTACTTTTTTATTTAATTTTGTTCATTATTATTATTTTTAATCATTGTTATGACCTGATATTTTTATAAGTTATTAAATTAATTTTTAGGATATACATTGTTAATAAATATTTTATTAAACAGTTATATTATGATTATTTTATGAAATTAAATTAGAAGATTTATTGTTGAATATTATTTTAATATTATTAATATTATTATTTTTATTATTGTGAATTATTGGTGTAGTGTATTTTAATATTGTGTGTGTGTGTGTGGGGGGGGGGGGGTGTGTGGGTGAGAATAATTGAATTTTAATTATTATTTTCGTTAATTATTTATTAAATTAAATTATGAGATTTATTAGTATTGATTATTATTTAATTATTTTATGATATTATTATTTGTGTATATATACTTAGTGGGGGATATTTTATTTAAAATATATTATTATTATATATATACTATTTGTACTTTAAAAAGTTAAAATATTATTTTAATATTATTTTATCTTCTTCTCTTTATTAAAAAAAAATAAAAGTCAAGCGTGCAGTGCCCCCCACACACCCCCTCCTCCCCTCTTATTCTTCCCCTTCTTTCTTTCATTTTCTTTCTTTTTTTTTTTCTCATTCTTTAATTGTAAACCACCGTTAACCACCCAACGCCACCACCGTCAACCACCACCTCAAGGCATGAGGTTGGTCTCTTTTGGAAGCTCGTTCTCTAGACTTCTTAAATTTTTGAACCGTTTTAAGTTTCGACTTCGGTAAGTATCTTGTTTTTATATTTCTCTATTTTAAATATTTTGTGTTTTTGTTAGTTTAAGTCTTTATTTGATTTTATTAGCTATAGTTGTTTTGAAATTAATTGTTATGAGGAAGCTAAATGTGATTTTTATTTATTTTTAAAAAAATTTTGAATTTCCGGGCTTGTGGTTACTATTCATATACTGTTATAAGCTCGAAAAAATTATATTTTTAATAAATTCTAATAATTATTTTAAGCATATTTTATGAAGAAATTTTATTGAAATTCTATTCCGATTATTTATTATGAATTTTCAAATGTTTATGTAAAAATTGTATTTTTGGAAAAATTAGTATAAATTGAGATATTTTGTATTTAATTGAAATTATTGTTAATTTTTATGTTTTGGATAATTTTTTAGTAATAAATAGTATTAAAATAATTTTTATGAATTATTTTCTATTTTTAGCTAATTAATAATAATTTTCAGAAATATATTCAAATAATAATTTTATTTATTAGTTTTATGATTAAATGGATCTTTAGCTATTTTTATTATACAGTTGAGCAATTTAAATAATTATTGATAATTTATGCTATTTAATTTCAAATATTTGAAAAATGGATTTTTTATTAATATTATTTAATTAATTTGGGATTTTATTACTTATTTTGAACATAAATATTTTTTATGTTTTTATAATTTAAATAAATTGAATTGTGGTATTTTATTTATTTCTATGGATTTTAGTGATTGTTAATATTTATTATTATATTATTGATTTTTGAGTATATTGATTTTCAGTTGGGCAATATTTATAGTTCAGTGGCCCAACCCGAGGTTTGGTGATGTAGATTATTTAGAAGTGAATTTTTCTATGCAGGATCAACTCTACTTTTAGTAGAGAGATGTTTGTTTTACATATGAGACTTTATCGAATTTTCAGTAGATTTTTCGTAAAACGTTACATCGGGTCAATTTTAGTAGAGTCGTATTTTAATCGAGTCTTTCCTAAAAAATCTAGAATTTATAGGATTCTCATTTTTTATTCCCTTTTATTTATTTCTTCTTTTAGCCGCACCTCCAATTGAGTTGATAGGTTAGGGTCAAGCATAATTACTCAAAGAAGCACAGGAGCACATTTAACTTGTAAGTTAATAACTTATTTGTGTATAACCTATTTATATTAAATATAAATTTATTGATTTGATAAATGAGAGAATTTATTAAAGAATTATATTATTATAAAAATATATATTTGAATTAAATTCTCCTATTATTGCTATAGTTATATTAGCATGTTTATATTAAATTTTCCATTGATTAGTTTATTTTATTTTATTTTATTGTAATCTTTCTTATTTTATTTATATTTTTTTATTTTAAAATAAACTACGGTAGAACGAGTTACCTGATGGGTTTCATCAAGATTGTGTACGCACTGATAGTATTGAGAGTGAGTGTTGAAAGTTATATGGGTCAATTGATGCTTTACTCTCAGGCATAATTTTTATATTGCTGGGGCCAGTAGCTTGGTGATACTTTACTCTCAGGAACAACCAATAATTATCAATTTAAGTTAATTAATTGTGGCTGATAGCTCGATTAATGTTTTGCTCTTGGGAATCGATAGTTTTTAGATTATACGAGAGTCGAAAGACTATTAGAATTGTGGACTAAGGTTCTACCTAGTTTTCTTATAAAAATGATTTAAGAAAACTTATTGTATTTTATATAGTATTTTATTATTTTTAAACATTTTATTTTAATCAAAGAGGATTTCAATAAATCAATTGTTTTAAATTTTAAATTTTAAATTTTATATTTTCATAAATATATTTTTAAAGGAGATTTTTATACTATATACATTTCTTTTATTAACTTACTCAATAAGGTTTGACTCCAATTATTTTTTAGAATTTCGAGAGTCATCAGTCAGTCAGTCTACTTTACACCGGATTTCTTCTTCTCCAACTATTTAATGTAGGTTAATATGAGATGTATTATTATTATATATGTGTTTTAAATTTAGAACAATGCAGTAGTAGAAATGGTTAACTGTTATGTTGCATTTTATGGATTATCATATGTATTAGAAATTTGTACTAAAGATAATTATTATAATTTATTAAAGATTGTTTTTGGATATCAATGTTATTTATTCTTATAAAATTATTTTGTTTCATTATTGTCCTTATTTTATTGAATTTTTTCTTAGGGCTTACTATGGGTTTCAGCTACATTATTTATTCTCATTTTCTGGAGTCAGTCATGTGCCCCTTTGGGTTCAGGTCTTGACACATTCATTGACTATATTTTTTATTTTTGGATGGGGTGACATAAACACCATAGAGAACAAAATCAATGGAGAACCCATTAAGATTCCTGGAATGCCATGGATATGCCTCTGTATCATTTGAAAATAGATTAGGGTTTTAATTTAATTTAATTTATTTTTATTATTTATGTGTTGTTTTTTTGTTGGTTTGTATTTTTATTATGGGCATGTATTTATTACTTTTTTTATTTTTGTAGTAAATTGTAATAGCCCTAATAGTGAAAATAGTGAATATTTTTATTTTCTGTCATTAAAATTAATTAGTAAATTAGGTTTATTGGGTAAAACCATAATAAAATCAATGGTGACTGTAGATTAATATTAGGTTGCATGAAATCAAATTATGGTTCTTTAGAAAAATATAATTTTAATTGCTTATTTGATCTTTTATTTGGTTGTTTTCTTTAATTTTTTTTTTTAATGTTTTTGGGCTTATTTGTTTATTGTTATTCATTTTGGACCCCAAGCTCATGTTTAGGATTAACCCATTTAAAATAGAGTTTTAATTGGATTTTAGGTTTTAATTAAATTTAAAATCAATTTAGGCCCACTATGATTAATTTAGACTTAAGCCTACTTTAATTTAATTAAAATTAACTTAGACTTAGCTCAACTCATTTAAATTATTTTCTTTTTAAATAAATAAATTTAAGATAATTTCATTTAATTTAAAATTAAATTAGAATTAGGCCACCAATCCATCCAATTCAATCCAAATCAATTGTCCATAAAATCAATAAACTTGGGCCACTTTTTAGAATTAAAACAATTAAACTTATACTCATTCAATTATCTTAAAATGTAGCCCCACCTTTAGCTTTATTTTACTTGTAAATAAAACATGTAGATTTAGCTCATTTAATTAAAATTAATGTAAATTAGACTAATTTAGGGATGTTGCATTTTATAAATGCATTTTTATATACTCTTTCATGACTAGTTGCCTTAGAGTTAAATGGATGACAAATTAGGGTTTATATGAATTTGTATGTAATTAGAGAATAATTTAGTAATTAATAAGGTAATTCTAAATGAATACAAGACTATGAGAAGTTCATATACTGTTTATAGAATCTCCTGGTTATGGTGCTAGCTTTCTTTTAAAGAATCGAGTTACCACTGCCTTTAAATTATCCTAGTTATTACCCTTGGTGGTGACTCCTCATCTCCACACTGTGTCTTTATGATATAATGTTGTGTTCTTTAGAGCCTTGAGCTCAAACAGTGTCACGGTTGCTAAAATCTTGGATCCATGCTAAATCTCGGCATCTACAATAGCCTATTTTCATGGTCAAGTCAATTAATTAGGGCTTATTAAGTTCCTTCGCGATTTAATACTCCCTAAATGATTTTTCTAATTTCATCTTCGAGGTTTTTAAGTTTCATAAGTCTATGAGCTAAGAAATTATATAACTTTCATTGGCTCTAATCTATCCACAAACGTGCATTTAATTAGGCCTAAATCAAGCACATGAACAAATAAAAACAACTTGCAAAATTGACTAAATATTAATTTATTGAATTAAAAACAATTATCCTAATAAGAAGTAGTCTAGCTACACAAATCTAAACCCTGACTGAATTAGTTACACATGATAGAGTTATTCAAAATAAAAACAATTTAAGCATGAGAACAATTTATTGAACATAGTTGTGCTTGAATTTCTCTTGTTCTTCTACTTTTAAAATCTTTGTTCTTGAATCCTCCCCTAGTTTTAGTATCTTTTCCTTTTATATTAATCCTTTTCACCTTAAAACTTATAAATTTGTAAATTAAAATGAAATAGGAAGCTTTTTCTTTATTGGCACGACATGTGGCATGGTCGTGCCATGGATCATGCAGAGCTAGAAGGGACAAGCACATAGGGCAAGCATGACCATGTTGATAGATATGGTGAACTTTAATAATGGCATACAGGCAGTAGCATAAGTGTGTGCATGGGTGTGCATGGCCATATGGATAAATGTGTGCATCTATTAATTTATCTTTTAAAAGAGAGCATAAGGAGAGACACGGCCTATGTGCAAAATTATGTTGATGTCCTCTTTAGTGCATAGCCTCTTGCATGGCCATATGGTGGAATGTGCACATCCTTTAATCGACTTCAATTTCATACTAAAAGGAACAAAGGGAGAAGTACGGGCCGTGTGTACAAATGTGTTACTGAAACTTAAGCATACAGTCAAGTGCACAACCATGCATTAGAATGTGTTAAGGATGTAGATATAGCACGATCATGGACATGAGCATGCATCATAACTGCCTTAGGTATCTTCTTATCTAGAATGATAGATAACTTATAGTATGACTGTGCTTTAAAATACGCTAAACTTGTAAAGACAACAAATTATTCTCAAAAGAAATCCTAACAAAAATTAAAAGAAAATAACCTAGATAAATACTAAAATGCGCTAAAATATGAAAAGTTAATCCAAAGTACGACTAGTGAAAATTTACTAAATGCAATTGATACTCCAATGATTAAATAAAAATATAGTCTAAAATCATATAAAACTAATTAAAATTTCCCTAAAAACATATGCATAAATATCACACATTAAATTCCCCCACATTAAACCTTTGCTTGCCCTTAATCAAAATGCACAAAACACTTATCAATACCATGAACTTAGCATATTGACAAACTTCAAAATGTCCATTAACCATAATCTTAAGTTAATACAAAATTTATAAATCAAAATTAAATTGATAACTTAGAGTCAAAGACATAAGTTTTACCAAGTGAATAGCAAACTTAACTGTTGAATTTCCAAAAACTTGAAAGTTGATAATCAAGAAAAATGAAAGTAAATGTACTACTTTTGCAACCTCAAGCAATGTCTTAATTCCATCACACAAAAGATAACAATATTTTATTTTTCTAGTGAGTGCATTTTATGCTCCGTCTCACTTTAATCTCTTTAATTACTTATTCTCACTTTAATCTCTTTAATTACTTATTCTCACTTTCAGTAATCCTCTACCATTCTTGGATTACTAAGCATGGACATTGTCAAGTGAGTCCTTTGGATACTCATACCCAAGTTAGAGCATTGGAGTAGATTTAAAGCATAAAAAAGATTAAAATTAAGCATTGCTTTAGAAAAGAGAGAGATTTTGTTTTTAAAATTGCTATTATGCATGTGCTAGGTTAAAGGGTTGATTAAGAGTCAACACTTGAGCATCACTTACAAGCACTTTTTTGAACTATCAACTCATAAGATTTAATTATTCAAAAGCAAGAAATTATTAATTTCATTAGGATTTCAAAATTTTTTAACCACAAATTATTAACCTAACTTAAAATTTACAAATTAAGCATTAACAGAAGATTATGAAACACGTACACTGAAATCACTTTTGATGTACTTTGGTCATTATAAGGATAAAATTATAAAAATTTAATATGAGTGTGGGAGTGTGCTAAATGTAGAACACGTATTAACATTTAATAATGAAAAAAGAACATATTCCCTCCCCCATACCTAGACAAGTCAAGGCCCTCAATGACACAAAGAAAAGATAAAGTAAATAACAAAAAGAACAACTTCCTTAAGCACATGGAGAGCACATGATGAACTAAAATGGGAACTAAAAATAAGATAAACATATATAAAATAATAAACAAGAAACAAACAAAATAAGTACATGGTCCAAATCCTAATTTTGACTTTGATAAACAATTTAAGTTGCTAATAATTTCTTTTAAGTGTGTAGGAAATTAATTAATTTTGTTTAAAATTTGGAGATATACAATTCTCTTATAAAAGTGTATTTTATTAAAGAATATTATCCAATGTATATACTAAAAATATCCAAAGCTAATAGAAAATAAAAATGTACATTTTTTGACTTATAATTGGCTGCTCACAAGCCACTCACAAGCAGCCTCCTTAAAGTTGCATTTTTTAGCTTCATCTAGTGAGCTAGGCAGTGCTACTCATGAGCTATCCTCATAATTGTGAGCATCTTATGAGGGCACTCCTGACAACTCACAATGGGCATTTTTAAGCTAAATTCAAATGCAACGACTATAAAATCACTCCTTACAAGCCAAGACTCACTCCTTACGATCGTGAGTATTCCAATAGAAATAAGTCAAACTTGAATTAACTAAAGCTTAAAGATGTTAGGGACATAATTATTGGCTTAAACAGCTATAATATTGAAGCTCAATCTTTATAAATGCTTTAAAATTTTCATTCTTAAAACTATAGACACTTTGATTATCAAAAACTCATTAAGCATTCAATTGAGCATCAATTTTCTTTATATCAAATTCTTGTATTTGTTTAACGCATGTAAGAGTTGGTTATATGTTAGAAATAAGACTTGATCTTCATCTAATTATTGGGATATATTAGAAGGGAAGTGAGGTATATTTCTAATGGAATTGGTTTAAGTGTTTAGGCATTAAAACACTTAGAAATTAGTTAAAGAGTTAGCCTCATAACTCTTGATTATGTAAGGCTGAAGAGTGAGCCTCAAACTCTTATGTAATCTTAATCTTATGAATAAGATTATAGGTATTGAAAATTCTAACTTGAGGATAAGTTAGATGGAGATGTAGGATTGTTGTGGATCTAAACTTCTTAAATTCTTATGTTCATTGTTCCTCCTCTCTATGTTCTTTTAATTCTTATCCATTCTTCAAATTCATTTTAATTTTCACAAAATTATCATTAGCCTTATTCAACCCTTAAGGCACTTTTACAAACATAAGTAGAAGTTATAGCACATAAAAAGTAAAAATGAATGAAAGTAAATAAAAGAAATAAAGAAATAATAATAAGTAGCAAAAAGAAATAGAAATCAATAGAAACAATAAAAAGAACTAGTCATCATGAGTAGGAGGCTCATCCTCTATAACCATGGTGGTATTAACATCATCAATAAGAGTGTCATTAAATAAGGCATTATCAAGAGTACTCACATGTTCCTCTAAACTAGCAAAATCATTAAAGTACAATCGAGGAGGCAAGTAAAGTCCTTGTGCCTACCAGAGTTGCTTAAGTCCATCGTAGAGCCAGTCAAAAGTAATAGTGTGAAAGCATTGAGTATTTTACATCTCATAGATGGTGAGCTCTAAATCAAGTGGAACAACAGTGAAAAAGGAAACCTTAAAGGTAGAAGGGATGTCGATGTGAGCTGGGGCAATGGGAGCATCCTGCTCCTATATAGGAGCCTCTACAGGAGCATGTGGTGCATCAGGTAAGGCCCTTAATAGAACATAGTGACCCTCGTGATTTTTAATAAGATGAATATTTCTCATGAATTACAAGTTAGAAGGTAACATGATGCATATTTCAATGATCCCAGTTAGTGAATCAAAAACTCCAAGGCCCTTAACTAGCCTAGTGACATAAAACTCCCACATAAAGCCCCCTTATTCTTCCTAGCCATTCCCTCCATGTATATTGCAAACCTATAGCCTAAGTGGGGAACTGGACCCTTGTGGAAACATTAAAGGTAAAACAAGTCTCGAGAAGTAACTACCCTAGTGCTCTCTCTACACCTGTAGATAATGAAGGCAATAAGCCTATGTAGATAACGCAATGCTGGATTTCCTATGCTAATGTTTTTTGTCACTCTAGGGTCATAATTCCTATTATCTAAGTCCATAATTTCTCCCTAGTAGGTAGCATTACTCTCATATTCTATATCAATTACAAAATGCTAATACTCAGGGCTAGAGATAAAAGTTTAGTCATATAACCCACAGTGCAGGCTAAGCTCTAACAGTGAGAGTGAAAAACACTCACTGCCTAAATAAAATTACATTGTGTAGGGTTTAGTGTAGGAAACCAATTTCTTCTCAAAATAGAAGGTGGATAAAAATTCAAGGAAGAGTTCATGGTAAACAAGTTCGTGAATTTGGACAAAATGATCCCATTTAGAATTTTTAATCATAGTCATAATAATTTCACCCAAACTAATTTCATTTAATTCACCTGACATAAAAGAATAATTTAGGTGAAAAGATAAAGGAGAGAGTGTTTGGAACCTTCTTAATGAGTAGTGGACCTAAATTGGAGAAGAGGGTGTAAAGCAATTGAAAAGGACCCTGAACCTAAAGCATATTTAGTTCGCTGAGAGGGTGATTATGGCTATGTGTGTTGGCATTTTGAATAGTTAGATGAATTCTTAGTGCTCACCATGGTGAGGAAAGAAAATGACAAGATTGATGATGAAAAAAGTGATGAAAGAAAAAAAAAGAAAAGAAAGGGAAAAAGATAAAGATAAAAGCGGAAAAGAAAATGATAGAAAAAGTTATAAAGTAAAAAGTGTCACGACCCAAACCCTAAAGGCACATGACTGACACTAAGGAATGGGAAAGTAGGAAGCTTCTAAAACTTGTAATAAGCCTTAGAAAATTTTGACAACAAAACATTATCCAACTTAATAATTCTAACAAATATTTGGTAGAGTTTGCTCTATACAAAGAACAAATCCAAAACTTGCATAATGCAGATAACACTCCTAATAATATATAACAACAACAACTTCTCCAAAATCACCATAATCACCAACATCTCAACTCAATATATATTAAAATACATATCATAAAACCATACCAATACCAATACAAATATAATAACAATAAATCCTCTAAAACCACTATGGTGCCTAGATTAACTAAAATTATTCCACAAGTGTTAATAACATTACAATACCCTATATAAGGTAGCTGGTGAACAATGCGTCTGATGCAAAGAAGAGAAACTAACAGTAGACTCCCAAGATCCTGAAAAATAGTTAAGAGGAGTCAGACCTCACCGAGTAAGCTAATATAAAGAAATGCATGTTATTTTAAAAATCCTTCTTTATTAAAAGATTATTATGGAAACATAGTAAAATATATAATTTATATTTAAAACTATTATTTTACCAAAATCATGTTGACAAATCTTAAAGACTTTAATAAAATCTCATAATACCTTTAAAAATAGAAATAACATTTATTTAAAATGCCATTTAAGTGAAAAATCATAGTAGAACCCAAAACCACAAATCTAATAGCCACTTGGTTCTATTAATTTATATGATTTTCAGTTCCCAAAAGCTAAGCATCCACCGAACTACCAACTGCAGTTAGTCAATTATTCTAATATTTATTGGCAGTTTTAGGGAACTATGCATCAACCGAGCTACCAGCCTCAGTAAGTCACTTAATCCAATATTTATTAGTAGTTCCTAAGAGCTATGCATTAACAG
Source organism: Mallotus nudiflorus (assembly GCA_947683625.1). NCBI lineage: Eukaryota > Viridiplantae > Streptophyta > Magnoliopsida > Malpighiales > Euphorbiaceae > Mallotus > Mallotus nudiflorus. The sequence continues at coordinate 631,215 of CANTUR010000171.1, forward strand.
AGCTACTAGCCCCAGTAAATAATCAAAACATGCCTGAGAGTTATGCATTAACAGAGCTACTAGCCCCAGTAAATAATCAAAACATGCTTGAGAACTATGCATCAACCAAGCTACCAACCCCAGTAAATATCAAAACATGCTTGAGAGCTATGCATCAACTGAGCCTTTTCACATATCACATAATATGCCTATTAGCTATACATCAATTGACCCTTTTCACATTTTTCCAAACAAGGGCCCAACTCATAGATCAATACCAATGTGCACATAGTCTTCATGATGCCCATCAGGTAGCCCGTTCTACCAATCTTTTCATAAACTCTTTATATATAAATAAATATGAAATAAAATTTTAAAAATGACATAACTAAAATATAAAAATAGAATTAACAACATAGTTATTTATCCTCCACAATAATATCACCTTTAATAATCATATAAGTAATAAAACTTCGATAGTAACCAAAACTAGCATTTTAAATCTCAAGTTTTCATTTTTCTTTAAGTACATATATCTAACATATACTTCAAAATATTAACTTACAATTAGAGTGAGCTGGTTGATGTGTCCTCATTAGTCTAAGCTCTGAGGTTCTTGGTCTAATACTTATTTAAAATATATAACAAATAAATTCATAATAATTTCCAAAAATTTTGGAAAATTTATAAAATCAAGGAATCAATAAAAGTGACTTAAAAACACCTTAAAAATGACATTTAGGCTTAAATAATTAATTTTGATGAGTTAAGACTATTTAATTGGAGATAGAGAAATTTCCATCGAAACACTTCTGGAATTTTTATCTCAAAATCCATGAGGAATCAAACCTAGCTCTAGTTACAAAGATTAATCTTCATAATTTATACTATTTATTAAAAATAAGATCATAATTTTCTAGGCTAGTCATTATTCCTTACTGAACTCTGGTTGATACTCACTACATCTCTCATCAAAAATGCCATACCCTACCAAAAAAATTATACCAAAATGTTCCCCATAATAAATAGAACACATTTAAACACTCAAACGCACCAAAATATTCATAGAATAAGGAGAGCAAAAAAATAAAAGGAAAAATGCCTAAAAATTCACCAAATATTTCACAGATGGAGATCGGATGCAAAATCAGTATTAATAGAATCCTGAGATAGTGGGGAATGAAATAAAAAAGCTAGCCTTGATTGATTGGCAAAGAAATGAATGTTCCAACTTCATCAACCTTGAGTAGAAATTTAAATTTAAAATCTAAAATTTTCTAGGTTGAATTTTCTTAAACGGATGTCAGCAATGCGTTAAGGATATTGAAAAATAGTTAGGTACTAAAGTTTAGGTAAATCAGAGGTCGTTTGACTGGTGAATGGAGATGGGAAAGATTCAGGCACCAAAGTGACAATCTAAGGAGTGCAAGGGCTTTTCTAAAACTTTCACGTATGCCAGCCCTAAAATGAAGATGAAAATGGAAAATTACCACTTTAGTCCTATATTTTTTTAAAAAATTATGTTTGGTCCTTCCACTTTGAGACTTGAGATAAATGCATGAGTTAACACCATACAACAACCTCACAACAATACTACAATAACTCAATAGCAACCTGACAATAATATCCCAATAACAATACAATAATCCAACAACAACTATAAAATAATAGTTCATCAATAACTCAATAACCCATCAGTGACAATAACTGAACATCGACATCAACCACTAAATAACCGAACAATAAGCACCTCCTCTACAAATCAATAGCCCATCAATAATACAATAATTAAAATAACCCAACATCAATAGTACCATATATTATTTTTATAAATAAATTAAGGGTTATTACAAAAAGAGATTAGATGAAAAATAAAGAAGAAAAATAGAGGAATGGCCACTAGAGTTAAAAATTGATTTTATATCTCCATGCAATTGTGCAAATGACTATGCAATCATTCATTAACAAAATGATAAGCACGGTCATACAAAGGGATCGTGCTTTAAATTGTGTAATCATCTGAGTGTGAAAAATTGGGTGCACACGGTCATGCCATGGCCTATGTGCAAAGCCATGCAATGAGAGAATTTGGCACATGGTTGAAGATGTGGTTGTGTTCACACATATATGTGGTACTGGAAAAGAAAATGGATTTAGGAGCACATGGTCATATGATGGACCATGTGCACAGTCGTGTAGGCAGATTGTTGATAGCATGGTCATGAGCATGGTTATGCTAGAAGTTATGTCCTCTTCTAGATGAATTTTAAATAATAGGCACATGATTAAGCTAAGGACCATGTGTGCAAGCATGTGTTGAAGAAATGAAGGCACTGTTACATTCATGGGGGTCCGGTAAGTCATGCAAGGTTCGAGTTTGCAGAGGCAGTAGCACACGATCATGTTATAGACCATGTTCACTAACATGTTCCAAAACAATAGAGAACATAACCATGTGTTAGGCCGTGTTGTCACCCTTGTATGATTTAAAGATAAAAATTTTAAACTAAAGATTATGGACATACCTAGACACAATCGTTGAGATGGTCATCTCTAAACTTGTGCCACCCATGTAACTTTGCAAGTTTAATTGTAATACCCAATCTCCTTTAACTTGTTTCCCTCTGTATATTTAAAAATAAAAATAAAAATAATGAAATATAAAGGAAGAAAACATAAAGTAAAATGGTACTAAAATAAAAAGGTACTAAAATAAATTAAGATAAAAGAAAGAAAAAAAAGGTACTAAAATAAATTAAAATAAAAATGGGTTGCCTCTCATTAAGTGCTTATTTAAAGTCATTAGCTCGACTTTCCCTTGGTAGTGGATCAAACTAAATTGAAAAGTGCATTGGTTAGTACAACTTTATTATTGAAGTAATTCTCTATCCATTAACTTTAAAAACCTCCAATTTCTTTGCTCTATAAGGATATACTTTCTTACTAATGAATGGACCTAGCCATCTAGACTTTAATTTTCCTAGGAAAAAAGCTTGAGCCTTGAATTGAATAGAAGTACATGGTCTCCTTCCTTAAACTCTTTCTTCATAATGTGCTTGTCATGCCATGTTTTTGTTCTTTCTTAATAGATTTTGGCATTTTCATAGAAGTTTAATCTAAACTCATTCAACTGAAGAAGTCTCTTCTTACTAACTTTTTGTATATCAAAGTTAAGGAATTTGGTGGCCGAAAATGCTTTGTGCTCTAGCTCTACAGGTAAGTGACAAGATTTTCCATAAAGTAGTTTGAAGGGAGAGGCACTAATAGGAGTCTTAAATGCAATCCTATATGCCCACAGAGCATCATCAAACTTAGAGGACCAATCCTTTCTTAAAGCATACACAGTTTTTTCAAGTATGGTTTTGATTACTCTCTTTAAAATCTTAACCTAACCACTTGTTTAGGGATGGTAGGGAGTTATAACATTGTGAGTGACACCATATTTCTTCAATAAGCTCTCAAATTGGTGGTTGCACAAGTGTGTACCACCATTACTATTGATTACTCTGCGTGTTCCAAACCTTGAGAATATGTTCTTTTAAAAGAACTTGGTCAAAACTCTAGCATCATTAGTTAGGGATGCTATAGCCTATATCCATTTGGATACATAATCTACACCCACCAAAATATATTTATTACCATATGAACTTGGAAAGGGACTTATGAAGTCTAATCCTTATACATAAAAAAATTTCAATCTTAAGGATTCCATTCATAGGCATGTTATTGCATCTACCTATGTTTCTTGTTCTTTAGCGTCTATCACATTGAAAAATAAATTTCCTAGCACCCTGGAAGAGGGTTGGCCAATAGAAACCATATTAAGGTACCTTTATTGTAATCTTTGCGGAGCTAAAGTGCCCACCACATCTGATGGAATAATAATGTGAAAGTAAATCTTAGACCTCATCTTTAAGTAGGCATCTTTCGGTCAACCCATCTCCATACCTCTTATACAGAAGAGGCTCCTCCTAATAGTAGAATTTGACATTCAAAAAGAATTTCTTCTTTTATTGGTATAAGAGGTTAGGACACAATGCACTACAGACTAAATAGTTCATAAAATCTACATACCAAGGTATTAAGCTCTTAATCTGCATGAGGTATTCACCTTTGAAGTAGTCATTAATTAGCAATTCATTGTCTCTATTTGGCAGCTCTAGTCTTGATAGATGATCAGCCATAACAATCTTAGCTCCACTTTTATCTCTAATTTCCATGTCAAATTCTTAGAGGAGGAGAATCCATCAAATTAGGCATGGCTTGGCATCCTTCTTTAAGAGGAGATACTTTATAGCCACATGATCAATGAAGACAACCACTTTGCCCCTTATCAAGTAAGAACAAAATTTATTAATAGTAAACACAATCACTAAAAGTTCTTTTTTAGTAGTAGCAAAATTCAATTAAGCCTCATTAAGTGTATGACTAGCATAGTAGATGGCATAAGCTTGCTTGTCTTTTCTCTGTCCTAAAACAACACTTACAGCATAGTCACTTACATTGCACATAATTTCAAAGTGAAGGCTTCAATTAAGGGGTTATAAAATTGGAGCTGAAATCAGTGCTTCATTCAACCTGCAAAGGCATTAAGGAAGTTTTTTATCATACATAAATGGAGAATCCTAAGCTAAAATATTAATGAGTGGTTTAGCAATTTTTAAGAAATCTTTAATAAATCTTTTATAGAAACCAGCATGTCCTAAAAAGCTATGAATCCCCTTCACACTTGTAGGTGGTGGAAGCTTTTCAATTAATTCAATTTTGGCTTTGTCAACCTCTATGCCTTTGTCAGACACTAGATGACCTAAAATAACTCCTCTTATAACCATAAAAAAGCACTTCTCCGAATTTAAAATTAGGTTCGCTTCTTCATATCTCTATAAAACCTTAAACAAATTAGTTAGACAATCATCAAAAGAAGAACCATGGATAGAAAAATCATCCATGAAAACTTTTTTAATGTTCTCTACAAACTCATAAAATATTGCCATTATGCACCTTTGAAAGGTAGTAGGGGCATTACACAACCTAAAGGGCATGTGCCTATAAGCATAAGTTCCATAGGGACAAGTGAAAGTAGTTTTTTTTCTTAGTCCTCAAATTGAATGGGAATTTAAAAGAATCTAGAATACCCATCCAAAGAGTAGAAAAAGGAATGCTGAGCTAAGCTCTCTAACAACTGATCAATAAAGGGAAGAGGAAAATGGTCTTTCCTAGTAGTATTATTCAGCTTTCTATAGTCAATGCACATTCTAACATCCTATGACAATTCTAGTAGGGATCAATTCATTGTTCTCATTTTTAATCATTATCATTCCACCTTTCTTAAGAACCACATAAATTGGGTTAACCAAATTATTGTCTGAAATTGAATATATGATTTTAGTATCTAACAACTTCATAATTTCCTTTTTAACCACTTCTTTCATGTTAGAATTTAATTTATGTTGATTTTTAATAAAAGGACTACATCTTTCTTCTAAATGAATCCTATGCATGCAAAATGAAAGGCTAATCTCTTTTAAATCATCAATAGTATACCCTATGATTTTTCTATGGCCCTTAACTCATCTAAGCAACTTATCCACTTATGAGCTACCTAGGTTTTTTTTGTTTTCATCTTGTGTTTTATTTCTGAGGGACATGACAACTTTATCGAATATGGACAAATGATTGTTGTTAGGAGGAATGAGATGCTTTTTGATTTTCTAGAGTTACCACTCAATTTTTAGAAAATTGAGAAATGAAAGGGGTAACTTTGAGTCACTCAACAATTATTTCCCCCAGCAAAGATTTTCATGTTTGGGGGATCGTATCTACTTTATGACTATTTCTCATTATACAATATTTGATGTATAGCTACTGCAACACCCTAGTTTTGATATGACAATTTATATAGCATTCACATAATACATTAGATCATGAAAGATAATAAAATTGAAATATCATTATTACATTGCTTTCCTAACAAAATAAATATAAAAAGAAGAGAGATTATGGAAATATAAATTAGGCTTAAATATAATGAATCTACAAGATTAGTATAATTATACACATAGCTTGATCAATCATGTGAATAACAAATAAGCAATGAACACTCAATCACTTGAAAGAGTAAGAAAAAAATGTACATAATCATGCATATTTGCAATGATTATTATGCTATATAATGACAGTATAAAGGATGCATGATGACATCATTGGATCGAGAATATGATGACCTTAGTCCAGAATGCGAACTTTTCATGTTATTGATATGTATAATGTGATTTTATATTTTGAAACTAAAGAATGTAAAATGATGATATGAAATAAGTAAAACACAAAATAAGTCATTTATATAGCATGCAAATTCCTAGTCTCAACATGCAAGCATAATACATTCCATAAATGCTAGCAACAACAAAGTAAAATGTAGTGCAATAAAATAAACATCCTAAAATGATTGTATGGTCCTCATATTCGACTGAGCTTGTGTGAGTTTTGAAGCTTTACCTTTTAGGGATTATCAAGCTTTCTACATCTAGAGGTTCAAAATGACATGTAGAATGATGCAAATTTACATACCTTTAAAGTGTGCTTTGATAAAGGTAAGGCTAGGTTTTATGGAAAGGAGGTATAATAACCTAAGAAAAAACATATTGAGAGAGATAAAAGTATATGGAAATGGGTTTCCAGCATCTTCGAATGGATAAATTTTTAGTGTGTGGGTTGTTATTATCACCCCTATTTATAGTGCAAAGGTATAAAAAGGGGGTGTGTTAGTGCATGGTCATGTGCATTCCTAGAACGGAGCGTGTAGCCATGCAAAGTGCGCATGGCTACATGTGATGTGCACATGATTTGAGGCATTTTTAGAACTTTTTAAGGTTGGTTTGTATGGTATTTTTGCCTTCTAAACACATTTCCAAAGTCTATTTTGTCTACTTTGGCTTTAATTTTAATGTGTGACACCTAGGGGTGTTTGTGGCTATACGTGCACTTCTAAGCGATGCGTGCTAATCTTTGATTTGTTATGGATTATTCCAGGACAACTTTTGAGGGTTTTAGAGCCTTTTGAAGTTGTTTTCAAAGTCCATTTTATCAAAATTGATTTTCACTTTTTCATAAAGTTGGGTCCCGATCTAATGAAATGAACATCGGCTCAATAAACTATGCGTTCTGAGAGAAGATTGATTGAAATAAGCCTCTTATTACTCTAATAGTTCATGTTTCATAAGATCAGAGCATAACGTAATGGCTCAGTGATTGATTTTGCACATCAATAGAATCGGTTGAGGTTTTAAGGTTGCACACTTCAGAGGTGTTATGAACAAGCAGACTCTAGTCATGTTTGAAGATTCCTTTCATCATTGGACCTTTTTGGGAATAGCCAAAATTTCAGGTATAACAATTGCCCCTTTCTTCATATGTGTTGAATAACCACCTAGCACTAGTGTCAATATATGTGAAGCAAATGTAAGGATGCAAAAATCATTTAGTAAGGAGATAGGTACTTACTTGTGGGTTGTCTTTAGACATCTTGTTGAGATTTGATTATTGTCATTGTGTCATTATCAGACTTATTATTGTTTAGTGATGTAATTTTATTCAAAGATGTAATGCAGTGAATCTCTGCCTTATGATTCATCAAAAGATGTGATTTCCACATGAATAATGTGCATGATATATGGGTGTGCATATGAAATGCAACAACTACCCCTTTTGGATGTCATACTTAACATTCTAGTCATGTTAAATGCTCTAACATTCCTTAATGTTAGGAAAATGATGTCATTATAACCTTTTTAGGTGTCAAGCAAACAAGTAATGCCACTATAACCTCTTTAGGTTGTGACTATAACCTCTTTTGGTGTCATGCAAGTGAAGATGCTACTAAGAAAAATGAGAATGTGATTATAATCTTCTTAGGTTTCATGCAAATAGGGATGCTACTAAACAAAATGGACATGCGAATATAACCTCTTTAGGTGTCACACAAATGATGATGCTATTAAGCAAAATGAAAATAGGACTATAACCTTCTTAGGTGTCACATAATTAGAGATGCCACTAAGTAAAATGAGGATGCAACTATAACCTTCTTAGATGTCATGAAAATGGAGATGCTACTAAGAAAAATAGAGATGTGACTATAACCTTCTTAGGTGTTATGCAAATGGAGATGCTACTAAGCAAAATGAAGATGTAACTATAACCTTCTTAGATGTCACACAAATGGAGATAATACTAAGCAAAATGAAGATGTAATTATAATCTTCTTAGGTGTCATGCAAATGAAGATACTAGTAAGCAAAATAAGAATGCGATTATAACATCTTTAGGTGTCACGCAAATGGAGATGCTACTAAGAAAAATGAAGATACGAGCATAACCTTCTTAGGTGTCATGCAAACAAAATAAAGATGTAACTATAACCTCTTTAAGTGTCATGCAAATGGAGAAGCTACTAATCAAAATGAAGATGCGACTATAACCTTCTTAAGTGTCATTAAAAAATGCTTCTAAGTAGATAAAAATGCTCCTATCTAGATGAATATGCTACTAAGAAAATAAAGATGCTACTAAGCAGATAAAAAATGTTACTAAATAGATGAAAATGCTACTAAGTAGATAAAAATGCTACTAAGTAGATAAAAATGCTACTAAGCTGATGAAAATGCTTCTAAGCATATGAAAATGCTACTAAGCATATAAAAAATGATACTGAGTAAATAAAAATACTATTGAGTAGATAAAAAAGGCTACTAAGCAAATAAAAATGCTAATAAGTAGATGAAAAAGCTACTAAGCATGGGGATGCTACTAAGAAATATGGAAATGCTATTAAGTAGTGGAAATGCTCTTAAGCAATATAAGGATGCTACTAAGCTATATGAATGCTCTTAAGCAATATGGAAATGCTACTAAGCAATAATGATGCAGCGATGATGCAATAATGATGATGTCACCATTTGTCATATTGTGGATGTCATTTTGATTATTTTGAACAAGATGTCCTTACCATATTTCTCCCTATTTTTCTTCTTTCGGGAGGTGTTGAGTTCTTCAAAGAAGGTGATGCTACATGTAGTGTCTTTAGACTGGCAAAGCCCATACGAGTGTGCTTTTGTGCGAGTTCAATGCTTGCCTTATGCTAAAATAGAGGTTCGATACCTAAAGGATAAGTGTATAAAGTCTTAGAGTGTGCACATCATCAATCTGAAGCAACTAAGGGGTTGAATAGTAAGTGGCCATTCCTGCACTTGGTCACGTGCCTTCCCCCTCTCTAATCTATATAGACTTGAGTTTTGAGGTTTGGGGAGGCTTCTTCCGGTCTTGTTTGGTTTTTTTCACCTTTTCTTTATTCCTTTTAAGTTTTGAGCATTTTTTTACTCTATTTCTACTTCTGTAATTTTATTTTCTTTGAAGAAGATGGAGTTTCCCAACATTCCTAAGAATCTTAAGGATACCCTTAATGATTTGGATGTCGAGGGTGACTTCACGGAGGTTACTAGAGCTTATGCAGGGACTTCTATTGTGAGTGGGGACTAGTACTAACGGTTAGTCTGACACTTAGGGTCCTCAGTTGTCTAGGCTTTTTTGAGGTCCAATCCTTATAGTTCATATTTTGAAGACTCATGCTTGGATTCCTCATCGTCGATAGGTAGATTCTCCCTTGTCCTCTATTTTTTAAAAATTTATTTAACTTATTTAACTATCTATAGTGCTTTGCTGTCTATTAACTCTTATTGTACTTGTTATGTTTTTTTATTAAGGTTGTTGTAACTTTTATCCATAGCTTTATAGCACTTGCTGTAATTATCTATTAATCCATAATTTTATTGCAAGCATTCATAGTCTATAGCTCTTGCTTTGTCTATATAACTATTTGTTAGCACTTGTCATAATGTTCTTATTGGCTTTTATTTTGTTATTTTTTATTCCTATTAAATGATAGAGAGAAAGATGCTTTACTATTTAGTAACTGTATAAATATTTATAGCCTCATAGGTCTGTCACTGTATTGCTTGGCAATTTTAACAAAGTTAGTATGTATTATCTGGGTCTCCTATTATGTGTGAAGCATATGGTTGCTAGAAAGAGCTTTGATAGAATTATTACTATGCTACCTTATGAATATATGCATCGAGTCAAATCACCATGTATGCATTGAATGAGTGATTGATGGATATGAAGCACACTTTTCATTTACCAGTTAAAGAGATGACTATCACTCCTATAGATTTTGCCGTTGTCACAAGCTTGAGCTTTTTGAGTGATTTTGTTCTTTTTATTGAGGAGGAGTGTTCTTCAATGGTGGTGAGGAAGCACCTCACTAAAGAGTTGCTTAGGTGGTTGCCCCTATGAAGTCTGGTTGCTCATACCTTACTCACTCCACTAAGTTTCTTTCTACTATGAGAACAAAGTATGATGCTAATTTTGTTTCATAAGAGTAGTTGGCTTATTGCTTCCTATTAGATTTATTGAGTGTCGTCATCTTCTCGAATCCTTCATGTACAAGTAGTCTACAATCGCTGCCTATTCTGAGGGACTTGGACAACCTATTGAGATACAATTAGGGTACTATCACCTTTGCCCACATGTACTTAGGTTTAGACATAACCTATAAAGGTAGCTTGAGGATTTACAAATGCTTGTTTGTGTTGGATGTGAGTAAGATTTATTGTGTATATATATTCTTTTACTCTTTATCCTTTGTTTATTTTTCAAACCTTTTGGATTCTAATTTGATAGATCTGGGCTTATGAGTTTGAGGTTCTTCCTTATTTAACTATTTAGCATCTTCTGGATGATGTTTTTCCTTATTATTCCTGCTAGATTAGGAAGATCAATAACTTGATTGAGGATTGTGTAGAGGCTCAGGATTATATAAACAAGTTATCCCCTGAATAAGTATGCTTGATTTCATTGTATTGGTCATTTCATTTCCTAGAGATTCTTTATTCCTTTTTGGTTTTAGGTAGATCCTTATTCATTAGTGGGTGACAAGATCACATTGGTCATCAAAGATGGTGACAACATAGTAGTTGAAAAAAAGCTGAGTGTTGCTACCTGGTCTTGCTAGCAAAGTATGGTACTTGGGTGAGTAAGTCCATCATTGGTGGGATGGTTTGTTCATGAAAAGAGTCCCTGTTCCTCCTCCCAATGACATATTCTAGAGTCATGAACTCAGAGCAGATGAGCTTTCTACTGTTATAAGAGGATATCCTTCTAAAAGTCTCCTAGAGGGTGTATACTTCTTTTATGTTAATCTTTTGAGTCCATAACTGATTGGCTATGGCTAGTGACTTTATTCCTCCTCCTCCACCTCCTCAAGTAGATAAGGCTTGTCCTTCGAATTTGAGGACTGGGGCATTACATGGATCATCTATAGTTGCTTTTTTTTTATCCAATGAGCTTTTATTCATGTTTTGTACAAGTATGTAATGAACTTTGTTAGTAATAAGCTATAATTGATATGGTTATAGGGACTTATCTATAGTAATGGGGATCTCATAAAAATATATCAACATCCCACTTCGAGGAGGATGAGAGCATGTTTTGTACTGAGGTGACTGCTTATGCTAGCAGTATGGCTTCCAACAGTATCGTTCTTGGGGATTTGGTAGTTAGATTGTCCCTGATATTGTTTGGTATGAATATCTTTAGTGGAGGAGTGTATTTTGATTAGCCTCATCGTGGCTATCCTTAATCAAATGTTATCCCTCCTAACACTAACCATGTTTGTGCTTTATTTCACTTTTGTTTCGTTTATTTAACTTGATGTCTAGTGTTTGACTTATTCTCTTATTCTTTATAGGTCCCCATCTCTACTAATTAGTACTGATACACTATTGCAGGGAGTGCACAGTAACATTTTTTAGAGTTTACAAGAAATTAGAGTGTATGTCTTATTTATTGTACCTATTTATTTATGCACTTTTTTTTATGTATGCATGAATTTATGACATGCAGTTTTTATGTAATGCTGGATGAACAGCTCCTTGTTAGTCGTGAGTAGGAGTGGGAATGCACAGCTTATTGTGACTAAATTCATGAGTTGGAATCACTGCTAGCATCTTCTATGATGGATGATGAGGAGCCTGGAACGAATGCTAAGGATGCTTGAGTAGGCAACCATGGTCAATGTAGTTGTTTTAAGGGCTAGGTGTAGGGCTTTTTAAGCTTGTGGTTGCTTTATTGTACTATTTTCTTGAGGTCACAAAATATGGGTGTTGTATTTAGGCGTTTGTCCCATATGTGTTATACGACACATGTATGATGATAATTGTAGTGTTTATGCTCATTGTTTTATGTCATTATTGTTGATGTTTGTCATTGCTATTGTCTACCTCTTTTATTTTTCCCTCTTTTGCCTAAGGCGTCTCCTTTTGGAGCTTTTCACATTTAGCTGGGTTTTCTTTTTCTTCCCTCTTTTGCCTAGGGGCCTCCTTTCAGATCTCTTCACACTTAGCTAGGTTTTTTTCCAGGCTTCAATGATAGTGGCTAATCTCAAGGAGAGAGTTGAGAGAAGATGGTAAGAACAGTAGTTATATAATGAAAGAAAATGTAAAACATGCTTGAATGATAAAAATGTATTGCACTTTTTCAAAGACATTTTGCATAAATTGGCAATCATTCTCATTTCATTGAAATCAACTAAGAAAAGCATAGGTGCATTCATTCAAATTTCAAACTTGAGGTTACCCCTATCCCTAACTAGCCTTCTCAGGTTTTCTAGTTAAGTATTTTCTCTCTTTCCCTAAATTTTGCCTAGGTTTCTTATATGGGGTTTTCAACCTAGCAGTAAGTCCCTAACTTTTTCCTTAGCTACCATTTTTAGGTTTTTAACTCAATGGGTTTTTTTGTTTTGCTCTAGTCATAGTACTTCTTCAAGTAGTCTATATTGATAGGTTTAGAGAATTCATTGCCTTTAGAATCCATCAGCCTGACTGCTCCTTTTGATAAGATATGTTTAACCAAGAATGGGTCTTCCTAGTTTGGTCTAAATTTCCCTCTAAGGTTTGGAATTTTCTACTTTACTTGCTTTAAGACTCAGTCTCCTGCTTTCACACTCTTATGTTTCACTTTTTAATTAAAGGTTTTAGCTAACCAAACCTAATACAACTGTGTGGTATAGAGCTTTAAGTCTTTTACCATCTAAGAGAGTGAGATTATTATGCCTTTATTGAGCCCATTACACTTCCGACAATTTAGATTTGATTACTACCAATAGTGACTAGATTTTTGTTTCAACTAGAGTACTGCTTCTGACCCATACATGAGTAAGAAAGGAGTTGCTCTTGTTAAAGTTCTGATTATTGTTTGGTAACCTTATAAAGTATATGGCAATTTATCTACCCAGTCTCTGTGAGTTTGAGTCATTTTTGCCAAAATTTTGTTGATGTTCTTATTTGTGGCTTCGAAGACCCCATTTGCTTATGGTCAGTAAGGAGGAGATTTATGATGTTCCACCTTATAACTCCTTAGTAGTTCTTTAACTTCCTTTTAGAATTGAATACCATTATTAGAGTTGATATGATGGGGGATCCCATATCAAAGAGAACAAATTCTTTTTGATGAACTTAGCCACTTGTTTGGCTCCTATCTTTATGAATGATTTTGCATTAACCCACTTTGTGAAGTAATCTATTGCCACTAAGATGAACTTGTGTCCATTTAAGGCAATTGGGTGGATTTTCCTAATTATTTCTAGTACTTATATTGAGAAAGGCCATGGAGAAGAGACATTGTGTAATTCTGTTGGGGCAAGGTGACTGACATACCTATGAATTTGACATATGTGGCATTCCCTTACAAATTTGATATAGTCTTCCATCATTATCATCCAAAAGAATCCTTTCCTTATTAGCTTCTTAGCTAGGGTTGCTCTATTCATATGTGGACCATAAACACCTTTGTGTACTTCTTTCATTGCTCTAGTAGCCTCAACTTCATTTATACATCAGACTTATAACCCATCTGAAGTTCTTATGTATAACATACTCTAGTATGATGTGAATTTTGATGCTAATTGTCAGACTACCTTATCTTTTTCACTTGATTGATCAGGATAGGTTCATTCTTTTAAATATATCTAAATTTCATAGAACTAGGGTTTTTCAGTTATTTTTTTCTTTGCTATTTTATAGTTCTTATTACAAGGTTGTCCTTATATGCATAGGTTTAAAAGCTTCATTGGCATTTTGGATGGTCCTTCCTACACTGATGCTAAGGAAGCAAGTGCATCTACCATTTAATTATGGCTTCTAGATAGATGGATGAATCTACATTTTTGGAAGGACATGGTAAGCAACTTCAAGTGATCTATATAAAGTTTTAAGTGATGCTCCTTCAATTCCCATTCTTCTATGGCATGATTAATTACTAGCATAGAATCTCTGTAGATTTTAACCTCAATAACATCCAGGGCTATTAGTGCTTCTATTCCAAGTGTGCACGCCTCATATTCTACTTTATTATTTGTGACACTAAATTCTAGCTTTTTAACAATCAGTACTACTTCATGTTCTAAGTATTATAGTATGATCTCGACTCCTGTGCCAAACTAGTTAACAACTCCATTCAAAAACATCTGCCATCCTTGAATCTTGATGGCTGAATTAAGGTCATTTAGGAAGTCTAGTTGGATTTCTTCTCAGTTTGGAATGGGTTTGAGTGCTAGAAATTCAGCCACTACTCTTCCCTTTATTACTTTCTTAGTTAGATACTGCACATCAAATTTTATTAATAATATGAGCCATTTGGCAGGTTTTCCCACTAGAGAGGGAGCTTTGTAAAGATATTTCATCGAATCCATTTTAGACACAACTTGAATTTTATAGGACTGAAAGTAATGTACTTTTTTCTCATACAATAACATCTTCTTACTTAAGTAGTAAACTGCATGTTTTGCTTTCATTTCTCCCTCTTAGGCTAACATTGCACCAAGTGCATTTCCTTTGATGGCTAGATACATGATTAAAGTTATCCCTGGTTTAGGCAATTTTAGGACTGGTGGGTTAGCTCGGTAGTTTTTTATCTTATCAAATGCAAACTGACATTGTTTATTCCACTCAACTGGCTGATCTTTTTTTAGTAGCTTGAAGATCAGTTCACACATTGCTGTCAACTTAGCAATGAATATGCTAATTTCCTTTTCTATTTTTGGCACTAACATCTATCTAACTGCTTTTTCTTTATGTAGATATGTTTCAATTAAACACACCCTAACATCTTTCTTGAAGTGACCCTAAACATGCATTTATTTGGATTGAGCTTAATACTATACTTTTCAACTCTTTGGAGGAACTTTTTGAGATTAAATGGGTGTTCTTCCCTAGTCTTTGACTTAACCATCATGTCATTAATTTACACTTCCACTTCTTTATGTATCTTATCATAGAACATTATAGTTGTCATTCTCTAGTAAGTTGCTCCTACATTCTTTAAATTGAAAGGCATTACTCTGTAGCAATAAGTGCCCCATTCTGTTATGAAAGTTGTCTTTGCTTTATCAATAATGTCCGTTAAGATCTGATTGCACCCAGAGAATCCATCCATAAAGGATTACATTACACATGTGGCGGCGCTGTTAACTAATATGTCCTTGTAAGGTAATGGAAAATTACCTTTCGGGCATGCTTTAATCAAATCTCTGTAATCAACACAAATTTTAACCCTTCCATCTTTCTTTGGTGCTGGTACCATATTTACTAACCATTCCAAATAGTCTACTACCTCTAGGAATTTTACTTTGATTTGCTTCTTGATGTCTTCATTCACCAATTAGGCCCATTTAGGTCTATGTCTTCTCAGTTTCTATTTTATTGGTTTGCACCCCTCCTTGGTAGGAATGAAGTATTGAGTAATGTCTCTATCAATACTAGGCATATCGCCATACATCCAAGCAAATACTTTTGAATATTTTATTAATATTGTTTCAAATTCTCTCCTCTCTTCAACGATAACATCTTTCAAAATATGAAGAATGCGTGGTTTGAATTTTGTGCCAATGCTAAATGATTCAGTGCATATGGAAGGAATGTCAAATATGCTAATGTTTTGATTAATGCAATGCACATTACCATCAGAAAAGATATCAATCAAGTAAGCAAAATCTAATTTCATTGCATTAACTTTAGAGTTCATTACATCATCAGTTTCAAGTACAAAAATTAAAGAAGCAAACCTTCTCTGGATTAGTTGCTTGATATATAGTTCTATCTTTAGATCACCCACTATTTATATGTCTCATCAATAACATTATCCCCATTACTAGCAGTAAAATAGTGGATGATTCATTTCTTCCATGTTGTTATGAAGTGATCCACAAACCTTTATTGTATTTTATCGTTAGAGAAATCTATAAGTTCAAAAGGTACATATTATTTCTCATTGAATTATCTCTTTACTAGTGCCAAATAGTAGTGGGTGCATGACCTGAATCTTGAGATTTTCACATAGTTCACATACATGTAGAGAGACATATGTTCTACTTTCTACCATGGATTCATTGATCTTATTTGGCATTCTGGAGTATCCTTCATGCATTCAATCCATTCTTGTGCTGCGATGTGGGCTGAGCATCCATGGACATCTTTAAAGTGTCTCTCTAGGTGTTTTTTGGGTTGGTATCTCATCAAGTTACCTATAGGTTTGTTGAGTAGACTCAGCTTTTCTTATAGCCAAATTTGAAGCAACAGAGGGCTCCCATTAAAGTTTGAACTTTTCCTATTTTTAAGGTCATTCAAACCTTGAATGACTTCTACTAAAATCAATGGGAAGGGAGTCATTCCATATTTTATTCCTTTAATAATTTTAAGTATCATGTAATCTCTTAGCCCATTGTTTGAAAGGATGAAATATTGCATAAAGAGGTAACATGCAATAAGGCATGCCCAAATTAGGGTTCCAGACTTCTTGGTGGTACGGTTAGTTAGGATTTGTATGGGAATTAGTTATACATTCTCGTTGACTAATTTTTCAAGCTTTTATGAGCTTAGATCAAGGAAATCTATCCCAATTCCTAGGTATTTAACATTTTAGTTAACAAGAATTGCTTTCTTAGTCTTAATGGGGATTTTCCCTGTTATGACACTAAATTCCTTATACAATGAGCATAGTTCTATAGTGTTGAATCGAAATACATGCTCTTGAGGGTCCTAAAATGATATAGTAGCATGCAAGAGTTCATAGTTAAGGTACACAATGTTGGAATGTCTTAATGCATAGCATTCTATATGGCCATAAGCTTTTCTAATTATCATTATTAAGATTATAGAGGAAATGTCTAATGATGTTGGTTTGGGTTTGGAAGTTTTTGACCATAACGCCATCTTCAAGCAAGCTTTCGATATTAACCTTCAGTTTCCATTACTTTGTCAAGAAGATTCAGCTTCGTGATCATTTATGTTAAATGTTGCATTCTTGCACAATTATTAAAGTTAGCTAAATGGATGATGCATGACGTGTGCTTGTAAAAGAAAGGGTGAGCATGTATGCATGGAGTGGATGCAAATTTCGATATTAAAAATGATCATTAATGTAAGAAATAGTGGTTAGTATATGCTATCTACATGTATGTTATGTATAAATGATTAGTTTGGAAGCTGGTTAGTATTGCCTACATAATGAACAAACCAATAACAAGCAAGCACTCACTTTTAACCTTATTACTCCACAAGGTTATTCAGTCTCTTTCCTAGGTAGGTTTTGAACCTATAGTTATCAAGGGACTATGGTTCTGCTCTCAAAACTAGGTTATTTCAATTTATGTTGATTAGAACTAAAAGGTAAACTAAGGAACAGTATTCAATAAGTACTTCATTTAATCACA
The DNA here is from genome assembly GCA_947683625.1 of Mallotus nudiflorus. Taxonomy (NCBI): domain Eukaryota; kingdom Viridiplantae; phylum Streptophyta; class Magnoliopsida; order Malpighiales; family Euphorbiaceae; genus Mallotus; species Mallotus nudiflorus. The sequence goes on from CANTUR010000171.1 coordinate 649,018, forward strand.
TGATTTCAATGTGAGGTCAATTTTCGGGCCTCAAATGATATCCAAAGCCTAAATACGCCCATATGCATAGGGCTAAGGTCAATTAAAAGGGGTTCAAGTTCTTGCCCCTATATAGATATTTGATATGTCTACTAAGAGTCATGAAAGTATCATTCGATAGTTTACAATTTGATTCTATCAACATAAAGATCCATAATCTAGTTAAATTCCTAACCCGTTCATTTAATCTGATAAGAACAAATGGATGACATCTTATAGGTTCCATCATTGAGAGATGTCGTTATTTACTAGTTTACATAGACTATTCAGGCTGAGGCACATTATTTTTATCATTCCTCATGCTTCGGGCTTGCATGAAGTAGATAAGAATCATGTGGACCTAAGCATGAGCATTCTATGAAAATTGATGTTACGACATCATTCAATGATAGACACCAAGGGAGTAATGTAATTTTTAAATATCATGTCAAAAGGATAGCATTACGATAGGGATAGCATGCAAAACTTAGTGGAATCCTAATGGAAGTTATGATTAGTTTATTCATATGGGTTGAGTTAGGGTAAAAGGCCAAGGGTTACTTTAGCGAGAATGCCCTTATATATAACTAGGGTTACAAAATCTAATCAATAAGTCTAGCATTCTTTTAATAACTCGAGTTGCCCCCCTTTAGGACTTAGGTTATAGACTCTGGTCAAATGCGCTTGTCGATATAATGAGTAAAGGCCAAAAGTGACAAATCTGAATCGATCACCCAATACTTGAGTGGAACTATAGTGGATCACTTTCTATCATTATTAGCTAATAGGGAACAATGGTACATGTGTGATGTGTAGTGCAAATGTAGTGGTGAGGGGTATAATAAGAAATAGCTATTTTCGAGTTAATCTCTCTTACTTAGAAGTCCCAAGTAGAGTCGCCATTGTGAGCGACCTAGGTTTTTTTTATTTTAATCTTGTGTTTTGTTTTTGAGGGACATGGTAACTTTATTTAATAGGGATAAATGATTGGTCTCATAAGGAATGAGATACTTTTTTATTTTATGGAGTCAACACTTGATTTTTAGAAAATTAGGAAAAGAAAGGAGCAACATCGAGTCACTCAATGAGTGTTGCACTCAGCAGAAATTTTTTAATTCGAGGGATCGCATATACTTTATGACTATTTCTTATTATACAATATTTAATGTATAGTTATAGCAATACCCTTAGTTTTAGTAATGATAGTTTATATAGCATTCACATAATACATCGGATAATGAAAAGATAATAAAGTTGAAATATAATTATTGTATTATTTTTCTAACAAAATACATATGAAAGGAAGAGAGATTACAAAAATATAAATCAAGCTTAAATATAATGAATTTGCAAGATTAGCATAATTATACATGTAGCTTGCTCAATCATGTGAATAATGGAATAGGCAATGAACACTCAATCACTTAAAAGAGTAAGAAAAAATGTACATAATCATGTATGTTTGTAGTGATTATTATGCTATAATGATATGTGATGATTATATAAAGGATGCATGATGACATAATTGGACCAATAACATGATGACCCTATTTTTGACTGCGAACTTTTCACGTTATTGATATGTACGATATGATTTTAAGTTTTGAAACTAGAGGATGCAAAATGATGATATAAAATGAGCAAAACATATAATAAGTCATTTATATAGCATGAAAATTGCTAGTCTTAACATGTAACCATAATAAATTTCACAAATATTGGCAAAAATAAAGTAAAATGCAGTGCGATAAAATAAACATGATAAAATGATTATATGGTCCTCATATTCAACTGAGCTTGTATGAGTTTTAAAGCTATAGCTTCTAGTGATTATCAAGCTTTCCTCGTTGAGAGGTTCAAAATGACATGTAGAATGATGCAAATTCGTATACCTTTAAAGCATGCTTTGACAAAGGTAAGGCTAAGTTTGATGGAAAGGAGGTCTAATAACCTATAAAAAAACATAGTGGGAGAGCTAAAAGTGTATGGAAATGGATTTCCAACATCTTCGAATGGATAGATTTTTTAGTGTATGGGTTATTGTTGTGTGTTAATATTATTAAAATGAGGTGTAGAGACCCTTATTTATAATGCAAAGGTTGAGGAAGGGGTGTGAGAGTGTGTGGTCGCGTACGCGTTCTTAGACCACACACTCACTTTTGTGCAATGCACATATGATTTGAGGCTTTCCTAGGGCCTTTTGAGGTTATTTTTAAGGTTTTTAGGCTTTTTGGACATGTTTTCGAAGTTTGTTTTGTCTAATTTGGCCTTGATTTTAGCATATGACACCTAAGGGTGTTTGTGGCTATACGCGCACTTCTAAGCGATGTCTGCTAATCCTCAGGTTATTTTGGACAATTCTAGGACCACTTCTGGGGGGATTTGGAGCCTTACAGAAGTGTTTTTGAAGTTTATTTTATCAAAATCAATTTTTATTTTTTTTCACAAAGTTAGGTCTCAATCTGATGAAATGAACACCGGCTCAACAAGCCGCTCGTTCTGAGAGAAGATTGCTCGAAATAAGCCTCTTATTATTTTGATAGTTCATATTTTATAAGATCGAAGTACAACTTAATGGTTTAATGATCAATTTTGCACAATGGTGGAATCAGTTAAGGTTTTAAGGTTGCACACTTCAGAGGTGTTACGAACAAGCAAACTCTAGTCATATTTAAATATTCATTTCATCATTGTAACTTTTTAGGAATAGTCAAATTTAAGGTATGACACCATTTGTTCACTATTTAACTATGCATTAACAATAATAGGATAACTAGAATTAGGTCTTAGAAAAGCATACCTTAAGTTATGAAAAACTTGTTTAAGTTTAACTTTTAGTGTATCTTCCTCCCTCAACGCATAAATAGGATGTATATTATAAGGCAAGGGCTTATAATTACATAAGAGTACGTGATTTGCATTCAAAGTGTTAGTGTAAGTTACTACCTCACTATTCTCTTCATCGAAGACTACCTCTCGAACTAGACTTGTTTCTAATGAATGTTAGGGATGTTGATGTTGGAAGACTTTTTCCATATAATTTTAACCTCATCAACTTGAAAACACATCTTAACCATTGAGGGGTCATTTTCCATTTTAAAAACATCAAACTCCACAGTTTTTTTCCCCAACTTCCAGTTTAATCTTGCCTCTCTTCACATCAATTATGGCCCTACCTATAGTATGGAAAGGTCATCTTAAAATTTTGGGGATTTAGAGATCTTCTTCTATCTTTAGGATTACGAAGTCATAAGGCATATAAAATTCTCCAACTTTGACTGGTATATCATCCAAATTTCTTTTGAGGTAGACTATGAATCTATAAGCTAGTTATAAGGAAATATTGGTAGGTTTAGGTTCACCTATGTTCAATTTCTTGTATAAAGATAAAGGCATTATGGTTACACTAGCTCCAAGATCATAAAGAGCTCTACTAATGGAAAATTTACTAACAACATAGGGTATAATGATACTCCCTTAATCTTTAAGCTTTGGAGGAAACTTATTTCTAATCACAGCACTGCATTCCTCATTCATTGGTATGGTCTCATGATTATCACACTTCTTTTTATTAGATATGATATTTTTGAGGCATTTGGGATATTTTTTCATTTAAGTGACTGCCTCTAGGAAAGGAATAGTGAAATCTAACTACTTAAACATGTTTAACACCTTCTGAAATTGCTTGTTAAGTGCTGCATTACCCATCCTTTGAGGAAAAGGTAAATAAGGTGTCTTTGTCTACTTAGATTCTTAATGTACCTCATTATTCTTTGACTTCTCATCTTCTTCTTGAATTTAGTCAGTCTTAACTCTTGATTCCTTAACCTTATGTTCAATATTGGGTAATTGTTTTCCCCTCCTCAAGGTTATAATTTATGCTTGTTCTTTTGGGTTTTGAGGCTGACTTGGGAAGTGACCTTATTTGGCAAAAGTTAGAAGAGTTTGCTTATAATGCTATTTGGTTCTCCAAAATTTTATTATGTATGGCTAACTATTCAAACCTTGAGTTGACTTGCTTGAAGTTTTCCTCATGTCTTGAGACTCTCTTTAACACTTTAATTTCCCTTATTTTGTTCTTCGATGAAGTTTTCCATCATTATCTTACGATTTGACTTAGGCTTTGGTTGAGGATAACAGTTCTTTTGCTTAAAACTTGATGGAGGTGGTGCTTTGTACCCAAGTTTCAAATTTGCAATTTGGTTGCCTCCTTGATTTGACCACAAGAAGTTCAAGTGGTTTCTCCATCTAGGGTTGTATATATTGGAATATGGTTTCCCTTGAGGTATGCCATTAAAATTATTTAAGGCATTAAGTTATTTGATTGAGCAACCTTAAGAATAAGAATCACCTTATTAACATCAATAATAGAATGTCCTGCTCCACACACTTCATAAGAGAGCACCTATAATGGATATCCTGCAAAATTGAGCGTTTGTAACTTCTTTATTAGGGAGTTTAATTTAGTATTCAATATGCTTAAACTATCAACCTCATACACTCCTGCTGCTTTCTATAGTTGATTTCTCTCTCCATGCCATTATTAATTATTTGACACTATCTTCTCTAAGAGTGCATAGGCATTATTAGGTGTTTTGCTCATGAAAGAGCCTTGTGTAATGGCATTAATGATAATCTACAAGGATTCAGACAATCCTTAATAAAAAGTCTACATTAGTAACTAGTTTAGAATGCCATAATGAGGATAATGCCTTTGTAGGTTCTTAAATCTCTCCTAAACTTCATAAAGAGACTATCCAAGTTATTACTTGAATCCAACTAGATCTTAGTGATACTTTGTAATCTTTCCAGGTGAATAGTACTTAGTCAAAAAGGCCTTGGAAAGTATATCCCATAAAGTGATGGAATTTGGTGTTAAAGAACTTAGCCATAGCTTTGCTTTATCTCTCAGTGAAAATGGAAATATCTTGAGGCAAATAGCATTTGAACTTACTCCTCTCATCTTGGATGTGTCACATATGTTAAGGAAAGAAGATAGGTAAGCATTTGGATCCTCTATTGGTAGCCCTCTAAATTGACACTATGAAACCATATGTATATATACAGGTTTAATTTCAAAGGTATTAGCTTTGATAGTTGGCTTTAAGATGCAATTTTAACTTCTTGTGAGACACAGTATCCCATACTCCTCTAAAGCTCTTTTTTTGAGCTCCTTGTGCTGCTTAGCTAGCCATTTTTTTTATCTTTTTGTCTTTTATCTTTCATTTTCTTTTTATAAGATTTTCTATCTTATGATTGACTTTCTCTAATTTAGGACGTCATAATCTTATTTGCATAAACAAAAATCAAGTACCTAAAAAGAAGAAGTAAAACTAATTAAATATAAATACAAATAAAAATTTAGTTGAGCATAAATAAAAATAAGGAAATTTCTCTAATATTTGTATTACTGATCTCCCTGGCAACGATGCCAAAAACTTATTAAGAAATTTCGTAAGTATTTGGTTTACGATAAGTAGTAAAGTTCAAGTATCGAGGATTGTTTCCATAAAGAGATTGATATCAAATACCAGCCGTAATTTAATTTCCATAAGCTAACAAAATAGAATTAATTTGAAATGAAATAATAAATTAATTATTTCCAAGTGAATATTACTTAGTCAAAAAGGCCTTGGAAAGTATTTCCCATAAAGTGATGGAATTTGGTGCTAAAGAACTTAGCCACAACTTTGCCTTATCTCTTAATGAAAATGGAAATAGCTTGAGGCGAATAGCATTTGAACTTACTTCACTCATCTTGAATGTGTCACATATGTCAAGGAAAGAAGCTAGGTGAGCATTTGGATCCTCTATTAGCAGCCCTCTAAATTGACACTATGAAACTATATATATATATGCAGGCTTAATTTCAAATGTATTACCTTCAACAGTTGGCTTCACGATATAGTTTTAACTTCCTATGAGACTCAGTATCCCATACTCCTCTAAAGCTCTTTCCTTGAACTCCTTATGCTACTTAGTTAGCCATTTTTTAATCTTTTTCTCTTTTTTCTTTTATGTTCTTTTTACAAGATTTTTTTATCTTAGGATTGACTTTCTCTAATTTAGGACACTATGATCTTATTTGCATAAATAAAAATCAATTACCTAAAAATAAGAAGTAAAACTAATTAAATATAAATAGAAATAAAAAGTTAGTTGAGCACAAGTAAAAAATGAGGAAATTTCTCTAATATTTGTATTACTGATCTCCTTGGCAACGGTGTCAAAAACTTGTTAGAAAATTTTCGCAAGTGTATGGTTTGCAATAACTAATAAAGTTCGAGTATCAAGTATTCTTTCCATGAAGAGATTGATATCAAATACCAACCATAATTTAATTTCCACAAGCTAACAAAATAGAATTAATTTCAAATGAAATAATAAATTACTAGAAAAGATAAAATCTAAATCTAAAATATTCCCTTAAAATTTAATAATTAAAAGCAACAGTCCGAATTCACTTCACTAGCCACTACTCGAATTATAGGATCACATCTCAATTCAAATTATTATTATAGGCAAGGGTAAATTACTCAAATTACTTAAAGTCTCTTTTGAGATCAATTAAGTATGACAAAACTAATTACTACCTATTTTCATGATTAAGCCAATTAATTAGGGCTCTTTAAGTCCCTTAGTGAATTAATACTCACGAAGGATTCATCTACTTATATAATCTAGGTTCCTAAGTTTCATAAGTTTATAAGCTAATAAATTATGCAACTTTCATTGTCTCTAATCTATCCATAAACATGAATTTAATCAGGCATAAATCAAATGCAAGAACAAATAAAAATAACTTGCAAAATCAATTAAAGATTAACTTATTGAATTAAAATGAAGTATCCAAATGAGAAGTAGTATAGCTACATGAATCCAAACCTTGATTAAATTAGTTACACATGATAGAGTTATTCAAAATAAAAAACAATTTGAGCTAGAGAACAATTTGTTGAACATAGTTTTGGTTGAATTTCTCTTATTCTTCTACTTCTAAAATCTTTGAATAGTGAATCCTCGCCTAGGCTTAGTATCTCTTCCTTTTATAATTGTCCCTTTGCCTTAAAACCTTTAAATTTGTAAATCAACATGAAATAGGAAGCTTTTTCTGTGTTGGCACGGCCATGCCAATGGTCGTGCCATGGATTATATAGAGCAAAAAGGGACAAGCATAGGGGCGAGCATGACCATGTTAACAGACATGGCGAACTTCAATAATGGCACACAGGAAGCATCATGGCATGTGCACAGGTGTGCAAGGCATCTCTTTAGTACACAACCTTTGGCATGGCCCTATGGCTAAACATGTGCATCTATTAATTGATCTTCTATAAGAGAGCATGGGGAGAGACACGGCCTATGTGCATAACTGTATTGATATTGTTTATGTCTTCTTCAATGCACGGCCTCTTGCATGGTCGTGTGGTCAAATGTGCACATCCTTTGATTGACTTCAATTTCATATAGAAAAGAACACAGGGAAAAGCATGGGCCGTGTGCGTGAATGTGTTACTAAAACTTAGGCACATGGTCAAGTGCATAACCATACATCAGAACATGCTGAGGATGCAGATATAGTATGGTCATGGACATGGGTGTGCAGCGTAGCGACCTTAGGCATCTTCTTATCTAGAATGACACACGGCTCACAGTATGATCATGCTTTGAAACGTGCTGAACTTATAAAGACGACAAATCGTACTCAAAAGAAATCCTAATAAAAATTAAAAGAAAGGAACCTAGTTAAATACTGAAATATGCTAAAAATATGCAAAGTTAATCTAAAGTGCAACTAGTGAAAATTTACTAAATGCAATTGATATTCTAATGATTAAATAAAAATATAGTCTAAAATCACATAAAACTATTTAAAATTTCCCTAAAAACATATGCATAAATATCACACATTAATGTGCCATCAGTAGCCTCTTAGCTAGGCATGAGATGGCGAATGACAGGTCAAGTCTGGGTGACTTAAGTGTACAAACACAACCTTATAAATTTTCACTTTAATTAATTCCATCTAATATCTTTCTTTATTCAAAAGTAACTTCTTGCTTTCCTAAATTCATTTAAGCAATCATCTTCTTTCTTGTTACATGTGTATTCTTTCTTTACTCCATCATGTACCTTCTAGTTGGGAATACATAAATGGCATCGGCCTCCCGTATATTACTAATAGAACATGTTCCTTGCTTTTGATATTATAGAAAACCATGAGTCTTTTCAAATCTAGCAAATTTAACTTGTCCAATGAGGAAATAGCATGTCTAGCCAATCTTAAGAGCTAGAAGGAGACTAGTGCTACAAAGAAGGCATCTATTAGAGGTTCTGGTCTTGCTTGGCCAGATGTTCATTAAGGCATCACAACCAGGAAGAAGATTGCCGCACTGAAAGTTAAGCAGACCCAGTTGGATGCATCCACTCATGGCAAACATAAGGAGATCCTTTGTAGTGACAAATGGAAAGAAGAGAGTAACTCTTGATCCAATTGAGCTCTCAATTGATTCTAAAATGTAGGTAAAAGATGCTTGTGATAAACTTAGTCTTCAATTCCATGTTTGCTGGAGAAGAGTTCAAAGGAGAAAGAGATAAAACACGTTGAAGCTGTTAGAAATGCAGTTGATGAATTCAAAGCTTTAGAGGATTTTAGTGAAGAATTATACTCCAAGCCTTAGATTTTAGGCCAAATGATGGTAAGATCTTTTTTAAAAGATCAAGGCTTATTTCCTTAATACAAACTTCTTAGTTTTTGAAGTCGTTAGGGGTAATGACTAGGATGGTGATGTCAGTGTGACTAAAATCGTAGGGGTAATTGCTAGGATGGTGAGGTCATAGGTAACTCCATCTAGGTAAAGAGCGGATTGAAGAAAACTAAAGAACCCATTGGTAAAGATGATGGTGCCCATAGTGGCACAACTAATGGCCCAAGTGTTCTTACTATCGGAGAGGGCTTCCAAATGACTCCCTTGCAAGAGTGTGATTTTTCACATAGGACAAAGTTTAGAGTTTTGCCATTTAGGAATACCCGATTAGGAATGTCCCATTCTGATGATTTCATTGTTTTGAACATTTTTTTTATTTCTCTTGTTTATTTCTAACGATGTTGATAATGTAAATGCTTGTTAAATCTGGATCTCTATTTAATTAATAAAATTATGATAGGCACACATATAATTAGAGTATAACATGTTAAAATAGATAAAAATCATCAATTTTATCCAGAATTTTGAGTCACTTTTAATTAAATTTACTTTTAAAGTCATTAAAATTTATTTTTTCAACTTTATAAATTGTGTTAATTATATCTAATTTTATTTAAAAACATTAATTGTATTTGTAAAAAATATTTTTAAATTCTTGCAAAATAAATTTGACACTTATTAAATATTTATCCCCTTTTGCTTACAAAAAAATAATAATAAACTTAAAAATAATTTTAAATTATAATTTTACCACTCTAAACATAAATTTAAAAATTAATTTTTAAAAATTTACTTAAATTTTTAAATTTTTTGCTAAAATCATTATATTCTAATTACTTTAAAATTTAATTCAACTTTCAATTCTACTAATAAGGGTCAAACAAAAAAATTTGAAATGAAAAAAGAGAGTTTTGAGATATTACAAATATTAATATTTGATTTGTCTAAAGAAGTATAGAAAATTAAAATTTTATTATTAGTTAAAAGTGTTTTCTTTATTTATTTTTTATTTTTATTGATAAAAATATATATACTAAATTGATTTACAAGTTATAATTTTTTTTTCTTAGTATTTCATTGATTCATATAATACAAAAGTTAAAATTTTATGTAAAATTTTTTTAACAAAATGAGTTTTTAAATTTATTTCAAAAATGGTAATCTTAAAACTTAAAAATATTTTTAAAATTTTATTTTTGCTTAAAAAAGAAAAAATTAAAATTATTGTCAAATTTATTTTATTAGGATTCAAAGTGATTCTTAAAAATATAATTAGACCTTTCAAATAAAAGTAGATAGAATAGACACATGTAAAATTGGAAGAGCAAATTAAAGTAACTTTGAAAATAGTATTTAATTAATAATTAGGTAAAAATTAAGGATAGAACTAATAATTTTTCTAAATTTAAATGCAGTGTTGTTCAATCTTTACAGCCAGTGTATCAAAGTTTGTTAATGTAACTTGGATATATAAAAGTTAAAAAAAAAAAAAAAAAAAGAATTATAAATACCTATATAGCAATGTTTCGGATTTACCTGACCAAAAAAAAAAAATAATTTAGAAGACGTTTATATAAAGATAAGTTTTGAAAGAATTATAAAAAGAAAATGTGGAAGTATTTTGATTGATGTCCATAATATTTATTAGGATATGATATTTGTCGCTATCAGTGCGACGAGTAACATCTTCACTAGTGGTAATTTTTTAAAAATATTATTTTTTTTATTTGATTACCTCTTTGTATTAAAATAAATAAAAATAAAAAAATTTATCATAAATCGTGATATCACGATCTATTACACATAGTATTGTATAAAATATTAATATTATTTGACCCATATACATATTAAAATTATTTTAGTGAAAAGATTCAATGAATTGGACTTTGGATTTGGATTTGGACTTACACATCAAGTTACAGTCTTTGGTTGTATTAATTTAATACAAATTTTTTAGTCAAATTAAGGTGATTACAAATTTACTACAAATTAATTGTTTTAGTCAAGGTCATTAGAAATTTAATACAAACTTTTTAGTCAAGGTTATTCAATATATATACACTTCATTGTATTATTTTCTTCATCCAAAAATATAAAGTACATATGTAATTTTGATGAGTTAAGCTATATTTTAACTAATTCGAGCTTTTACTATTTAGATTTCAAATATCATTATACATATTAATTAATGTTGTATCAACTAATCAAACTTAAATTTAAAAAATACATATATATAAAGAAAATATAAATTAAAAATTAATTAGTCAAATTATATATGGATTAATTTTTTATTTCACTACATAACTTATGTTTTTAATTTTTGTAAAACTTCAGAATAAAAAAAGAATAAATGTATATATATCGAATGAAAAATTAATAATAGTATACTTTGTTTAAATTTGAAATCTTACAATTTTTAAAATTATTAATAAATTAAATATTATAGTTTACAATATTTTTTGGAATTGTCAGAAGTTAAAGGCACATACTATTATTTATTTTTGTTCTAACATACTATCAAATGAGTCCTGCATAATTTGTTTAGAACAAATGGTAAATCACTATGTTACGGATTAAAGTATTTAGTTGAGAGTAGAATTTGATTTTTCATTTTTATTTTTATTTTTTTTGCTCTTTTATTTCAAATAACAGTAAAGTTTGATCTTTCAATCTTCTTTGCTCTCCTATTTCAATCTTCTTTGCTCTCCTATTTCAAATTATAAGATTTAGTCATCTAGTTGTTAAAAAATAAAAAATCTGTCAAATGAGTCCTCATCATCTCCTGCTTCTCCGAAATATCACTATACATTTTATTTTTAATTTGAGGTTGAATTTTTTTCTGTTTAAAAGAAGCCAACTTACCTTTCTTTCTGTTTTTTAATCCATTCACCAAAGAAAAAGAGACAATTTGAATTCCAAAATCTTCAAATTGCTATGTTAATAATTCATATATATATATATATATATATATATATATATATATATATATAGTAAAAAAATTAATTTATAGTAATAATTTCACGTAATGAATGAAAATATTAAATTTAGGAAGAATAATATTGTTAGTCCTATAAGATATATCGTTTTTACAATTAATTATAAGATCTTTTTTTTTATATATAATTAAGTTCAATAAATTTTAAAAATACTTTCCATTAGTCTTATTTGTCAGTTAAAGCAATTTTTCATTAGTCAACCCTTAAAATCAAATTTTTTTTTATATATATTTTAGTCCAAAAACTATTTAAAAAATGTCATTTTTGAAATAATATTTTTATTTATTTATTTATGACTTATTCTATTACTTAACTTTAATAATAACTATATAACTCACTAAAACAATTTCTTAAATTATTATTTTATTAACAATGATAAAATAAAATTGATTAAGTGTAATGACCCTATATTTTAAATTAAATAATATTATTTCGAGATATATAGTATTAATAATTTTAAATTTTATTTTATATTATTGTTGTTACGTTTCTAATAATATTTACATATATTATTCTGAGGAAATTATTTACGTAAAATAATTTAATTTATGTGAGATTATTATTATTATTATTATTATTATTATTATTATTATTATTATTATTATAAGTGAAGGGTAATTCGATAATTTTACAAATTAATTAAATACAAAAGTCAATTTTTTTGGGTCACTCTCTCACTCTCTTTTTCTTCTTCTTCTTCTTTTTCTTCTTTTTCTTCTTCTTCTTTTGCTTCTTCTTCTTCTTCTTCTTCTTCTTTTTGTCACTTTTGGCCAACCATCATCCGGAGCCACCCCGCCTGTCACCGAGCACCACCACCATTTCTCCATCCCTCTAGCTGCCGTCCACCACCACCAACACACTAAGACGTCTCCTGCACTGCCGAACACCATTGAAGTAAAACTTCAAGCTTTTTCTTGTCGGTGAGATTCCGGCCACTCCAGCTCGTCGGACCGGTCTCTTTTAATAGATTTTCATCTGATGAGTCCATTTATGAGCTTCATTTGAGCTCAACCCTCTAGATTTTTAGATATCTCCAATTTTTAGTTTATGTGTTTTACGGTTTTTGAATTTTTTGAACTTGATTTAGGTTGATTCATGAAAAGTTGCTTCACAAATGTTGTTTGTTGTAGCTCAAGCTTCTCAACTATATTTTTTGTGAATTTTTTTTAATTAATTTGAATTTTAGTTAATTTTTTGTTATTTTAATATTAAATATTGAATTATTGATAATTATGTTCATTAATTATTTTTATTACAAGTTTAGTTAAATTAGTGTTTATTATGTGAGTTAATAATTTTAGAATTATTAAAATGAATTTATATAATTTTTAGGAATATTAATTATATTATGTATATTTTGAATTATTGAGTTAATTGTGTAATTTTGTGAAAATTATAGCTAAATATTATATTTTAGATGGTTTTAGAATTATTTAGGGTATTAAAATTATTTTTATAAATTATTTACTATTTTTAGCTAATTAATACTAATTTTTGAAAATTATTTTCAAACAATATATTATTTACTATTTTGGTGATTAAATGGGTTTTTAATTATTTTTATTATATATTTAGGCTATTTGAATATATTAAAATGATTTTTTTACTATTTTATGTGTAATTATTGAAAAAATTGGATTTTAATAATATTATATTATTATTTGAGATTTTTAGTTATTAATTGTGAAAATAATTGTATTTGGTGTTTTAATGTTTAAATATATTATATTTTGAGATTTTGAGTATATCTATGGAATTTATTGATTTTTAATATATTTTATTATTTTAAATGTATTTTTGGTGAATTTGTGAACCTCGGTTGGAAAATTGTGCAATTCGGGATCCCAACCGAAGGTGTTGAGTTATTTGTGTTAGAAGTATGTTTTCTCTTGCAGAATCAGCTCTACTTTTTAGTAGTAAGATGTCCATTTTATAGAGGAAGTTCTGCCAAATTTTCGTAGAATTCTCATAAAACATGATGTCGGGTCGATCTTGAGTTTTTGTGTTTGTCTTAGTTTCGTATTTATTCTAGTTTGTATTATTATTTTATTTTTCTAATTGTGCCGAGGACCGAGGCCTATTAGAGCGGGTCCATTGAGCCCAATATCGTGGAGCGTAGCATTGTGAGTTATTATCTTATATATACATCACATATAGGATGCATAATTTAGAATATTCACGTTTTAATATATATTTATTCATGAATTGTTTTATTAATTGTTTTATTATATGTTAGGTATATTTTTAATATCTTTGGTATATTTCACTATAAATGCATGATATATTTTCAAAATACACCTAATATATTTTTGGTATATTTATGGTTTACATTCAGTATATTTATGGTTGATTTTGAATTTATTTAGCATATATATACTTGAAATATACTTAGTATATTTTAGGTATATTTCTAGTATATATGTGGTTTATTTCACTACTATGAATCTTATTATGTTTAAATATGCATTATTTATTTTTTCATATGTATATTGAAATTTTATTTGAAGGATATCAATAGAACATGCTACAAAGTGAGCAGCACTAGGACTGTATACGTACCGGTGTGATAGATTTAAGGTTTAGTTGTGAATCACTTGAGGTGACTATGATTTAATTGATTGATTTAAGATTGATATGATTGAATAGTGTGGTTGCTAGAGCTTAGTTGACCTAGTGTCTCGGGGCTAATCACACTGACAGTGAGACTGTTAGAGCTTGGTTGACTTAGTGTCTCGGGGCCAGTTAACTATCCAAAATGGAATAAGTGAATTAATTTGAAATTAAGTGAGCCGATATAGGTAGAGGTATTATTGATTGAGGTTGCGATTTAAATAGGGTTCTATTTGATCCTTCATAAAAAAAATGTTTTTCCAGCATTTATTATATATAAAGCGATTTCAGCATCTGTGTGAAATGCATGTATATATTTATTATATATACTAATGATTGATTGCATATGACATTAAGAGGTGCATGTATATATAATATAATAATTCACTCAGTGACATCTACTCCCCCTCAATTGTTATTTTTACAGGAGATTCTTCTTTCTCAGACCTCAGTAGTAGGCCCATCTGTTGGACTTCTTCAGCCCCCGGCTAGTCTATGTAAATTACTTACTTGATTTCTATTGTACTCTAAAAAATTACAGTAGTAAGTTGTTGTTAGTATTAGTTGTAGTTGAACTTTGTATCTGTAGAATGATTTTTAATATTAGAGACCTTTCTCTGAATATTGTATTAAAATTTTATTTATTAATGATTGACATTAAGTATTTTATTTTATATTATTTTAAGATTTTAATTCTAGTATATGTTTTTATTTATTGCATGCTTTTTATTTTTAAGGCTTGCTACGGGTTCCAGATTCGAAAGAATTAGCATTCCCTATTATCGGTCATGACTCCCGATTTGGGTTGTGACAAAGTTGGTATTAGAGCGAAGTTTGTATTAGAGCCCTAAGTTTTCTGAGTTGCCATTTTCTTTATAACTCCTGCAGTTAATTAGGTTCGAGTATGTCTTCGATAATTTTTCCTTGATTTTAGTATTTCATGTAACCGCTAGCTTGTCTATTTTGTCTGAATATCTTTTTGGCTTGTTTTTTCAGAATGAGGAGGCGAGCGAGTGTCGCCCCATTAGTTGTTGAGGCCGAGGATGATGAGTCCTTTCAGGATGAGGTTTTACCTCCTGAGCCGCCAGTGAGGTGTAGAGGTCGAGGTAGAGGTAGACCTCGAGGAGTGGCAGGTCACCGTAGATAGCATGAGCTACAGGATGAGGAATATATAGAGCCTAAGTATGAGGATGCTCTGATACCTCTAGTTGCACCATCGATTCAGCCTGCCTATCAGCAGGGTATGTCTGATCCTGAGGCATCACTATTCTACGCCAGAGTTGGTTGGATAGCTTTTAATGGGACATCAGACCCATTGGACTTTCTGCATGTGATTGAGACGAGGACTTAGATTGCTAACACTAAGTACCGGCGGATTATGATTGTCAAGTTATTTATGGAGGGACTAGCCTTAGATTGGTTCATTTAGATGATCCAGCTGTGTATAATGACCATGACTTGGGCACAGTTTAGAGAGAGATTTATGAGGAGATTCTACCTAGAGCCACTCCGTATGAGCTACAAACTCAAATTGACGAGTATCACCAGAGGTGATAGATTTGTCAAGGACCACACTAGAGAGTTTCTTTACCTCGATAGATATGTAAAGGACCTTATGCGAGATCATTACTTCACGGTCACTATATATGTCACTAGTTTGGGTTCTACGTTTGCTGGGATGCCTACAACAGGCCTTACTTTGGAGTCGATGATAGAGTTAGCCAAGGAGATTGAGTTGAGGTTATTCAGCGCAAGGTGCTATGCCTGATTATTACCTGTTAGGTACTCAATCAAGAGGATTTTAGACTACTTCATATTCAATTTTTCATATTGGTTTGAGTAAGTCAGCAGAGAGGCCCAGTACAGTAGAGCTAAAGACAATAGCAGAGAGTACAAAGGAGTAGTAGACATGGCCATGGGGGATAGCGCAGACCAATCAAATTTAGGTCAGGTGCTTCTAGCAGCAGTAGTGGTAGAGGTTCAGGGTCAGCAACTTGCATTTGCCAAACGTGTGGTAGAGTCCATCAGGGATCATGTTATATGACACCGCTGACTTATTTTTTGATGTGGACATATGGGACACTTTACCTTATCATGTCCCTATTCTAGTTATCAACCACGGCAGATTATATAGTTTTTACAGCAGTCGATCACTAGTTTAGCACCAGTTCATTTTCAGTTGCCTCCAGCTCAGCACCCAAGTTTAACTCAGATTGTTACTCAGTAGGGATGTGGTAGAGGTACCAAAGGAGGTGTGTCACGAACCAAACTAGAAGTCATGACCAGAGCTAGGGAATGAGAATTCTTTCGAATCTGGAACCCATAGCAAGCCTTAGAAAATAAAATCATGCAATAAATAAATAAAAAGTATGACAGAATTAAAAATTTTCGTATCAATATATACAAAAGGGATACTCAGTATCCTTTCATAAATAAATATGTATTCATACAGTGTTCAAATATACTCTCAGAGTATAAGGTATCAAACAAAGCAATACTCTTCTGATACAATAACACTACTACTCGCAGTTTCTAGAATACAAATCAGAGTTTAAAATATACATTTACATAAAATAGTTGGGACGAAAGAACACCAGCGAGGAACTCTACTACTAAGGTCTGTCAATATAGGATCTCCTGAAAAAAAAATTAATTGAGGGGGTCAGACCTCACTGAGTGAATTATTATACTATATATACATCCAATCTAAACCATATCCAATCATGCATTCATATATATATGTATATTCACACATTTCACACAAATGTCAAACTCTGCTTTTATCAATATACTAAATGTAGAAAATATTTATTTTAATTCATGAAGGATCGAATAGAACCGTATTAATCGTAACCTCAATAAACTATATCATCACTCTAGCCAGGCAGGCTCACTTAAATCCAAATAGATCACTTAGTCCAATTTGGACAGTAGACTGGCCCCGAGACACTAAGTCAACCGAGCTCCCGTAGTCTGACTGTCAGTGTGATTGGTCCCGAGACACTTGGTCAACTAAGCTCCAGCAATCACACTCTCAATCACCATCATATTTCAATCAAATTAATATATCACTTATTTCATTATGGACAATAGACTGGCCCCGAGACACTAAGTCAACCGAGCTCCCGCAATCACACTATCAATCCATACCATCAATCAAATCAATTATAATCACCACAATTAATTCTTACTCAACCCTGATCTATCGCATCGGTACGTACACGGTCCTAGTGCTGCCCACTATGTAGCACGTTCTATTGATATCCTTCATTCATAATACATCATTCATACAAAAAATAAATAATGTAGAATAACATTCATAATAGTAAAATAAACCATATATATACCAGAAATATACCTAAAATAAACCAAGTATATTTTGGGTATATATATGTCAAATAAAACATGAAATATACTAAAGATAAACCATTGATCTAATTCAAAACCATTGAAAATAGGAACTAGACCCGATGTCATGTTTTACGAGAATTCTACCGAAAATTCGGCAGAACCTCCTCTGTAAAACGAACATCTCTCTACTTAAAAAGTAGAGTTGGTTCTGCAAGAAAAACATACTTCGAATACAAAATTCTCCCAACTCCTCGGTCGAGATCCCAAACTACAATTTCCCCCGATCGAGGTCCACAATTCATCACAAGATACAATAAAATATACATAAATTCAATAAACACCAAAAATGCCCTTTAAGTATCAAAATATGGCAATTTTAACATTAAAAACATCAAAAATAATTATTTTACTCGTAATTACTTAAAAACCCTAATAATAATATAATATAAGTAAAAATCGATACTTCTCGAAAAATACACCAATATTAATAAAAATTCATTTCATAAGTCGAAATTACTTAATTAATCTATAAACATACTAAAAGCTACTAAAAACCCATTTATTTATAAAAAATAATATATTATATATAATTTGAAAAAAAATTGAAATTAATATTAATTAGTTAAAAATAGTAAATAATTTATAAAAATCATTTTTATACTTCAAATAATTATTAAAGCCAATTAAATTTAATATTTAACCAAAATTACTATCAAATTACCAAAATGCCCGTAATATACAAAAATACAGATAAAATACTAATAATATTCAAAAATTCAAAAATTCAATAAAAATTATATAATTACTCAAAATTTATTTCCTCAACATATTATTCACTAAAATCAATAAATACAACTAATTAACCAATAATACTAACAAAATATATATTTAACCTATATTTCAAAATTGACATAAACTAAATAAAATTATAAAAATTATACAAAAATTATAAATTAAATTCTAAAATTAATTTCAACCATCAAAAACACTAAAAATCAAAATTTCACAATTTATTTAATTAATTTATGAAAATTCAATAAATAATAATAAAATATTTAAAAATTCACAAAAATTAAAATAAATTCCAAAAATTAAAAAATATATATTGAGATATAGATTGAGTTTCTAGGAACAATATTTGTTAAGGAAGATTGACTGGATCAAACGAAATCATATTAAAATAAATTGTGAAACCCTAATGTTCAAAACCAAAAATTCAAGAAACAGCAAAAATGGAGGGATTAGAGCTCAAACCGAAGCTTGGATCGAGTTCACCAAAGCTTAAGGAGCTCAAGGACACCGGAATCAAGAAAAATGGCAGCTGAAAAAGCTTAAAGCGCTGGAGAGTTCAATCTGCTGCTATTGCCATTTTTTTGCTTCTCCGGCGACGGTCAAACATGCAGGCAACGGTAGGAAGGCAATAGGGGAGATGGAGAAGACGACGATGAATGGTGGCGGTCTGGTGAAGTGCGGCGAGAGGCATAGTGACGGTTGTGGCTCGGACATGTGCGTGGGGAGAGGAGGAAGAAGACTCTACGTTTTTTGTAAGTATATATATATATATTATATATATATATATATATATATATATATATATATATATATATATATAACACATACACATGTAATATACATAACATAAATTAATAATAATATAAATCAAATAACATTAAATAATAATCATAATTATAATAAAATAAATAATGAAATTTTATAAAACAATAATAGAATTAATAATATTAAAATAACAATGCACTAAATTAAATATTTCTAAATAATACTATTCGAATATATAATATACACAATAAATTTAAATGTCCAAATTAATAAGTTCAAAATAAAAATATTTACGTAGAAAATTTAATTAAACATAAAATAATAATAATAAATCACAAAATAGTAAAATAATTAAATATAACTTTTAAACTTTATTAACATTGCATATCTCATTATTTAATAAAATAATAATTTTAAAAAAATAAGATTATTACAGTCTCCCCTCCTTATAAGAATTCGTTCCCGAATTCCAAGAAAAGAAATAAACAAAAATCAAGGAGGAAAGAGATACGGGTAAGAAGCTCGTATCTCAACTTCAGTCTCCTAGGTAAGCTCTTCCACGTCGTTGCTTCGCCACAACATCTTGACTATCGAAAACTGGTTCAAACATAATTGTCAAACTTGATAATCTACAATCACAACTGATTCTTTCTTGAACTTTAGATCTTCGCTCAATTCTACATTGTTTGGCTACAACACGTGCGAAGGGTCCGAATTACACTCTCTCAACTTCGAGACATGGAACATTAGATGCACTTGAAATAGATTTGGAGGCAAAGCCAACCAATATGCAACCATACCAAGTCTCATCACACCATTCTTCAAGGACACCTTCAAAATTATAGTCTTTGATCTAGAACTCCATATCTCTGCGTCTTTGATCCGCATAGATCTTCTGCCTGCTAGCTGTGGTCTCTAATCTTTTTCTGATCACAACAACTTCCTTTACTGCATTCTAGACAATCTTAGGTCTAAATAAGACTTTCCTCCATACAAGCCTCATGTGGTGTCATTCCAATACTGCCATGGTAGCTCTTATTATAAGCAAATTCCACAAGTAATAAATAATCAACCCAGCTACCTCCTAGATCCAAAACACACATCTATCATATATCTTCCAGTGTCTGGATCATCTTCTCAAACTGACCATCTGTCTGAGAATGAAAAGCAGCACTGAAATCCAACTAGGTGCTTATCACTTCTAACAACTTAAGTCAAAATTAAGAGGTAAACGTCATACCTCTACTATATAATAGACACAGGCATTCCACGTAGGCACACAACGTGCTTCATATACAGCTTAGCTAACTAGGTGCTTATCACTTCTAACAACTTAAGTCAAAATTGAGAGGTAAACGTCGTACCTCTACTATATAATAGACACAGGCATTCCACGTAGGCACACAACGTACTTCATATATAGCTTAGCCAACTTAGCTACTAATTAAGTGGCTTCCACTGGTAGAAAATTAATTGTCTTGGTTAATCTATCTACAGTCATCCAGATAGAATTATATTCATCCTTTGAACGAGGTAACCAACCATAAAATCATAGCAACCCTTTCCCTCTTCTAGTCAGGAATAGGAAGAGGCTGAAGCTTCTCAAAAGGCTTCTGATTTTCAGCTTTCACCTGCTAGCAAATTAAACACTTAGAAATATAATCAGCCACATCCTTCTTCAATCCAACCCACTAGTACTGATCCTGAATATTGTGGTACACCTTGGTAACATCTGGATGTACACTGTAAGCTCACTCCGCAGCATATATAGAATCTCTTTTCTCAAATTTCAACATCAACCATATTTAATTAACTTGTGCATCTTTTATCAGAAGATCATTCTATGATGAAATGCCATGATGACATGCTATGATGAATGTTATGATGAAATGGTATGATGAAATGCTAGAATGAAATGTCATGATGAAATGTTGTAATAAGATGCTATGATGATATGATGAAATGTTGTAATGATATCAGATCTTATCCTCTAAAGTTCATGTAACTCTTGGATCAACGGTCTTCTTCAGCACTGGAAACTATTTTAAAAATATCTGCTCACACAAGCTTTACATTCTTCTGAGTTAGGCGGGTCATAGGAGTTGTAATTCTAGAGAATTCTTCTCATATCTCCTATAATACCCAGCTAAACCCAAAAAATTACAAATCTCAATAGCTGTAGTTAATCTGGGCCACTCAGATACTACTTCGATCTTTTATGGATCCACTTGAATACTATCTTTAAACGCCACATGTCCAAGAAAAACAACACTCTCCACCTAAACATCACACTTCATGAATTCAGCATAAAGCTGACATTCTCTTAGTATCTGTAGTACAGTCCACAAGTGATATACGTGCCCTTTCATTCACTTCGAATACGCTAGTATATCATCAATGAAGACTACTACAAACTGATCCACAACTAATGATAACCCAACTTTAAATCAATCTAAGAAAAGAACTGTGCACCTTGAAGTTGATCATATAGATTATTTATCCTTGGAAGAGGATACTTATTCAATTCTATGTAATCAATGCACAGTCTGGGTGTACCGTCCTTCTTCTTCACCATCAGGACTAATGCACCCCAAAGAGAAACACTAGGTCTGACAAAAACCTTGTCTAACAGATCTTGTAATTGCTTCTATAGCTCTACAAAAGCCATTTTGTAGGGCTACGTCAAAATAGGAATTATATCAGGAACCACATCGATACATAATTCAATTTCTGTGAGGTGGTAAACCTAGCAACTCATCAGGAAAAACATTAGGAAACTCACAGGCCATTGGAACATTTATGAGAGACAAATTCTCCACTGAAGTATCCCTGACCAGCGCCAAGTATTCCTAACAACCCTTCCTCAACATCTTCCTAACAGTGATAGTGGAGATAAGATTCTGAGGTGCAGAACCCATGCCACCAATAAATCTAAATTCTTCTTCATCAGGAATTCTGAAATTCACCTTTTTTACTCCAACAATCAACCACTGTATAGTGCTAAAACAAATAATCCATTCTCCACATCACACCAAAATCCATTACACCTAAAAGACCGAATTCACAAATAACTCACTAAATTCCAGTTCCAAGTTCGGATGCCAATATATATTGATCTTAATCCTGCAACATGCAGATCTATCAGTCTCTTCTTATGTTGTATCACGTCTACAATATGACGTGACAGATTGAAGAGTTTACAGGCATTCTTCTCAACTGACTGCTCTTCTCTTACTTTGAGCAGTAATAGCCACCTGTAATTATCTCTCATTGAAGGTGGATAGAAGTATCTTAGAAATCACTATTTTAACTCATTTATGTGCTGCAGTCAAAACTGACAGATTACCATCAAGAGTACAAGAGTGTTTTATTTTCATTAAATATCTTCCATTTCCTTTATTAAAGCTTACTCATACCACTGCCATGCTTTCATTAACCTTGGCTATTCCAGCCACAAATGTTGCTTGTTTGAGTTCAAAAGGGCTACCTGTACCTCTTACAATGACTACTTCGACCTTTAAGTTACAATTGCCTCTTACCTACCCCTATACTAGATAGGTGTAGTAGGGCTGAAACTATAACCATAACTTTAACTTGAAAAGACCGATTACCAATATTGACTCTGCAGAAGAAACAATTCACATTCACCACGCTGAAAAGACATGGAAAATCAATAGGATTCAGAATATAGAATATACACAAAATTGATGTATCCCAAGTTCTCAACTGAAATAGAAATTACATCTGTTGTACAATCAAAAGTATCGACACTAGCACCCTGCGAAACTCCTGTTGCATAAGCAACATTATTGTAATGCTAAGCCACAAGCTCCTCATTCTGTTGTTCCTACTGTTTATAGTGCTCATCTGGCCTTCTAAGTCCATCTCTACCCCTATGCCTAATAGGTTGCACGGGGGTCGAACATCATGCTCAAAAGACTATCATTGTAATATCCCGTATTTTTAAATATTTTAATATTGCATCAGATATGCAGTGTTAATAATTTTTGTATAAATATTATGATATTTTTACGAGTTGATATGTATTTAAAACCTATTTTAATTATTGTGTATTATTTAAAGTGCTTTACGTAAAATTTTCCCGGGACTTGCATTTTCGGGGAAATTTTCACATAAATAATTTAGTATTAATTATTTTAAATAGATTTCCGGACTTGCATGAACTCATACATATTTTTAAAATACTAAATAACGTATATATGTGTATTTATTTAATTATTTAGGGTTTAATTAATTACCCTAATATTTTATTATTTATTAATTTATTTTAATATTATTTAATTATTTTAGGTGTATTAAATTATTAAAATATTAAGTTATATGTGTGTGGTGTATATTTAATGTGTGTAATTTTATATTATTTTAATATATAGTATAAAGTATATATATATATACATATATACATTTAATATTAACAAAATTATAAAGTTTGGTTTATTTACGGAATTGCCACCCGAAGTTTC